>JAECWQ010000231.1:5625732-6316465 GCA_018150835.1 Drosophila repletoides
TTTTTTTGTTATAAATTTACAATTTGAACGTGCACCGTGATCACACCTTAACCAAGCGAACACTGAAAACGAAAGAAAGGAAACAGCGCGTGCCATAAGAAAGGAAAGAAAGAAAGATTTACTGAAGGAAACTAAGGAAAAATCCAATAGAGAAAAATGGCCGCGAAACCCGAGGACAAAAGCACGGATATACCAGATCGTTTGTTTGACTCCAATCTTAGCAAGACCTACAAGCGTATGCGATTTTTTGGCAAGGTAAATTACCTCCTCAAAAATAAATAACATGGATTCTAGGAAAAAAATTGGAAAGAAGACTGCGCAGGCGGCGCTGATTTATGCAGCTGCGCCTCGTCTCATTTTTCCCTTTTCCTATCTTATTCCTGTTGTTGTTTTCGTGTTAACCATGGGTATACATGTGCGCTTGCATATGTGTGCGTGAGCTAACGCACTGGCAGTGTTGAATAACCCACAAAAACAACCAGTTGGTTCTTTTGGCGCGTAATATATACATTTTTAACATCTGTATGTAGCTATATATATATACATATATGTATATGCATACATATATATACATAGAGCCATGTGCATATAGCATTTATGTGCATTAAATTTCATTTCTAATGTATTAATACAATTGTTTTAGGGCGGCTTTGCAAAATGCTACGAAATCATCGATATCGAGTCGGACGATGTCTTCGCTGGCAAAATTGTGTCCAAGAAACTTATGATCAAGCACAATCAAAAAGAAAAGACCGCACAGGAAATAACCATACATCGTAGTCTAAATCATCCAAATATTGTTAAATTCCATAGCTACTTTGAGGATGTTCAGAATATTTATATTGTGCTGGAGCTCTGCAAGAAACGCGTAAGTATGCTTAACACGTATCGATAATGGAAAGGGAAATAATCCCTATAGCCAATAGATTTTGGAAAGATTTACTTTTATTTATAGAAATCAATGTTAAACCGGTTAGAGCATATTGAAATATCTAAATCCTGAACACAATCATTTCCATTGAGATCTACCTAATATCTCTGTCTTCACGGCTTAGAATATAATTTACCATAGAATCATTTACTTCGAAAATCGGATTACAGAATATTCCATCAAGATAATGTTTCCTTTTTTTTTTCAATTTTTAAAATACCAAATTCAGTAAAAATTACACTAGTACATATTATATATTTTATTCCAGTATTCTACTTCTTTGTTAATTCATAAAATTTTATATATATGTCTTTGTTCTGCAGTCGATGATGGAGTTGCACAAACGTCGTAAGAGTATAACTGAGTTTGAGACACGCTATTACATATACCAGATCATACAGGGCGTTAAGTATCTGCATGACAATCGCATCATACATCGTGATCTGAAGTTGGGAAATCTGTTCTTGAATGATATGCTACATGTAAAGATTGGAGATTTTGGATTGGCAACGCGCATCGAATACGAGGGTGAGCGAAAGAAGACACTTTGTGGAACACCCAATTATATAGCACCGGAGATTCTGACCAAAAAGGGACATTCCTTTGAGGTGGATATTTGGTCAATTGGCTGTGTGATGTACACCCTGCTGGTGGGTCAGCCACCATTTGAGACTAAAACCTTGAAGGATACCTATTCGAAAATTAAGAAATGTGAATATCGTGTGCCCAGCTACCTAAGAAAACCGGCAGCAGATATGGTTATTGCTATGCTACAACCGAATCCAGAGAGCCGTCCTACAATTGGTCAACTCTTGAATTTTGAGTTCCTTAAGGCGTCCCAAGTGCCGATGTTCTTGCCCAGTTCGTGCCTGACGATGGCCCCTCGTATTGGCATCAATGATACTATCGAGGATCCCAATCAGCGTAAGCCTCTCATGGAAATGAATGGCCTGAGGGATGATACCCGTTTGGAGTCGACATTCCTTAAAAATAATCTACACGATGCTATTACGGCCTCGGCACAGGTCTGTCGTCACAACGAGGATTATCGCAGCGATATTGAGAGTTTGCATCAGCAGCTAACGGCGCTCATCAATAAAAAGGTCAGTATATATAGAAGATTTCACTCGGCTCGCAAAGATTTAATATAATATAATCTTAAATATGTTACTCTTATCATTAGCCACGTTTGTTGCCCGGCAACTTGGGGGATGAGAATACCGATCCGGCCGCACAGCCTTTGTTTTGGATATCGAAATGGGTCGATTATAGCGATAAATATGGTTTTGGCTATCAGCTGTGCGATGAGGGAATTGGCGTTATGTTTAATGATACCACAAAGCTCATATTGCTACCTAATCAAATAAACGTGCATTTCATTGACAAAGAGGGCAAGGAGTCCTATATGACAACGACAGATTATTGCAAGACGCTGGATAAAAAGATGAAACTATTGTCATATTTCAAGCGTTACATGACTGAGCATCTGGTTAAGGCAGGTGCTAATAATGTAACCGTTGAAAGCGATCAAATATCGCGTATGCCCCATTTGCACTCTTGGTTCCGTACAACGTGTGCTGTCGTAATGCACCTTACCAATGGTTCCGTTCAGGTATTTGCTATCTGCTATCTGATAAAAATAATATATATATTAAAATTGGCTTATTTCATTTCATTTTAGTTAAATTTCTCGGATCATATGAAGATCATTTTGTGTCCACGCATGAGCGCTATTACCTACATGGATCATGAAAAGAATTTCCGTACTTACCGATTCTCGACTATCGGACAGAATGGTGTTTCCAAGGATTTATATCAAAAGATACGCTATGCACAAGAGAAACTTAGAAAAATGCTGGAGAAAATGTTCGTTTAAGCTGAAATTATGAATTACGAATATGAAGAAGGAGAAGAGAAGCACAGCAGCCGGCTGACTTAGTTATTTTATGTTTATTTAAGTGAATTCATGCAACTCGAAATAAGTCTTTGTCATGCATATAGCGATAACGCCCATTTATTCAAGTATCGTTGCACATTTTTCAAAATTTTTTTAATTGATGTTCTAATTAGTTTTCTGTTTGGTTTTTAAGTTAATTATCATTTTCATTTGTTTTTTCGTTTAGTTGTATTTTCCGTTACGGGAATGTTGCGAAACTTTCATGCACATGTGTTTAAATGTTTTTACATAAATATCAAAAAAAATAAATTTGAATTTTATAGAAATATAAGACTGTAAACTAAAATTTCAGTTTGGAATAAATTAAACTTTTTCTTTCTTAACTGTCAAGAAAATTGCAGGAATATTAATTTAGCGCGTCGATAACTGTTATCGGCTTTGGGGGCACTATCGAAATGCGACCTGCAACAGTTTACGAGTGGTAAGAATATGTATTTGAATTATATTATGCAAGCTTTAGGCTATATATTTAGTATGAATAAGCATACTTTGGTTTTCGTGTCAATTGCCAGCAATTTAAAAGCATTTATATTATTTATACAGTATATTTGACAGGATTTGGTCTGAATTAGTATAAATTCTGGTTGTCAGTCTGGTCACACTGTTGCGCATTTCGTATTGATTTTATTTTCTCGAAAAAGTTTGCAGAGTACATATAAAAAAGTCACTCAAGAAGGGTTCGATTAGTTGCATCTAAATGCAATTTAGTGTAATAAAAAACCTCAATTATTGCAATTATGGGCGACAATGAGCAAAAAGCCCTTCAGCTAATGGCTGAGGCGGAAAAGAAGCTAACCCAACAAAAAGGTTTTCTCGGCTCACTTTTTGGGTGAGTAATTTTCTATCTCTCTCTTAGTTATAATATTTACAATCAATTCTTATATTATTTACATCATTATTATTGGTTATTGCGTCTTTTTTATAATTATCTATTCATTTCATTGTCCATATATATATATATTACGCATTTATTTATGTATTCATAATCTACGTGGTATTTTGTACATAGTGAAAGCTGCCCTCTCCTCATACACCCCACACATACATACTCGTGTGTATGTACACACAGATACCCTGTAAATTTCTTGCTATAAATAATTAAATACATTGTGTGTCATGTTTTATATGTAGATAATTCACGTCTAAGCTACAACTAACCCAACACTTATGTGAATGATTATTTTATCTGTATACTATTGTTTGTATATTTTCGTTCAGTATTCCATTTTAGCACGAATTTCACTTAAAAAGGCTTATCACACTGCTTGGAGCAGAATTCAATTAAAAAAAAAAAAAAAAACAGTATAAAGTACATACTTGCATTATGAATCAGGACGATGAGACAAATATTCGTAGTCTGTCTGTTTCTCTGCACTCGGCTTTTGAGTTATATATGACAGAAACCGGAACCGGAGCCGGCCGGATCGGACAACTTATGATATAGCTGCCTTAAAAAGTCCGAAAGCTATTGTATGGAAACTTTCTTCCTCATGTCACACATATTTTGAACTTATTGCATGCTAAAATTATTAATATCGGATTACTCTATCATACATAGCTGCCATATGATAATGAGTAAAAATCAATAAACTTAAAAAATGTTCAAATTGTTAGTCCAGTCTGCAAGGGACGCCAAAGATAGCAATTCCTTACTAGTTATTTCTAACTACATATATATCGAAAACTTTATATTATTTTGAAAAATAATGCAAATTTCCCAAGTTAGCAATAAATATAATAAAGAATATATTCGGAGCTGCTTCGAATTTCGGAACTGTTGCAATGGAAAAAACCAATTTTTAGAGTGTTTATAATCTAATGCATTATACTGAAGTATGTTAACTCAAGCCCAGTGGAGCAGAAATTGTTGAGATACTTAATTTATATAGCTTACCAATCGATAGTTGCGTAGGCCAGTGGATAATTCCTTCCAGAATACCTAATTAATTTTTACTAAGTAATTGTACTGTAAGCCCGCTTTTAGTTTATTTGTTCGGTTACTCTACAAAATTAACATTAAAGAAACATTGAAACACTACGTTATGTGATACTTAATCTTTGATTGCATTTTTAATTGTATAATTTGTTTATTAATCCATAGCGGTGGTTCCACCAAGATCGAGGATGCCATCGAGTGCTATCAGCGTGCGGGCAATATGTTCAAAATGTCGAAGAACTGGACTAAAGCCGGCGAATGCTTCTGTGAGGCAGCCACGCTACATGCACGCGCTGGTAGCCGTCACGATGCAGGCACCTGCTATGTAGATGCTTCCAATTGCTACAAGAAGGTGGACGTTGAGAGCGCCGTTAGTTGTCTGATGAAGTCCATAGACATTTACACCGATATGGGACGCTTTACAATGGCCGCCAAGCATCATCAGAGCATTGCCGAAATGTATGAGAGTGATCCGAATACGCTGGTGAGTCATGATCAGAAAATAGAAATGTCAAAAGATCGATAACTCAACATTTTTATATTCTCTTTTGAATATGTAAATCTCGTATTTTATAAATGAAAGTACTAATACTAAACTATGCTCTTCATCTTGTCAGGCTAAGTCGATACAGCACTATGAACAGGCTGCAGATTATTTCAAGGGAGAGGAATCGGTTAGTTCGGCCAACAAATGCATGCTGAAGGTGGCTCAATATGCGGCCCAGCTGGAGGATTATGAAAAAGCTATATCGATATACGAGCAAGTCGCTGCCTCGTCGCTCGAGAGTTCGCTGCTCAAATATAGCGCCAAGGAGTATTTCTTTCGCGCCGCTCTATGTCATCTGAGCGTTGATCTATTGAATGCGCAGCACGCCATTGAGAAATATGCGCAACAATATCCAGCATTCCAGGACTCCCGCGAGTTCAAGCTTATTAAGGTCTATAAACATTAAATTATATTCAAATAATATTTTACTTAAAGAGCGCTTCTTTTTCTAGGTCTTGTGCGAGCATCTCGAGGAGCAGAATATTGAGGGCTTTACAGAGGCGGTGAAGGATTATGATAGCATCTCGCGCTTGGATCAGTGGTATACAACAATATTGCTTAGAATTAAAAAGGCCGCTGATGAGGATCCCGATTTGCGATAAAAACAAAAAAGAAAAAAGAAAATATTATTGCATATAAATACATACCTATAAAACTAATTAACGGCTTATTTCAGTTCCAAATAATAATAAAAGCTATATATATATATATATTAATTAAATATATCTACATATATAAAAACATTAACTAAATGCAAACGAAAATGAAGTGAAAAAACAACGTAAAACTATTTTGAACTACATAAAGCATAAATTATGCTCAGCACCATTCTAAAACTCTGAAACACTTCAAGAATTAAATAAAAACAAAAACTTTACTAGCATTATTGGAATTGTTATAGAAATGTTATAATGGTTATATGATTTTGTTATACTCTTTAAAAAAGTGTCAAGATTAATCATTTTTAATGCAAATATGTTTTTTTTTTCTATGTTAGGAACACAAATAGTCTTATAATTGGATATGAATTTCGTTATTTTTGTTATACTTATTAATTCTTTAAATTGTCAATCGACAGCGAGTAGAGTAGCGAAATATTCAAGATTTTTTATTCATATTTAAATAAAGCGAAGCTCAACTCGTAACTCGTGCAAAAAATAGTCAGTTCCAAGGATTGTATGCACTTAATCAAGAATAACATTATGTAAATCTTAAAAGGGAAAAAACAATTACATGATTAAATATCATTCAAGTTTACAAAATTAACAAATAACAAGAAACGAAACATTAAATCGTATGTAGTTTTGAATTTCAATTTCAATCAAATGATAAGCATAAAGTGGAAAAAGTGTTAGTAAAAATTATATGAATATTACAAATAAATTAATATATATATATATGAATATATCAAATGAATAACCAAAAAATTATTTGGCTGGAAGAATAAATTCCTTAGCATATTTTGAGGGTCGCAGTTAAAGTATTTGAAAATTCCACATCTCAGAAGACAAAAAAAAAACTAAAAAAAAATATATATAAAATATTGGTTAAATCCAAAATGTAATTGAAAAAAATAAACAAAAATAAAGTAAAAAAAAAAAAAAACATTTTAAACTGTTTCGGTGTGTAGAGGTTTAAAGATCTTGAACATTAATTAAAAGTTCGAATTAAACGTTTTACTTTTACGATATATAAATTACTCGGTATCTAACGAAAAGGCAGTAGTTATAAGAATGCATTGCAATCCGAATTGGAAACAAATGACATTCGGCTATATTAAAAAGCCGATTTAAAAATGTTAAAAAATTAAAAGTGCTTACAAAAAAAAAACAAAAACAAATTCTTTTCATTGTTAAAACGGCTGCTGTATGCAAACTAAAAGTGGTCAGATCCTGCCAGTTTCCACATATTATATTATTAATAAAACCTATAGTAATAATATATAAAAATGCTTAAAAAATCTAAGCACTTAAATAAAGACACTAAACACATATATTTTCGCTTCTAATCAGCGAAACTTTAAGGTGTAATTATTTATTTAAGTTTCTAGTATGGTTTCGAAAATTTACAAAAAAAAAAAAATACTATTGAAGAATAGCGCTTGCTTAGGGCATATTATTGGGTTTTTTATTTCTGATATAAACCGCATTTTTAGACATTTAAAATAATGAAAATGAATTGGTAATTCAAAAAATGACATTTCTTATTTTGAATAGAAATAGTCTTGTATTTCTTCGCAGCTCAGTCTCCAAGTACAAAGTAGTCAGGATATTCAATAATAATTTTCTAGGCCAGAGCTGTTTGAAAAACGTGTTTTCTTAATATAATTCAAATGACATTTCACGCGAATTAAACGGGCGTAAAATTAAAGATCATCACAACTTTGGTAAGTAGCATACGACGTACTTAAAACTAATCTAAGTTCACATCATATCCGACAGAGCTTTGAGACAATCTCTCGCTCTCTCTCTCTCTCTCTCAGTCTGTCTGTCTGTGCCTCTCTTTGTGTCCGACTCTAGATTACATTTCTATATACAGATGTAGATATATGTATATTGATGAGTGTACATATGTATAAGTATGCGTATATTTATCAGCATGATTCGGCCTGGTCTAAGGCCAATGCCAGTTGCTCAGTCGTTCTCCGTGAGTTAGGTACGGCTTAAAGCTCCGCTCCGACTTTGAAGTAGTGAACGATATATTTACGATTAAAATATTAATTCAGAAAATATTATATAAACAAAAGAAAAACCCGCAGCACAATCGCGTAATATACGCATCCATATAGCGTATAAATATATATTATACATATATTATATATACACCCTCATATACTATATACATACATACATATCAGTATATCGAGAGTGAGTTTTTTTTTTTTGTTTTTTTTCATTGCATTCCGGTTTTGGATTAATCAACAAATCGAACAACGAAGTGTTGCGACGTCAGTTGCCTACTTTAAATTCAAAACAACACAAAAATCCCAATCAAAGGAAAAATCCAAATCCAATTAAAAGCATTCTCTTTCATCCCGCATATGCACATACTACACACAATACGTTCCCACATATTTATCAAAATCTTGAAATTCCTTTGATAATTCACATTAGTTTCAATAATCAAACAAAAAAATAGCTTGTCTTTTGTAGAATTGGCTGGCTTACTCAAAACACTCAGTGAAAATAAAAACCGCAAGATGCTTATAACAGGTAAAACCCATTCATCTGAAGTTTTTTTTTTTTTGCTTTCGTAGAATTCTATTTTGTAAGTAATTTTTCTTATTTTCTCTGGGCTCTTATCTATTATGTTTTAATTTTTTGTATTGACTACAGTTTAAAAAAAGAGAAACGTTTTACAATAGAGCTTTCTCAAGAACTTTTCTGTAAAACTAATATTTTAATTTTTTTTTTTTTTCAATTGTAAAACTAAAATTCTTCCGATTCGATGTAGTCAAATAAATTCTTTTATAAAATAAAATAAGCCTACACTCTCTCTCTCTCTCTCTCTCTATAACTATATCATCTATAATTGTATATTATATTTTCAGATAGATTACAACGATTACTGGGGGGATTGCTATTGCTGGCAGTTCTCTGCTTGGCCCAGCAGCCATTTCCTCAATTATCCGTTGGCAACGCTCTGGAAGCACTGACACCTCCAGCTGCCTTCCAAGTGCATAATGCACCCGACTATTCATTGCGTTCCAATTTTGATGAGGAAACGCTGCGTAAGATTGCACAAGGTGCTCAGGAATTTGGACTCGACCTGCTAATGCGCATATCTGTGGAGGTGGAAAAGAATGACAAGGATTTCATGATATCACCATTTTCGGTGTGGTCTCTGCTAATACTGCTCTATGAGGGTGCTGATGGTCAGAGTTATGAGCAATTGCGTCAGGCACTGCGTATCAATGTCGAAGATGCAAAATTGCGCTCAGTGTATCGTGTATGGAGCTCATATCTCAAGTAAGTAAGCCAGGAATTTTAAACTGCAGCCATAAATATTAAAAATAAAATTCCCGGAAATATGGTTTCAATTCATCATTGTTTTTTTTTTTCATATAAACTTTCACTATGAATAAAAATAATTTTATAATTTTTACTAATTTAATTACTTTGATAATTCAGCGTAAATACCTCTACAATAGAGGTGGCCTCACTTCAATCGCTGTATGTGGATAAGACTTCGCCAGTTAAGAGCACTTACAAGGATGTGGTCCAGGCATATGGAGTGCAGCCTGTAGAAGTGGACTTCTATGAGCGTGAAACGATCGCACTTATCAATGATGCCTCTAATCGCACCACTCGAGGTCTTATACCCTATACCGTGCTGCCCCAGCAAATTTACGGATCAAAAATGTTTATGATGTCAACGCTGTTCTTCAAGGGTCAGTGGAAGGTGGGTGGTTTTTAAGCAAAAATATTTGAAAGACTTATTAATAATAAAATAATTTTTTCAGTTTCCCTTTAATACATCAGCAACACGCTCAGAAGCTTTCTTCGATGAGAGAGGCGCCGTAGTCACCCAAGTACCTATGATGGTTCAGGAGGGTAACTTTGCCTATGCTACGAATATTGAGGGATTGGATGGTTATATACTGGAGCTTCCATATGGCACACAGAATCGTCTGTCTATGATTATAGTGCTGCCCAAGCGCGGCTTTAAACTTAATGATATAGCCAATAATCTGAAAGAGATAGGCTTGGCTCCAATCTTACAGCGTCTAGCCAAGTTTACGCGTGAGGCGCCCGAAGACAACGTCGTAGAGGTGCTCATGCCTAAGTTTACTACCACAACGGACTTTAATCTAAAGAAACTACTCACTGAGGTATATACAAATGAAATTTTGAACATTTATTTTTCACTAAGCCGAACCAGTTCTTCAAGCCATTTCTTTCTGCAAGAAACTGAAAGGAATACTAGATATTCAACCCATTTAAAATTAAACTTAATTCCGTATCAATCTATTCCGGGCTGCACGGAAATCTATCAAACAAATCATTGAGGAAATCTCGATTTTAAGAAAACCTTTCTAGTTTGGTTTGAAAACCTTTTGAGTTAGATATATATTCGAATTTGAAAGCACAAAAACTATGAAAGAACTGGGTAAAGCAGAGCTGATTACCAACCGATTCCGAATTCTACTAATGTGAATCATTCAACCAATATTTCTTACAGATGGGCATACGGGATATTTTTGACGAGAAGTATTCGAATCTCAGCCGCTTGGCGGATGGTCTCTACGCTAAGCTGTGTGTACATGCGACTAAGATCATTGTGGATGAGAAGGGCACCACCGCAGCGGCTATAACAGCAGCTTCGCTGAGCAACAAGTCCACACCACCGAAATTCCAGCTAAATAGACCTTTTCAGTATATGATTGTCGAGAAGTCGACGAGTCTGTTGCTTTTCGCTGGTCAAGTGCGTAATCCAAAGGCGTTTTAGGCTGAGTTTATTAATAATGTCAGAACTTAAAATAAAGTGTATAAAAGCGGGTACGGTTCATTTCTTAGCGCGTCCTGCAGCCTTTTTGCCACCAATGGGCTGTTGTTTGTCCTTACTGGCTTTGCTGGATATAAGCGGGTGTGTTTCTAGAGAAAATAAACAGAAAAAGGTATACAAATATATCAGAATTCCTTTATGGACTGCTTACCATCTGTGGGCGCATCTGGCAGACTGACATCGTAGTGCTGCATGCGTCTGCGTTTGGAAGCCAATACATCATCTTCAACATCTCGTGAATCGCCACCCACTAAATTAGGGCTAGGTTCTATGTTATCTTGTGCTGTCCAGTTATCCTCGGGATCCTCCACTTCGGGAGCCATTGGTAGAAACTGCAGAGCATTCTCATCCTCGCCCTCCTCATCAGAGGAACAAAATGCCGCAACTGGTTCCACCTTTTGTACATCAACTTCGATTTCCTCATCTTGCTGTGATTCGGCATTTAAGTCTACAGACTTATCCTCATCTGCAATATCAAATTCTGACTCGCGTTCTTCGTACTCTACATTCTCGTCGAGCTCTTTGAAATCTGGTGCAAAGGCAGACCAATTTTCCACCTGATTCTGCGCCCAAATTGAAACTAAACCGGAGCTAATGCTTGCTATTATTGGACGAACTGGATGCCAGACTACGTCCAGGAGCAGTTCACCCTTTGTACCATGTAGAATCTTGACCAAATTTCCTATACTCTTTTCCCATATATAGAGAGCATGCTGCCTCGCGCTACCCGCACAAATGTATTCGCCATCTCCAGAGAAACAGCATTTCTTCCATGTAGTTCTATAAGAATTATAATAAATAAGTAAAGAATATTAAGAAACAAAAAGAGTCTTACTTATTGACCAGATCTTGCAGTTTTTGTATAGGCTCTGGTTCGCCATCCTTGCCCAAAGCAATAATTTCTTTCGAATCATATACTCGTATGACACGGTCGGAGGTATTAATAAGAAAGGCACTGAAAAGCAATTAGAGTTAAGTAATCTTTGAGGAAGTATTTCCATGCTTTATACATACTCTCCTCGACGCGCAAATTCAATGCTCTTGACTGCGGTCGCGCTAGATGTCCCTACAATAATGCGAAAACTAGCAACAACGTCAAAGGTTTCCACGTCCAGTACAAGTATTTTACCTTTGGCATTGCCCGTATAAATGTATTTACCACGCCGATCAAATGAGGCCACTATATTTAAATCGCCCTGTAAGTAAATTCAAATTAATTACAAGGAAAGCTGCCGCTGGCCTAGCTACATAATTAATTCAAGATCAAAACTGACTACACACCTAACCCATATACAACATGCAATTCCGATTATTCAAATTTATGCAAGGATTAATACAATTTGACGGACTACAATAGGATTGTTACTGAGACACAGACAGACGGATAACTAGATATATTTTATCTCATCGTTGATGGCGTCTTTTTGATTAAATCATTATAGCCCTTACATTAGCAAGGGTATACATCGAAAACTCACATCTGAATCCAGTGGTAAACAGCGATGGGAACCGGCAATCTGGACCAGAACTGCAGCATAACGCATAGGACAGACGAGGAGTCGATTATCGTTGCGAGGATCAAACTGTACTTTAAGAACGGGTGAGGGAAAACGATATTTATGCTCTAATTCTCCAGTTAATACGTCCCAAATGCAAACATTATTATCTGTCGAAGCGGACAGCAACTGTAAAATTTAAACACAAATTATAGGGTATAATATAATTTCCATTACAGGATTATTTTGAGGTCACCTTGTGGCCATTTCTGGTCCAGCTGAGGCTACAAACGGGATGGACATGGGCTGATATTATTTTGGCAATTCCCCGCGTCAGAAAATCCCATATAACAACGCGCCCATCATTGCAGCCGACTGCGAGTAAAGTGCCGTATTTATTAAATGCGCATGTAACTGCCAGGGATATGCAATCAAGTGAGCCATCAAACTCCTCCGGATAGTTTTGGCCAAAGGATTCTATGTGTTACGAAATATTTGTATAAATTATTTAACTTTACTTAAAAAGGCGCAAAAAACATTACCTAGCAGCTCCAAATTCATGTTTGGGGTTCTTCTTCTTGCTGACTGTTCATTAACGACAAACAATGTTATGATTAATCGACTATCGATTGTTCGATTTTTACTGCAATCAAAAAAGCTGGCATCAAATGAACTAAAGAACTATCAAAATAATAAATTCATTTATATTGAAATACTCCTTTCCAATTGCTATTTTTTTTATTAAATTATTAATTTTTTTGTTAATAAATGTTTTTTATTTTATACTACAATGTATAAGTATACATTGTATACAACTGGAACTGGAACTAGTCATACACAAATGAGGTAATTTCTTGCCGTCTGGTATAAATTCCTTTTTAACATTCGGTCACACTAGATCCGAGTGGGTTTTGTGCGCACGTTGTATGTAAAAGTTTTTATAAATCGATTAAAATTGTTGTAAACCTTATAAAAAGTATAGAATTTGTGCAAAAACAACAACAACTGCTTGTTTTCTATCAATTAATAAAGCGTTTAAATGAAATTTAACATTTTTTATGTGCTTGCGAAATGATTTTTGTGTCGACGTCACCTTTGGAGCCCCCGCTCCCGCTCACGCTGTCTCTCTCACTCTCGCACTCGCGTTCATTCTTTCGCTCTCATTTTGTCTCTCTTAAGTGAAGTGAAATAATGAGTTTGATTTTCAACTCAAGTTTAAATAATATATAAATATATTTTTTTTTCGAGGCACATTTGAAATAGTTGTTTTTTTTTTGTTATGTGCTAGTTAACCAAAAATTAAAAGAATTGTATCAAAATTAGCAGTCTCCTTTTCCGTTCCCCCTTCCACTGGCCACTTTCTTTTAGTTGCTGTTTCCTTTTCGTCACAGCTTTCTTTGTATTACTTACATATACACACACACAGACACGCACGCACACGAATGTCTCTATACAACAACAACAACAACATATAGATATTTATGTTTTGTATGCAATTCTCTTTCTATAGTGTATTCATCGCCAACCACGTTAACAGGAAGAACGTGAATGTGAATACAAAAAAGAAGGCAACACACAAAACTAAAAATATACAAAAAAAAAAAAAAATAGATATAACTGCAACAAAAACAAGAAACGTTACATTTCCATTTCCTGGCAGTAAATAAAGGGAAACAAAAGTACCGTTGTTTTTGCGCCCCAAATCAAAAAAAAAAATATATCCGCACAAAGGGCCGTAATTGAGCAATAAATACAAGCAAATAAAAATGTCTGGGGAAGAAACGTCTGCTGATCGCAATGTCGAAATCTGGAAAATAAAGAAACTCATCAAAAGCCTGGAAATGGCACGTGGGTGAGTAAACCTTATTTATTATTATCAATTATATATGTATGTATTTATATATTTCTTTTTGTTTGTGTGTGTAACACATTTATGGGGGCATGGGCTGGGGCTGAGCGTGGCATGATGAGGAGGGAGGGGTATTTCTGCTGCAAATTTACAGCGCGCCGTCGCACTGTGCAGTGGCACAGTGGAGTGAGTGCTATTATTCACCCTTTAAAAGGTTAAACAAAATTTACAGGTATTTACATGCGAATGCTAAAACCTGCAATTTCTCGTTTGAATTGGTTAAACATCGCAGCGAATTGGTTTTAACCACTTTGATTCATGTGCGTGGCTGGCGCGTTGGTAACAAACAGAAAAGCCCCATGGTATCTGTGTGGCGTTGTCCCCCACACTCTTACTAACACTTGCACACATACGTACACAGTCAGACACGCATACAAAGGCTCACTCTCTTTCTTTCAACAGCATTAGCTCTCTGGCGCTCTTTATTTTTTTTGCACAAAGACCCAGCGGGAAATTTGGCGCAGCAGTAAGCCATTCTTGCTTGGCGCCTTTATCTACTGTTTATCATAGCCTTTATTATATAAGATGAACATTAGGCAGTATAATACTCTCTATATATACAGACAGAAAAAATAATATTTTTTTATCTTTATTTTATTAAAAATGATAAGTAAAAATTGCTGCTAGTTTAATATAGTTATGTAGTCAACTCAAATAGATCCTCCCTATGTAAATGCATTCAAAAGGCAGTGCTCGCTGGGTATCTTTACTGTGTTCGCTCTCTCACGCTGCCTTTTGTTATTTTTGCACAAATACTGTCTAGAGTGAGAGCAACACGTTTTTGTCAGGTTTTTATCAGTTTAAACCAGACTGTAGAGTGAGTCTGTAGCTGTAGCCAACGCAACCCAAATTGTGAGTAATGCGTGAAGCTAATGCTAATGTTAATGCTTTGTTGGCAGCATGCAAAAACTCTGTAGTGTTAGCTGCGCTGACTGCATGCTGCAACTGATTAGCAATGGACTTGTTTTACATCTGTGTACAGTATACACCAACACATATGCATATGCCCAATTGAACTTGTCTCCCTCTCTTCCGTTGATGGCATTGTTCCCGCTCAGTCGTAACTGTAAAAAGGTCATATTTGTATGTGTAGACCATAACAATGTGGACACTATGCTGTAATTTGACATTCGCAACGATTCTAAACCACCTGAGGCGGTTATATGCAAGGTTGAGCTGTTGACATTTTTCAATACTGAAATAAACGCATTGTTTGCCGCCAATAATTACGATATTTTAATTTATAATTATTTTTCAAAATTTGTATTTGTTTTTTTAAATATCGATATAAAACAAAACACGGTAACGTAGAGAGACCCTTTTTTTTATTATTAGACACTTTCTTTATTTAAATTATTATAGTCTATATACGTATGTACGTATTATGATATATTAGTATGATTATTTATCTATAAAATTAAAAATTTAATAATTGCAAATTTAGCTCTTTGATGTTCAATACTTTTCTAATTTTTCTACGTATTTAAAGTCTTTTCCCAAGGAATATGACGAAATGATGCATATAGATATGAACATAAGAGTTTCTGTGTATTAAATGTCTTCCCATTTAATTTGTAATTGCAGCAATGGCACCAGCATGATTTCATTGATTATTCCGCCAAAGGATCAAATATCGCGTGTCAGCAAAATGTTGGCCGATGAATTTGGCACGGCGTCGAATATCAAGTCGCGTGTCAATCGCCTTTCCGTCCTGGGCGCAATCACGTCGGTGCAGCACAGACTTAAGTTATACACCAAAGGTAATAAATTGAAATATTTAATTATTTTTCTCTTTACTCGATTAATTCTAAAAATTCTTTTTTATTGTTTTAGTGCCTCCCAATGGTTTGGTTATTTATTGCGGCACAATTGTCACAGAGGAGGGAAAAGAGAAGAAAGTGAACATTGATTTTGAGCCATTCAAACCGATAAATACCTCGTTGTATCTGTGCGACAATAAATTCCACACGGAGGCGCTCACTGCCCTGCTCGCCGATGACAATAAGTTTGGTTTTATTGTGATGGATGGTAATGGAGCTCTCTTTGGTACCCTTCAGGGTAATACGCGAGAGGTGCTGCACAAATTTACTGTCGATCTGCCGAAGAAACACGGGCGTGGTGGTCAATCTGCGCTACGTTTTGCCCGTCTTCGGATGGAGAAGCGTCATAATTATGTTCGAAAAGTGGCAGAGGTTGCCACACAGCTGTTCATTACGAATGATAAACCAAACATAGCCGGTCTCATTTTGGCTGGTAGTGCGGACTTTAAAACTGAACTCAGTCAATCGGACATGTTTGATCCTGTAAGTAATCACCACTCCAGACATCTCCTCTCTGCTCAACAATAGCCACTGTTCCACTGGACAAATGACAAATGTCATTTTTATAATCGATCTTATATGCTCTCGATTTCAAACAAATCGTCAGTTACATTGCCAGTGGAACCACTTGTCAACCAGAATGATTAATCAAATGTATGCAGCTCTTCAGTGCAAATACTTTTGTTATAAAAATTAACACTTAATTTTTTCCCTTTTTCAGCGTTTGCAATCGAAAGTGATTAAGCTAGTAGATGTTTCATACGGCGGTGAGAACGGTTTCAATCAGGCCATCGAATTAGCTGCTGAATCGTTGCAGAATGTCAAGTTTATACAGGAAAAGAAACTCATTGGTCGTTACTTTGATGAAATTTCTCAGGTAAGCTAAGAACAATGATTATACGATTCGCTTTATCGTTATTAAACACTGAATTATTCATAAAATGTATAATTGATTTCGTAGGATACTGGAAAATACTGTTTTGGCGTTGAGGACACCTTGAGAGCGTTGGAACTGGGCTCTGTGGAAACCTTGATTTGCTGGGAAAATCTGGATATACAACGCTACGTACTGAAGAATCATGCCAACTCGACGTCAACGACAGTATTACATTTGACGCCCGAGCAGGAAAAAGATAAGTCTCACTTCACGGACAAGGAGGTAAGTGGAGGAAAACAGTTTAGTATGTTATAAGTGGACTTTATATTTAATTGATATGTCTTGCAGAGCGGAGTCGAAATGGAGTTAATCGAGTCTCAACCGCTCTTGGAATGGCTGGCGAACAACTATAAAATGTTTGGGGCTACCCTTGAGATTATTACGGACAAATCTCAGGAGGGTAGTCAGTTTGTGCGAGGTTTTGGTGGTATTGGCGGTAAGTAAAATAACTAATTAATTATATAAATATGTATATCTATATATAAATAATCAACTCTCTGTAAATATTGCGAGTGTGTAAGCTAAAAAAATTAATTATGTATCTACTATTTCCATTCCTCTTCCTTCATGCTGCTTTTAAACGTAACTCTAAATGTAATATAAACCATAAATTGTGTATTTTAACATTATATAAATTATATAATTATAAATACATAAAATGTATAGGCATATTGCGCTATAAAGTAGATTTTCAATCGCTACAAGCCGATGAACCTCTGGAGGACGTTGATCTCGATGATTACTAAGAAAAAAAGAAAACATACAAGAAAACAAAGACAACATTAATGAAAGCATTCGCACTGCATAGATTTTCGGATCTCAATACACAAAAGAATTGTCATATTTTTTTGGATTTAATTTTTTAATGAAACGCCATAAACTGTTCAAAAATTGATAGGAACCAATTTACTTGCCGCATAGATTTTAATCAAATTTCAAACGTAGCAGTTTATTATATATATTCCAAAATAGAATCCCTCGTCCCTCGTCGCGTCTGTCGTTCGTTTTTAGCCATATAAATTAAAATGATTTGAGCATGTTTCATATTTACAAAGCAGATTTAATATAATTCTTATATTATTTTCAGTCATCAGTCATTGTTTTCAAACATTCTTCAAATCTAAAGTTTAGGGCTATACTCTAGGCTTTTCTATATATATATATATATATATCATTTTATTCTGATATTTGAAAAGTAAATATGAAACAAAGCTTGATAACTTTGAACTACAAACTTAATTAGTTGTGTACGAGAATCATAGATAAGAAATCAAAGCCATTAATACGTTTAAATATACTTATGTATATACGAGTATAGAAGAAATGCTTTAGATACATCCAATATATATATATATATATATATACATTTAAAATTAACTCGCGGAAAATAAAAACAAAGAACAAAAAAAAAAAATATGTATTTACAAGAACAATAACAGCATGACTTCAACTGAATCTATAAATAAAGAATTGAACTGTCGACCTACTCTGCTGACCTCTATGATTCTCGTTATTAAATAGATCAACCCAAACTGTGGCATTATACATTTACTATAGATATATACTCGTATTTGACAAGCATTTAAAATATTTACATAGGCAATTTCTTTGTTTGCATTTCACAAAAATTAAAAGCGGAAACTTCTAAGTACACACACACACACACACACACATACACTCACACACAATTAAAAAGAAAATGCGAAATAATAGAAGGAGAAAACAAACCTGAATAAAATGAATTAATAATGTACATCTTCGGAAATCGTACGAGATCAGCTTATAAAAAGAGCTCTATGGGGCTTTGATACCCTTGCAGAAGGTTTTATAATTTATCACGAGATCTCCAACCCCACAAAGAATATATATTATGGATCAGGAGGATGAGACGCGTCAATATAGACATGTCCGTCTGTCTGTTTCTATGCAAACTTGTCTCTGTTTCTAAACTAGTGAAATACAATTTGGCATCTAGAATTTTGTTTGTAGCACACAGCGCTTAAGTCGTAACCAGCCGGATCGGAGAACTATATTATATAGCTGCCATAGGAACAAACGACCCAAAAGCTGTGTAAAGAAGATATCTAGTAGGATGAAGAAGTGCCTTTCTTTTTTAAATGCACACCTAAAAATGTTAAAGTCAGACTACTATATCATATAGCTGCTATAGAAAAAATTGGTCAAAGCAAATAAGTTTAGCAATTGTTAAAAGCTTATTCCAGTCTACAAGTTCTGTCGTCTTCGGCGCGTCGAAGCTAACTTTTTCTTACTAGTTTTATTTTTAGATAGATAGGGCTATCAGATAATTCTAAGGATGTACCGGCACCTCACACCTGGAAAGGATCCCGAATCGAACGTCAGAAAACAAATAAGAAAAGTACACTGGCTTAGTATCTCCAGTAATATTCCAAAACTACTTTTATTATAATTTTTGCACAGCTAAAAACCTTTACAGTACTTTTTTTCTTCTTTTATATGTGATTGAATGTGCAGGTCACTTTTCTTTTGGTTATATAATATAAATTGTAATTAAATCATTCGTAAGATGCAATACTTTTTTATTTCAACTTCATTAAATTGTAATAATTTTGTATAATTTCTTGTTTTGTATATTTCGATTATTTTAATTATCGATTTAATTGATTAATTTTTATGTATAATTGTTTATTACAACATATTAAACGAACTTTTCGCATGGTTTCTCGACAGGCATCTTGCGTTACAAAGTGGACTTCCAGAGTATGCAGCTTGATGATTTGGACAACGACTGCTTCGATTTAGACGATTACTAGATAATTTTAACTGTTGTGGGAATCAGTTTTAACAACAAAAAATCAACCATCAACCGACCGTAAACTGAAAACTGTTAATTCGCAAAGGAATTTCGAAGAAAGCAAATAGAATATTTTAATAATAATACAACAGAAAAAAAAAAGAAACAAAACACACAGCACACACACACACACACAAACACACACAAACACAATCCTTCTTCCATTTTAATGTTGTTGGCGAATAAAAGTAAAAAAAATTGCAAATAATACAAAATAAACCATAAACAAAACAAAATACTTTATAAAAAAAAAAAAAGATAAAATGTTAAATCAAAAGAAAGCAAATATAAAAAGGAAGCCGTTTTACGTGAAAACAAAGGCATTTTAATAATTACTTATAACTTTATTGATTCTTTAAAAAACGACATGTAACTAATATGATTTAATCATTGGTTATATTCGCAAAGCTCCCCCAGGCGCTCAATCTCATCCAACATAAAATCCAACTCTTTCGCTTCAAGCACAGGAAAACAGGTGAAAACCATGCGGAAGAAATTGCCCAGCTGGCGACTACTTAGCGGTGTATAACCCACCATCAATGTTCCACTGTACGCCATTTGTTCCTTGATTTTGGGTGCAACCTGTTGGAAAAAAAAAGGATTTATTTTCTGTTTAGCTCTGATATTAATTGTTTTCAAGGCTTGAAATCATTTTTTCATAGTGTTCAGTCGCTCAAACATAAAAGTTCTTGTGGATATATGATTAGATCGATTCGTTAAGAATATTAATTCGTTAATATATTAAGAATAAGCTAATCCTGCTCGGCGGAAACTCCATATTAAGAGTGTACTTTGGTATGTTGGATTGAAGTTCTTATCCCGTAGACTTTCAACATTCAGATAACTTTTATTTTTTTTAGAATCATTTCCAAAAATCAATTCGAGCCCACTTTTGTGACTTTTTTTGAAGCGTGAAATAATCATTTTAAACTTTAATATAAGGGTCTAAAACCAATTTTTTAATCAATCAGACAAAAATGGGATTTTTCTTAATCTTTCTACACTTTTTCTGTATACAACAATTAACCCCAATTTTTGACCCTGGGGCGGGTTTTTAAATATTGTGAATCACGTTTAGTTTAACTCTTAGTTTAGATCTTTGAAGTTGGTCGGATAATGATTAACATATTACCCATGACTACGTCGACCCGACTTATTTAATTTCCCGGAACAGATTTTCTAAAAAATGTGAAATACGTACATTTTAAATTAAACGTAAGATATTTAAATCTTGCTATAAATCAATTTTCCTGAAAATGAATTTGGACTCTATTCGATAAGAAAACAAAAATACAACGGATTTGCCTTCCCTTCCCGAAATCCTTTCTTTTTTTTTTAGAAACTTTCATCAAATCTTGTGTTCAAAGTTCAAAGTTTCCGTTTTAGCTGTACGATGATGAGTAGAGCAGTCAGCCAGGAGAAAGATTTGTATGTGTATAGAGATATATATCAGTGAACTTATACTACTTACGGTATACAGACGTGTCCACCATTCTGGCGTCTCCTTGCAGCTCTGCACCCGCATAGACTTCGGAATATACCAAAAGCAAACATTAGAGTATTCGTGTGTGGCCAGAACGAGTCGGAAGCGTTCCGAACGCTCCTGGAGCTTGTGTTCCAACAGGCGAGACATATCTATGGCATGATCAACCAAATGTCCGTACTCGCCGTAGCCACGTGCCTTGAGCATTAGCCAAAACTTGAAGGCATCTATTTTACGGCCACACTGGACACTTTTATTACCCGTGTCATAGGACACATCATAGAATTTATCCTGCTGAAAGAGGTAATTAACCTCAATGCTATTGCAGCGAGCCAACAGGTCTGATTCGCGGGTGAGAAACAGTGAACATTGCAGTGGGACGCCTAAAGTCTTGTGTGGATTCCAGGAAAAGGAGTCGGCTTGTTCCAGGCCAGCCAGCAGAAAGCGGTGCTTAAAAGTGAGCAGCGCTGCACCGCCCAGACAAGCATCCACATGAAGCCAAAGTTTATATGTTTCCGCAACCTTTGCTATGCTTGCAATGTCATCAAAGGCGCCCAGCACAGTGGTACCAGCTGTGGCGTTAATGAAAAATGGTTCAAGCCCGCGTGCCAGTGCTGCTTTAATCTTCAGCTCTAAGTCTTCCACTGACATTTGACCCTTGTCATTTGTACATACGGAAACACAGTTATCCGCTCCAATTCCAAGCCAATGTGCTGCTTTCTTCAGACTATAATGCGCATCCTCGGAGGTAAAAAGTACTAAAGGACGCAAGCCAAACATTCCAGTAGATTTTACAGTGGGCACACGTTTATATCTGGCTAGTACCATTCCGTACATGTTCGAGCTGGAGCCCCCAGGTGCAAAAATGCCATCTCCTTTGGTATATCCAGCCAATCTACAAACGGTGGATATAACTTCAGTCTCAATCAAGCTAAACACTGGCGCCACTTCAAAGGTGTAACTGTAAATATAGTCAAAAGCTTCTAAAAGGATCCATAAGTATTTGATTTTTATCTTAAATATTACGAGCTAGTATTGAGCGCTTCTGTTAGCCAGGCGCCAGCTAATCCGAAAGGATCCATTTGTCCAAAAAGTTGATTGTGAAATCTTCCATGGGAGGTTTTTACGGAATATTGTATAACCCTTTGACAGATCTCCTCCACCTCCGATAATGTGCATGTTTCCTTCTCATTAATGGTCAAATCTATGCGTTTCTGTTGAAAATGAGAGATAACAAGAATCATTTTAACATTTGTGTTTACACGTAGAAACTTGACAAGCAGTGATTCATAAAGCTTTTATTTCCGGCTAAAGCTTAGAACGAAATCTGATCCTTCTTTCAAGTTTTCGCAGTTTTATTCATGCCCTTTGCTCAACGCATCTAACCTATCTCAGCTTTTATTAAGCCTACTGTTCAACGATGCTGCTTCTATAGTTTGGATTCAGTAACAGATTAAAAATTAAAAAACTAAAACTAGTAATATTTACTAAGGAACTTATAACAAATCTAAAGACTTGATTTCATGAAGTAATTTATACACTCGTATAAATAATTCATTCCTTACAAGTAGCTTTAAGATTTGTGCACCCATTGAGAGATTACGGCAGCAGTTCAGGCAGCTGCATTTAAACTCTTCTAATGATTGATGAGCATTAAAGCGGCTTATCGAGAGCTGTCACAGATACTTTGTCGTGGTGTCTAGACTTCGCTTAAGATGAGGGTACGGCGAGGTATGAGGTATGAGGTATGTTGGCTGTGACGCACTCACCTTCAATTCATCTGGCTGCATAAAATCAACTAGTTTTTGTTCCTGCCATTGTTTTGGATCGGCACAGAAAGTGTTTTTTTGCTGTGTTAACTTGAAGACATGTTGTAAAATCGTCCAATCGTTCATCAACCTCTCGCGGACTCCATCGATAATCGAACTATTATCACTTGTCCCATCCATTTTACGATATGTCTCGGATTTCGGATTGAACCTCTGCCGCCAGCTACTCAACTGGGAATGGCAATTGATTTCATGAAGAGCTGCGTTCAAACCGATTCCGAACTGTGTTTGTTCAATGCTCGTTAAGAGTTGTAAATTAACTGAATACTCGTAGTACTCGTACACACACCCGTATTCGTTTGAGCATATGTACAGTTGGATCGTGCTCGTGCGGGTATGCTTGAGCATTAGGGTGAACCAAGAAGAGGTTTAGTTGGAGAATCGAATTCATTCGGTTCTCGTTCCAGTTGAAGCAAGCTAAAGAGTTGCAGTTTATTATTTGGTAGAGTTAGTTGGTCCATTTTAGGATTCGAGCAGGTTCCGGGTACAGGGTATGATCAAGTCTAGAATTCATATTTAGATCGATATATTTTATCTACCCATTTCGATTGTTTTTATCATTCTTCAGTTGGCAACCGCATTTGATTCTTACTCTGTTCAATCGAACGAGATAATTTTTTTCATATATTTCTTTAAAACAAGCTCGAAACAAAGCAATCGCAACGAATCTTGAGCTTTAAGAGTGGTTTATTGCTGTGCTCCGGTCAGACATTTCACTTACATAAGACGGTTTTAATTGCATTTGGAATTCAAAGCACAATGGGCTTATCGGGGTTTTTAATGAGCCCATCGCATCAGTCTGTATATAAGTAAATGAATACGTATGTAGATAAGTCCAAAGATTGCAAAACTGCTTTATAATGTACATATATTTGTATATGTATATGTACATATATACCCCTTGATTTATACTAGTTAAAATCAGCAGAAAAACTGGTCGGACATGAATGTTAGTTAATTTTCTAAAACTTTAGGTGGATATGAGAAATTCTTTATTAATTCTTAACTGCTATGTATAGTTCAGGCACACAGACATTGTTAAAACAAGTAATAGAATAAATAAATATTAAAAAATATTAATTTAAATTTTAATTGAAAATCTGTGACTTGTTTTTTTCGTATTGAATACTGAACGTATGAATTGCAATATGTATTTTATTTGCATTCAGAGTTCAACTATAATACAAGTTTAACAATATATTTAAGTTAAAAAGAAAAGTTGATATAGAATAATTGGACAGTCCTTATATATATGTATTTTCTGTGCAAAATTATCTTCATTTGAATTTAAGTTATTATAACGTTAAGTTAACGATGTCTATTGTGAATTGTTGTGGATAGATAACAGTGATGTTAAGCTATCGATATACTTATGCGCATATGATTTGCAATGTTATCGATATTTGAATATGTCAACTTGTCATCTCTAAAGCTAAACAATACCTAAAAACGTTTTGCCAAATTGTTATCAAAGAAACATAAATTTTAACCATGGGTCGCGCTGAAGCTGGTACTCCCAAGTACCTGGCCAACAAGATGAAGGCGAAAGGGCTGCAGAAGCTGCGATGGTATTGTCAGATGTGCGAAAAACAATGCCGCGATGAGAACGGCTTTAAGTGCCACACGATGAGCGAATCTCACCAGCGGCAGTTGTTGCTGTTTGCGGATTCCCCAGGTAAATTTCTGCACAACTTTTCCAAGGAGTTTTCGGACGGTTATATGGAGCTCTTGCGCCGTCGTTTTGGCACGAAGCGTACAAATGCCAATAAAATATATCAGGAGTATATTGCACACAAGGAGCATATCCATATGAATGCGACTAGGTGGCTAACGCTCTCCGACTATGTGAAGTGGCTGGGACGCACAGGGCAGGTGGTGGCGGATGAGACGGAAAAGGGTTGGTTTGTCACCTACATCGATCGTAGTCCGGAGGCCATGGAACGACAGGCAAAGGCAGATCGTAAAGAGAAGATGGAGAAGGATGATGAGGAGCGCATGACAGAATTCATTGAGCAGCAAATTCAGAAAGCAAAGTCAAAGAATGGCGGGGAGGATGATGAGGAATCTCAGGATCGGTACACCGAACTGAAACGCGAAGAGGAACAGCCGCTAAAGCTGGATATACGCTTAGAAAAGAAATTTCAACCAGATTCTATCCTAGGCAAATCGGCTCTTCTCAAACGCCCCAATTCAGAGACCGATGAGAAAGTCTTTAAGAAACCGAAGGCTGTAGCTGCGGAGAGCTCTAGATCAGCTTTGGATGAGATAATAAAGCTCGAAGAGCGACATAAGGAACGAGCTAATCGCAAGGATTATTGGCTTCATACAAATATTGTTGTTAAATTTATATCTAAATCCATGGGCGATAAATTCTACAAACAGAAAGCTGTGGTACAGGAAGTTATTGATAAATACCGCGCCAAGATTAAGTTTCTGGATACAGGCGAAAAGCTTAAAGTAGATCAGGTTAGTCCGATTTAAGTTCTGCATATTTAATAAATAATAAAATACTTCATTAATTTCAGGCGCATCTGGAGACCGTAATACCCGCTTTGGATAAGGAAATTTTGGTCGTTAATGGCGCCTATCGCGGTTTTGAAGCTTTGCTCAAAAAACTCGATGAGCGTAAATATTGTGTTAGCATAGAGATACTGCACGGCCCACTTAAAGGACGAGTTGTAGAGAACGTTCAGTACGAGGATATATGTAAAATATATGGAACGTAGTTAGAACCACTAAACTACCTGCCGATTAATAGTTATATTTTAAGTATGGTTAGAATTTATGGGACTATAAATTAAAATATTGTACAAATATTTCTTTAGT
Source organism: Drosophila repletoides (assembly GCA_018150835.1). NCBI lineage: Eukaryota > Metazoa > Arthropoda > Insecta > Diptera > Drosophilidae > Drosophila > Drosophila repletoides. The sequence goes on from JAECWQ010000231.1 coordinate 5,651,742, forward strand.
TTTTAAATATATTAAATGAAAAGTTTTCTATCAGATTTTTAAAATAAAAGAATCGTTAATTATTGCTGCAAAATAAATTAGGTTTAAAAGAAATTGAATAGAAATTAAGACTAACTGTTTCTAATCAAAACACTAAGATATTTTTACCATTCCTTCTCCGAAATTGATTGATTGAAAGAAAAGAGAGTTTCCTTGAGATGTTTTGAGTTCTTTTAGAAAAATAATTTTATGTGATAAAATAAATAATATAAACTATTTATGGGTTGTTCTCTATTTCATTGAAACGCGTATATAATTATATTATTTATGCACTGAGCTCATTTGTGCAGCGTTAAGTGTTCCACTTTGTTTTAGTTACTTTAAAGTTACAATTCTATAAAAATGTTGAGTTCGTGTTCATTGCAGGTTTTAAATGTGGAACGTTTTCTGAATATGTTTAATTTGTGGTTAGCTCTACAAACTAGACAGATTTACAAAGCATATAGCTGAGATCTTCAACTGATCGGTCACACTTATTATATTCCTTGATCATTCATTAAACTGGACTTCAGCTGCGCCATGATACCCATATAGGTAATATAAACTTCTATTCGAAACAGTTAAGTCTGAGACAGAGAGTCTGTGTGAGAGAGAGACAGAGAGAGACCGAGTATTTATAGGGGTTACTACGAAAGTTTCCCTTAAGATTCGATTTAATTTAAAAAGCGTATCGAATTCTATTTAGAGCATAGAATAACCTTGAATTATATATTTTGTTTTCGAAACAATTTGTTGTTTTAAAACAGTTCTTAAGAAAACAAACTAAATGTGTCGGGGAGCTAAGAAATAGATTATTAACACTCGTGCATGCAACTATAGAATAATAAAGGGCAGACAATTATAATTAGAATGTGGAATAACCTTTATTTATATATTTTGTTCTGGAATCAATCGGAAAATAAAGTCGCAGGGTTTTCGGAATTAGGGAAAACAATCTTAATCTGTTCCAGTAATTTTGAACGCATCAAATTGGTAGAATAATATTAATAAGCTCGCTAAATATGACACATCTGTTGCCAATGAAAATTACTAGATTTGGGTAAAATAAATTAAAACATATGTTTTTTTGTGAGCAAACAAAAGTTTTTAAAAATGGTTCGACCTAATTGCAAATTTCTGACAATATCCGGGGACAGTATGCCGCTGACTGTGGATCAAATAGTTTATACGAAGTATTTTAAAAAATGATACTAAAACTTAATTTTATCATTACCCTCGCCAGTACAGTATTATCCGTACAGGCTGACAACGCTACGACGAACTGGTGGCAGGGTGCACCCAATGTTTTAATGGATATTCTGACGATGAAAATGAATATTTTTACCAGCCTGCCACTTGAACTGGCCGCCAATGCTATAGATACCCTGTGTGAGTACAAATACTAACATAATAAATAACATATAATTATTTTAGATTTTAGGCTCCTCAACTTTATTTATGGGTGGCGTTCCACCTCAAATAACGCCGGATATTACAAAAATGCATTTTCAATATATGACGCCGTGTTTTAACCATAGTGTGCCCTTGTTAGAAGCAGACAAACTCTGGAAACATCCAAAATTTAGACGGAATCGTAAGTTGGTGATACTAGCCACAGGCTGGACAAATACCGTCAATGATTCAGCTACCATATCAATGATATCGCGGGCCTTTATGTGTCGACCCGGAATTAATTTTGTGGTTAGCAGTTAATTCTTTTGAGTGTTTATATCCATTGAAACATTTCATTAATTAAAGATTGTAGATGCCGCCTATTATGTGGATACCCTGTACAAATGGTCAGCACTGAATACGGATCTTATAGGCGAGCATCTGGCTGTAGGATTACAGCATTTAATTAAAGTGCATCCTGTGATTAAAATACACTTGATCGGCAAGTTTAAAATTATTTAATCCGATTGTGCATTCTTAGGTCAGTTTTAATTAAATTAATATATCCAGGTCACTCTTTGGGCGCTCACATTATGGGCACTGCTGGACGTACATTTAAGCGTCTTACGGGTCGAATGGTATCGCGCATAACAGGTTTGGATCCGGCCAAGCCCTGTTTCCGCTATGAAAAGGCACTGCCTGGGCTAATCCGTGGCGATGCTAAGCTAGTGGATATTATACACACAAATGTTGGCATACTAGCGAAGCGTGAACCTATTGGTGACTTGGATTTTTATCCAGGCGGTGTCCACCCCATTAAGCCCGGCTGCTTGACCATAGGCTGCTCCCATACACGTGCTGTAGAATACTTTGCTGAAAGTGTCTATCCGGGACAGGAGGAGAACTTTTTGGGCTACGAATGCAGCTCTTGGAAAGATCTGAGCTGGCGTAAGTGCCAAGCTAAATCAACTTCTACCATGGGCTATATGATTAATACACAAGCGAGTGGGATATTCTATGTAGAAGTTAATAGTTACAGCCCCTTTGGTAAAGCTTCAAGCGGGGTTGTTAGCTGCGTTGAAAGTAAGTGTATAGAGCTTTAACCGGGAAATCAATCCGGTTTGCATTATTGTGAATATCAGACGGAGCTTCGGTTTAGTTAAATGAATTTTATTATTTAAAATTAATTGATAGGATTACTTTTATTTTATTGAAGTCAGTGTTTATTTTATTTCTACTTATTTTGCATTTTTTTTCTTTTTTGAAACACCTTAATGAATTAGTTCTGGAAATTTGTTAGCGAATCATTCAACAATGTTTTACAATTCTATAAAAAAAAAATTATTATATTGGTGCCGGTTCCCTTGAGGAAATATAATCGGTTCTTTTCGGTTAACGGTTACGGCGGCGTTGGGTTCTTATTTCCTGGTTATAATTAAATGAAATTAAAGTTATGTATATACAGCTATATTAATCTTAATTAATCAGCAATTTCTGTAAGATCTAGGTCATCATCAAAGGCCTCAGCAATGCCTTTCTGGCTCATATAGGCCTTCTCCTGCGTTTCAGCAATTCTCCAGAGCTCATCATCATCGTCGCCTGTTAACATAGATCTGTTAGCCCCACCCTTTATAGAGGCTCTTAGTTTATTATTCTGTTGTACAGCTGCCGGTGCGCGTTTCTGACGATTGCCCATCAAGATCTGGCTTTCCTCGAAGTAGTGATTCGGGTGATTTATTGCAGGCTCCACCGTAGAGTTGTGCGTTAGCATAAAATATTTGCCGCAGGCAAATTGATAATGTCCACGCGATACAAAGAATAAAACCTCCTCGATAGGTCCGGGCGAGAGACCGTAAGAGGAGAGTTTCGCTTTCAGAGCCGGCTGATCTAAAGTTTTGTACGGACAACCATGGCAATCACCTGGCGCAGCCATTTCTTTAATAATCTTCAAGCAGGAGTACGGCGTGTAGTTAACCATCGACCCTTTCTTGCCGTAGTTGTGCTGTATATTATACTCGTAGCTGCGTGCGAATTTATCCACATCCATTTTCTTAGTGAATTCCTCGCGCCAAAAGCGCAACGAATCTTCCAGGGTCACTCCAATGCCCTTAAGGAAAAGCCCGTATTGCATACGTCCGCCGTGTTTAATATGATGCTGGCTGCGTATATGATCATGGCACATGCGCATGCACAGCGGCATGGAGGATTTAGATAGCTGATCCAGCGACTCTATAGGCACAGAGGCATCCCTGCAAACCGTATAGTCCTTGCCTGTGTACGAATTGTGCAGGGATTTCAACATACGAGATATGCGTTCATCCGCCTCCACATCATTGATAAACAATTTGGCTGCCTGCATGCCTCGCTCAATCTCTTCCAGCTGCTTGGCGCCTACAATCGAAACCAAGTCGTGTGTATTCACATAGGCAAATCCAGCCTTTAGATAGCAACGACGTGCTCTAATTAAATCTAGGACTTGTGTAAAGGGCACCTTATAGAACTCAAGCAGTTCGATCTTTGCCACACTCTGACCCACCGTGCTTTCATATAAACCATCCTTGACTTCGTCCTTCTGTTCCTCCGTCAGTGGATGTACGTGAAAAGAGTTCTCGTCCAGAAATTGCTTAATTTCCGCCGTGCTCAGCGCAGCGAATTTGTATTTAAAAAATTCCATTTCACGGGCGAGAAACCAACGCATCAAGTCTTCAGAACGACAGTAGGCCAATCGCAGTATAAAATGAGATAAATAATCCCGCCTACGCATTTGTAGATCCGTTTCCGTTTTGTTGCCGCTTCCGCTTGTAGTACACATGCGCAGATAGCCCCTGAGTCCGTCCCGCGTCATTTCCGCATTAACATACTCCTTCCAATCATTCGAGAGTATCCTTAGACCCTTTGTAGTAGCCCTGTCGAAAACTCGTAGCAGACGCAGTCGCTCTAAGGCAAGTTCCTCAAACTCATCAATGTGCACATCCTCAGTGGGTGGATAATGATAGAGCATCACATTATGCGGATATTTTGCCTCTAAGCTAATCACTTCCACTTTAACATCATGTCTAGCTCGCTTTTTTAAATTAAAATCCATTGCAAAAATATAATCAAACCGATTTCGTTTTGTTGTGTTACTTGCCGAAATTGGCGCCAAAAGTATGCATGAACAGCTGACTGCCTCTGTACTTATCGATATATATTGCAATAATAATCAAGCCATTGGAATTCTAATCGGCATTTTAAAAATATCGATATACCGATAAGTGAGTTTCTCTTAAGTCTTTCACTCTATCGATTCAGAAATTCAAATGATTTTAATTTTTTGAAAGATTACATTAATAAACGGGTCTTTTTGATGTTGTATTATTTTAATTATTTAAGTAATTACAAAGTAAGTAATTCATATATATCAGGTACTTAATAAACTGACTAGGATATTTGAATACATAAGAATGTTTTCTCAACTTTTTTGCTTAGTTAGTTAAACCCTGGCATCTTTTGTACCAATGCCAATAAATTCCAGAGATTTTCGCAAGCGCTTCCAAAATAATTTACGTGCCTCCGACGTGGGCTGCTTGTCGCCCTTACTGGGCCATTTAATATAGGTTTTTATATCCATCAGATATTGCAGCGTTTTTGGACGTTTACTGCGCGGTATATCCTCTAGAAAAACAAGTATCAAATGCTCCTTGCTTACTTCAAAAATGCTTAAAAATATAAATATATTATATATTTAGTTATATTTAAATATATTACATGTTCTTGTATACGCACCGATGTTGAGCTAAATACATTTCGAATTGACACCAGTGACTGAGCAGAAACTTTGATGATATTAACAGCATAAGTGAGCGCGATCGATCCATGCAAGAAATAATATTATCCAATATAGTCACACCAATCTACATAATGAAAATAATAGTGTTGGGGCATATATAATTAAAGTCTTAAATATTGAGTCAAACCTGAAAATCGCGTTCATGTAGGCATATTGAAATATCGCCCGATTCTTCCACATTTGGCAGTAGTTCATCTAATACCCACTTGCGATCATTTTGACAGTAGCTTATAAAGATGTCATAAATCACGCTAGGATCTTGTTCGTTTAGATGGTGAAACTTATCTATAGAATCTTTTGAAGCTCTAGATAAAAGTGCCGCTGATCTTAACGAGGCATAGTAATAGTGTATGTGCCAGCGTTTTAGATATATTATAAATCCCAAAATAAGTGCGCCCAATATGCTACCAACTATGGTAGTTACTATCGTAATTGTGTTCTGCAGTTCCGTTTCAATATCAGCCAAAATCCGATTCTGGCAATTTAACTCATCCACTTTCAGTTGCTCCGTCTCATTGAAGCACCAGTAATGCTCCGTATCATAGTCCAATAGCTGAAATTTCAGACCCGTATCGTTTACTGGGGTTATTGTTGATGTAGAACATGATTTGGCGTGAAATCCTTTACCGAGAAAACGCAGTTTTATTATTTTATTTATCAGTTTATAATGTTTAATATTGATATAGCTTTTTACAAGTTGTGGCAAGTACCGACGTTGCCACAGCCTTCGTTCCATGTAGGAAGTAAAAGTATTACTCAATTGACTCAGGCTGCGATTAGAAATTAGCAGATCCTCTGCTGCGTGTTGTAATAGTTCATACGAGCAATCCGCTTGTCTATTATTTTTTGCGGCTACCTCAACCACCTCTCGCAGATTGCAGTTACATAGAAAATTATTATCACCAAGACTTAGATACTCCAAAGTTTCGAAATCCCTTAGCATCTCTGTGGTGAGCATATTGATATTATTACTACGTAAGTTAAACACTCTTAAGCCCGTATTATTATGAAAAACGCTCTTATACCAATTTCCAATGTGATTGGAGTTTAGATCAAGCACTTGCAAGCTGATTAATGACTGGAATATGTCTGCCGTCAAAGCGTTTATGTTGTTACCTGCCAGACCCAGTATCTGGAGTTTTCTAAGCGGCCTTAACCAGCCTATATCCTTCAGATTGGAGTGCTCAAAGTAAAGACATATAAGTGTATCGCCAATGCCATCAAAGGCATCATCCACAATATTGTAGGATACTAAAGAATTTCCGGATAAATCAAGTCCTTCCAAAGCTGTATTCTTAAAAAGTCCATTGCTCATCATAGGAAATGATGTGTAGCACAAGCTAAGGTACTTTAATTTATTTCCCAGATGTGTAAATGCAACTGCACTATTTCTTGTCATTTTCGAGTGTGATAAGTCTAGATATATAAGTTCTGGTAATAGCTTAAAGGCAGTCTGATAGATCTTCAGACCATAAACCAGATTTAAAATAACTTCAAGTGTTGGCATCGAGAACTGATAGTTATAGTTCAAAACGTTTGTGAAGGACAAGTCTAGGTATTGCACACCTTGTATATAGTAAAAAGTATCGGCATTTATAGTCATTATCTTGTTGTTTGATATGAAAAGTTTGCGCAGATTTGTCACATTTTGAAAGGCTTCTTTGTTGACATATTCGATGCTACAGTTGCTGATATCAAGCTCCAATAGATACGGCATATATGGAAAGGTTGCCCAAGCAATGCTTTCTTCTAAAAGTCATAAAGAAAATATTTTTTATAGTAAATTAATTAGATATGTTAAAATCATATGCTCATTGAATTGTGTAATTCTTACTTGAGGTGCCAAATAACTTGTGCATTATTTGCAGCTTTTTTATGTAATCCTCATAAATCATGTCGTGTGTGTTTGAATTGTCTGTGTTTTGAGTGTTTTGGTAGTATAACAAACATTCCCGATCATATAGATCAATGGTATTATTCGCTAAAAACTCTTCGCATTTCTGTTGTGTGGAATTTGCAGGGCTATGTAAAAACCGCTCAATAGCTGAAATTTCGCAGAGAGCCTATGAATCAATCTGAATGTTTGCGACTTCTCGAGTGTATCTGATCGGTTAACGTCCGAAGCAAACTTTCTACTTACCTTCTGCATCCGGTGTAAGGGCTGCAAATTGATTGCCCTGCAGTGATAAGTATTTTAGAGACTTCCTCATGGAGTTCAGAGTTTGGAAGGGTGCTGTGTTCAGTGTGTTGTAGGCAGCCGAGAAGGCTTGAACTTTTTGGAAACTATATCTGCGGACATATTTCGTTTTATACAACAGATCCAGATCATCTGTTATATTACTATGCGAAAGATCCAAATACCTAGATGTCGCTGTAAGACATAATCATAATAGTAATAAAATGAGTGTTCATTATTTGTATATGTTTTAATGGAATGATAATATGAATGTTTATATTTTGATATATCTTAATTTTCAATAATTATATTTTGAATGAACGTTCACAATTAGGTATGTACCGATACACGCCAATGCATGCTTATCGATATACTCATGTGCATGCCAATTGCAATCAGATTTTGTCTATCGGTATCGCAATCATATGTTTGCCCGCAAGTTAGTTTCTTACTGCATAAAAAGCACAGTGTAAAAATAATAATGGAAGAACTTTGCCGCGTTTGCACAAGCAACTGCGTCACTCTAGTGAATATATTTGAGGACCGGGAGCAGATAGAAGATGAGCCGCCTCTGGCAGATATGCTAAATGAGTGTGCCAGTTGCGGCATAAGTCGCAATGATCAATTGCCTCAAAGCATTTGCCAATCTTGCATATCGGCGGCACAGGATGCATTTCGGTTTAAGCGAAGATGCGAACGAAGCCAGAAGTATTTCCGGCAGCAGATGCAAAGAAAAGAGCAGAATCCCACCAACAACAAAAAGGTATCAACAGACGACTGGCCAGATACTCAGGATAACATAGAAATGGATAGCTGCGAAGAGGAACTAATAACAGACGACTGGCCAATAGATCCAGCGATAAAAGCGGAACGACCGCGGGAGGATGAACAGGAGGTGGACTGGAATGCCACTGATATGCTCGATTTAATGGAGGCAAGTGGATCCAGCTCAGAGGATGATTTGGCGGACGGCAGTTTGTCTAGCTCAGAGGAGGGAGAATGGCAAGAGGATGAGACAAATACAACTAGGCGCTTTTTAAACCGGTGCTCTGGCCAACGTAAGAACTACAGTGATATCAACGTAATGACCAAGTGGACGAAGGAACGGCCGCATCTCTGTCAGACTTGTGGCAAGGGATTCTCAAGTAAAAGGACGTTACTCTCGCACCAGCGGGTTCACAATGAGGCGCGGCCATTCCAGTGTCCCCACTGCCCACAGACGTTTAAGGGTAAGAGCAGCTGCAGGGTGCACATACGGCTACATACAGGAGAAACACCTTTTGAATGCCACCGTTGTTCAGCTAAATTTAGTCGAAATGATGAACTAAAGAAGCATTTGTTGTTTCATTCTGGCGAAAGACCTCATCAGTGCCCACACTGCCCAAAGACTTTTATAGCCCGCAGTGTGCTCATTAAGCACATACGCCTCCATACCGATCCTCGCGCGCACAAATGTCCTTTCTGCCTAAAGGCCTTTAACAACAATTATGCTTTACAGGGACACATACGAATTCATACAGGAGAAAAACCATACAAATGCTCCCATTGTCCCAAGACTTTTAAGCTACGCGGATATGTTGTAGTACATACACGCACACACACCGGCGAGAGGCCTTTTAAATGCGACAAGTGCGACAGATCTTATGCCAGATTTCACAATTTCAATCAACACAAGAAGACTCATAGTCGTCAAGGTGAATTTAAATGTACCAAGTGTTCCTTAACCTATGCCAGAGCCGGCGATCTGAAGCGGCATATGCATAGCCATTCGTATGAGCAAGGGCTCCTAGACGGTAATGCAATAAGCGCTGATAATTTTGAAGATGTAAACCCCGATCTTGATGAAATTGATAGCTTATCTACGGCCCAGTCTGAAGATTTAACAAACGAGCCTACTCAAAGGAGTCGCTCTAGCTCTGTTGGAAGTTCGGAACATAAAAATACCTCAATAGAACATAATTTAGAAGACATAAAGCCCGATTTATCCATTGTAAAAGCCGAATGCTTGGACATTGCTGATGATGAGAGTGTATATACGCCGAAATCCGAAGATATGAGCCACAGTGATTCGGAAAACACTTGCTCCTCTATACATGAGATGAATTTGCATCGACTTAACGATTTAATTGAGCAGAGTAAAATTAACTCTGGAAAGTACAAGTGTCCGAAGTGCTCAATCACCTATATGCGACCGGGAGATCTTAAGCGACATCTAAGAAAACACGATGATAGGGAAAAGACTACATATACCCGCAATTATAAGTGTCCCAAGTGCCCAGCCACCTATATAAGACCGGGTGATCTCAAGCGCCATGTCCAAAGTCATGACAAAAAGCAAAAAACTACATATTCCCGCAATTACAAGTGTCCACTATGCGCAACAGCCTATATCAGACCAGGAGATCTCAACCGGCATATGCAGAAATGCTTAGAAAATAATAAAAGTGGAAAAAAAACCGTGGATAGATTGGAAGATGCACAGGCCAATTCGATGATTTTAGATATTGAGGAAACGGAGAATTTCATAATTGTAAAGTCTAAACATCTGGAAAACGAAGAAACTGACATGTTATCAATGGGGGACTCACAACACGAGTTCCCCAAAGTGTCCGTAAAAGAACACAATGCAAATAGCTCAAGTTCCTCAATACATGAGGCTTCTCATACACGTCAAAACCATTCCAAAAAATCTGTATTAAAATGCCCCCACTGTATAAAGAACTATATTAGACCGTGTGATCTGACGCGTCATCTCCAAAGTCATGACGAAACAAGAAAAGAAATTATTGAGGATATTGATGAGAGCATAACTATTGTTAAATCGGAGCCCTTGGAAGGACGCAACACCAGCCCTACTCACTAATTCGCTCAAACAGCTGTGAATTTATTTCTGTGAATACTTTGGAAAGGCTTTTGAAACTAAGCAAATCCTTACACGCCAATTAGAAGTGTATAGATTATCAGAGCTTTAAAACCAATATATAAAAAAAAACAAAGCATAAGAATTGGGCAGAGCTTTAAGCAAAAATCTTTTTCCAGGTATGGCTTGATGGGACTTTTTGTCGATATTCATACAATTAATTAATTAATTTGTATACTTACAGTATTTGGCACTTGTCATTTTAAGTGTACCATTGGGAAATGTCCACCATAAGATTTCCTGCTTGATATTGTCCAAAAGACATGTATTACCATCATCAGTGTCGTATTTAACAAACAAGGATTTAAGATCCGTATCGCCAATACTATCTGTGCTATCCTTATCATCGTCAGTGTCCAGTGATAAGCTCGCAAAAGCCGTATTTATGCTGTCCCCCAAGTGTAAGGCCCGTTTACGAGCTGTACCCTTTGTAGCTATAGTTTCGCCCGACGCTGCCTCCAGTTGAATGTCAGGTAAATCAACAGTTTCACTGTTCAAAATCTCTAAATATGTTCCATTTATAATCCAGTGTAGAATAAACACAATAAGGCTAATTTTTAATATGTAGAACATTTTACAGTCCTGTTAATTCTAATTTTAGACAAAAGAAAAAAACGTGGGGACTTAAATGGGTCGTTTTTTAATCCACAATATGTTTCGTTTCATTGAAACGCTAAGGTTATTTTTATTATTTTCCGTTTTCCGTTTTTATTTATGATCCACAAAATTGTTTGTCATTTTAGTGCACTCATTTTTTCTATACAAGAGTTCTGTTTCTATTTGGCTTCTCATACATATTTCGTAGATTGTATTCCAAAATATAAACCGACTTTTTGGGCACACGCAATGATATACCGCGCTCTGGGGCGCACAAGTGAGACTAATGGTCAGCCGAATGGCAGAAATGGGAAACACTTGCTATTGGTAATATGGGTATGAATAATTTTATTATGCCCGATAGGGCTTATCAATTTTGGCAATATTTTCTTTCGCTTTTCAATGGGTTTTAGTTATCAGTTTAGCGGCTTTATTGTGCTTGCTCGCCACTCTTCTCACACCCACACCTTAAATACGGTGCCATCAACTTATCACGATATGGTAATTAGGCCATATACACGTAGTTCTCTTTCTATCCAAAAAAAAAACAGAAAAGGTAGGAGAAGTAATTCTCTTAAACCGCCAAATCCCAAGAGAGTATTATCGAAGTAATCATTGCGAATAAATGTCGCTCATAAATAAACTCTCCTACTTTAAATTGAAGAAATAATGCCCAATAATTTAGATTATTTATAGTAGAGCTGATACGTTTAGAGATATGGTATGAATGATAAGGTTGTGCCATTGTCGGTTATAGAAAATCTGAGATTAGAGTTCGATTGCGTATTTATTTAAACAATGTTTTTTTTAATTACTTGCAAATCACGTACATATCTTACATACACTTAACAAGATTCCAAAATTTGTTATATTTTCCACAATATTATTCTTATTTTATATTTTGATCGCTGAAGAAGACATTGCTTCTTTTTCTGGTAGCATTCCTTAGCATTTTTTGAAAAATTCTAATTTAGAATTTAGAAAAAAAAACTCTTGCTAAAAGTATTTTGCGGGAAGTTTCCAATTCCTTTTCAATAATGTGAAATGAGCTTTATCTGGAAAGTTAAACCATAAATTAAATCAGTTGATAAGATAAAAATAATCTTTTTTTAAATCTGCCAATCTAAACTTTTGAAACTTAATCATAATCTGTTGAAGACAGTTTGGATTTTCCTACTACTTAGTCTATACTAAATGCTTAAAGTTTTTAATTATATTTTTATTGTGATAGATTTTCAAATTTTGAAATTCTGCAGTTTCTATTTATATATCAATATCAATAAGATCTATTTTTAATGTTGTTTTTATTTCTTTATAAATGTTGATTATTATTAAATAATTTTAAAAATAAAATTAGTTTTTAGATTTGAATATAATTTGGTGATGAAATTTGTATAAACACCCTAAAGAGAAGCAAATTTTGGGGAACATCTGGTTTTGTATCTTATTATTATATTGGCCCAAATATCGTATGCACTACTAGCCTAGAATGTATTAGGACCTCTTATTGAAAATGATATTTCTTTGATAATTTATATAAATTATTAACTAGCCTCTAAACTGTTTAAAAGAAGTAATTTGCGTTTGGCTGATAAATAAAACATTATCCAACACTAAATTTATTTGTTATGCACAACAGGAATCAAATTTTGGTCTCACCTTTAGCTGTATGCCAACAGCCTGTCGCCTACCGCCCGCCACCCACCCTCTCTCATCCTGTGCTCTGAATTACAACTACAACAGACGACGAGACGTCGCAATACTCTTTCGTCCTCGCACACATCATCATTGCATGCAATCTAAGTCCAACCACCCAAACCACCCCTTTTGGGTGTAATACCCCGCCGCTAGCTCCCTTTGCTGGTTAAACAACCACCTTCTGTTTTAACTCTCTCTCTCTCTCGCGATCTCCCTCCCCTCTCATACTAGTGCTATCTGCTAGAGATGCGCATTATTGTTTTGCAGTCACGGCTAAAACTGCTAATGTGACTTACTTTTAATCAAGAAATCTTTGCTTCCACTTTTTAATTTCTTTTATAGATTTATATGAGTATATTAAGTTAATATTTAAACAGAGTCTTTAGTAATATTTAAACAGAGTATTTAGTAGAAGAAAAACAGGAGAGATGTGCGATATTATTTTTATTATTTTCAAAATATCAATTACGAATGTTTGGAACTGTGACTATACCATTTTCCAATTTAAATATATGGTCTGGAATGTAGATACCTATATTGTTGATATAAATCACACAACAATATCAATTCAAAAACAACAGAGTTTTCAACAATTTTAAAACATTTAGCACAGATGTTAAGCTATGTTCACAATTTTCAATTTAGAATTTACTCTTATTGCTTGAATATATGTTTAACCATCGATATATTTTTACCTTTTCTATTCTATTCTATTGTGTCTATCTATTTTTGTTTCGTATATTTCTGAAACTGTGACTGCGAAAGTTCGCGTCTTCCAGTCACACTTTTTATAGTGACTGCAAGAGTGACTCAGTCACAGACGCGTCATCTCTGCTAGCCGGCGTCGTTCGTGTAAAGGACATGTTGAAGGGGAATTTTCGGGTGGACATGCTTCGGGTCTGCGCTCGTGTCTTATTTGTGCTTTGGTTGCAAGATTTGAGTCGCGTGGCATTCAGTTTGCATGCGACCGTCGTACGTGGGTGAAAGTCTGTTTGTAAATCGGACCGATTTTATAATTAAACGTGCCGTTAACTATCGTCTCTGTTGTCCTTTCTGACTCACTAACGCACTAGAAAAAGCCGGGAAACTGTCATTGCGTTGCCGTCTAGTGTTTTGGTCAAGCGCCACTTCAAATTTGTCCAAATCTGTGAATTATATTTTATTTTTTTTTCAAAATCTCTGTGAAATGACAAATACAAACAAAGGCGCTTCAGGGAACAATGGCATCCTTTAGTGCTCCCAAAACAATCCATTTGTATCCATTCATAAGTCTATTCCTAAATGGAGCTTCTTCGAGTGCTTTGAACTGAATTAAGCTGAGACAGTTGGATGATGCAGTTTTATAGAGAGGTAAATAATATATTTTAAAGGTGATTTGGTTCAACAAACAAAACAAAACAGAAAAAGAAAGTGGTGTCTATTTCCGTGTAACAACTGTCGCGCATATTGTTGTTGTTGTTGTCGTTGTTGTTGTTGTTGCTTCAGTTGTTGTTTATTGGTGGTGTCTTTAAATCGCATGCAATTTGGGGTGTTTTTCAACTGAGGAACAGGTATGGGATAATCAATTTGGAATATACCAAAATAAAGCTCACTTTAAATAACTTTAATAAATGCTCATAGACTGCAATGGATACTTGTTTGCCTATGCAGTGGTTGCTACGAAATAAAAATATATTTTAATTATTTTAAAGACTAAAATCTTTATTCTTATATGGTTCAAATATCTCGTGAGCTTCTCAAGTTAGACTCCCTTAATTTGAATTAAAATCATGACTAAAAGTACTAAGGAAAGAATAAAGAATAAGAAGATTACATACCCCTGAAGAGCAATATGATATAATAAACCGATCTCAATGATATTAGGTGGGCGTTAAGAAATCACACATTTCCATATAACTTGTAAATTTAGTCAAAATACCTTTTGAAACAAAAACGTTTTCCATACAAGAACTTTTGAACCGATTGTTCCCATGGAACCTATATGATATAGTTATCCGATCCGACCGGTTCCGACATATGTGCTGCCTGCAGCTCTTAACCAAATTTCAGTCACCTAGCTCAAAAACTGAGAGACTAGCTTGCAAATAAACAGACGGACAGACGGACATGGCTATATCAACTGGTCTCGTCGTTCTGATGAATAATATATATACTTTATAGGGTCGGAGATGGTTCCTCCAATGCATTACACATTTCGTGACAAAGTTATAATACCCTCTGTAAGGGTATAAAAACCATACAAATTATTTGAGACCCGAACCCAATTTCACTTCCTGTTTTTGTTTAAAAATATGCGGTTGAAACTTAAGGATCTATAGTTTTGCAGATCTATAGTTTTGGTTGATTGATTTGATTGATTGATATGATTTATAAAAATTTACAATGTCAAAATCAGGTAGAATGCATCTAAGGTCCCGAAAATATTAATTCTAAGAAAAGCATGTTCTAGATCTAAGATTTTTAAGTACCTATAAAAAAGTCAATTTGAATCCTTACGTATAGTTTTTCAACTGAACCGGGAACATTAATTCGAACTATTTGTTTAAAAAAAAGATGTTAGATATTTTCTGAATCATACGTTAGAATTAATTCCGCTGGATAATGCAAAGCATTATTTTCAAAAATCTAAAAATGTATATCATATCATCTTGGACAGAGTGACTTGGGTGACTTGGAAGTTCAAAAACCAAATTTTTAAAAGAGAATGTAAAGGGAAAAGGAGAAAAATATTTAGTTTTAATGTTGAATAGAATATCTTTAAAACCGGAAATCGGAAAAATTTCATATATATTGAGTAGTAGTAGTAAATACATATTTTCCCATCCTAAAAAAGTCAATATTAAACCCCATTACTAAAAATTGAAATAATAACAGATATTATTTATAGTCTGCATATAATTGTTTAACAAGTGTGTGGGGAATACACACCCTTAAGGCGATATAGCATATTTAATAGGTAGTCTGAAATATTATAGAGACTGTCCGAGCGTATAATAGGCTGAGAAAACAAACAAAGAAAATCCTGAAAATTTATTGAAGAAGAAAAAGAGAATTTTGGCTTTCGGATATTTCGTTCTTTGGCTAAAAATGCAGTGAACTGCTGCAGTTGAGCCAAGTTGGGGTTGACCAAATGACTGTAACTGGCAAAGAAAGCCACAAAATGTGGAAAATACACGACGTGAGGCAATGAACTAATGGAGAGCTGACATGCGATAAAGAAGAGAAGGAAGAGGTAAAAACATATGCACTGAATCAGATGTATCAAAAGGAGAGCTGTTTGGTGTTTTTGGTTTGTTATTAAGAGGATTTCATATAGCTATATATAATATATTTCGTACATATAATAGATTTTATGCTCAGCAGGCAAAGAAAATTGCTCATATTCCGGAAAATAACTCATAAAATGTTACAGCATTCTTTTTGATGGGTGATGAAAACGCAACCGACGAGAAAAGTATTTAAAACAGCAGCTCACAAAACTTGTTAGGGGTTTGTAAATGAAAAACTATTAAAAGTGCAGAAAATTCCTCCGTCAGGTAGCCAAGTTATCAGAGCAGACATAAATGGTTGGGGATTAAGGGAAAAAATGTGTAATTTACCACACTGTAAGTAAATGTATTTAAAGTTTAACCTTTCCCTGTCATCCTTGAAACTTTCCACAGCACAAAATGTAAAATGTATAATGTAAAATGTAAAATGTAAAATGTAAAAGTTTTCTTTTCTTTAATTAAATTTCCAAATAGTTTTCTCGCGTCCGGACAATGCAAAAAGATTGTTTTTAGTTCATCAAAGTCGCCCTGAGTTGTAGTTTAACAAGTCTTTTAGCTTATAAGATTATACTGAGCTAAATTGTTGAAGCATCTTTAGGTTTTATTGTTGAGCTTAATTAACGAGTTTCCCTGCTCTTTTTATACCCTTTTGTAGCGCTGTAACACCAGAAAGTCTTCTTATTAGTATCTCGGCCATAAAGTTATGAAACTAAGTCTTATTTGCAGTCCAACTTGAATGGAGCAGCCAATTCGAATTCGAATAGGGCTGAAAGATTACAAGCACTTTTCACCTTTACATCTTTTACTAAGGCTGGTTTAATTTTACTTTATATTTTCGAAAGTTTTCTGGAAAACTTTCTCTATTCATAAGCGCTAAAAGGGTATTAATTGCTCGGCAGTTCCTTCTTGATTTAGGTGCAATGCATTTGAGTATATTTATTATGCTTTTTTGCAAACTTTGGAGTAAATCCAGTGCTTCCAGAACTCGGGCTTATCAAGTAGCCCTGGATTAGTAATTAGTTAAGCCAACAATTTGTCTCGCAGGGCTTCAGTAAGTTTGCATTTTGCAGTGGAATACGAGTCTATATGATATTCGCAGTATATAAATGCCTTTAGTTTAGCTTGGATATCGGATAACAGGGTCCGGTCCAAGTCGAAGCAAAGGGAGGTTGTTTTGGAGGGCTTCGCTGTGCATTTCGTTTAATTGTAATTTAAACTTAAAACTTTAACTAAAGGCAGAAAATTTACGCACTGTTTGCAGTGAGTGCTGAAGGCCAGCAGTTAAATATACATATATAAAATATACTCGAATACTCTGTGAATGCTGTGAAGGCTTTGAGTTATTTTCTTGGTATAATAATTTTCCATTTAGTTGAAATAAGTTTTACATAGAGCGAATGAGAGAGACCCATTCAATGCGTTTGAAGGCAGGCGGCTTACGTTTCCACTTGAAGAACTTGTAGTGTACTTAATTGCATAAGTTTTTAGTTTATTCTCAGTTGTGAAATAAAACTTTGAGCATTAAACTGAGAGCATTTGACATTTATTTGTGTTTCTGTGGCTAAACACAACTAGTAAAAGTGAAGCACCTTTGACAGAGAGTTCTCTACTCCTGCTCCCATATAAAAAGTGACTTGCGAAGCTAAAAAAGTTACGCACAGATAAAAAACGAATAGATACTCCTGCTTCTGCTCAACTCAACGGAATTATCTGTAGGGTACCTTTTGGAGCTGGATAGAGATACTTTAACAAATGAATTTTAACCTACATTTAAATGAAATTCTCTTCTGGGAGTCCGACTGCTTTAAGGTAGATTTTAAATTGGCGAGAAGTGAAACAAGATTCCAATTATACGGAAATCAAGCGCCGTCATTTACAAACAATAGGTGATAATGTTAAGCGGAAGCTCCGCATTCGTATTCGCATCCGCCTCCGCATCCGCTTACACAGACTCACACAGACGGACGACGAATTCTTTTACAAACTCAAAATCCAATTTACATGTGTGCCATAAATTCGACAGCAATAAAATTCAATAAAATATTTCATTACAAAAGATACAAAAATTTAATTTACTTCTGGTGCCAGTCGACAGCACAAACTCCTCGTACATACATAAATCGCAGTCACTGTGCTGCCAGAGTCACACCTCCCTTTACGTTGTCCTTAGTCAGGTGCTGAGTGGTTGTTGCTTCCTGGTTCACCTTAGCCTCAAACTCACTTTCCTATTTCTTCCTTTTTTTTTGGGTTTCCCCTCGTCCTGTCGTCTTATTTATGAGCTTGGGGTTGGGTCTTGAGGCTCCTGCTCCTGCTCCTCTCCCTCTGCCTGTAAAGTGTTGCTCTGATAAGGATGTGCCCTCTATGATGTGTCTGTCTGTCTGCCTCTCTGTCTGTTGTAGGCGCATATTTCGACGCGTATTCAAATTAGATTTATCCGCAGCAAATTTTTTTGTCTAAGAGCCCAGCAGGAGCAACAGCAGCCGGCGACACATTCGACTCGTACTCCTGGCTAGCTCGGACCTTGGTCCGCTTGCTTGGAAAAATAGATAAAATTTAATGATTCCTTTGCTGATTACTTTTTGCGCTGCCCAAAAAATATTTCTGATAATTTTATTCATGAGTTTACACAATTTATGAAAAAGAAAATGAGGATAACCGAACTCATTTACTTGCCAAATTAAATTAATGGAGCTACATGGCTTTTTATGACTAGTAGGACCATAAATACGTATACTTAATATGCCCTACATAATTTCCCTATTATAATTTTCTCTTTTAATTTGCAGAAGCGTGTTGAGTTTTTAATTTGTATACCCCTGCAGAGGGCCTATTATAATCCATCTGTCTGAGACCTATAAACCCAAGTCGCTCAGCTTCTGAGCCAGATGAATAGAGGCTTTCTTTTGTTAGCCAACTATGTGTGAAAGCTGTCATAGAATGGAACAAGCTGCTTAATAAGTTTTAGTATGGAAAACGTTTTTGCTTGAGGTGTGTTTTTTCTTGCTGTTGGCTGGAGATCGTTTAACATAAATATTAAACAGTTTTCGAATGTTTATTCCAGTCCTTTCCTTGTCAATATTTGTCTTTATTTGGGTTCTGTGTGTGCTCTATTTAAGGTTAAATATTTACCATAGATTAAACACTCTTCATTCAAATGCGAGCCAAGAGCTGCGGCCGTCTCTGGAAATTGTAAACCGCAAATTAAACTGTCAATTGCATGCGATTGGTTGCATATTGGTCAGAGAAATATGTAAATTTTAGATACAACAAGTACAACAAAACACTTGACCACTCACTAAAAATGTGTTTATTAAAGGATTAACTGAAGTTGAACACTCAGTTAAGGTTTAACTTAAACTAGTGGGTAGCATAAAAGATTTAAATTCCCATTTTTTATTTTGTATTTTTTATTGCTCGTTTTATGGCTGCCTGTCAAAGGCGCGTCGTCTCCCGGTTAATAGAAATCAATTCTGTGGCGCCACAAAGTCGGCTTTAAAAATTGACTATTCAGCAAAACAAAAACCAAAAGCCCAACCAAAAAAAAAAAAAGGGAGAAACATGGCCAGAATACATCCAGCTGTTTCAACGTCAATGACATCTAATGAAATTGGGCTAGAGGCTATGGCATAAATATAAATAAATATGTATTGTATGCTGCCTTCGTTATCGAGAGCATAACAATCACTATAAGAGATGTGAATCCCCCCCAATTTTTTCTATGGGGAATCTGGCGTCTCTTGACAGGATTCAATTCGTAAGACAAATATGAATCTGTGATTTAGTTGTTTGTGTTTTTGTCGCTTCATTGCGATGTTCTCAAAGTAGTTTCAGATATTTCTCTTCTCTTTTTTTTTTTTGTGGTTTCCACATTGTGATTTCGCTTTGGCCTACTTATTCCGCGCAGTTCCATCCCTGTCCCCGTCCCGAAGGGGAGTTTTTTTTAACTTGGCTTTCAAAAATCGATTGCAATAATGCTTAGTGGCAATAAATGAATTTGCATTTCATTATCAAAGTATGCTTTAAGTCTCGCATAATCGTAAATGCCTCAGAACAATCGAAACATCAAATTGCTGGCATGAATTAAAATTAATTAATTATCTAGAATGCCTTCAATGCAGCAGGATATTCTCAAGAAACAGCCACAGCATCAGAATCCTGTCTAATATCAATTGACAATGTGGCGTTGCAACTTGACTGCACATTCAAGAGAACAACAACAAAAGCGACAACAGCAACAGCAACAACAACAACGATGCCAGCAATATACTCTGCCACACAGTCTCTCACACACACACACACACACACACAAGTGTGGGAGTGTGCATACGCGATAGTAATGTGAGGAATTTGTTGCAGCCTTCACTGTCTTAGATTATGCTTCAGTCACTTGTTTCCAAGGCTCCCCTATTGAATTCAGTGGCGTAGACAGCTTTCGAAGGGAGTAGCAAGCGACTAGTAAGGAAAGGCTATACACTTGCAAACTGGATTGTTCCTAGGGCAGCAGCTGTATGATATGTCCGATCCGACCGACAAAAAGAAGAGCTTATCAGCTTGTCTCCTCCTCTTGTCAATAATTTATCTATAGTTGACGTGGTCGGAGATGACAGCTTCCTTCTAATAGGCAACTAAAAAGTAGTAAAATGTAAAAGTAGTAAAATAAAATAATATTCCTTAAAGTCTATTGAAAGTAACTGCAGGAAAGGATTGTTTACCCAACGCTGGGTAAAAGACGTCTTTGTCTTTCTCTACGCTTCTGAATAAAACTCATTGTCGTCACAAGTTGCTGCTGATATGCCCATTGCTGGTGCTACTCAAATATTGAGTAGTTAAGCTTCAAGCTCATAAAGTTTGAGCCAGAGGTAGCCCAAGGAGCAGTGCCCACCCATATTTTGGTAGCCCGGCTTTCAGGTCTGGGACTGGAGCTGAGCCAAGTGAGCCAAGTCCATTCAGGGTCCGCTTGCATGCAATCTAAGCATTTGCCTGCGGCTGTCTGGGCACACACATATGTACATAGAAACATAGTAGAACCTGGTACATAATACATGTTCGCATTTGTTGCTTTTTTTTATGTTCAGCACCCATTGAAAACGGAGCTAAAATAAAGAGGGTATATGCGTTTTGTGGCAGCGTATGTAGACGAGAGCTCCTAGCATCTTCGACTCAAATTTAGTATGTGAATTCTTGTACTATTTAATAGGTAAATTAGTAAATGAATGGGAAACAGAGTATCCCTTAGTCGAGCAGTATCGCGTATAGCAATCTTTGCTTGATTTTTATTTATATTTCCATATGCCAGCCACCCCTTTTGGCTGTCTGAGTTGTTTTAAATGGACCTCAGTTGAAGTTACCTGACGACAGGCCACATATATAAAAAGAGGAGTAGAAAAATGAGAGGAATAAACTGAAGCTAGTGGAAGGTGAGGGACGGATGGGAGTCTGGAGAGGGTGTGCTCGCGCTCTATATTGTGGGCGGAGAGGCGTGCTATAGCTATTTTAATATTCCTTCTGTACTTACTTACTTAGTTTTGATAAGGGAGTTATGTGTGTAACTAAGCAGCGGAAGTGCTTAGCAGTCACCGTTGTAGGATCGTTCTAGGGGCATCCACGGGACCTCTACAACTGTGAAACTGCAACGCGAATCGCGATGACATGGCTGCTCTTGTGGAAAATCTCTGGCAGCGCTCTGTGTGCTCCATGCGCTGTGTGTCTGCCACATAATTTGCCGATAATTTGTGTAGCACTCGCATGTCGTTGCACAAGTGAATGCACCTCACATTCATGCCACATGCCACATGCCACATGCCACATGCCACATGCTACACGGCACTTTAAAGTCAACTGCAATTTTAATTAATTAGTCTACATAGCTGCACAGGTCATTGTCACGGTTATGGCTAGGAATACTATGAGCAGTGGATAAGCAAGTGACAATCACTGACTGAATGAATGGAACGGAACTCAGTTCAGCATTGTACTGCCAACTAGGCGTATGCGTAACATCAAATAGTAATATTATAGTATTAATGCTTTGGGTCAAGGGTATGGATTTGAGTGAAAAGCACTACTTATCCTTATTCCCATTGTCCCACTGTCCTCTCACTACTTACTACTTGCTACTTTTAAATGTAGTTGAACACAAGACAAGACAAGAAAAGTAGTATAACAAAAATAGAAGAAAGTATAAAAAGCGCCGAGTAACTGCCATTATAAAAGTAGTAGTAGAAAAAAGTTAAACTGCCTTCCTTACAGATTCTTTCTTTTGACAAACTTGCAAACTTGGCATTCTTTAAGAGTGCAATTTTAATTGACAACAAACTTCTAAAGGAATATTTTCTATAGAAATATTATCATAATTATTGTGCTAAAAAGCAAACTTTACAACTCATTTCTTAGAAATTTAATTAAATTTATTGTATACTGTTATTTTAGTTGTAATTTATTTCAGTATGAAATTCTCCTTTTAATTCAAAGATCCTTTTTTTTTTTGTTTTATGGCTGAACAATATTCAGAAATGCAATATAAACTATTGAGGATCAACAAATCAAAAAAAGTATTCTGAGACAAGAACTATAACTAGAATTCGCATTTAAAAACTGTTATTAATATTATCTAAAATAATATAATATAGTTTTCTGATCTAGATAGTATGAGGTGTGCGTTTGGGACACTATCTCTTACCTTTGACAGCAACAGGCAGACGGATATGGCTATATCAACTTCGTCGACCTAACCTCTGTCTCTGACTGATTCTTCATCGCACAGAGTCCGTCGATTATATCGTTCAGAAGATATATCACCTAAGGTTGTACAAGTTTGTGTAAAGAAAGTTTATTTTCGAAAAAGAAAAAACAATTATTTAAAGGCAACTTCATTTGTGTATAATGTCGTATGAGGCTGATAAACTGACTTCTCCGTAAATTTATGACAATAAATTATAACTAGCTAAGTCCATTGATGACATAATAACGCTCGGAAATCCATTAAGACTGTAATCATTTCAGAAAATATTTACATAAAGCTAGCGATGAAAATGAAAGGGGATGCCGCATGTGGGCTATTAAATTGAATTTTCAAATGTTGTGAACTCAGCTCGGTTGCTCTCTCTCTCTCAGCCTTATCAACTGATTAGAGGTAAACAGAGCGTGCAAATGTTTGAATATGCGTTGTATATACGGCTGTATTATATTTGAAATGAGCATTTTATTTATTTTGTATGCGGTTGCTTTTTGCCGCATTTCAGCACTCGGGAAAATTTCCACCCTCCCCCACAGAAAACACAACACACAGCACACAACAACCACACACAAAGTAAAAGTCTGTAAAATGTGCATATAAAATGGAAAAACTCGAGGCACAAAGTATAATCAAGTAAGCAACAAGGGCGGAAACGCGAGCCTTGCCACATGCCCCATACCCCGTACCCCGTACCCCGTACCCCGTACCCCGTACCCCATGCCGCATACCGTATGCCACACGCTATGCCAACTGGTCATGCCGGGGCATTGACATTTTGCCTATCGAACTGCCCTCGCGACATCAAGAAAGAACGATTATCCTCAACGCGTCGAAGATTCTAATACCCTCTCCATGAATCTATATGCACAAATCACAGCAATACCTGAATTATTTGCTTAAAACACTCTGCAAATATGAAGGTCCAAAAGTTCTGCTTTTCCCTCCAAGTTTAATCAAGTTACAAAAAAGATTTTTAATCAATAGTTTAAGATTGATTAAGACCATAGCTAAGCTAGAACATTCAATTAACCTAAGAGACTAGTTTAGATAGCATCAGAGGAGCATAGCTTTTTCCAGACATGTATTCCTTATAACCACTGACAAAGCTAGCATACCCTTTGAAAGAGTATAAACAACAACAATTCGTGTCTCTGTGCACCATTCGCAAATTTGCAGTCGCAATTGCTTTGATTTTCCACGCTGCGACAATTTCTGGGCCGGGTCCAGGCAACATTAGGCTGCAGACACAGCAATGGGCGTTCAAATAGTGCAGTTAATAGTTTTTTTTTTTTTTTTGGGTGAAGACTGAGCGGGGGGAACCCCCATGTTGCACATTAAAGGCAGATTTACGCACTGTGCCTGCCGCAGGGTTTCCATACCATCAATATTTATGCTGATGCTTGTGCAGGGGCGGGTTGACGCAATAAGAGAAGCAAAGAGAGAGAGAGAGAAAGCTGAAGAGAGATTGGATGATTGGTAGTGTAAAATGTGCAATTGATTGTAAATTTACCAGTTTCAGTTCCACACACAACTTGTGCACACCCCCAGCACTGTGTGGCAAAAGTCATTTGTACAACAATTTGATATCAGTGAATTTTAATTGATTCATACAGCCCGAATGGGATGGAGTAGGGTATATATTTTTGGTTCAAATTGTAGAGTATAGCAGCTCTTATTTATCCAAAGCAACGCTGACTTGCAGATTGTATATGGCTAAAGGAAGCCTTACTAAGGCTTTTCCAAATTCAAAATGCTTTAAGTACGTAGAAAACATAAAAATTCCCTAGCCTCTCGTATATCTCGTATATTGCCTCTCGACAGCCCAAATGTTCATACTCTTATCATCCCCATTAATACTGTAACGAGTGAAATATCACCCCAGGCTAGGCACGTGTGTGCCCCGCTAGACCAACACCCATTAGGTGGTCAGCGAAACCAAATTAGACCGTTCAAAACCCAAAAAAGGAAAGAAAAATGAAACAAAAAAGATGACTGGTGCCTAAACAGATACTCTCCGAACAGCTGGAGAAAATGAACATTCACACGCGATTGTAATTAATGACCGGACACAGCTAAATGACAGTCAATTTCGCAAATAACGATTAAACCCTTAAACCGTTCTTTGAGGAGCTGCTCTGAATTATTTTAGATATTTTCTAGGGGTTCATAAACTTTAAGATAAATAAAACTGAACAAATAACCTTTCTATTATAGAGTTATAGCTCTGAACTGAGTTCAAATTTGAAATTCGATACAAATAGGCATACGCATAAGGTATACCTTTTGACGGAAGATGAAGTTATTGCATACACAATACTAGCCGGTATTACCCGGCGTTGCCCGGGTCAACTTAAGAACTTAATTTTAACCTGTTGGTTTACGTTTCCCGTCCCTGGATATATCAAAACTTAACTATTATTTTTTGGAAATAGTTTTGCGAAACAGATTGAGGCAATTCGAGAAAATGATAACTTATCAGATTTTCAGCTATTTTCCGCCCGCGACCAAAATAACATTTTTGTTCTGTATCTCTCGACAAATAAACATTTTTCTTAATACTTCTCCCGTAAAACACATATATTTATAATATTCCCCAATTATCTTTATCAATCTTGAAGTAATATTTTGAAAAAAATCAGAAACATTTATTTTTAGATTCTAATGTTGAGTTCTGAAACCTAGTTCGAAGTTGATCGAGAAAGAATTTGAACTTCCTCCACTAATCTTTTGTAGACCTTTGGAGACTAATACTAATGTATGTTGTATGTTTCTAAACTCTTAAATTAACATAAATTTTTGGATCTGTAACACAAAGAGAGCGCGCAACATCAATTCTCACTATTCGTAGTCGGTTATCCAACCGTCATCATCATCGTCGTCTTCCTCTTTGGTCTCCTCTGCATCAATATCTTCAGTTTTCTCTACTGCATTCTTCTCTGACTCTTCATTATCTTCATTCTTTATATCATTATTTTCATCAAGTTGCGGATCTTCTACTGAATTCTCGACCGACTTATCATCATCTTTGCTAAATGACTGTCTAGCTAAAAGCAATGATTGATGCAAATTCTGCATACGCGCCAATAATTCATATAGGCGACGCTGATAATCCAGCATCAAGGATGTTTCATCTGTTTTATCCATATTTATTTACACTTCTGCTCAATATTAAGGAATAAAACATATATTGACGGTTCTTATACAATTTCGACTTACCCGAATATGTTGGACACAGAATATTTATTTTTCGACTGAATAAACGTTCCGAAAATATGTAGTACTACTACACAAAGCACATACGACCTGAATGAACTGAATTTTTAAAATGTTGGATTACATTTCCCGTTTCTCGATGTATAAAAATAACAATTATTTTTTGGGAAATGATTTTGCAAAACAGTTTGGGGCAATTCGAGAAAATGATAACTCTACAGATTTTCAGCAATTTTTCGATATATATAACTTTTGTATCTCTCGAAAATAAACATTTTTCTTAATACTCCGTAAATCGCCATATATCTAAAATTGAAATTGTCCCCATTTATTTTTATCAATCTTACAGCAATATTTTTGAAATAAAAGTGCTACAAGTATATTTTATATTTTAATGTAGATCTTTGAAATTCTGTTTAAAGTCATTTGAATACAATTTACAACTACCCAATTCATCTTTAACCCCCCATTTTACAGCGTGTTCTTAGATTTTAATGTTGAGCTCTGAAACCTAGTTGGAAGTTGATCGGGAAAGAATTTGAACTTCCTCCACTACTCTTGGACCCCCATTTGTAGACCTTTGGAGACTAATACTAATGTATATTGTAAATATTTTTCTAAACTCTTTAATGAACATAAATTTTTCGAACTGTAACACAAACAGAGCTCGCAACATCAATTCTCGCTATTCGTAGTCTATTATCCAACCGTCATCATCATCGTCGTCTTTTTCTTCGTTCTCCTCTGCATCAATATCTTCACTTTTCTCCTCTTCATTCTGCTCTGACTCTTCCTCATCAATATTTTCCTCAAGTTGCGGATCTTCTACTGAATTGTCGACTGACTTATCATTATCTTTGCAAAATGATTGTTTAAGTAAAAGCACTTTTTGGTGCAAAAGATCCATACGGTCCAATAATATCTGTAAGCGACGCTGATAATCCTTCATGAAGGATATATCATATGCTTTATCCATATTTATAGCTTCACTTCAATATTAAAAATAAAATATATATTGACGGCTTTTACACAATTTCAACTTTTCCGGATATGTTGGACACAGAATGTTTATTTTTCCATTGAATAAACGTTCTCGAAATATGTAGTACTACTTACTACACAAAGCACATACGATAAATCTACAGATTTTCAGCTATTTTCCAACTAATAAAAACTAGGTTTTTTTTATATTTCAACATTGTGTTCTGAAACTTAATTTGGAGTTGATCGGCTGACAATTAGAATTTGTCCCATTTATGATTAACCCCATATTTAACGACTTTGGGGGTGGATTTTCCAAAAAAAAATAAAATAAAAATACCATGCCTTTAAGGTTTTAATTTTGAGTTTTGAGTTTAACTTCGATTATCTTTTCCTCCTACATCATATGAGCCAAATTAGACTTCTCCCCATATAACTTTTGAATCCCACTTCTCCACTTTGCTATTTTTCAAAAAAATCTGAAATACTTATATTTTAGATTTTAACTTAGAAGTCTGATACTGTGTTTTATGTACATCGAGGATTAGGAATAGTGAAAATTAAACATATTTCATACAAAGTATTGAAAATCGAAAAATTGGTTTGCGGTCCTTATTCAATTTTTATATTGGTATTTGAAGCTGATCGGATAACATACAAAAAATATTCATTTTGTTCCTTACGGGAAACTCTCAGGAAAAAGAGTTATATATATAAAGATAATACATTCCGTAACATAATGCTAAACCATATACAATTAATTTGTATATCCTTTTCGAGGGTAATATAAGTTTGTCACAAAGTGCTTAATGCAGTGTAGAAGGATTCTCCGAACTTAAAACATATATATTGGAGTTGGCCGATCGGGCATATAGCTGCCACGGGACGGAATAATCTGCTCAAAAGGTTATTATAAGGACAAAGTGGTTGTTTTTTAAGATTCATTGATAAAACTTACAAATTAGTAGTAACAGTTTGTTTTTTAAAAGCAAAACAGAAAAGATCGAACCACTATAACATATAGCTGTCATTGGAACAATCAGACAAAGTCAATAAATTTAAGCTTTTTTGAATCTTTAGTTCAATCTAAGAGGGTATGTAATATTCTACATGCTTTTTCCTTACAAGTTCATTTCTATTTGGATTTCTGCTATATATTTTCGTTCCTGTACAATCTTTGGACATATATAAATAGTAGAATTCCGTTTTTATTCACACACAAGTGGAACCCTTCGGATATTTCTCCCTCTCTCTTAATATATTTAGAGTCAATATACAGAAGACAGCAAAGTACAACCAAACAACTCGTAAAAGTTAGTATAAATAAATATTTTACGGATTTTAATAAGGGGAAAAATATCAAGTAATAGAATGGAAAAAAAGAAATGAATAACAAATAAAAATAGCTAGAAAAGGTTGAAATTTTCGCAGAGGAAAAAAACTGAAATTTCTCTCTTGAAGTTCGCCTGTAATAATCCAACAAGTAGCCATTATATTTCGCTTTGTATTTCAATCGCATTAATATTAATAGTAGAACAATTTATAATAAATAAAGCTCTTGTCTGATCATAACTCAGAGCAATTCATAGAATTTCATCTCGACTTTCGTGCCAGCCTATTGTTCAATTTGTTTTAACGATACTTTTATTTCATTTTCAGAAATGTTGAGCCAAATACCATGGACATTAATTTCTAATGGACAATCTGAAAGCGGTCAGGACGCCAAAAACACAATACAAATAAATAACAGAAGTGAAGTGAAATTGCAAAGGCTGCCACACCCACACCCACACCCGCATCCACACCCATTGGGGTGAGTGGAGAGGCGCCTGCTCAGATTGCCACAACAATAACGGCTCAATTCGCAGTCTTACCACCCAGAAAACACCACCTACAGACTGTAAGACTGTAAGGCGACTTTGGCCACCAAAATGGCAAGAAAAAAGCCTTCAAGAAGGAAAATGGCAACGAATCGCAAGCGGAAGAAGACAGTTGGCACGTCAGAAACAGCAACAGCAACAGCTACAGCATCAGCATCAGCATCAGGCCTGAAATCAGTAGTCAAGTGGAAGATTATGATATCATCAATAATATTCCTGCTATTCTGCTGCACAAGTGAGTGACAGACCCCGATGCGACATAATTGTCTGTTATCTCTCTCTCTCTCTCTCTCTCTCTCTACTCTCAGTGTTTGTGTGGATTTTCTTTATCCATCATAAATTAAGCGTTACTGTATTTGGGAATTACCTAAAATCCCCTTTGTTCTCAAGCAAGTTATGAGTCTTTGGGGAATTATTTCTTTATTATTTTCACTCTTCTTATCTTAGCCTTAAGTTTGATTTACAAAGGAGTAATGGCAGCAAATTCACTTAAGCAAAATTGAGGCAGCTTTCGTAAAAAAGATATTTTCCTTTTTCGGAATCTGAATCTGTTTCGC
This sequence comes from Drosophila repletoides, assembly GCA_018150835.1. NCBI lineage: Eukaryota > Metazoa > Arthropoda > Insecta > Diptera > Drosophilidae > Drosophila > Drosophila repletoides. The sequence goes on from JAECWQ010000231.1 coordinate 5,681,008, forward strand.
TATGCTAAGGCATAAAATATATCTCTAAATATATTCCTGTAATCCATCAACAATTAGTTCAAACAAAATGTTTTCCTTCCATTTGTTATCCGGACTCGTAATGGTTTGCATAAAATGAAGTGACAAGTTGACATAATAGATAAGTAAATACAAGTGAGAAGGGCGCCCTGTGCATCCCCCGAAAGTTCCTTTAGCCAGAAAGATACTTCCATTAATTCAGTTACTTAGCAACATGTTATCTTTTACTTGACCGCATCATTTGAACTGAAACATTTGGCTATAAACAAGGCAGCGCTTTACAGTGGTCACAGCAAATGAAAGTTTCCAAGAAATTACATTCTTAGTTACAAATTGAAATTAATATTAATTGATGGCTCTATATTTAGTTGCCCTTTCTATATCTGTGTCTGAAATGGATTTCAATAATCCAGCCAAACTAAGATCCGTTGGGTGCTTTTTAGTTAGCTGTTTTCTTTAGAAATATAGCATACTTTCTAGAGCAGCATAACATGTAAATCCCCATCCCTAAAGCTCTATTGGGATGCATCTTTCACTATGAGAGAGATCTCTTTCCTGATGTGGCTTCCACACTAGATTTGAATGAGAATGTCGCTTATTAGTAATGGTTTATTTTCTAGAGATGACATCTTTAGAAGGGAATCGATTAATATGGGGTTACGCAGGGCAAATAGCCACCATTAGAATGACATATGCAGCAGCGGAAAATTTACATAGGGCGGCCATTCAGAGCATTATTCATCATTCATTCAGGCAGTGGAAACGGGTTTCTGGTTTTGCTTATGCCAACTGTTGGGGCACTTAAGGACAACAAAAAAGAGGCGTGATAAAAGGGGGGACAACTCCCGCTGCTGTCAGACAATAAGAAATAAATTACAAAGACTTGTGCATAATTCTTATCTCTCGACTTTTTTTCTCTGTTCCTTTCTATATATATTTGTGTCTCTCTCTGCATGTGGTGATTAATTTCGTTCGCTTTGTGTTGTTGTGCGACTCGACTTGGCTTGATTTCAACAAAAGGTCACGTGCTGGCAGTACGAAGGGGTCGCCTGATGTCCCCGAGCACATTCACAGCACTCAGCGGCGACCTGCATGTGCAGCTACAATTCAGCGGGGATGAGGAGGAGGACGGACAAACAGGAGGACCTGCTCCAAATGCAACTGAAAATGGGAACGAAACCAGGGAGTTACAGCCTCAAAATCACAGCCATACTGACGCCCACTTGAGCACTGACAGTCACCAGATGCGATTGGGGCTGGAAGAAGGCAGCATGAACACCATAATGAGCACTTTAGTCATTAGCAAAATCATTAATGATGCGGATGAGTTACCAAACAGAACTAACACCAACAGCAGCTATCAAGTGGTGCTGCATCGTCGACGCAAGGAGATCGTTCAGAATATACCGCTTTTTCCAGATCCTAGACAGAATGTGACCCAAATAACCGTGCCCTGCCAAACCTTTGTGCGTGGTGGTCTTTACGAGATGCAGGTGGTGCGTAATCTGAAAACGACGACCCTTCCGTTTCCACCAGCTATTTCCGGTTCCGGCACATTGACGACAACTACCTTGATGCCGGCGCAGGATGAGAGACTGCTGCAGACTTTAGACGTGCGATGGCCCAGTGCTGAAATGCTGGTTAGCCCGGTGACTCTGCTCACCTATCCCAAATCATCCGTCAATGTCACCCTACGCTTTCCTGAGGTGAACTGTGAGCGCGTACTACACGGAGAGGACCTGCCTGCTCTGCCGGAATTCTGGCTGGAACTGGTGTACTGCGGCAAGGATCGCACTTGTGCTCATAGTCTGACGAACGTCTCAAAGTCAAGTGTGCTATTCGCAGAGCAGGTGCGAGGTTTTCCCAAGTTGAAAACCCTTCAACTGGGCTGTGAACTCTTCGGACTGGCAGGGAGTTATGCCGTCCAGCTGAGGCCTATGTTGACCTCCCTAAATGTGCCCATTACAAGGCGTATTTTGAGCGTGGATTGGAGCGATGAGTTTGTCTTTAATGTATATGCCCGCAGCATCTTTCCCTGCGATCCGCACTCCGGAGTGGGTGTTCTCTACGAATACCCTGGCTGTATACTGGAACAGGGTGATCGGGTGCGCCTCTATGCCAAATTGCGAGCGGATGTTGCTTCGTTGAAGCCACCCACTACGCTGCACTATGTTGCCGAGCAGCGGGTCGTCAAGAGCCAGCATTCACTGTACTTCAACTGTGATCTCTTCTCCGAGAAATACGTCGAGTACTGCTTCGTCTATGTTAGCCAGGCCATTTCCGGTGCCGTTGCGGATGTTCGCATGGATTGTGTACCCACGCTCCCAGTCAGTGGTAAGTTTAATTCCCAAAAATAGCCTAAAAAGAAAGTGCGATTCCCAAGTTTAAACCTCAAACGGCAAATATAATAAAAACTGATTTTTGAAAAAAGAATAAATTATGGTATAATTTTTTTATATATATATAAAAAGATGCATTAAAGTAGTAAAAATCATCATACTACTTAAATAGCACATGAAGAACAAACAAGAAGAACAAACAAAATCCTTTTAAAAAGTCCTCCTTTTGTTTTGAGTTTTTCCAGCCCTGTTCGAAATCGCAACCCCTAAAAAGCTTATCGCAAAATCTGTTTAAACAGTTTATTTAAGGGTTTTTCAAGTTATTTAATTCTCGAATAATTTTCAGATTCCGATACGGGCGGCTGGGGTGCCTGGAGTGAGTGGACACCATGTTCCACAAATTGTTTAGGCGGAACTCGTAATCGCTATCGATTCTGTGATTCGCCACCTCCGCGCTATGGAGCCAAATTTTGTGAGGTTAGTACGAGTATTTAAGTTGATATCTGAAAGTTTTTGTGCAAGTATCTCGTCCTTTTTTTTTTTTTTTTTTATTTTAACTATCCCAATTTGTATACGTGCCAAACTTTCGTTGGAAACTTTTACTTTTGACTTTCTCTTTATAAATTGTGTAGACACAAGTTATTTAGTAACACACACATATACGAATAGACCTATACCTAAATATATACGTATATACGTATATACGTATATAAGGATATAAATATATATATAATGATGTGTGTAGCTCGTCGGGTTAACATTTGAGTTCATGTTTCACTTTTTTTCCTGCCACACTATTCGTATCTGCCGCACTACGCCAGTACGAGAAGGAGGAGCAGTTTTTTCCCCATTTCCCATTGTTGTGCCGACAATAAAAAGAAATGGTATGGGGATTCTATTGCTGGCGGCCATGTTTGTTGTCCTGTGTGTCTGGCAGAGTGTTACAACAATGCGACACTTGCTCCAGATTGCGTGGCAAATTTACAGCGGCAGCCAACAAGCGCCGGGAAACACCCTTTCCAAGTTTTAACAGTTGCCCTCGTCTCGTGGATTTGACTATGGAAACTATGGCTTGCATGCAATTTCGTTCAGTTGAATTGCTTGGAAAAAGAGAGAAATGGATCGGAACACACAGAGAATTGGGCATAAAAGAAAGGAGTAAAGAATATACAAAAGAAGCTCAATAATTAAATTCATGTTTCTTTTTTTTTGTGAATATATGATTATATTTATTTAAAGGGTATCAACGATAGCTTCTACAAAGAGTCGAGCTTTTGTAATTAAGATATGAAATTTCAGTGGAAATATGTTAAAACGTTACACCTGTACCTGTGCAATTACTTTTCCCGGTATTTCCACTATCCTTTTGTGTTTTGTCTCCTCCATTGTTGGCAGCTCCACTTCATTATCCAGAAACTTCCGTCGGAAAAATGAAGCGATTGCAGCACTTTTGTTTTTCGCTTTGGCTAAGAACAATTATTATTGTAGTTGGTTAAAAAAAAAAAATCGTACAGTAAAAATATTTAACAACTTTTAGTTATTTTAAGTCGAACTCAAGGGATTTTTCTGCTTAAATACAAAGCGGTAATTTCAAAAGGGTAGATCCTGATACAAAATCCCCTCATATAAGAAAAGATATTGGCATCTTTTCTTGCTTTTCCTTTTGTAGCCAAAGCTTTAACAAAAAGCTTTCGCTAGTCTGAAAATCTTTATAAGCCCTCAGCAAAAAGCTCGTTGGCCTGGCAACAGCTTTGTTGTTTACTCAATGGAATTTCTGTCAAAATAATCTGGTTCGGTAACTCTAGTAAATGTGTTAACAAATAGAAAACAATAACTGAAATAGTTGGAATTTAAGTATTTACAAAATTATTATAGAATCGAATTTATTTTTAAGAAGTCCATCGAAATGCCGCCAAAAGCACGCAAGTCGTCAAAGTCCAAGGCCAAGGATAAGGATCTAAATAAAATTAGTCAGGTGGACAAAACCTTCTATGAGCTGCAGATCACAGACTTAAATCAAAAGTTATCCCGTCTACGCTCCCACCTGGCCAGCATAGATGAGGCCAATGTGGTTATGACTGCTAAATTGCAGGACATAGATCATGATAGAACCGATGTAGCTGCACACCTGGAGCGTACACTAGCGGAACGGAATAATTCCATAACTGAGCTGGAAGAACGGCTTGTGGAGGTATCAAAAGTGCGCAATGAGGAGAACCGCGAGGCCCAGGAGAAAATAGCAGATTTGGAGGGCAAATATAAAGCAATGCACGATCAGCTGACATCGGAGATAAAGTTGCTTAATGGCAAGTTGAATTCCCTGGATGAATTTCGTATTCAACGTGATGTATTGCTGGCCAAATTTGACGATCAGGAAGCGGAAACTAAAGAGAAAGAAAAATATCACAAGGAAGCTTTGTATAATATGGAACAGGCCGCCGTTGTTGAGAAGGATGCGCTCAAGAAGGAGGTGGAGGCCAAACTATTGCAGGTATCAGAGGACTTTACACGCTCCAGTGAGATTCGTAATGCGGGTTATACCCGCCGTCTGATAAGGGAGAATATTGCTCTGCAGAAAGAGATTGATCTACTGGTCATGTCGCAGATTAAGCTACAGCAGCAGTACAACAACCAAAAGGAGAAACACAAAGAGATTATGGAGCAGTATAGCGCCTTGGATCAGATCAAGAACGAACTGGTGCGCAACTCCATCAATAAAATCAAAATCATCGAAGGACTAACTTATAATTATGAGAAGCTGAAAGTCAAGTACGTGGAGGCACTGCAATATAAACGGGCTTTCGAAGAGCAACAGGAGGCAGAGCAGCAGATTGATGAGAGAAACAAGGATGCAGCTGGAAAGGTACGCTCTCTTTGTAGGCGTATTGAGAATATGACAATGGAGAAAAAGCACCTGGAGGCAGTGCATGATCAGCATGAAGGAGAGATTGTACGACTGCGGGGAATTATTCAGGAGATCAAGGTAACGGTACGGGATGCCATTATAACCCAACAGGGTATATCGCTATTCCCGGAAAGACTGGAAGAGGCGAATGTCGACGAGCAAGATGTCATTCAAGAAGTCCGCGAGGAAGCTAAGTCTATGAATAAGTTAGCTCGGATTGATCTCTTGACACAACTGATGAACATAGTCAGCTCCCACTCAGCTGAGCTGCCAAAGACGCCTTCGGTAGAGACCATTGGCACGGTCACCTCTGACCTATATACTCCCGGTAAAATGGGCTTTATGCCACACAAGCCTCGGCCAGGTGTCTGTGATCTCTTCGAGACCGAAGTACTGGAACAGATACCAGATCTACAGGTCACTCTCCCCGAATGCCTGATGAAGGGACAAGTCAAAGCTGGCGATGTGGAGAAACGCGAGGAACGTTACAACATTATCGATGTGGAGTTTGGCACCACATTATATGTGTCCTCGTCCCGCGAGGATGACATTGCAGAGGCTGAGGAGGAACCGCTTGAAGAACCCGAAGGCTCTAGCAGCTCTATCTCTGTAAAGAAGGAAAGCAGCGAAGGTAGCGCCCCACCACCAGGTCCTATGCCCCTAGTGAAACCCATCTCCGAGGAAACCGAAAAGCTGGGCGACACCAAATCAATGCAGAGCATGACTTCTGGCACGGCTATCACTAGTGCTATGGGCGAAGCCGAGGACTTAGATGAAGAGGATGAGTTCGAGATTAATCTGTTTTATTAGCCAAGTTACAGCTAACTTTAAGTATTTTTTGTTTTTGAATTGAAATAAAGGCTATGCACATTAAAAATCAATTAAGTTTGTAGATTAATTTAAGTGGCATTTAATAAATAATACGGTAAATATATTTATAATGTATTAAGTATATATAGAAGTGTTTTTTAAGTGATTGGTAAGTAATCCTGCCCAGAAACTTCTGTAATAATGCAAAGTTTTCCAAGCATCGTTTTTAATGTATTTTTCCATCTATATTTCTAGGGTCCCTCTGTTCAGACGGAGAAATGTAATGTTAGCATTGCAGATACCTGGGATTGTATCTATGAGACCAGCGGCAATATCCTGACCAAATCAAATGTTACTGAAGTCAATCAAGAAATCGGCCCAGGCTGTCGCTGTGGTTGTATTGTGCATCTGGGTTCTTCCAAGCCCAAACGTATGATAGCTGGTGCCACGCAAAGCTGTCCAGGACGTTCCTTTTGGCTCATTCAGGCAAGCAAAACTAACTTTAATACTCCAATTCAAAATAATATTTTGATTATGACGGCAGGTGGACGGCGAGGAAAACATTGCGCTGCAACTGAGCTTTCTGCGACTGCCATGTGCCACGCAATATATTAAGGTACGGGATGGACCCTCGATGTCTTCTACTTTGCTAGTGGAACTCAATGGAGATGGTGCTGCAGGGGGTGGCATAAGAAGACCTACATCCGGCGAAGCTGTCAGTCATATAGGAGTTCCGTTGACCGTTGAATCCGCTGGAGCTCAACTTTTGGTGGAATTTTTTTCTGGCGATTTAGCAACAAAGACAACATCAATTGATGCGGCAGCCTGTACTGGAGGTTTCATGGCCAATGTCAAACAACTGGGTAAGTTAAAGTTCATAAAAATATCTTATTTTGTTTGGATATTTAATGCTATTCCTGTTCTTTTTTTATTTATATTGTAGTGCCTAGAAATGGCAGCAATATCAGCACAGTGCTAGCAGCAACGCGTTTATCTGTAAAAAGCCGCACCAGCTTGCAGAAGAAGCCCCTGTCCAGAATGAGATTCACCCTGGTCCATCTCAGCGCCATGATCTTCGCCAGCATTATAATACTGATAAGCGCGCTTTTGGGTGAGTTAACTGTATTGATTACATATCTTTATTCACGGGGACAAAGTGTTTTTTGGCTATATAAAATGCTAATAAAGCATTTTTAAATTGCGCGCCATCTTCCAGGGCTGCACTAAAATGTAAATGAAAGTTAACAGCTGTTAAGGCTATTTGCTCCATTAACAGAATGATTCTTTCAAGTTACTCGTGTTTATGTTGAACTGGTGACAACAAACAGCTGAAAATGTCATTCCTGCATTGAAGGACCTGCGCAGTAGATTTAATAAGTTACTCTCATTCAACAGGTGCTCAGTACGTGGTGCGGTATCGCAAGTATCATTTGGCCGTGGCCCGTCGACAGGATGAAGGTTCCAATCTGCACACGCCACGTGAATCGCTCAGTTCTTTGCATGATCCGCCATCGCGGGCTATTTCAACGACCACATTGCTCTCGGAAGTGATTTATTTGGTTAAAATGCGGCCCAAGCATCAACTACGCCACTCCATACTACGCGAGAGCGCAGACGTCGACGGCGACGTTGACGTTGAGAATGTGACCCTTGAGACGGAGTTCAAAGAGGCCGGCACACTCGAATCTAAGGTCAAAGGGTGAGCCATATAAATATGTTATGTTAACTAAAACCTGTTCTCACTTCCAATTTCCTTTGGGTTTCCGGAATGGAATTGACGAATAATTTTAATAACGTAAGGTTTCCACTTGTACAAGTCACTATCTTATCTAGCTAGAGAGTTACATCACGATATGTTGAAAAGAAAGTTATCCATACAGAATCTTTTGAACCGATTCTTCCTATTAGAGCAATATGATATGATCGTCCTGCTAAATAAGATATATGCTTTATGGGCTGGGAGATGTCTCATTCAAAGCATTACATGAGAATACTCTCTACAAGGGCATGAAAATATTAGGATTGAAATCCTCCTTGAATTTGATTATATTGATTGTTGAATATTGATTATATTCTTATACTTTTTGCTTGCATTTTATTCTTGAAAAATGCTTTATTTATTTTTATAGAACTGGGAAATAGTTTGAAATTTGAGACATTTAATAATCCATCCATATAAATTTTAAGAATATTTTGCTAATGCAACTCTTCTTACAGCGAGGAGGCACCGCCTTTTGGTAGCAATGCGTCTATGATGACTCTACGTAATGAGCACGCATCCTTGACATCCTTATCGCCAGGCCTGGACAGCTGCAGTCCAGTAGGTTCACCCTCTTCAGGTGAGGCAGAGCTGGAATTGCAGCGCATTGCTAAAGCGGAAAATTTAAGGGAATCAGAATCGGAGTCGCATCCGCTTGGAGATCCATTAAGCTGCAAGGATAGTGCAAAAGACTCGGAATCCATAATTTCATCAGGCATGAGCTCTCTGTGCAATAGTCCACCTTTAAATAGCAAGAGGCTTAGTAAATACTCGGATCGCTATGATGCTGTTACTCTAAAGCTGCTTAGCTCCCGCCTGGACGAGAGCCTACGAGATGCGAGATCCTTAAACTCTGGCTCCACTTCGCTGTGCCTGGGTCACATGGGCTCGCGCAGCGTTAGTGCTTCCCTAACCAATGTGAGTGATTCTTTCAAACAAAATTATAAAATGTTCTAATGTATTCCTCTTTCCAGGGCTGCTACTCGCCTGCAGCTAGCGTGGTCAGCACGGCCACCATACGCACCAATCCGAAAGAGTCGAAGGAGCAACAGAATCGCAAAAAGTTAATGGCGCGTCCTGGCTCAGAGTTCTCGCTTGGCAATCAGGAGGAACTAGAGCTGGATTATTATGATTATAATGTAATAAATGCAGGTGCAGCACCTGGCTCTTATCTAGGCATGGATCCCGCCTATTGCATCTGGATACCACCTTTTGAAGAGACGCCAGAGCGAGAAGATGATGATAAGACACCGGAGCCAGTCAGCGTGCGCGAAGAAACTCAACCGCTTTATGAAGAAATTCAAATGCCAAAATATGGGCACTATCTGTGCCCGCAAAGCAAAGGCAATACAGCGGAGAATACGCCCAGTTCCGAAGAACGGTCCCTGCCTAGCAGTCAGCAGCAGTCCAAGGCAACCTCACCCTGTGAGAGCAATCCAAGAAAGACACCCACTCCATACATGTCACGGAAACAGCGTCGCCAGGCCAGACAGAAATTTAAATTAAACGCTTCCGGTTCCGGCAGTGAGTCAGGCTCAGGCACGCTACGTGCTAAACAGACTCCAGAAATTGCTGCTGTACATCAGGGCCTCAGCAAGGTGACTGACAGCTTAGATTCAAGTCAGTCCATGACTGGTTCATATGTGGAAAAGGAGACCCTTGTGGAAAAGTCGTCCAGCGATCTGCAGGAGTATCTCCACCTTGATGATATACAGTTTGCCGATGAAAGTGGCAGTGACTACGAGGCAGTTACACTCAAATCTCACCAGGTAGTTGATCCCGCCAATAGGAGTCTCCTAGATGATGCCAGAAGAGTAAAGTCAAGAGAAGCTGCCGTCTAGAAAGCTATTCAAATGACTTGTATATAGAGGAACAGTTCTTTAAGATATTATGTGTGTTACGGGTAGTTACATATATCAGCAGTACGATTACAAGACCACCAATAGGTTAGTGTCGGTTTAGTCGGATTAAATTAAGGCAATTCCATTTGTAGCTTTGAATATAGCTCAACCGACTCAAGTCAAATATGTAAATAAATCCACCATATAAAAACTAGTCATCTAATTAATATAAAATGCTTTTGATCTTCTATTGAAAATTAGTATCTTTTGATTGCGGCCTTTTGTGATTGTTTTATCAAAATCTAGTCAAAATTATTTATACCTATGATTAACATTTGAAAAGTATTAATAGTTCATATACATATATATAAATATATATATTATTTTTTTTTAACCGTAGTCCTTAGACTTCATATGAAACACCAAAATAAAATGAATAAATCCATAAAGTAAAACACAATTTAATCTAATAATATACAAAATTTCATAGAAACATCGACTTGCTATGCAGCTTCGCATTGTTTCTATGAAATTTTGCAGATTTTATCAGAGCATTTTGATGACACAAGACAGATGGTTTCTGGCACGGAACAAGAATACTACTGGTATTGGTATATTTGAGTACGGAATCGCATAGGTCTCTCTCCCTCCAATTCTGAAAGACCTGCCTATTTTTGATATATGCCTTCAATTCCAGACGTTTCAATTCCTGCTTCATTTTCATTATTAATTTATCATCCATAGTGGGCCTGTTTCGTTGCAATGTGCTGCAAATGCAGCATTCGCACGTTCTCCGAGGGATTTCTATTTTCGGTTTCGGCTGTGGCTTCTTCCTTGGTTTCGTCCGTGTACTTATTTTTTGCTCTTTTGCAGGCATTTCATCGGATTTATGGAAAATACTTTCGTATGGATAGTGTAGCAACTGATTCATGTCAATATCATCGATGCTTATATTATCCATATCCTTAACACTTAGCTCGCTGCTGTATAGAAACCTCTTGAGCTTATTTAAACGGACCTCGTAAGAATCCAACTGTTCGTGTCTCTTAACCCTAAACGATTCAATGGAACTCAGTTTATTCACAAAGTTTTGTATTACTCGGTTCCTTTGTTTTATTGTCTGCCTTAATTCAGCGGGCGTAAGCTTTGCGAGCTCGTCGAAGGATATTGGTCGTTCAATTTTCAATTCACTGCCCAAATCCGAACCGAATAATAATGAATTCTTGATACTGTGATGCACTATCCGCATAGGCTTATGCGACTGACTCGTATTACTCGAATCTTCTTGCTTACTTTGATTTTTGCTTAAAAAGCTTTCTAGGAATGGGCTTATTATAATCGAGTCGTCGATACTTTCTGTATTCGTATCAATTGATCCTGTTATCGATTTAGTCGATAATTTATGTTGTGATCTAAATCCTATGGATGAAGATGATGTGAGGGTCTTTTCAGGTGGTTCTGTAGTCTTATGCTCTTCACGAAACTCATGTCTTTTAACCTTTTCTTTTCTTGGGACTTTAACCTTTCGTTGTTTTTTATTCATCATAGGTTCAGTTCCAACCTCTTTTTCAATCTGATTTATGTCTATATCCATTAAAGTTTTACGTTTCTTTTGCAATTTTTGACTATTTCGCTTATGTTCTCTTCGCTTGTTAAGTTCCCTGTGAGATCCTACGTCCTTAATTGGAGGTATTTCAATTATATCGGTCATTTGAAAGTGAGTGCGTCCTTGTTCTGCCATTTCAATTATTGCTGAATTTCTAACAATTTCGTTTTTTCGAAAATCAACTTTCCTAGGTTCCGTTTTCCTGGCAATGGATACTTCACTGAACATTTTGTCGACAGCCTCCGAGAAGAGCGCGCTGTCAGAGGATTTCAAAGTTCTTTTTCGATGGAAAGGACTTTTATGCATATCTTTATTCGAGACTCTACTTTTCGAGATCAGGGTGTCCTTCTGTTTACGAACTTTTGGGCTGTCAAGTGGTTTTGGGTTGTAGTGGTAATATTTTCTTTTGAATGGATTATGGTAATGCTCACTTAGCTGTCTAACCCTTTTCTTGGGCATTTTAGAGTCGGAATGTTTTAGGTAAGCACTCGAAACACTATGAATATGGGAGTTCGATTTCCGGGAAATAGCTGGCTTTGAAATTTTTGTTTGTACGGTTTTTTTTTTGTCTGGAGCGCATGTGGGCCTGCTCGACTTGATCGGAGATGTCAAATCAACGAAACTTTCGTTGTGTTTTATTAATTGAAAAAAATTTACTTTATCACGTTCTATTTCATGGTTCTTTTTCCTCTTGGGTATTTTCAATGTGCTAAATGATTTCTTTGTTAACGGAACTTCAAGCACACAGTTGGACTTATTATTATACAGATGGATGCCCCTCAAACCTATATTCTGAACGGTTGGCCAAGCAAGAGTACTGGGATCGGCCTTCCCCATGTTGAACAATATCCTCGAAACTGCATCAACAGCACGACTGGAATTTGGAACTGCCGGAACACGGTTGGACATCTCTTCATATTATAGCGCAATTTAGAATTTTGACTTTTCAAGAAACCTTGGCTAAGACAGCAAACTTTGGCGAGTATTTTTCAATGCTTACGTATATTGTATATAGAATACAATTTATTCTAATGAATTGAGTAAGTTTTCATTGTTTATTACAATATGTGCCATGTGATTTTCGTCATTCTCTCGAATAGGTTCAACTGAATGGAGAACACTTCTCTTCAAGTAAAATGACTGAGAAAGAAAATAAATTGGTATACATATGCTCAGATTCTTTACGTGCCTGGGAAAGATTAGTTACCTGTGACAAGAACCAAATCTATCGATATAGGTGTTATCAGAATCGAGACTTTTCAGAAGGAGAATTGAAATCAAATCCCACTTTTGTAATGCTGGAGGAGGCTCCGTTAGGCGAAACTCATTGTTAATATTGTTTTGTTTTTTGTTTGTATTTATATATGGCAAATTTAACAAATTTTTAATATTTTTAAAAATATACATACATACATAGATAGATACAGCTAAAAAAAAAAACAGCTCACTGCGCTCTGCAATTCTGCTCACATTTCGTATTATCATTTAAAATAGCTAATAAAATTATACATATACATACAAACATAAATATATACATACATATATATATATATAGACGCACATATATATATACATATATATATATATTTAAATAGATAGATATATAATTATATATATTTAGGTTAGGCTTAAGAATTACGTACAATCACACGCACTTAGTTTACATACTAGCAAAAACACATTGATTTCGTTTATATAGTATTATTTATCATATTTGTTTTTTCTTTTCTCAAATATAAATTAGTTTCGTTTTTTTTTTTTCTTTATTAATTTTCTTATTAATTTTCTTTGTTTAGCTGCGCAAAGTGGAAAAGCAAAAGGTTCAAAGATTTGATTTTATACTGCAATTTATACATATACATATATATATATATTTGTGTGTGTGTGTGTGTGTGTGTGTGTATAGGTATGCATTATATATATTTTATATAAAACAATAACTAGTCTGAAGACCTTGTGACTAGACGGTTCTCTTTTTATTTTTTATTCATTCATTTTTTTTTTTTTTTTTTTTGTTTTGTTTTGTTTAACTGCTATTCTAATATTTATATGCATTTAGTTATTGTTTACGTTGATACAAATATATAATGTATATAATATTATAGTATATATATATACACATACATAGACATATATAAATATATATATATATATATAAAATATATATAGAGAGTTTAAACACAGACACACAACGATAATTAAAACATACAACAACAATATGAAAGAAGCCAAAAATTCTATATAGTACGATGTATGCGATTTTTGATTTTGATTTTTGATTTGGATTTAAAAATTGGACTAATCCATATAGACGTTCATATTTCCTGCTCGCACTGTTCCTGAGTAACTTGCTCCCGTTTTCGCTTTTGTTTTCTTCATCTAACTCTATCTCTCATCCTCTGTCTCACTCCCTCGCTGTCTCCCTCTCTCCCTCTCCCGCTCCGTCTCGTCCCATCTCCCTCTAGACAATACTCTCACGATCCCGGGCTGTGGCTGCTGCTGTGACGCCTTGGACGCTGCTGGGCAGAATGCCTACGCGTCGTAGCGTGGATTCGGCATTGCTGGCGCTCCGGATACCGTTGCCTTTGAATAAATTGGCCACCCAACTTCCCAGTTTGCTGCCACTGCGTCCTCCACGTTGCCCATGTTGCCCGCCAGGGTGTAGTAGCAAAGCTCTGCCGCCTCCGACGATGCCACCAGCGTACCCCGACTGATTGTAACGTCCATCGATATCAGCGGCATAGCTAACAGTATTCCCATGGCCGGTCACACCTGGCTCCATATTTTCAAGGGAATGCCAACGCTTGGGGTGTGCCATTAGCTCCTCGGGTGGCGTGGTAAGGGATGCCTGTCGCTGCAGCAGAGGTGACTGCATATCCTCCTCAATACTCATGCCACCGTTGCAATTGTTATTCAGATGCTTGCCTCCGGCGGGTACAATGCTTGGCTGGACGAAGCTGCTCGAGTAACGTAGCATGGGCAATTGCCCGTTATCGTATCGCATGAGCAGACCGACTTCATCGTCATAGCCATCAGTGGCATCCACTGGATTGGCGGCCAGCTCATCGTCATGTCGGCCATCTTCGTCCACATCTTTGACAGCCGCCTCGCCATTTGGATGACCGCTAATCAGCGAGACGCCCGTATCTAAAGAGCGTGAGTTATTCTTGGATAGTTTAGAAGGGGGCAGCTTGCCACGCTCATGGCGTTTTCTTAGCTGTTGCTGTTGTATCGGCATCGGATCCAGCGAGCGCGACTCCCGCAGAAGAAGCTCTGCCACATGATGAGCAGCAGAGGCAACTGTTGCCTGTTGATCCAAGGGCAGCGCTGCGGCGCTTATAATGCGATGCGGACGCACTTTGGCCAGCGGCTTGTGTAGCGCATTGGGTTGACGCACCAGACCTGGAGCTAAGGCACCTCCCGCGGAGGAGGAGATGCAACCATTTAGCTCTAGTTCACCATCGCCATCGCCATCGAGTATGGCGGCTTCATTAGTATCACAGTTCGTTTCATTTGTATCGGAATGATTCAGCGTGCTGAGCGATGGGTGAGCGGATTCCAATAGTCCGCCCAGTCCATTTAAAGAGGGTCGCTCCTTTTCCCGCTCTCTCTCTCGATCCTTTTCCCTCTCCCTCTCCCGTCTGGCTGTCAGTCGGGGTGACTCGCGTGCCACCTGATAAACTGAGCCCTGCAGACTGTATGTGGATTCCACGTCTGTTGGGCGTGGCACGCTGCTCTGCCGTCGCGAGCCGCTGCCACAATTGTGCATGGCAAGTAAACTTGGCTGCCTTGAATCTGGATTCAGCTTGGGACTTTTGCGCGGACGACTGAATAGTGGCGGTGGCATATCCGTTATATCCACAAGTTTCTTTTGTATGGCCTGCTCATTGGCCCCAGTCAACCACCAGGTGATTACCTCCCCTTTGCCCTTCATGCTGACCAAGCCACGCTTTTCTGTCATGTAGCCACCACCCAGTTTGTCAAGCGCAAGCTTGCATTTATTGGATATGTGAATCTTTAGCGCCTCGCCATTACTCTCCATCCGCGAGGCGGTGTTCACTGTATCACCAAAAAGACAATATCGGGGCATGGTTAAGCCCACAACGCCCGCAACCACCGGGCCCGTATGCATCCCAATTCTAAGCTTCAACGTCTCATTGGGTCTATGCGCTATGCGATGCTGCTTCACTGCGTGCAACAAATCCAGCGCCATTGAGGCTATTTCACCCGCATGACGATCCCCGTTCTTAATGGGCAAACCAGAGACCTGAAACGCAATTCGAACCGTAATTAGTTAGGCTATTTGGATTCGGATAAAGTCTTCTTCAAATCAATGCATACCACCATATAGGCATCGCCTATGGTCTCCACTTTGTAGACATCATAGCCCCGTATGATGCGATCGAACACCGTGTAGAGATCATTCAAAAAGTTCACCACCTGCAACGGTGTGCTCTCCGCCGACATCGCCGTGAAGCCGACAATGTCGCTAAAATAGATCGTCACCTGCAAAGAAATAAATATATCATAAAATATATATAGGGATGACCTGCAAGGATGTCTTAAAGAGTCAGAAATATTGTACTCAATGGAACCTATTATATTTGAATTATATTTTCCCATAAAATATGAATCTTCTGTTGATTTAAAGACTTACCAAATCATAGGATACGGGTTCTACACCCTGCCCCATGGTCAGTTTCTCTGCCACCGATTGTGGCAGCATACGATGCAGCAAATCCTCTGTTTTCATTTTCTCCTCGCACAAAAGACGTGTGCGTTCTGTGACAATATCCTCCAAATTATTGGCATACTTTTCCATCATTTCCATCATCTGGTCCATGATGTTTTTGGTCTTTCCGCCCCTCATTTTCTTTAGGCGATTACTGCATTGAAGCAATGAAGTAAATGAAGCAACAATATTCGTTTATAAAGAAGTTACTTACCGTATGGCACTGAATTCAGGACGATCCTCGGGATTCTCGGCCCAGCAGTCCTTAATGCAAGCCAGCACATAATCCGGACAGGACTCTGCCTCTATAATCGTCTCTATCTCGGGCCGGAATGGCTCCTCGCCTTTCATAGGCAGCTGCTTAACTAAGTCCACAATTTGCTTTGGTTCAAAGTTGGTTTGTCCAAACGGACCCTTACGACTAAATATCTCGTACATTATAATGGCAAAAGCGTAAATATCCCCCTTCTGACTGCCAAGCAAATGATGATTACGCAATAGTTCTGGGGCGCGCCATAGTTGATCTAAAATGATAATCAAAAATTGTCATTAATGAATTCATTTAGACAAAAGACTGGATTAAATTCAATTTTGAATTCATTCTTTATCTTTCTGGGTTTTTTACTGACTTCTATAATGCTGATGCTCGCCAATAGATTCGCTCTCGGCGCACTGTCGGAGCTCGTGAAGTCCAAAGTCGGTGACTTGCAGCATCCAGCGCGAGGTGACCACACAATTCGAGGATTTGAGATTGCCATGATAGATCAGCTGAGAACTGTGTATATACATCATGCCCTGGCCATATAGAAAACAAAATATAGTACAAATTATTAGATAAATAGGTCGCTAGGCTACACACCTTGATGAGGTCATTTATGAGTGAGGCAATAAATAGATCGTCCAATTTAATATCCTCATTCTCAATGATATCGTACAGGCTGCCCTTGGCGCAATAATCCGTGACTAGCAATATGCGTGTAGGCTCCACACAGGCGCCAATGAAGCTATTGATATTATCATGACGCAGTTCTCGCAGCAGACGCATCTCCTTCATAATCTCTCTGGAGATATCACGCTTGCGTGGAAATTTTAGCTCCTTTATACGCACCACAGCGCCCCTCAACCGCGCCGTGGAGGTAACAAATTGGTGGGACCAACGCGATCCATAGCTCTGAGCGCTCATTAGACTGACCTGAATAGAAGCAAGGGTATGAAAATAAAACTTCAAGGGAAAACTATTGTAAATGGTGGCACATACTTTGCTGGGTGAGGAGACAATTTCATTGCCGGAATATCCTTTGATTTCGCATATGTCAATCATCCACAGTAGACCCTCGATTTCCAGCTCGATCTTCCATTTGCGATAGATACTCATGGTCACAACGCCGGAACAGAATAGTAGTACACCCAATACTACTGCTGCCACCGTGGATGTATAATGGGTATCGTCCTTTTTGCAGAGTTCATTGGCAAATCCACACATGGGCTCATCCGTGGGCTTTTCTCCACCCGAGGGCCAATCAATGGAGCCGTTTATTAATTTATATTCCTGCAGACAATAAAAGATAAGTATTAAAAGTATTTTATTGTGGAAATTGTAGCAAACTCAAAGTAAGGCAAAACTAAAAAAGAGAAGACGACTCACTCACTGGAAGTTCTTCGCCTTGATGGAAATACGCCACGGGCACCATATGAAAATTGCAGACAATATTCTCCGATATATTCCACTTGTGTTTCTTGTATGCCAACACCGAAAAATTACCCTCCGAATCGCCATACTGATCGATTTTTATCGTGGAACCGGTGACGCCTAGCAAAAGTGTTTAATTTTGATTCAATCAATATTAACTCCACAGCAAAGGCCTCTGTCCGTATAATACTTACTCATATAAGTACGATTTTTGATTATGGTATCTATGACACGCGTGCCATTGCTGGCCACCTCAGAGATGACTTCGTCGGTGAGCGGACGGGTCTCCATGCGTAGCATTTTATCCAATGCCCACGCATAAAGCTTCACGGAGTCATACAAATAAGCCGCATAGATTGATATGAACTGAAATTAAAATGATTTTTGAAGTATTTTCTGTTTTTGTTTTTGTTATTCCTAAAGTACTTTCATTTACTCACCTTGCTAAATTTGCTCTGAGAGAAGAGTTGGGGCACCGTCAGGTTGAAGGGGGGCAGCGAACTGTAGTTTCGCACCTGGGCCGTAAATTTCTCATATCCTTTGGTGGGTGGAGTCGATGCGACAACAAGCAAACTGCGCGCCAATTGATTGAAGTTCTCGGTACTTTTGCAGTTTGTCATGCGATTGATTTGATCCACTTTGCGCAAATACTTTTGCGCCTCACTGTAAGCAATAAAAGAGAGGAGAATAAAGTTGCACTCCTGATACCTCCTGATATGTCACTTTAGCCTTGCGGCTACACTTACCGCTCGGAATAGACCATCATATCCACATAGATTACCATATACTCTCCACGCGCAAATAGGCCAGCTGTCTCCATGGAGCTCATGAAATCCGTCAAACTATTAGCGGAACCCAGAAATACGTAGATACGCGTCCGGTTCATTGTATTTTGAACTACCTGTGGAATAAGGCGGCATATTTAAAATAATAATAATATTTTTATTATTAAGAAATATTAAGAAATATTCATTCTGCTCCAAAAAGTATACTACACATGTTTTAATAGAATTTACACGCAAGTGGAATTCTTTGGACTATTCCTATAGACTATTTGCGTGAATAAACCCTCACCTGATACCAATAGCTGGAACGGCAACAGGGCATCATCTGTTCACAGCATTTGGCGTAATCATCGTAAAAGGGACGCTTGTGATTGATGGTCATATTCTTCTTAAGTGCCTGTTCCTTGAGCAGATCGGCTACTGTTGCCCATACCTCCTCGTAGAGTATAGAGAACTTGTTCCATGCATAATATCGCAGCAATGCAATCAAGGACTTGACAACCTGTAAATATGAAATGCCATTCGATGTAATAAATAGAAAAATTCCAGTGCTGCATTGTTTAGGCGTCCGTTGTTTTTTTCTTTCTTTTTTTTTTGGGTGGGTAACCAGCTAAAGGATGCCATCACATATACATACACATATTAATACATACAAATGTATATATATATATATATATATATATGAATGAATGATTTACGAGCTGACAAGGCCAGACACTAGACACAGCAGTCTACCTGTTGCTCCTTCAACTCACCTGCTTATCGGGAGGTTCGGTGCGTGCAAAAGTTGGTATCGAGGATGCACGGTTCTCTGCGCATTTCTATATCAAAGTTTTATTGCGTTTTCGGGGAGGAAAGAGAAACAAAAGGAGAGAAAAATGGCAAAAGCAATGCATTTAATTTGATACAAATACAAGTTGAAATGGCTGCGACATCCTTCTTAGTCAGGAGAGCTACTTACATAGGATATCATTGGAATGTTGCGACTCTGCGAGACAATTGCTTCCACATAACAGGGTCCTTCCGGTCCAAATATGGTCGCAATCCCATCGCATATCATCTCGGTGATGGCCTTCGTAGCCAGCACCGTATCACCCTTGGTATCATTCCATCGCAGCTTTAAAGTAACATTCGGCAACAAATTCGGATCTCTGTTGATCTGCCGTGTGAAAATAGTTAATGTAATTGTTAAATAATATAATATACAAGAAAAAAGACAGTAAATAGCATATAATAGGATAGTTTGAGCTTGAGAATAGCTTACCTCATCCAGGGCCATCGTCAGCGCACCGGATATGGCCAGACCCTGGCGGTCCTTGAGGTCGCCAGTAAGGGCCGTTAGATAACCAACTGTGAGGTTGGTACTTTTGCTACAGTCGCGAGGTGGTACTGCCACCGAGAGCAATAGTAGTAGATTAAAGGGCCAACGCGTCATGGCCCCTTAGGCCGGGGCCGTTCAGCGCGACGCCTATGGGTGCTAACAGATTTACACGCTGCAATAGATAAGAGACAAGGAAAGGAAAAGGATAAACATCAGTCAGAGAGTAGCAAAAAATGCCATGCATATATGAATACTTCCTGGCAGGAGGTCATAGAGACTGCATGTTTGACAAAGGCAAACACACTGGGACGCTGGGATGCAAGGACAGACAGAAACACTCCAACACAATGCACACACACAAAGCACTCGGACAAAGAGCCGGGAACGCAACGGGAGATTTTCAGATCCAAATTCATTTGGAAAAAAAAAAAAAATAAAATTTTATTTGATTGTTGCCTTAAACCATATATTGCAATATCCTGTTCCTGCGTCCTAGTTACTTGGCTGGCAAATGTCAAAAGGCTGAAAAATTCTCAAATATTCTTTTAACATATAAATATCCTTGCTGAGAAAATATGTTACAAATATTTGTATACGCATTTTTCTATATTATTATTTAACTGATTAGATCTTTAGATGAAAACTGGAATTTACTAAGATCTGTTAATTCCAATAAAACCCCATGGCATTAACCAGTAAACTCGAATATTTTATTAAAATATGTTTCACGTTGCGCAGAGAAAGGTATGCTTTCTGCGTGGTATTTCATTCGTTCCATAAACTGAAAGGATATTTCAAACTGCAGTCCAGCAAAATTAAAAAATTCCATTTTCCATTTCATGTTTGTGGCTATTTTTTTTAGCTTTGTCCTCGCTTATCGGACCAACATATTTGCCAACTGGAAGTGCTGCTGAGTGCTACGTGTGTGGAAGGGAGACTGACGGGAGGAGGTTTAAGGATAGGTGTCTGCACATGTGGAGTATCCTTGCGGTCATTTTGCATTGTCTTGCATATCCCTTAAGCTCTATTTGCTTATTCGCAACGCTACAACGCCCTGAATCACGCCTTATAGCCACACTACACACACACGCAGACACTTTCGACACTCTCCACACATATCCTGATGCATTGTTGTTGATATATTAATTATGCAAGCGTTCATTTACTCATTATATAATTTCGTTTGAGGCATTATCCTGTTAGCGTTTCATTTTGTTGTTGCTTTTGTTCCCTTTATTATTGTTGTTCATTCTATAGCCGCCAATTGTTGTCCTTGTTGTTTGGGTTGTGTTAATTGGCTTACATTCCAGTTTAATTCACGCGTGTGGACGCATTAAACATTGCCACCATAAAACATAGATCCCTTTTTTTCTTCCATTTCATTTCATTTAAAGAAAATATGCATAAATTAATCATTTACCTAAAAGGTCTGTAAATGGCTATTAAATTTATTGTTTTTGACCGAATGTTTAAGCCAGCCTTCATCAGGATATCTTGGCAAACAAAGATTTCTTACAGCAACTTTTCAACCTATTCTTGCTTCCCTGATATAGTTGTCTGATTCGGCCAACTCCAAATCGAATTATCTTCCTGAGTAATAATATTTATATAAAGTATAAGGAAAGAGGGATCCTTCAATGAATCACCCAATACGTGACAAAGTTGTGATACCCTCAGCAGGAGTATAAAAATACAATGCTGGGCGGGCTTTTTTCACCTGTATTATTACTAGATTAAGAAAAGATTTCGTAAAAGTTTATCTTTTAACTTAAACATTTAAGCAGAGGGAAGATAAGCGATTAAATATAATTTCAATGGAAGCTGGTATTAGCCTTAGAACAATAACTTTATCTAGAGGTTAACTTAATAATATTCAAAAGATAAGATTTAATACGAACTGGGATAAGATCATTTTTTTTTCTAGCAAGCTGAAGACAAACAATAAAACCTTTAAAATATCAAAGATTTCTGCGTTTTCTCTTAAATTAAACTTGGCTTCCTTATGGGTCTAAAAATAGAATTCCATGGAATTCGAATTACGCAAAAGCAGCAGAATTACTAGGAATTGCATATGATTAAATCGACTAATTTCTCTACCACTTTACACACACTTTTCACACACTTCACACAAATCCAGTCTCGCCTTTTGCTGTTAAACAGATCCCCGCTCCCGCTCGCATTCTCAGTCCAATTCTCAGTCTCAATCTATTCTCTATCTCTATATTACTCTCTTTGCCGCCTTCTCTTTCTAATCACCCCACCCAACAATAGAAATTAGCATTTCCGACACACTTCACGTTTCGCAATCGTTTGTTATTCCGATATTTGTTTTGCCAATGTTGCAATTTAAAATTAGAACCAACCTGAATAGAGGAGGAGGCGAAGGCGATGGCGCAGAGGGACGCGGGACGAGGGACGAGGGCGGCGACTCTACTTTTGGGCGCCATTTCGTTTGCCAATCTATAATAAATATTTGCACAGCTATTTGACACTTGGCGAAAATGCGAAATGCCATCAACGACGCCATTTCAAGTGGCAGACACAACAAAATGCGTATACGACGCGTGGCACGAGGCACGAATGAATGAATGAGCCATATAATCGGGTTCTCCTCCTTCAAATCCATATAATATGCTGAATATTAAATTATTTGATTTATAGCGTCCATCTCTGCGGCACACAACATATTTCGCTATCTTTATCCACTAATAATGATGCGAATTTTTAATTTTCCGTACTTTTTCTTCTCGCACTTTCTCTGTGACTTGGAACTCAATGAAACATTGATTAAACATAATAATACAAATATTCAATTGCTGCGGGGCAAGTATTGAGAAGCTTCTGGAATAACTATATTTTGGCCGATTGTTCCTACACCAGCTCTATAAACCACTTTTAAGGATGGCTATAACGATTCGTCTCAGTGTCCTGATCAACAACATATATGATATATATACATTACTAGCCGGTATTATCCAGTTTGCCCGGGGAAAGTGAATAATGAAAGTGTATTTGGATATATTGGATTATATTTCTTCTATAATTATTTTCTTCGCCTTTGCGTATTTAAAAATAAGCTAAATTTTATGGTTGACTATAATTTTCTAAGTAACGTGAAACATGATTTAAATTTGAATGTAAAACTCTAAAATGCAGCTTAAAATTAATCGGGTAAAATAAGATTTTCCCCATTCAACCTTGGGGCGGATTTTCCACAGAAATATGAAACACGTAGTCCTTAAATTTAAAGAAAGTACTCTGAAAATATATTTAAGCTCGATCGGAAAAGTTTACTCCGTACATTTTAACAACTTCCTTTTTAGGGGAAACTTTCATGATAACATAAAGCTAGTGTGCGAATTTCATCGTCTGAGTTTTACGCTGAGGAGTCAGTCCATTTAGTCAGGACATATAGTTAAAAGGAAAATCTAAAAGAATTAATAGGGTTCCCAAAAAAATTTTAACGATACATTTTTTGCTTGACTTTTACGGCACCTCTCCAAAGAAAAGTAGAGAAATTTCAAAAAGAAAAGTAGTTTTGTTTGAATACAGCTATTCAGTCAGTTAACTGTCTACTCTCGCACATCATGTTTGTTATTTGTTAGGAATTAGTTTTTATTTTGTTGTTTTCTTATCAAAATTTTTCGTACTCGTTTCAACACTCCTCCGGCAAAAGACACCCAAAATTCAATGTTTAGCTAAACAAAATAATCGAACTTGGAAGCTCGCTCTAGCAGTGCAGTGTTTACGAAGTTGTGACTTGATGTAAATTATGTGACAGAAGCAGAATCACAACATTTTGGGACAGCGCACGGTAATCCTCTACTTCCTTCTGCCTTCTAGTGCAATCGTTCTACATCCAATCGTTTTCATCAATCAATAATCCTCTCCTGCTTATAGACTTTAGCAATCCAATCGAGCGCAGCAGGTACCATTCCATCTCCATCCGTATCCCAAACCATTGTATCTCAACAGGATGGCTATACATGAGCAGATTGACAATCTGAACATCTGGTGGTTTCCACGCGACTTCTGTCAGTCGAGATTCGGGGAATACCAGCAGAGCGGTACGAACTCCTGCACTCTAATCTCTTTAATATTGGCCGATAAGGTAGCCAAATCGGAAAGGTTCTATAATCGTGTGGCAGAGTTGCCACCCCGCGGCTGGGAGCTCTTCGGGAATGCAATGAACGATGGCAATAATGTTTATCACAATGTGATTACGGCACACACACCACTGGCTAGGAATCTAAATCTCAATATACCAGATGCTATATCGGCGATACGTTCACAGCATAAGATGAACTTTCGGCTGGAGGAGTGGTTCTATACGCACATGGAGGCTGATCCCAGTAATACCATGTACAATCGCCATGTTGCCATGCAGCTGTCAAGGATCTTCCAGATCACATTGCAGGTCTTCCAACAGGCGGGTGCTAGCAGCGGTACTAGAGACATGTCATCCCATCTATTTGCCGCAATAATTGCCGATAGTCGCACAGTAATGATGACCTTTGACTTCCGATCCTCGATAGTTGCCCTCTTCGATTCCCATCAGCATGGTCGCGATGCTGGCGCCGTTTTCGCCCAGTGCACTATACAGAATATGGATGATTTACTATTCTGGTTCATCAGCATGCTGCATAATGTCTATTCCAGTCGACCAGCCCTCTTTGAGATCTCGTTCCTCAGCTCACAGCCGGGTGTGGCCAAGCGTATACCGCCTGCCATCAAGAAGATCGCAAATGAAATCAAGAAGCCAACCAAGTTACATTAAACCAATCATCCTATACAGCATTTATTTATATATTTATATATTTATATTTATACATATGTAAATATGTTATCTAAGATTCAATATGGCCACAGCACAACACAACGCACCAGACGATGAGTTAGCAAAGTTCAGCATTTTAATAATTGGGTACAAAAGTTGAAGTTAAGATTATAAAAGGCTCGAAAAAATACTAAGCAAAACAGAATCATATTTCCTAAGCTCGAATCAATAAATTACAAATAGTAGCAAACTAAACGCAAAAGAATCATCGATGTTTTAATTATATTTGCAGATATACACACATATGTATGGTATATATGTGTGTGTGTGTGCAATATATTCATGGATTACTTCCGGGATTACTGTACGATCGCCCTGAAGTATTATTCACATAAAATTTTAAATGATTCCAAGTTTTCCTTTCAGAAATCGACCGAGTTTCATAAGGATTAAATGTAATTGAACATTGATGGAATGTGAAAATAGAAGTTTTCTATTTATGATAATGTTTGAAATAGATCAAAGAACAAAAAGAATTATTGGTAATTATCAATTAATCATTTTAATATTCTAAAACAAGTTTTTGGGAACTGCCAACTACTTTTCTATTTGGTCTAAATTCACTTACGAATCGCTTTTTCTGTGCTTCTTTCGTCGTCGTCGTTGGGGTCGCTTCTTCTTTACACTTGAGTAAACAACAGAGGGGTGGTGAGGGAAGAGGAGGGGAGGGAGGGGTGGAGAGAAGCTTTTTTGGAAGGGGTTAATTTCTAAGTTTTATAACGGAGCCCGAATAACACCAACAGCAACAGCAACAACAATGCGGTAAGCGTGTCTTTTGTTGTGGCTTTTCTCGGCTGCTAATCAAAATGAGTTAAATAAACACATAACGTAACCTATTAAGAACTTGGTACGTGACAACAATTTAAATAATTTTAATGTAAACAGAGAGCGAAATATGCGCCCACTGAGAGGCAAATATGTGTATAAAGACCTATGCATCTAAAAATAGAATTCACATTTCAAAGAAAATATGAGAAACAAAAAACCCAACTACAACAACAGCAACAACAACAACAAATCGAGCAAAACAAGAATCAGAAGAAGCAGCGAAACAACTAAAAAGTAAACTTTAGACGTAACCACAAATGCAACAAAAACAAGGAAAAAAAAAGACAGAGATTTTTAAAGGGACAACTATTTAATACCCTTCAAATAAAACATCCCTATAAACCGTTCGGATCGAACCCTTAAAATATCACCATGTGTACCGAAATAGGTGCCAATAGCTAAAATTAATTTAATTTTGATATGAACTGTTCCAATTTATCCTGTTTTTTAAATATAGAAACTGAAAACTTAACCCAAAATCGCAGCAAAAGCAACGACCCCCAGACTTGAAGCGAGCTCGAAGCTGAAAATGTAATCCTTTTTATTTGTATAATTCAAATTATTCGACTGATCAAAAGTTAATGTATATTTATTAATCCAATGCATTCTTAAATAGGTTACATATTTAGTGATCGAGTGATAATACCCTACGCAAGAGCACATTAATAACGACAACGAAGTAGACGACGTGATAAAACGTTTAACAAAATCAAACACAAATATAAATACAAATGCAAATGCAAATGCACACAGAGGCAGAATGATAGCAAGAGAGAAATAGAGAGAGAGAGAGAGAGAGTGAGAGAGTGAGCGTGGCAGCGAATGCCAGAAATGGAGAGCCGAAGACACTAAATAAGAGAACGCGAGCAGAAGACTGGAAGTTGTGTAACCTAGGCAACAAAAACATCACGTAGCCGCAATGTGCAGTGACCACTGTTCGACAGTGCATCTCATGCTCGCTCTCCCTCTCTCGCTCTCTCTCTCTCTGGCTCTATACCAGCCTGTGTCACTCTCTTCGGCTACTCTCTTTGGAGCAACGCAACAAGTTGCCAATGCAATGAGACGAATCGCCTCACGTTGTTGTTGTTGTTGTTGTTGTGCAGCTTGTACTTTGTGCAGTTAAAGTTGAAGTTGTTTTTGTTATAGTTGTTTAATTTGTTGTTGCTGCTGTTGTTGTTGCGGCCAGTCTAAAAATAAAGCATGTGCACTAAAAATAGACACGACGGCACGCCATTGGATAAACTAACACGACATTACAGATTTTTACAAACAAACATGACAAAACACACACAAACACAGACAGACGGGCGGACATTGAATAGGGGGAATGGGCGGGTGGCTCAGCTGCTAGAGATGAGCGAAGATCGTGACTTTTCCAAAGGAATGAGATCAAACTTTCGCACAAAAAGCACGACATTTCTAGCGACGAATAACATGTTAAATAAGATCAGATAATCGCATTACAATTTTTTGTAATATTAAAATAAAAATATATATTTAAAAAAAACCTTTGGCAACAATCCAATATTCATATATAAGCAAAGTCGTTAGGAAAAAACTAAAGAAATTAAATTATATTCAAAACATTTACACTTATTTTGAAATAATATTCGTGTGCGCTTTTTCAATGTCCTCTTTTTCGTGAGGCCCTAGTCCACCTCTAGTACAAATTAAAATACAAATACTATAAAAAAAACAAGCAACGCGACAAAATCAACCGACTGCCGGGTTGTCCGTCCGATCTGTCTGCCCGTCCGTTAGCATACATATCTATAATATAAGCAGCATGCCAAGTATGTATGTCTCTATACGAGTATATACTCGATATATATAAATATATCTTGCTTGAAAAACCCTACAACAAACAGTTAAAGCTCATCGCTTAAATTTTTATCAAAGCTCAACTACTTCCGCCTTTAAACTTGGCACATTTAGACTATTATTTATAGATTCTACGTTATTATTTTTATTTTTATTGTATTTTTTTTTTAGCAGAGATCGTCGTCCATTGTTAATTATAGAAATTAATTTACATATTCATAATTGCATATTTATAGGGTATTTATTTGTCGTTGTAATATCAATTTTGTAATCATTGTTGCCGTACTTACGAATATATTTTATGAATATTTTTCAGTCAAATCCAAAATATCAAATACAGCATATAAATTAAATTAAATCAATATTTTGAATTCCCTAGGAATAAAAACCTTTTATTCTTTACAATACAGATAATACAATAAATATTCATAGTTCGCAAAAAAAGCTGTCTTCTGCGTGACGAAGTTTAGATACCCTTGCAGACTGGAAAAAACATTTGGAAATTGTTGTAACAGACAGACGGACATGGCTATATTAACTGGTCTACTCGTCCTGAGCCATAGTATATATATAAGCGATGCCTCCTTCAATGCATTACACATTTCGTGACCACATTATAATATCCTTTTGGAAGGGTATAGGAAAAGTTGTGTATGCAAAGTTATTATTTAGGTTTCTTTTTATTAACGCACTGAGCGTTAGTTTCATAAATCCCTTGATTGATTTGTGCGAAAAAAGTGGCAATTGTTCTGTGATATTGGCTTAAATAATTCCAGGAAATAAAAAGTTTATAATAATTGCATATTCATTGTTCGGGATGCAGTTTCGAATTTCAGAATTTGCAAACAAAACAGTTCACCAATTGCTCACTTCTTCCATTTACATTTTATGGTTTTTTACAAAGTTTAAATTGAAATTTAGTCCTCGAACAGGCAAACTTTTGCTTAAAAGTTCTCAAAAATTGGACTTAAGTGCATTGACCTTAATCTGTTCTCATCACATATAAAAGTGATTGAAAATTTTGCGGGATTCCGTATTGTTTACACGCCCACAGGACAAAACTAACGTAGCCAAAGGACCTCAGAACTTTAGGCCACACTCCACTCAGCGCCATCAATCATCAACAAGTTGACGCCCAATGGCAAACACTGCCACGCCCACGAGTCCCAGCCATGGTCATATAACGCATTGTCAACATTTGAGAAAGAAGAAGACCCCAAACCGCATCATCCACTAAAGAAGATGAAAAAAGGGGTTCATAGACCATTTGGTTAATGCTTGAAAATGTGGCAACTGCGTCGCACATTTGCCAGGATTATCGGCCCTTTGAGTGCGATTTGCCAGCGATTTGTTTATTGAAACGAAAGGACACTCTTTATTATAATTTACACATAGAAATTCTCCTAATGAACAGTCGTCCCTAATGAGAGCAATCCCTCTCAGCAGGCCTCACTCAATTTTGAACTCGGGTGTCAAATAGAGATGACAAATTAAGCCTTGGCCAGGCAAATGCCATAGACTACAGCAGGTCAAGAGAAGGCACAGAGAAGGGGCAGAGAAGAGGGAGGGAGAGAGAGAGAGAGAAAAAAGAGGAGAAATTCTATTCCTAATACATTTAGCATAATGTCTCAACGCTCGGGAACATTCAAATCAAATTACAAGGCAAACGAACTGTTCAACTGTTGCAAATGTGTCGACTAGCCTCTTGGAATCACAATCCTCCGCACTCCCTTTCTTCTCTTTCCCTTACTCCACGCCCCCCGCCCAATCCATAATAAAAACCTGAACAAGACCCTGAACCAGTCCTTGGCCAAGATGCCATGATGCAATCGCTGCTTGGGCCATTGGCCCTACTGTTCGAGTACTCTGCTCGAATACTCAATTCAATCTTCGACAATTGTGACCCATTCCCCATTTGCTCAATATCCGTTCTCCATTCGCACAATCTGTTGATTAAAAAAAAACCTTTTTATTTTTTATTTTCTTATTTAAATTCCACAATAGTAAATGAAGCTGAACAGAGCTGCGCAGCATCTGATGAAATATTGCAAATTGATAAAATCTTTTTCCAGATTCTGCAAATCCTTTTAATTAAGTTTAGTTTAAATCCTTTCCCTAACTCAGCCTTAGATCTGAGCAGACTTTGAGAGAACTTCCACAGTTTTTCTTTCACATTTTATTTCAGTTCTATAAATATAAAGTTCTTTTTGCAGCTTCCTCCTCAATAATTATAAATATTTACGCATTTTTCAAGATTTTGTGTATGTAGCAATGTTTTTGAAATTATTTTAGGAACTTTGTAAACATTTTGGGAGCATTTATAAACTTTGCACGCACTTAGGAAATTCCTATAGCCTGCTGCTAGACATAAAATAAATGATAATAGATGCAATTTATATCGTATATTATCATTATGATTGCATTATAATAATAATATATTTCAATCTGTATGGCGAATTTAATTTCAAATTTTAAATATGTAAATTTACACAAAATCCGAAATCCGAGATCCTCTATTGAAATTCCTTTCAGGTTCAACCTGCCCTTTTTCGTCGCCAATCTCAGCTAGCAGGTCCTGAAATTGTCAGCTAGCAATGAAAAATACCATGCCAAGGTTGTTAGGGGTGGCAAGCGGCTGCAAGGGAGGGGCAAGTGGCAAGGAGCAGGGGGTCGACATATGTGTTGCACGCAACAAATTTCACTTTCAAACGAGCGACAACAATGAAGAAGAAGGCGTTGCATGGTGATGACGCTGGCATCGCGGCATGCCGCAGAGCTTACAACTGTTGCAACTGTTGTTTACGGAGACGGAGACGGAGATGGAGATGGAGATGGAGATGGAGACAGAGACAGGCACCGTTGCCATAAATGGAGGCACCTAGCGACGTTTTGGCATTTACACAGGCTCAACTCGAGAGAGTCATTCAGTTCATTCAGTCAACAAGTCTTCAAGCCTGGCCATATCAGGGCAGAGCCAGGCCAACAGCTCGCAGCGCTGTGTGAAAGTGAAGGGCTCTGAACTGATTAATTGAGTGACTGACGACTGACTGGCTGACTGAATGATTGAAAAAGTGTATGAAAAATGAATGAATGGCTAAATGGCGCCGGCGACATTGTTGCAGATTTCTTTTGCTTTTATATAAATTGCATTTCACTGAAAACTCAACAGGAAAAGAGTATATTAAAGTTGAAGGCTTAATATCCTGGAATGGAATAAACCTGGCTACAGGGTATTGCCCAGTCGAGCACTCTCGTTCGCATCATAAACAGAGCATACAAATAATATGAAAGAAACTCTGAAACTCAAAAATTCAGCGCTCTGAGTTCAAAACATGCAAAACACTTGCAACTTGTTGTTGTTCGCATTTTTTTTTTCTGTGTGTTTTTTTTTTGCTGGTGCCGAAAAACTGGATTTTCTAAAAATAGATCTGGTGGGGAAATACTTGAATACGCGCCACATGTGCAACGGCCGCCAAAAGGCAGCAGCAGCCGCAGCAGCAGCAGCAGCAGCAGCGGCCGCAGCAGCAGCAGCAGTTGCCTGCCCCTGCAACCCACAGAGAAACCATCGGACTCATTGGGATGCTCACACAAAAAAGGGTTGAGGTTCGACAGGAAATACAACTTCCGCCTTTTTGCCGAGGCTCCGTACAAATTCCATTCACATTGCCGAGTCTTATCAAGAAATTCTTGATGGTTGAAATGATATAATGATATAGTGTCTGGAATTTCAAATGGATGCCAAGCATCAATATGGGGCAAGGAGCAAGGATAATTGTGAGTGAATTTAATGATTACAACAACAGCAGCAGCAGCAGCAGCATCAGCAGCAGCAGCAAAAAACAAAAACAAACTCGGGGAAAAAACTTAAAATAAGTAAAGGGAATTAGCAATTAGCAATTAGCTTAAAATAAGCTTAAATTCTACGCTTCTCCTTCCACAATACAATTGCATTACAAAGGAAGGAAAATTCCTGTGAAATGAAAAATTAAAATAGCTTTCATCGAAGCTATAAATAGACTCCATTAGCCTAAATGATTAAGTTGTCTGCCAGCTTATAAATAACGTAATTAAATCTAGATTGAACAAAGAAGTTCTGTTCTGCTGTTGTTTTAGGCTTAAAGTGTTATATTTCTATAAATAAACTAGATAAATTCAACATGCTTTCTCTAAGGATTTTACTGAATGTATTTATAGACTCTCTGCCAGGTTTAATATTATAATAACAGCTAAATAATGTGTATATAAAATATATGCACATATACATGTATAATTTAATCCTTTTCCTCCCTCTCAGATACAATATAATGCACAGGTACAAATATAATTTGGATGCATTCTTTTCCTCCCTCTCTCTTCTAGCCTTTCAGTTTTTGACCTACCAAATACCTCTATCTGCTGGCATAGAAAGGAACAATAGCTGCCACAGGGAAGTCAGCAAGGGTATTTAATATATATATATACTTTCGGTCTTTTGGGCGACTCCTTTGTGGATAATCATTTTTTACATTCTTTACGGCGCTGATTTGAGATACGTGTAAACATCTAAGAGAATTGTTAGTTTACTTAATCGCATAACGGTGAACATAGTAATAATTACGTTTAACACACAAAGAGTAATAATAATAATAATAATAATAATAATAATAATAATAGCTGATTCCTCTAGAGACACAAAGCGCATACATATGCATAGCAGACTAATCTATTACGTATACGCCGTGTATTTTGAAATTAACTCGTGTGGTTCAGTTTGGAATGCCGTTGGCAGGTCAGCCACAGTGGACCAAACAGAATAATCTTGACTTAAGGCAAACTACCAGTATACTATATATATATATATACATATATATCTATCTATGTGTGTATATATGTATTATATATATATATATGTATGTATATATCGTGTGTAAAGCCAGACACTCTAGTTGGCATTACTAATATTAATAATAATACCAGTTAAACCACTTTGCGTGCATTGGTAGACACAGAGGCAGCCAATGCAGCCACTGCAGCCAGGCAACCAGGCAACCAGGCCCCAACCTGCCTGGGAACTTGTTAAACCCATCCAGGCAAACACCACCCAACCATCCAAACCACCCAATCACCCAAGTGGCCACCAGGGGACCAAGGCAACCGCCAGTTAGCACCATTAAGTAGACGAGAGACGCGACGCGACGCAACGAGACGAGTCGAGTCGAGACCAGACCAGAGACGAGAGGAGAATCGAGATTCCAGAGTCGAGACCCGCGAGACGCAGTGGCTGCGCTGGACATCTTGGTGTTGCCTGTGGCAGTGCAGTCAACTTGGCTATATTTACGTCAAATCTGGCTAATTTCAGTTATTCATTTATGGCTTAATGCTTTATAACTCTATTTTCATCCTGGGATATTATATATATATATATCTAGATCGAAATACTTCAGATATAGGCTCTTATCTATCTATAAATCTTAGCTATTCATATTATTATTATTAACAGAATAAAACAAGAATAAGTTCATAATTTTATTATCGTTTTTTGGAGCACTTCTCTGGCTAATTTGGCTGCTTTTAGCTGCAAACAGTTGGCAGCACTGTCTGTCAGAAAACTGGTGGGTCGAAGGGGTAGCTGACTGGCTGAGAGCTGAGTAGCTCTGCTATTTGTTAGATGAAAGAGAAAACATTTCTAATGCGTTGAAGCCAATGGATAAAGGTTGACATCTGAGCTCCACAGTGAGAGCTATGCCAGTCCTTATACATTTCTTTTGGTTAACACAGAAGTATAAACAAACAGCATAATAACCGTACAGTTTCTTGGCTATAAAATAGTTTTCCCATTTTCTTTATTTTCCTTTTAAATCTTGGTATTGCGTTTTATTCCATTTGATTGTTCCGAGAACTGCGAAAGAAGCTCAACAAAAATCTCCACTCGCAGCTATTAGGCTGCGCCCAAAGGCAGGCTACAACACGCAGAGCATAGAAAATCACAGAAATTAGCTTTAATTAAATGAGAAAAAAGAAGATATTTAAAGTAAAGCCACCTGGTGCCTTAACAATAATCAAAACTAGTTGGTAGCTGGATCGAATTATTAAAAACACGTCGCTCTGCTGACCCAAGATCTTCTCCAGCTCCAAGCAGCGTTGTGCGTTGAGTGGTCCAAGGTCATTTAAAAATATACCCAGCTAAAAATAACATTTTTTTTCTCTTTTTTTTTTTTCTTTTTTTTTTTTTTTTTTTTGTTGTATGAAACAAACAATCAACGGGCCCGGGCCCGGCCCGGCCCTGGCGATTAAGTCAAAGCGATATGCAAACAGCAACAAAAAATAATAACAACTTGTTCTCGATCGGGTGGCTCGGTGCGGTGCGGTGCGATGCCGGGCGGTGCGGTTCGGTTCGGTTCGGTGCGGTTCGGTTTTGGATCAGGCGACAGAAAAACCAAGAGAGATCGTATTAGAAATGATACTGAAATTAATATTTTAATTGCTATTCATGTGTTTAATTAATAGGCGTACCTCCTCCTACTAACTTCCCGCCGCACCACAGCACCCGCAGCACTATCTACGGTTTCTATAAATAGAAATTCCATTTCCAAAAATCGCCTCGTTTTAGGTGTCGGCATTATCAATAATGCTGTTACCCAATCCCCCCCAACCCAACACTTCACTTTTTCCCATTTCTTTCCCCAACACATGGAATATTTTTGGCACATCGAATGCTCTTTTTTTCTTCTTCTAATTTTGTTGTTTATACACACACACACACATATATATATATATATATATATATATATATATGTATATTAATAGTACTCGTACTGGGGCGATAAAACGGCGTCTGCGTCGCTCGCTCGCACTGGCAATTGCTGATTGCAATTCAACCCAATAAACATAATCATAATGCAGTTGCCGGTTTGCCCGTTGCCCGTTGGCCGTTTGGCAGTTTTCCTAGGGGGCTGCTAACAAATCGATTCTCGCATGTTTTTCGACATATTTATACGTGGGCGCCTATGGTTTACTCGGTTGGGGGAATAGAAAAAAATAAACGAAAAAAAAAATAGAAAAAAAAGAAAGAAACAAAACACAAAAATTCGTGCGTAATAAATAAAAATTTATGGCTTAATAGCTCGCACACTTGGCATTAAACCAAGCCAACTCAACAGGTTGGCCCGGGCCGGCCCCTCCCCACCACAGCCCGACCACAAAAAGGGGGCTGCACTGAATAACATGACATGACATTTTCTTTCTTTCTCTTCTCTTCTCTTCTCTTCTCTTCTACTTTTTTTTTCTTTTTTTTCTTTTGCAGAGCTACGTCAGTATGATGAGCCCTGAAATATTCCATTCTAGTTGGATCATCGTGACGTTCTACTTAAAACTCACTTTATATAATAAAAACAGAAGAATTTTAATAATGTTTAGCCAAATCCAACGGAAACTTATTTCCAGTTTGTAGAAAGTAATTAATTTTCATAGTTGAAACATGCCTATAAATAAGACAGAAGAGAAAACTCCAGGATTTACTTTTCTCTCTCGGGAGAGTTCTATAGAAATTTTAATATATAAAATAAATTTTAATAATATTTTCCCAAATTTGTTAAGAGAAAAACAATGCAGAAGAAACCTTTTTCCAATTTATATAAATTAATTAATTTTTATATTAGAAACACTTCTCTGTCTCATATATAGGCATGAGACAGAGAAGAGAAGTCCAAGATTCACTACTCTCTCTCGAGAGAGAGAGAGTTCTATAAAAAGTCAGAGGAGCTTAAGATACAAATTATACGATCTATACCCAGTAAATTGAAAGATTAGTATCCTGCTTTTTTGGCTCAGTCTATTATATTATAAAACTGAGAATTTTGGTCTATTTCCAGGCTTAGTCCTTTGCCTCTGCCCTCATCCAATTAATAACTAAAATAATAAGCCCAAAAAATGAAAACTTATCAAGCAGCTGCCAGCCACCGCAGCTCAGTTCGGTTCATTAAGCAATTGGAGGAGGTTCAGATCCGTCGACAACAACAATTGAAAGAAATGCATCGAAGCAATAAAATTTTCCTATTGATTTATGCGAAATGCTCGTAGTTGGTAGTTCCGAGAGAAAAATGATGATGTTGATGAAGTTCATATAGTATACGAGAGTATAGAGGGCTAAAAGGGCTAAAGTTCGTCTCTGGCAAAGGCAGAGGCAGAGGCAGAGGGAAAGGCAAAGGTCAAGGTGTGTCCTATGCCCTCTTGAGAGCAAGAGCCACGCCCTCATCTTGGCATGACATTGATTGTTCCTAATTGGAAATGTTCGATTCTATTGAAGGATACGAATAAGGAGCGTAACATGGCCATAAAATAATTGCGCACAAAGCGCCGACAATTGCTTTTATGAATGTATAAAAAAAAAGAAAGAAAAAACGGGTTAATTGGTCTCCTCCGCACAAGTTGTCGGCTTTAGTCTATTTATTTTGTTATTAAATAATAAGACACAAATTAGTTGCAATTTGTTTACTTTACTCAACGCAGCTCAACTCAGAATGGGGCTCTGGGGGGGGCTAAAGTTAATTAACCCCCCACGTAGATAGCGTCAAAATGAACGAAAGTGAGAGCAGAACAAAAAAAAAAAAGAATAAAATAAAATAAAATAAAAAAAAAAAAATGTTCCATTAGTCATTGTCTGGCCACGCGACAACAGAATTCTTTTTCTGCCCATTCTTCAGCTTCGACTGGCTTGCTGGCTTTCTGGCTGGCTTGCTGGCTTTCTGGCTGGCTGGCTGGCTGGCTTTTTGGGAAAGCTAAAAGGCATTAATTAAAAGACCTCAACGATTACCATAAGCACTTACCGGCTTCGCCCCATAAAAATAACCCAACAAAAAACAGAAGAAACAAAAAACAAGTCAAAAGATGAGCTCAAGACGTGCTCAGCCAACTCGGCGGCACTCCAGTCATACAAACAAATGCAAATAACAATCCCAAAAACAATAACAAAACCAAAAACAAAACGAAAAACAAAAACAAGAACAAAAAATAGCTTAAAAACTGAGAGCGAAAAAAAATTCGGACATTGTATGATAAATTGTTTTATTTTCTTGCTTTTGTTGTTAGTTCTTTTTTTTTCCCCCCACCAAATTGTTGTTGTTTATTTTTATATTGATAGCCCCACTTGAGCTTACGGCTCGCCACCTGCCAAAAGCTGGTTTTGTTTTTGCTTTTATTCCATCAATTAATTGCAAACTATTTGTGGCTAAGAGCAGATGGAGTGTTGGTTTATTGGCCAGCAGCCGTGAAATTAAATGAAATTAATTTAATTGGATTTATTTCCAAATAATTTGCACACAATTATCGCTTAAATCTGAAGCATCCACATCCTCGTCGAGCTCATTGTAGGCCATCGATTGGACTTCTTCTTATTTGTCTTATTTAATCTATTTATTTGGAAATCATTTCAAATCTATTCAGGAATTTTAAATATTCCAAAAATTTAGACTACATAAAACCTTTTTATATTATAATTCAGCCAAATAATCAACAATCTAACAATAAGGTCTGCTTAAAACAAGAAAAAAGTAATTTTTTAAATTGGAACGGGAATTTTTTAAACTGATTTTCAGTAGAAGTTTTGGTTCATTTAGAGACCAATAATATTATAATAAAATAATTAATTAATTTTGATTAATAAAACAAGTTAATAATTAAAAGAATAGTAAACATTTTTACTAAAAAGAACTCCATTTTTCGCCTAACGATGCCTCCAATAACCTCTGACTTTTGTTTAAGAATATGGAGTTCGAATTCTAAAACCTCCGATTTTGGTTCGAAATTTTTCATTCAAATTTTGAAAATTAATTAAATTTATTTCTAAAAAAAATGTATCTACTCAGAAGAGTTAAAGTTCTTTAAGCCGAAAAGATAATCTCTTAACAAGTTTTAAGTATCTACAAGAAAAATTAAATACTTAAACATAATTTTTAGCTAGAATTAGAAATATCGGTTCGGTTCAGTTGCTGGTTTGCCTATATTTTTGACACATTGTTTGGTTCAATTAAGAAAAATTGTAGGTTCGGTTGAAAACCAGTTTCCAGGCTTTACTTTTAAATCTATAGCATTTTATGTGGAGCTGTCAACATTCTAATTACAGGGTATAAATAGAGGAGCTTTCTGTAGCCCCGACTTCTCTTATAGCCAATTTACTTTCAAAAGTCCAACTGGAAACCCCTTCAGCATCTCAATCATGCGGAAGCTGACTTCCCCGAGGGGTAAACCAGACATACAGACGTATCTACGGACATACAGACATATCGAGGGCCATTAACCGAGTGGCGATCACAGTTTTTGTTTCGGTTTCGGTTTTTTTTTTTTTTGTTATAGCCTGAAACCGAACTGTCTGGGAGTCGCTTATTAGCCAATCTAATTGTTATTTTGACTCTTTCAAAAAATACTTATAAGCATTAGCTGTCATTATTCAATGGATAACAAC
Source organism: Drosophila repletoides (assembly GCA_018150835.1). Classification (NCBI taxonomy): domain Eukaryota; kingdom Metazoa; phylum Arthropoda; class Insecta; order Diptera; family Drosophilidae; genus Drosophila; species Drosophila repletoides. The sequence continues at coordinate 5,718,738 of JAECWQ010000231.1, forward strand.
AATAACAACAACAGCCGAAAGAAGAAAAAAAAAAACAACAGACATAAGAAAATAAATTTGTTAAACAACAATTAAACGTCAAATGGCAGCCACTTGAAGAGCTTTGAAAATATTACCAGTTCTTATAACTGGCATTTTCAAGTGATTATATTGTACTCGATTGTACAAACACACAAATGGTTTTTTCTTTCTGTTTTTTTCTGTTTTTTGTTTTCTTCTTCTTCTGTTCTCTTTGTGTTTTTTGTTGTGTTTGTCGACATGAATCGAATCGATTTGGTTATCTTGAGGCAGTTATCAAGTGTTTCACATGCTTTTCTTTTGTTGTTTCGAATTGATATCGATATCAATTCATTTGTGAGCTGAGCAGAGCAGAGCAGAGCAGAGGAGAGCCGGAGACGAAGCCGGAGCCGGGCCGGGCCGGGCCGGGCCGGGCAGAGCAGACGTCACATTAATTAACTTAAAACTCACATATGACACATAAATGAATGGAATATGATCAACTACTTGGCGCCGGGTTCATCAATCAAAGCCGACAGCTGGCCTGACCTTTAGCTGGGAATTTCTTTCATTATTGTTCAATATAAGCCGAGCAGCTAAAATACTTTAATTACGGGCTAATTGAGTTGCATTTGATTGTACAAATAATCAATCTAGGATTATTTTAGCCTATCCTTATCCAAATCCGAATGCAACCAGAGAAGCAGCTGCGGCCCTTTAAGTATTTATGGGGACAATGAGGCGAATTGAATTAACCATTTTCTCACTAGTCTCTCAGCGTTTGAGCCAGGTCAATAAGACTTGGCACGCATCCTTTTTTCTCCCTCAGCTAACACATATGAATGGGAGTTTTTTATAAGAGTTTGGCTCCTTGACTTCTGCACCAATTATAATGCAGTTCAGCTATAGCTAATCAGTCAAAATAAGTAAATTTAAGTCCAGTTTTCAAATGCTTATTCCAATTTGCCAGCCAAATTCAATGAAATTGGCCTTTTCTTATTAGATTTCTCACATCATCATTTATCATTTCCAAGTCTTAGCCGCCTCGGGGCAATAAGGTTAAGAGACACACACAGAGGTTTACTTTTCATTTCAGCAGATTTATGCATAATCAAAAGAAACATAAGAGGAGATTACTATTATTATTTTCTCTTCCTGTTTTCTTTTTCTATTATGAATCACAGTATAAATAGCCAGAGGCCGATGTCAAGCGATGTTTTCTTGTATTATTTATCCGAGTTCTGTGTAACGTGTTGGTCTATTTTTAAATGCGGATAACAAACGACAAGGCGACACACCAAATTTATTGTTTAAACAAATGTTATCTTTAAATTATCATTAATTTATCGTGCCTAATAATAATAATAATAATAATAAGAATAATAATAGAAAAAATTGAGGTTTCTATGCGGTTTTCTTATGAGAGCTCTGTGTATATTTGTGCCTGTCTAAACGCCGCAGCTCTATAAATAATATATATATATCTATATCTTATACTATATACTATATATCCGTGGTATGAGAGCTTGGAAATGTGTGAATTAGTGTTCCGTTCCGTTCAGTTCAGTTCAGTTCAGTTCTAGCTGCGTTTCGTGTTTCTCAGAGCAATCGAGTGTATAATTCTCTTTGTGGGCAGATCTGATCTTGATCTTTCATTAACACCAAGATCAAAGTGAGAGAGAGAGAGAGAGAGAGAAAGAGTATTGCCTTATCTGCTTCCTGCATCTCAAATATTTTAATTGTATCTTATAGTTCTCTGACCCACAACACTCCCACAAGCATTGCAGTTGTTTTAGTGCGGTTAGCCACAAGTTTCAGTTGGCAAATTTCCCAAAAATGCCTGCTTCAAATTGAAGGCTTAAAGACAAAAAACCATTCCGAAACGGTTTGGCAAAATGCCTGCGGCTTCGAAAGCAGGCAAAACCGCAGCTGATTCAAGCCCTTAAACAATGTAGCTCAACTTCATCATCGCTTAATCACAGTTATATATATATATATATACACGATATTATATATATATATATATATATATATGAAGTATGTATGTATTTCACGAAATGCGTTTATTGTCTAGAAAAGCCGTTCACTGCACGAATTGCTCATTAAATTAAGTTGGCTCTTGACTTCTAGCCATGAATACTTGGGAGTGCATCCTGCCAGGTTATTATTATGTTGTAAGTAACTTATACGTTATAAGTTTCCAGCAATTTCTACGGTATTAATTAATTTTAATTAATTACTCCTAAAGAAGGGCTATCTTCGGCGTACAGACGACTAGATACCCTGCCAGACACTGCACTTTGTTGCGTAACTTAATTGATTTAGACAGATTTTCTTTATATATCTGGCAGCTATATTTACCTAGCTCAAGAGCTGAGATACTACTTAAAGACGCGGAAAGGGGTATATCAACTCGTCTCATTCTCTTGATTAATAATACATCAAAGACTATATACTTTATTGGCTCTTCCTTGCCTTTGCACACTTCCTGATGGAATCATAATACCCTGTGCAAGGGTATAAAAACCCATAATATCCCAGGCTTGCAACGCCGCTAAGAGTATTTGGTATTGAATTGCTGATTAATCTAAAAGAGTTTAAAGATATATTGAATATTAAATTGAAAATAAATTTGATTTTCATAATTTTGTTAATGAGATATTAAATATCGATGTTTTCTAGAATGAAATTTTGTATACATTTCGCAACTATATAATTCATTAAAATTTTGCGTTGAAAGGTCAACGAGGCTCTTGGAGTGAATTTAAGCTGAAGCTGTTAACTTGATTCGTGGAAAACAGGTAAGTTAACAGGTATTTGTGCTACCCTTCAATTAATTATGGCATTAAACAATTCACACTTCACGCAACATTGCAACATTGTTAAGCCGGCCAACCCCTTGAAAATCTGTTGCTGCAACAAATATTATTAATAATTAAAAAGTTTAACTTAATGTCACGGACACGCACACACTCACACACGCACACACGCACACACACATACATATACAAATAAATTTAATAGCTGGGAAAAATAAAAGCATTTTCGTACTCACTCGATTTTTGTTGTTGTATTTTGTTGTGGTTTTTCCTGCTGTCTTGTGTCTGCGCTTGTTGCTGCTGCCGTTTATTGTTGTTGTCGTTGTTGCAAAAACAACAGCGACAACTTTTGTAGCCGCTGCTCTTATTAAAAATTCTCTCAGTTGTTGCTGCAGCTCTTCTCTGTTGTGTGTTGTTCCGCTTTTCGTTTCGGCTGTTGCTGTTGTTGTTTTTGTTGTTGCTGCAGTTACGTTTAAGCTTGTGTAATCGTTTATGGTGTTGTTGTTGTTGTTGCTGTTGTTGCTGTTGTTCTTATTGTTGTTGTTGTTGTTGCTGCTGTTTTTTGTTTGTTTCTGCACTGCTTTTTACATTTATCCATAGCTGTAAAAAACGCAAGCAGAGCGAATGTTAATTTAAATTGGAAACGTAATCGAAAAGAATAAAAAATAAAAATACAAGACAAAATATCTATCAATACCCTAGTTTTTTATATGATACCTACAAATCTGTTTTCCCGACTGATTGGCAGATTCATCAAACAAAACTACAAGTTTCGCTAAGTGGGGATTTTGGCAAACTCCACCCCCAAAGTGCTCAATTGGCAGCTGGAAAGTTATATGGGAAAAGGTCTTACTTTGCCTGACAGTTTCACATTTTTTAGACGCTGAAAATCTTTGTTTATCCACCCACTAGGCACCCGGTACGATCGGCTATTTGATATATTTAATTAACTTAATAATATAAATACTGAAGCGGTAACTTAATACAGAGTTTATACTCGAGAGTATATTAGACCCCTCTTAAGAGGTATTAAAGTAGGCGTGTATATATCACGAATGGCTAAGTAAATAAATATGGCAATGGCCAATTAATGCGTGACACAAATAGCAACAAACTGATTTATAAATACATTTTTCCTAAGCAGAAAAATAATTACTGAAATCACAAAAATCACAGAAATAAAAAACTGCAAATGGAATATAATTTAACATCCCTAAATAAATATATAGAGAGAAATTGACTCGCATATTTTATGCAAAAAAAGCCATGAAGTCCATCCATATCAGTTTTTTCCTCTCTGTTTCAGAGTGGCTTTTCCTCTATTTATTATGCACTCCATTCATATTTTTTTTTTATTTTTATCTATTTCTTCTCTTATTTAAAATGCATCGTTGCCCACACTCCGAGAGCAATGCAAAATGATGGAAAATTAAATTATATATTTCTTAAATACACAGCTTTAACGAGCCATTGCAAATATTTGCCTTTTAATAGTTCATGACAATCTTTTGCTCTTTGCTCTTTGCTCTCTTATTCCACTTGGCCTTTTCTCTATTAACTCTATGTTGACCCTGGTCACAACTGGAAGACGTCGACTGCAATTGAATTTGAAGGTTGGCAAATGAAAAGTAAATAATTAGTTGTATTTAAGACACTAAAAAATGGCTAACAAGTCGTCTCAAAGTATCAGACTATAGAAGAAAAACGTTATCAGATCAGCCACAGTATTTCTACAAGGATACAGAGGAAAAGCTCTTGTAAAGAAGTTCAAAAGAATTCTTCCTCAAAACAAAAAACTTTTACTGTCAGTTCATCAGCTTATCTCTATGTCCTTTTTGCCAGCTGGGTGCACTGAATAAAAAATATATGGAGCCAATTAAAAAACATATTCAGCGAAAACGTCTGATGAAAGAGCTACTACTCGGAAAAGTGCTTTATAATTTTCACAGAGATTCACTGTAAGATATCCTTTTTATCCCTTTATGTAACATTTATGTAAACAGCGGCCAAGGATATTCAGGACTTGGTAATTAACAACTGACGAGCAGGCGAATCAACAGCTGAAGTAAACAAAATATTAATGAAGGAATTGCATTTAAAATATAAAAAGTCCTTAATAAGGATGAATAGTAGTTTCACAGGTGGCGGTACTCCCGCTTTTTCTTAACAATTTTCAGTGGTTATCAAGCAGAAAAATAATTGAAGAAATAAAATTGCTGAAAATTGCGTGTTCGTGAAGCTTACAGAGGAAAAAGGAGAAAACAGAAAGATGATTTAATCAACGTTTAAGGAAAGACAGGTGAAAAGCTGCAGGCAAACAAACTGAGATAAAAAGACCAGATACCAAATTGTTCAGTTGCTTTAAGCCATATTATTTAAAGTGAGCTTAAAAAGTAGATAAAACAAAACGTCAAGTGCAGCTAATAACTGACAAAGTATCCACCAGCTGGCACTGCCTGCCCAGGATAATATCCTGAGAGCAGAGGTGCACCATAGCCCACTATCAGCACATCAAATAAAGCCACAGGTAGCAACTGCCACTGCTACTTCTACTCTGCTCCTGCAATTCGCCCACATGTCTGTCAATTATACTAAATCAAAGTGTGCAGAAAAAAAAAAAGAGAAGTAAAATAAAGGAAGAGGTGAACAAAAAGTGTTCAGCCTTGGAAAAAATACCCTGGGAAAGGTGCATCAAAGCGCAACTCAGCGTATTCTATGCACTGACAGATCCTTTAGTAAATCAACTGTAAAGCAAAGGGAAAATTCTGCTGAAAACTGTCAACCAACAGATACTTTTATTTGTCCAACTATTTCATTCTCTCAAGCTTGTTCCATTGAACTGAATCGAACATTTCCTTTGAATCCCTCTATTTGTATTAATGCAATTCTATTATTAATCAATACTAATTTGATACACTTGTTCTGATTCAGCTTGTATTATTTTAACCAATTCAATTTCCTCTGGCTTTCTAATGCCGTTTCCATTCTCTTTAAAGCTACACATTTTACCTGGAATCTTGCAGAGAATATTCTAATTTATATACGAAATGTGCAATGCATTGAAGTAGGCATGTCCGACCACACAAAAGATATATATATATATATATTTATGTATCTATTACCAACAAGGACGACGAGATACATCGATATAGCCATGTCCGTTTGTCTCTCTGTCTGTCTTTCTCTCCGTATGGCTGCCTGTCTGTCCTTATGTCTGTCTGTCTATCCGTCTATATGTATATCTGTCTGCCTTTCCTTCTGCCTATCTGTCCGTCGGTCTGTCTATCTGTCCGTCGGTCTGTCTCTCAGTCCGTCTTTCTGTCGCTGTACGTATGTTTGTCCGTCCGCCCGCCTGCTTGTCGTCTTTTTGTGTGCTGTCCGTTTGTATGTGTGTCTATCTATCCGTTTATATGTATATCCGTCTGTCTGACCAACCGTCCGTCCGTCCGTCTGATTATATGCAAACCAGTCACTCAGTTTTTAATTCAGGTGAATTAAAATTGGAAAGGACATAGGTCGGAAACACATACATATATCGGACAACTATATCTTATAGGAAAAATCGGTTCAAAAATTGTATGGAAAATTTATTTGTTTCTCAAATATCCTGATGAAACTCAAAAGTTAGATGTAAGAGTGTGTTTTCTAAACGTATATTAAGAATCAACAAGATCGAACTACTATATTATAATAACAATGATAGGAACAATCAGTCTAATAAATAAATTTAACAACAATTTTCGAATGCTCTTCCAAAGCTATCTTTTTCTTACTGGTTATTATTCTCAATTAAATGGGGCGGGGTAGGTTCTAATTTAGTCTAGAAATGTTATCATAGACCATTTCTAGCCCAGATTAATTGTAAATGCAATAGGCAGAGTCCTGTAGCTGCTGTCGAAAGACGTCAAACTTTGAGTGAGTTGATTCCCCCCCAGCTTGTTCATTTGTGTGAGGGGGGTTTGAAAGGGGGGCGCCGTCTCTTTGGCTTTAACGAATGTTCATATATCTAATTTGCTGCACTCTCAAAAGTTGCAGTGACACCTGCCAAATGACTGAGTCGCGTGAAAAGCATATTTGCAGGTCCTGAGCTCTGCCTGCTTAATTGGCTCGTCGGAGTCAGCTCTGAAAAGTATGCTATATGAAAAAATGCCTTACTCTGAATGCAATGTTTAAACGGAATAAAAAACATAAAAGTTACCATAGGCGACAGCGACAGCGACAGCGACGCAGCCGCAAAAAGTTATAAAAAAAAATTGTGATTGTATGAACAGATTTTTCTTTTTGTTTTTTATACTGTTCCCTGTCTTTTCTAGGTAATCCTACAAAAAATTGAAGAATCTCTTAATATTATATGGAAATACTGTACGCCTACTTTTCTAGGTAATCTCCACAAAAAAGGATCTTTCCTTTCCTTCCACGCGATAGAATTGCCTATTATTTAGGGAGCTGCCATGGAAAGGATCAGTCGAAGCAAAAATTGTAGGGAAGAAGAAAACTTTTTGATTCCCAAGATTCTCTAGCTGCTTATTAATTTTTGCATTAAATTAAGCTTAAGATGGAGCTGGGAGTGCCACGCCCATTTAAATGCTTAGTAAACCAGCCGCAGAATAAACGTATAATAAATTCAGCAAAAATAAAAATGTCCACAAAATTACAAAACAAACAGTTGTTAAAACCGATCCAAAGTCGTAAATATTATGTATGCGAGTGTGCGAGTGTGTGTGTGTGTGTGTGTGCGAGTGTGTGTGTGTAATATAAAGGTATGCACACACACACACACACAAAGGCACACACAGGCACACACGCAGACACACAGACGCATACGTTAAGAACGATTAATGCTAATAGGACCCGCCCTAAGAAACCCTTTTGGAAAGATTCACTCCGACTTTGTGGCGTCGCTGGGTCAATCGACTTATTTGTTTATTAAACAAAAACACTTAACTTGTTGTTGCTGACGCGCCCGCACAGCCAAAGAAGAAGAATCTAAAGCACCTAACCAGAAGTTGAAAAAAAGAAAGCCGCCTCAGGTAAATATTCCAAGCGGTAAGAGGATAATTTTGTATGGAAAATTTTAGTGGCGCCAACGGCAACAGGCGACGTTTAAAAGTGGAGTGTGAAGTTTTGGGAGTATTTTAAAAAAGTAGTAAAAATAAGTAGTAAAAAGTATCTAAAAATAATAATTCTTTAAAGCAGTTCTCAAGTGAAACAATAAATAAATTAATGAGAACATTAATTTAATTACTCACACACGGAATATGTGGCACTCAAAGGCTTAGACCTACCAGAAAAGTTACTTCTAAGTCTCTTGCACTGAGGGCCTTAAATACCAGACTGTTTTTGGCCAAGAATAGAAAACAAAAACAAATATGGCCAATTTAAAATTCTCTTTTAATACGAGTATTCTCCATGCGTATAATAAAAATAAGAGTAGCATTTTCCACACCTCAAATTACTCCATCTACTCCTTATTATCGAGAGTACTTTTCAGTGTGAACCAAGCTTTAGCCTTCAGCCTTTAACCTTTGGTGTTTCATTCGAGTCATTGGAGCAGTTAAAGAAGGAAATGTTAAACACATATTATTATTATACTGCAATAATAAATCATTATTCATCAATACACAAATATGTAGATATATGATAAAAAAAAAAACGAATTAAATAAACTTCGGCCAATAATACTCAAACTATCTGTGTTATTATTTATTTTCCATTACAGAGATTTACCTAAATATGGCTTTTTTTTAGCCACTTTTGGGAGCTGCTCTGCATTTTGGCTAGTTTAGTTAATATGCCATTGCGTGGGTGTTGCACGTTGAAACTTAATTTATGCGTTTGCAACACTCGGTTACTCGTCGCTGCTCACAAAGGCAACATTGCCATGGACTCTACACTCAGAGGAAATTTTGAGAATTCTGCAGTTCAAAAGGGAAAATCGCTGAATCTCCTTTCTTTCCCTTTGATTTTAAGCATAGAAATAGTAAAAAGGCAATTATGGTTAACTCAAGATATTCCCATAAATCTTGAGAGATTTTTATTCCAAATTGCAACACTTTTCAAATGCAATATTAATGTTTGGTAGATTAAAAAATATTCGGTGTTTTTTTTTAGTGTATGGCAGAAGTAGGAGTAGACCGAAGTTGGGCTGGAAATAGGTTCGTATGGGCCAGTAAATAGCGCTTCCGGTCATATCGACAGCGACAGCGACAGCGACATCGCAGCCGTTTGGACTGGCAGAGACGGACGGGCTGAGTCAGAAAGAGTCATTAAATGCCAGGCTAAAACAACATAATTTAGTGCCAGGCCCGCTGCCAGTGCCTCTGCCTGTGCCCCAAACATAAACAATGCCCATGATAGCAACAAGAACAACAACAATAATAAGAACAACAAGAAATACAACAACAATAAATTTACCATAAAACGAATGAAGACAACGACAAAGTGTTGAAAGCTCTTTAAACGGGGAGTTAACAAGTAGAAACCTGCCTGAATTGGCCCGGGGGAAGTACGTTTTTGCAACTTTGTCGCTTCAAAATAGCCTCCAGATTATCAAAATTGTTTTTAGAGTTTTCGACGAATTTCAGTTCATCATTTTCGCTGGGTATTTAAAGTCTAAGTATTTCTGTTGAAATGCCTGCGAAACTCCATTATTATCTTTACTTCTATAAACATGAATGAACAAGTTGAGTCGCATAGTAAACGGAAATATTATACGCCTGGTAAAAAGGTATATTTCTTTGAAATCAAAGTGCCGATATTTTCACATGTTCCGCTATAAACAATCTCAAGTTTCGTTGTTCGATTATTGTAAGTTCGTTATAAAAATAAACACAAATCGAGCTTTGTTTATATCAGACTTCTCACAGAATTCCAATTCGAATATTTAGCAAATCTTATCAGACGATAGACACGATCAATAAAACATCGATTACCGATCAGCGATTTATTAAGATCACTCTAATCTTATGTAAAAGTATCTAAATTATGGAAAAGCTCTTGACAAATGCCTTCCACAAAGCTTTTTTATTTATCAATCCTAAATGAAGTCCAAAGCAACTTACATAATCGAAAAGAGAAAAAAATCAAAATAAATCAGCCAAAAAAGGTGCTGAGACCTATAAAAATATTAAAAGAGCAGGCAAAACAAAGAGCAGAAGGAAGAGCAACCCAAGGAATGGGGCCAGAACACTTGTTACTTGAGCGATGAACTGTAATGGCCTTGATTTTGTTGTTGTTTTGTGCTGTTGCTGTTGCTTTTGCTTGTTCTGCAACTGCTGCAGTTGCATTTTCATGCACTTGAAACAAAAGCTAAAGCTGAAGCTAAAGTTGAATAAACTTGAAAGCTTCAAGTCTGCAATGGAGGAAAATACTCTTGAAAGCGGCACATTTTTCATTTATTTTTATAATTTTTCCTTTTTTTTTGGCAGCAGCAAAAGCGAAACTGAAAACTAAAAATAAATTATATGCCTTATCAGCAGAGTGCGGGACCGAGGGCTATAAAAAAAAAACCAAAAAAAAAAACAAAAAAAATGCCTTTAAATGCCAGACCAGAGCAACAAGCACAGATAACAATGCTCTCGAAATTCCTTTCCCCTTCTCGCCCACTATGTTGTTTGTTTGTATGTGTTTGTGTTTTTTTTTTCTTTTCTTTTCTCCTTTTGTAAGAAGGGGTCAAAGCGGTCAGAGTGCTTGCAGCTTGAAGAGCGAGCACTAAAAGCTCTAGGATGAGCCACAAGATGGAAGAACGCCTGCTAAAAGGTTTGAATATTGTGTTGCCATATTCCATTTTTGATCTTATCGCATGTTGCTGGCATTAATGGCGCATTTTCTGATAAGCCTGAAAAAAGAGAAGAGAAAAAGAAACAGTACGAGAAGGAGTGCTCTCTCTCCCCCCCTCTCTCTCTCTCTCTCTCTCTTCTCCTCATGCCCATCATCAAGAGATAAGCGGTTTTTAAGCTTGTACAAATTCAAGCCATACAGAAATATGACATGCGAGAAAAGCTCTTTGCGAAAAGCCCCAACAACTTTTCTATTTGTAATTACACGCAAAAACTTCATATAAGTTCGTCGGGATTTTCTAGAAGACTTATTCTTGTTTGAAGAGCTCTTGTATTATAATAATTACTTCATCTTTACAAATTACATACATTTTAAAAGTATTCCTTTATATAAAATGTGCAATTTTGATTTGATACATGAAAAAATAATTGTATATTTTCTATGTTTTTTCCCTAATTTAAGGAATAGTTCAAATGGCTAAATAACTCCAATTAAAAAGTATAATTTTATTTTATATCCTTTTTTCGCAAGAGAAAATACTACTAATTAATTGCACTAATCAATTAAACTACAATTTATGATAAGTATTATAAATTAAATATAATAATAGAATATTATAGATATATTATCCAGCTTTTAGTTATTTAATACATTATTTCTAATATTGAAAAAAGGAGCTAAATCCCTAAATATACTCCACAATGGAAAGGATCTGATATGATTGAAGAGCAGCAGCAGCTAAATTGCTAATTCCATTCGAAGGCAATCAAAGAGAAATGGGAATGAGATGAAAAAAGCCAATTATTCTTGGAGCCTTCTGCGTATCACCACAGTTTCTGGGTTAGGCTCAATTTCTTGTGGTTGACTGCATCTGAATGAGGCCCTAAAATATTAACCAAAAACCTAGAACAATGTTGAAGCGTAAACCTTGCTACACTTGTGGCCACAAAACAACAAACACAACAACCAAAATTATATATATAATTCAATTGGTTGCCCGCCTGGTCCAGAGCCTCGCCTGGCCCGTCCTGGCCTGTCCTGGCCTGGTCAACTCTCGCATGGCCGGAGCATTTTGTGTGCCCTTTTGTTTTTGTGGCATATGTCACTGAACCAGGGGACTTTAGTTTGGTACAACAAAAATCCTTCCTAGCGTCCATCACAGTTCAGCGACACATATAGGGGCAACAGGGGGGTTCAGAGAGCATAGAGGATAACAGAAAATAAAGCTAGTGCTACTGGCAGTACGGGTCCAATGAAATTAAAACTTTAATTTGACTAACGGCAAGTTTTAAAAACAGACTCTCTGCCCGCGCTTTTTTCTTTTTTTTCTCCGTTCAATAGTGCTCGGTGCGTGCAAAATTCCGTTGCGTGACACGAAAAATAATACTAAAAAAAAATCCGATATGACAATATAAATATTAAGTCATTTTTTTAGAATATAAATGTTAACTATAATAATGGAAATTTAATATTTTAACCTTCCAAACTTTGTTCTCTATTATGCTCCTAATTTTCTGCATTCAACTTCATTTTCTCTGTAACTTTTAAATTCCGAATAGTTTTATAGAGAATGCAGCTCGTAATCATACAAACAGTTACGAAACTACTGGAAATTTCTAACAAATTAAGTTGGAATAAATGTTTAAAACTTTTAAACAAGATGATTAACGAGCAAGAGAGCTCGACTGGGGGATACCCCGCTTTTAAAAATAAAACCTGCATATCTTACAGCCCGATATATATAACTATCTCTGTCCCGTGCGAAGCTACTCTCTTTTTGAATGGATACAGGGTATATAAAACATGCTTATAAAACTTAAACGGAACAACAGCTGGCTATGCGCTCGCATTTAAGTGGCTGCCCCTGAAGTTGCACGCTGTGTGAGATATTCTGTTGCAAGTTGCATTCACGCTTGGCTAAATAGCAATTGCAAATTGTGGCAGCTAATTTGGAGACTGGAAACTCTCTGCAAAGATTTCAAAGCTGCTCTCAAGTCCAGGTTAAAGTTGATAAATTGATAACACAGAACGGAACACAAACAATCAAAGTTCCAATTGAATTAAACAATTAAACGATTTGTTTTGTTTAACCCGCACGTTCATGTTTGAACCCCCCCAACACACTCACACACACACACACTCACACACAGACAATTTAAATCTCTCTCGAGCCAATTTAATTGGGTATGGAAAATCAAAATGAGATTGAAAACGTCGCCACAACATCATCTTCATTGAACTTGGCCAGTTGGCCAGCAGAGGAAAATGAGAGGAAACGAATCAGCAAATGCAAAAACGGCAGCAGAAGAAAGAGCTTATTTGCCAAAAAAAAAAATAATAATAATAATAATAATGCTCTGCACATGCCCCGGAGTGTCTACGGAAATTCTTTGACTCTGTGTGTGGTGTGTGTGTGGTGTGTGTGTGGTGTGTGCGCGTGTGTGTGTGCCTTTGCACTGCCATTGATAGCGAGCCTCGGTCACAGTTCCTCCTGCGGCTGCCTGCTGCCTGCTGCCTCTCTGCTCGTCCCACACATCTTTTCGGTTGGTTTGGTTCTCCACATTTTCGAAATGCCACTTGAATTTAATTTCCACGTCAAAATTTTCCAAACTGTTTGCAGTCAAATTGTCAGCGCATCAGTCGAAGTTGCTAATTGGAATCGGAGTGAGTCCAATTCAAGTATGCTCTGCATAGTTATAATAGACAAACAACTATCAATACACAAAGTGATCGACCTACAGGATACCCTGTATGAGCATTACACATTTGCATGGTATTAAAACCATTAATATTATAACTATAAAGTGGCATGTTTCATAGAATGATCATAGAATATTTAAATAAGTTTTTGATGTTCAAAAAACACGACAAACCTAATATTTAATTACATAAATTAATTAATTATATCTAGTATAATTTGCTGCCTTCAGCTCTTAAGATCCCTGTGAGAAATGACTTGATTTTCTCTCATTTTTATCTGTTAACATTCAGGAAAATAAATGCTGAGTGATGTACACTTTTTGGATACCCCTTGTCGCCCATTTAATGGATACAGGGTATGGAACAAAAAAAATAAATCCTATTATTGCATGCCAACGGCAATAAACGATAAATACACATGTATATCGATTGCTTTTAAATATTTAAAGTAAACAAATTTTTGAATCAATAATTTGCCAGCAGGGCCACAGGACAATCTAAGCTCTTGATTCTCTCATCATTTCGAATGCAACAAGCAGCACGTAAAACGACACCTGAAATTAGCAAATAGAAAATGCAGGTATTTTCTTCTACCTCGCAACGGGCCGGACCCAGGCCCAGGCCCGGGCGCGACCAGCGACTGTGTAGAGGATTACGACTCATACGGGAAAGCTTGGAGGGAATACTAGTCGAGTATTGTGAATTGGCAGCTGTTAACTGTGGGATTCATTCATTCTGTCGACCAGAGAAAACCACAGACACCAACGAACTGATGAGCCCGAAAGGGGTATATGCATAAACAGGGCTAAATGTGACACCTAATGTGGTAACGCGGTTTTGGTTAAAAAGGCCCCAGCGTTCTCCGCTTTTGATTTTATTATCATTAGCAGGCCTACAACAGATGTAGATTAATATAATAATAATACCCCCCTTTCGGCAGGGTTACTAATTTGGATTGAATTCAATCTAATTTACTCTAAAATCAGACTATAACCCATTTAATTACAAATTACAAATATAATTTGTATGGAAACTTCAAGGGAAAGGCTGTTTTCTGAGAGCCGAATATTAAGTACCCTTGCAAAATGAACAAACCATTTGAAAATGCTTGATAAATTTATTAATTTTGACTGATTGTTCCAGTGGGGATACAGTAGTCCGATCTATATAAATTTCGGTATGTACCTATCTTGTAAATAGGAAACAAAAAGAGTTTTTCATACAACAACTTTTGGCCGATTGTTCCAATTGAGAGCTTTATGATATAGTAGACAGATCTGGATCGATTCTGGATACGTTCTGTTTTACATATTATACACCTAGCGCTAAATCATCCTGATAATAATATATAAAATTAATATATGTATATATCATATATATATATAGGATCAGAGATGCCTTATTCAAGAATACAAATTAAATATACCCGATTTCAGTGCGAAGAGGGTATCAAAACCACCATTTAAATGTTAAACTGAATATAGAAATACTGCGAAAGCCACAAAGAGGATTATAGAATGAAGATTATGTGTTAACAGCTCGTTTTCGTATACAAAGAAAAACAAAAGTAAAGAGTGTAATGTAAAAAATAACTTAATAATTCCAGTTGGCCATCATTAAAGTAAATTAAAGTATTTATTTAAGCGCATAGACAACAACAAAGAGCGACTAAAAGTTGCTTGGTTCTGAGATAAATCAGCTAGAAAGTCGGTCTACTATATTAAATCAAATATTTAACGTAGAGCAAGTTCATTTTAAATAGTCCTTTTTTGCGCATACGTTTCATATTAAGGACTTATCCTCTTCCTTTCACTTCAAGAACAAAAATGTACTTTGCTCAAACGTTGCTCACAGAAATTTTAAGTGCATCCTTTTTGAGGCTTCTTTCATGTTGTACTTGCAACAGACTGATGGAACTGAAGCAGCTCAGCAACTCGACTTGGAGCGCACAAGGATCCTTTGTTATTTAATTCTGGAAGTTTAATTAGTAATGCGTATGAGGAGGTATTCGTATGCCGAGGATGTGCCTAACCGACTGTAAATCCAGTCAAACAACGTGCGGAAATTGTCCATTGAATTGTCAGTTAAATGCGTTTTCCATCTTCTCAGCCCGGGTTTCAGCCCGTTCTTTCTTGGCTCTTTGCTAGGAGCGGGGGCGGCTTTAAGGTGTGTGTGTGTGCAATTGGTATGAGTGGAAATCTAGCCAGTCATGTTTGAATTTAAGCCAAGTCATCTGTCTGCCATGTTCTATCTAATTTATGCTGTGCCAAAGACCTCAAAAGTGTGAAATTATTTATAATGGAATTTTTGCTACACATCTAAGACAAGTCAAACTCAAACTCAAACTCAAAGTCAAAGTCAAAGACTTTGTTCAGATACTGGAAATTTATATATATTTATATGAAAGGCTCTAGTCCAAAGATAGACACAGAAGGAGACAAACTAAAACTATCGATATCGATCGAACTCCCATTGCAACTATCGAAACTATCGAATGCGTGTGGGTATACAAGCAATTTGGGCCGTGTTGTGGGCTCAGCAACAATTTTAATAAAAAGCAACAATTTTAATAAGCAAATAATTTTTGCGACCCAGAAGACATCGAGTTGAGTTATTAAAAATCCACAGTTTGCTGTTAACTGATTGAGCAAACGAGAGAGAAAAAAAAATAAAAACGGAGGCAAATCAAAAAGTAAAAAACCTTTATTTTTCTTGCTGTATTCTTTCTGCTGCTTTTATTTATTATTATTATTATTTATATTTATATTTATATTTATTGTGTATAGAAGACACATGCACATTAAAAGGCAGC
The DNA here is from genome assembly GCA_018150835.1 of Drosophila repletoides. NCBI lineage: Eukaryota > Metazoa > Arthropoda > Insecta > Diptera > Drosophilidae > Drosophila > Drosophila repletoides. The sequence goes on from JAECWQ010000231.1 coordinate 5,734,845, forward strand.
ACAACAACGAGGAGCGGGTAAACACCGCAGAGCAGTGGAAATTTTACACAATTTTCATCTTTGTATCTCTATCTTTCTCTCTCGCTGCATTTCGAATACTCGTATATACTTTATTTGTATATTCGATTTATTTCTTTTTATTTTTTACTCTCTCGAACATATAGATTCGATTAATTTCTTTTTCTATGTATAAAGAGATATATGTATATATAAACAGAAGTATTTTAACAGACTTTCCTGCTTCTTGTAAATATTTCACTTCTACCTTGGAAGAACTTAACTTTTCAAGAGTTTTTATTTTTAAAGTCCATCCAAATTTATTCACTAAAAAAGTGCTAAAATTATAATAATATCAATGGAACTGGGCATATCTTAAAAATCTCCACACTATTCCAGAGCCACGAAAAGATGGCAATTTTTTATTAGTTTCATTTAGTGGAGAGATTCTAATTTAATTATAGGCGTGAAATTTGTTACGCGTCAAAAGGCTGACGAATAGTTGACAGTTTTTTTTTTTTTAAGTGATTTTTATTTTTATGAATTTAAATTGAAATGTTTTTTACAAAGTTCGTCTGAACGTAAACGGTTTTTTACCACTTTTTTTGGTAATAATTGGATTATTGCAGAGGCTGAAATGAAGTAAAAAAAAAACGTAATCTTTAGCTCGCCGAATACTAGATACCCTTGCGGGCAGAAATAAACCTTTGCAACTTCTTGTAATAATTATTAGTTTTGACTTATTTTCGACAGACAATTTTTGGTACAAGTTCAACATTTCAGCAGGCATCTGCCTGGGGAAACAAGAAAGTTTTCCAAACTAAACTTTTGGTAAGATATTGAGCAATAACTTTGACAATTTCTAAACGAATTGCCCTAAAGTCTGTATAGATTTTAATCCAAAATAACGAACATTTTGCAATAGCTGAAGACAATATACAGACAATATGCAATACTTTATATGCTGTCAAACAAATTTCATACTCAAGGGGGGCACAAACACGCAGACAAATTGAATTAGCACAGCGCTAAATGATCACACGGTCTCTCTAACGAAAAAAATACAAAATAAAAAATACAAAATACAAAATACAAAAAATAAAAAAATAGAAGAGAAACAAAAAAATTGGTTAGCGAAAATTTTGGGGCCAAATAAAAGATACACGCTAGTACATTTTAGTACACGAGAACAGATACAGATACAGATACAGATACAGCTACAGCTACAGATACAGATACTGAGATAGAGATATAGATATGGGAGAAAAAACGTTGGGCGCGAAGTTCCAGAGATAGACAGAAGCAGAGACAGACAGACAGACCAACAGACCAACAGACAGACAGACAGAGATACAAACACACATATGGAACCACTCAGGGGCGGCCAATTCTATTTTTAGCACATTAGATGATAAGATTGTCGTGGCGAACGCGCAGAACTTTGCGGTTTCAGCGCAAAAAAAAAAAATAAAATAAAATAAAGAAAAAAAAAACACTAAAAAATTATATATACATATATTTATTTTTATATACATGCGAGAGCAACAAAACAAGTTTTTTTTTCCTTTTTTTTGGTTTATTTTTTGGCAATATATAGAGTTTACACCCAGAAACAAAAACCAATCCAAAAACAAAAGCAAAAGAAAAGATAAAAAACAAAAAAAAAAAAAAATGTTTCAAAATCACATCAATTTGTATCTGTTGCTCTTCTTTTTTGGTTGACTGAAACGCGTTTTGATTTACAGCTTCGGTGCACCGACAAAGTTGTCAACTTGTTTTTGCCAGTTGACGCTGGATTTTCTTTTATAAAAATAGCTTTGACTATTTTTTATATTATATTTCCAAGCTTTAATTAACGGCAAGCGTGCGGCTTTTTTTCTCTTTCTGTTTCAGTTTAATTTCCGTTTTCTCGTGTGTTTTTTCCTCGACCAAAGATATAATTTAAAACTAATTATCAGCACACTGTTTATTTCGATAACTTCTTATTTTTAGAACGAAACAAAATAACACATAAACATATTTTTTTATAATCTGATTGAACACATTTTACAAAATTGCTAATTGTTTTATAATTAAAAAATCTAACAATTCTGGGAGCGATTAAAAGCGATTAGAATTTTTTATTTTTTATAAAGATTATTTGAAAGCAACAATCTGCTTAAAAGTTGTTCTATACGAAACTTTTGTCTCTAAATGAAACTTAAAGTTGTTCAAAAATAATTAAGATCGGTCTTATATATCATCCATTTCGTATGAGAACAATAGGCTACAGACTTGTTTTCTGGACAAGTTCTTTGCTTCTCAAGATATCCAAATTCATAAGTCAAGAATGGGTTTTCTAAAATTCAAAAATTGATCCTAGCTTTTAATTATTTCCAAATTTATTCCTATAATAATTATAGCATACTCTTTTGAATTCATTCTCACTTTTCTCAAATATATATTTATTTTCTAGCTAAAACAATATTTCAGAATTTACAAATATGAACTTTCTCTAATTTTTGAATCTTTCTAGAAGTTCATCTATACCTCTTTCCCGTAATACGTTATGATTTTGGGCCTTTACTTGGGGCCTTTTCTTCTATTTCTTCCTTCATATTTGCCTTTGCCATCTACAAAGTACTTTCGTATGTTTTCGTTAATTACTTCCGGATTTCAGTTTCATTTAGACCAAAAATACGCGTATTTCTAAATACCGAATCGCTGTCGAGTTTTGGGTTTGGGTTTTGGTTTGGGTTTGGGTTTGGGTTCGATGTTCTTATCAAGTAATTTATTATGAAACAACGGCTCGAATCGAATACTTCCAATTTGGCGGCACAAAACACCTGTTCAACTTTCGTGTTTCGTTTCAGATATAACGAACTTTCTGGCTACAATAACAACAATAACGACAATAACAAGAACGACATTGTTTCTGTTGTTGGGTTGGGTTATAGCCATATTTATTACTTAATACTTATTTGCAGGCAAACAAAATGCTAAACAAATAAGGCCAGAGTTGTTTTTATATGTTGCAAATTCGATTCCAAATACGAGAAACGTTTATAAAAATTTCCACTCTCTGAGGCCAAAAATAACATCTACAGATTTTTTGGCTCACTATAGATCGGTGCTATATATAGAGCGGAAGACAAACAATTTTCACAATTTCAATTTCAATTTCAATTTCAATTTGAATTTGAATTTACATTTAGTTTGTAAACAAATTTTTCACACGAAGAAAATACAATATAGTATATTTGCAATCAAGTGAAAATTGCAGAAAATTTTGCAGAAAGCTCTGACCAAACTGAGGAGGAGAAGGAGAAGAGAAGAAGGAGCAGCTACCAGATGCAGCAATTAGAGCGAATCCAGCCACAACAACAAGAGAAGCATTATCGAGGTTTCCATTCATGAAACGCAATGCCTCTAACCTCTAACCCCCTCCCCCCTCCACCTTATTTCTCTGCTCTCCTCCTGCACTCCTTCTCTTAGAAGCTGTCGGAATTCTCTACTGATTGCGGTTTCTGGCTGCCTTCACATGTTAGCAGAACTTTTATTGAATTTTAAATCTTGGACGCAAAATATTTTCCTCTTTATAATTAGAGTGGTTGTAGAACCGATTCTTAGATTTTTCTGGACAAAATAAATCTTCCAAGCCATTTTCTATGGAATAGTATACAATCTATAGTCAAATTTTAGGCCTGGTAAGCGCATTTTGGAGAATTAATATAAGAAAATCAATACTTTTTTATCAAAGACTTGTTCCTAAAATATACTAAACTTTCTTTTACGCACTTCTAATACCTTTCAAAATATGCGGAAGCGGAAGTGATTGCTATTCCGAATTCCCAAGAGCCCTTCTTAATCCTTGGCCATTCCCCAATTATTGCAAATTTCAAAATTATATATTGAAAACAAAACAAAAAACACAAAATCAAAAGAAATCAAATAAAAAATAAAAAATAAAAGAAGATTATATAGAAACAAAGGCGGATGGGTTACTCACATTATATTGGATGGCCTTGTGCGTTACTTGGCACGATCTTGGAATTTCTTATGCTCTCTCTTCTCTTCTCTTCTCTTCTCTTCTCTTCTGTTGTCTTTCTCGCTCGCTCTCGTTGTGACTCTCACGCTCTGAGTGCCTCCCACGTTGCTGTTTTACAGTTGGATAAACTTTTTGTTTTTGTTTTTATTTCATTTAATTCCTTTTTCTCTTAGGATGATTTACATTCGCATTTTTCGCACTGTGCATTTGTTGTAAATTCTTCTAATTGCTTTGCCTTTTTATTGTTAAACTCTTGCTCACTTCATTTGTTGTTGTTGCTGCTGCTGCTGCTGCTGCTGCTGCTGTTGTTGTTGTTGCTGCTGTTGTTGGTGTTGTTGTGATTTTATTATTATCGCGCCGCATTTGCTTTAATTATGTGGTTTTTTTTTATTGTTTTTGTAGTACATATTAGATTGTTTTTTTTTTTTTGCCTTCGAATGAAATATACTTATTATGGTTAATGATATGTATTAAACTGACACTCGAATATGTACACACACACACGCATATATATTTAAATATATGTACATATATTTAATATATGCAAGCAATGTACAACTGTGCCAAAGCAGAGCGCAGCCAGAGCGAGACAGCGCTAATGATGCATTTAGCGGTAAATTGCACTCGGTATTAGAGAGTGAAAAGGAGAAAGAAACAGACAGAGAGCGAGGAAGAGCCATATAATAGTTAAAAGATATTTAATACAAATTATGAATGATTATCTTATCTCCAACTCCCTAAATTACTAACTTTATTTCGTTAATTTGTTTCACTTTAAATTTATTTTTTTATGCATACGAATAATTCTCCTATAAAACCAAAAAATAATAAAAAAAAAGGTCTCGCTCAGCGGACTATTTATCTATTTAACAGGTAAAACAGATTCTTATAAAGTAGATTTGCAACGGAATCGAATTGAATTATTTGAGCCTAAATATGTTTTTGTTAACACCCACATATAAAGGTGTGTGTACATACACATGCATACAAATATTAACAAAAACAAGCATATTTTGTCTAGCATAAAAGGACTTTAAACTGGGATTAAATACAAGAATTGTATGTACAGTTGAATCAATCCTTTTTTGCTCACATTTCTTGGTTTTGTTTTTCAGTTTTGTTTCCGAATGGATCTTTATTATCCGTTATCTTCCTTCGAAGACCTTGAGAGTTACAGGATATGTGTGTACATATACATATGCATCTATACTATGTATGTAGTATGTATGTATGCATTTACTTATATGCACAGGGATATTTTATTATTTTTTATTTTTTGCCTGCCTAACATTTTTTATAGCTCTGGTTCGGTTCACCTTCGGTTTTGGGTTCAGTTAAGTTTTAGGTTTGGGTTTGGGTTTGGGTTTGGGTTTTGGGTTTTGGGTTTTGGGTGCGCTTATCACAAAGTTCTGTTATCTTTCGGTTTCTCTCTTCTCTCTTTAATAATAAAAAAAAAATCACATTCGCGCTGTGTATTTTGATATTTCTTTTTCTCAAACGTTTTTCCGCATGCTCTGCGATTACACACACACTCGCATACACTCAGCCTACAAAGATCGCAACGAGAAAAAACAGAGAGAGAGAGATGAGAGAGACGGGGAGAGAGAAAGGGAGCAAGAGAGTATGGATATAATAAATGTGAATAATAATTATCACAAATTTGTGGATTTTTTTGCAAAATATTCTTGTTAACACATTTTGTTGGTTTGTTGTTGTTGTTGTTGTTGTTGTTGTTATTTTTACAATAATTATTTAGAATACTTCACACCAACAAATTGTTGTTGTTTTTGACATTGTTGTTGTTGTTCCACAAACAAGAAAAAAAAAACCGAACACTTTTTTGCTCCAATCCAATCAAAAAAATATATAATAAACATACACACACTCGCACATGTACATACATACATGCATGTGCACATGTATGTATGTATATCTCGTTTGTATATGTATGCGTGCACGTAGACTGCAATCCGTGAAGACAACTTGAAACGCAGGCGAATAGAATAATACTGAAAAGCGTGGAGCAAAATGAACGCTGAGCTGGCCCCAAACTTGCTGGTGCTCTCTCTCTCTCACTCTCTCTCTTTCGTTCGCTCGCTCTATGGTAGAGAGCGCGAGCGCGCAATCACAGACAGGCAGGCAGATCGAGCAAAGTTGTTGTTATTGTATGCGTGAGCAACTTTTTTTGCTTGCTGCTCACACACATGCAGCCAACAGGCATCTGCAGCAAAATTCTATTTTTAAACTTAAATTAATATTGTTCTTTATTTTATCAGCAGCAGCAGCAGCGCGAAAATAAAGCGCCGACGGCGGCTGCTGCGACAGCCTCTCTCTCGCTCTCTTTCTCTTCCTAACTATCTCTCTTTTTATCTCTCACTCAATTTACTACAAATGCATGTATGTATGTGTGGGTGTGCAGCAGAAAAACCAGAAAACAAATAAATAGTACAACGAAACTAGACGCGCTTCTGCTTCTGCCTCTTCTGCTTTCTCATGTTGTTGTTGTTACTTATGATGTTGCTGTGGCTTAGTTAATGCTAATCAGCGAAGTCAACGACAACGCGTGAGATATCAGTGCCTACTAAGTGACTCCGAGAGCACAGTGGCGTTTGCAGGCATCTTTTTTGGGGGGACTTATTATTATTTAGTTTAAAATAATATTATAATTAACAATAACCTTAATTGCAATAACTATTTATTTAGAATTAGGAGAATGAATGTAGTTAGCTTAGTGAATAATATAAATATAACTATAATATTATCCACATGAATCAATTAGAGTCGAAAAGGTAAATTTTAAAAAAATCTAAAAATATACCTTTTTCTTTGACTATGCGTATTAGCTCAATCTTTTCTTTCTTTTCCCAAAACCTCTTGCACAGAGGACACAAAACTAGTTTTTAAAGTTTACAATGCAAATGCATTCATTCACATTTATATATTGATTCATATGATCAAACTATAGAAATTGACACTCCACAAAAAAAGTAAGAAAAAAACAAGGGCACATAATATAATACAAAATTATATATTATAAATTGAGTCAATATCAGAATTGGTAAATAAAAAACGATAACGTAATAAATGATCTGCATTCCTCAGAGGCCACGGAGGTGAGTCTGATCCCCTTGCGTACGCCACTGAGCGAATCTGTGTAAAAGTGAGCGCGTTTGTGTGAGTGCGTGTCTTTGAGCGAAATAAGCAAAAAGCGTAGCTCAAATGCTCGCTCTGCTCTTTTGCTGTATTCTTGTTGTTGTTGGTGCTGTGGATGTCGTCTGCACTGCTATCAACGCTTGATAAGAAATGCGTTAATCTTTATTATGCGCGACGCAAGCAGCGCAGTTAAGCTGCATAAACATACAGACGTATGTACATATGTATGTGTATGTTCATATATGTATGTAAATGTACGTATGTGTGTGTGAGCTTTTCATTTGTTGACGTTTCCGCCAAGAGTTTTCAATAGGTGAAAAATTAAAGAACAAATGTGATTTATGCGCATAAAACAAAACATAAACAACAATAGCAAGAATAAGGATAAGAAGAAGAAGCAGCAGCAATAACAACAACTTGTTGATGATTCAACTGTGTCACAGTGGGGCAAAGCATAACAATTATAGAATTGGAATTGCAGCGCCATCAAAACAAGAACAAAAAAAACAAAATTCCTGGACTCAGAGCACAGCTGTTCGAAGGCACAAAAGAAAATGCCGCAAGAATTACTCACATAAAACATGAGCATGATAAAGAGAGAGCGAAAGAGAACAAGAGCAACATCAACAGCACCAGCAGCGAGTCGCATGCTCAGCGATAGTGAGAGTGATCTCTTATTGCTTTATCAGCGGCGGACGGCTATTTTTAGAGCAGGCAGCAAAGCAACAAATATACAAAAAATACAATTTGAAAATGTGCCAAAATAAATCGTAAACAATTTCAAAATATCACTGAAAACACTGCAAAAACTGCAAGAGTTGGCACTGTGGCAACACTGGTAAAGAGAGTGTAAAAGAGAGCGAGATGCATAATTGTTATTATTGCTGTGACAGTGTGTGAGTGGGAGTGATAATGCACAACAATGCAATGGGATAAAACAAGAGTGAATAATAATAAGAAGCAGAAGATGCGTTATCAAAATTGTACGCAAAACCAGAGCAAAAAAAAAAATAAATAAATAAATACAACGAGACTGCAACCGACAAACTTTGCCGTTGTTTTTTTCTATCTATTTTATTTTTTATCTAATTCATTTTAAACTCACGATCGCTGTTTTTGAAGTAAATATATAAAATAAAATATTAACAGACGGTGGGAATTTCAAGTCGAACGTCTATCTTTATTATTTGAAAATATAGATTTAATAATATAGCATTTTCTTTTTAAACCAAGTTAAAACTTTTGAAATGCAAAATGCGCGCACGAAACCGCGGACACGCGACGGCGACAGAAAGAAGAAGTAAACTAAACTGGCAGTTACATTTTTTTGTACTGCAGACAGCATAAGCGCCACTATCGATTGCGCGCCATCTATCGATGACGCAAAAGTTCATCGATAAGTTACATTAGCAGTGAGCTGCGGCCACATAGTAAAATACACAAAATATACCAAAAACTGTTATTAATTTTGAATGATGTGCGATATATGTATATACATATATATATGTATATTCATAATTCTACATTTAATAAATTACTTGATTTAGCGCCTTCTTTCCACATTTCAAATTAAAATATTATTAATGCCCGTTAACATGGGCAGCTCCTCGGGAGCTTGTATAAAATTGCCCCACACCTGTAGAAATTCACTGCGTTTTGCCATGTTCCTTGGTCTTATCATCGAGGTCGCCGTATTAAAGTCCTGCTGCGATACGTGAACAGGTCCATTGATATTAATATGAATATGGCTATAGGTAACAAATACATCTCGTGTCATTGAATCCGAAGCTACAGATAATCCACTTGATTTCATGCTAGCAGGCTGCTTCCACATTACCACTCCGGAATTATTATCATCATTTTCATAGCCTGGGAAACTATCGGTGGATGTATCTGACCCGCCGAAACTGCTGTTGGATGGATTGCAGCGCAACTCATTGCCTCCATTACAGTTGCTGCCAATGTTCCTGTTACAGTTACTGTTATAGTTATTGTTAACAGCGCGCAGTTCCTGAATCAGTTCACGGCAACGCAACTGCAAATCATTCAATTGATCTCTTAGCTCCGCGTTTTCTTTGAAGGGCTCAGGCGGAGCTGGCTCTACCAATTGATTTTCGTCTTGTTCTTTATCCTTCATTTGTAGATGTTTCTTCTTCTTTATATTTTGTGGCACGAATGGAAGTGATGGTCGTGCTGCAATATTCTCTTCATTTCTTTCTATATAAGCTGCAGACTGTTGCTCTACCCATTGCAACAGCTTGGAAAGAAATGCTGTAAAAGCTAGAATAAGTCCGTAGCTGACGAGCAATTCATATCCACGACTTATATAGTTAGTTTCAGTTGATTGTGATGTGATGTATGGACAATATTGTGGCTCTTCTGCAGTATTGCCTTGCTCTAAAAATGTAATTTAAAGTTTTGTTTTCTTTTTTATGTGTTTTTTGTATGCTTTTGTATTCTTTACTGTACCTGTATATAGTTCCACATTATAATCGTTAATCATCTGTTCTTCTTCAACGATATGTAAATAACATAGCACAGTCCAGGATATAAAGGCCAAGGAGCACAAAAACGTAAAGCTTATGTTTTGAAACATTTTTCCCCCTTTTAAATTTTAGCTGTGTGTTTTAAAACTACAATCAATAAGAATGAAATGAATGTAAGTGTTCTTCTGTTCGTAGTCAAACTAAACTAACTGACAGTTACGAAAAGCTACTGTGATGGCCAGTTCATTTAGTAGTATTTTTTACATGCAGTATATATTGCATACCTCAAACGATATATATCGATTGCATGCGCTATCTATGTGAATGGCAACGCAGAAACGTGCTGCATACTGTAGTCGTATATTTGTATAAACACACAATAAAATGGAATTAATGGTATGTAATCGATCAAATACAGCCTATTAGCTTAGAAAATAATCCAATAAATACACTTAGCAAGGCGCCTCGCTGCTCTCCCGGCCCGCTGATGAATTTGGCAATGATTCTCTGGTCGAAGAAATGTGGGCGACCAAAGCATTGGATCATGCCGAGGTGCACTTTAATGTGAGTTGAAATATAATTGGCTTACTAAACACAAAATATATTCTAATAGTTTTATTTTTCTTTTCATTTCGGGTTAGCTGTTGACCAGTGTGCCGCCCGCACAGTTGCGCCTCACGCCCTATGATGATCAGATCTATGCCACCTTTCGCCAGGACTTTCCCGATCTTCAGGTTGCTCGCCTCAACGACGATATACTCAAGTCGGCAGTGGAAAAGCTCAAGTGGCGTCAATTTGCTGAGAAATTCAATAAAATGGATGACTATTCGTATGGCACTTTAATGCGCGCCGATGCCAGCAAGGAATTCTCTGAAGATAACTCAATTTTTGTATTTCGCATACAATTTTTGGCCATTGAAATAGCGCGCAACCGTGAAGGCTGCAATGATGAGGTGCACCAAAGGCATAAGCCCACCAAAAAGCCACAGGGTGACGCTGAGCAGGCGCAATAATTAAGTGCAGGTGCCCTGTGTTAGTTTTTAGTAGCGAGATAATTTCGATATATAAGTAAAAAGTACTCGGCGTTGCCAGATAGTTCGGGCTCTGCATTTCGTATTTAAAAAAGGGGAATTTTTCGTTTCATGCGTATTCAGCTTTGTATGTTCGGAAGATTTGCGTTATCAGACTAAGAAAAAAATGTAAAATTACAATTAATTATTTGATATGATAATAATAAGCTGATTTCACTAATATCGTTTTTGAAAATATTTTTGAATGTATGAATTCTATTACATAACCTTATTGCTATATCGTAAGTTTCGTCAACAGTTCCCCCTTAAATATAAATGCATTTTTTTCTGAGAAAAAAGGAAGAATTGATTTTAATTTGACGCAAAGCTTAGGCGCAGCCAACTTCACGCATATTTCAATAACTTGGCGGTGCCATATTAAAGTATAATTAAAAATTTAACAGACAGAATAAAAATTAAAAAAAAAATATAATTAACTCCATTATAAACGCATTTATATCATGCATTTTACATATGTTTGTATGTATATATATATATATATATATATATATATGTATAGACTTTTATATTATTATTTATTATATCTAAGTATTGTCCGCACTAGGCCTGTCTCGCCTTGTTCAACCTTGTTGCTGCCGGTCAGTCTTACTTTGTATTTACTGTAGGGTATTACAATCCGCTGCTGTTGCACATCATCAATATGAAGGGTATCATTGAATCAATCTGCATCTGGCCAACCAAATTGGCAAAGAACAGCTCCTCAGTTAGCTCTGATTCCAATCCGCTGAGAGGAAGTAAGCTGGCGAATAAACAATGAGCGCGCTCCTCGCCACCGCTCTGGCGGCGCAGCGTGGCCAACGCGTAGAGCTGAACACGCTTAACATAGGCGCGCAGAGAGCGTTCTCGACGATTCTGCTGCAGCAGCAGCGGATTGAATAGTAGTATAAGACGCAACAGACCAAACTCCAGATCTGAGACTCCCTGCTGCTGCAGTTCCTGTATAAAGTCATGCAGTGTACGTGTTATTTGCGCCAATTTTGATATTTTCTGAGGCTCCATCTTATCAATCTCTGCCAGCTGACGCACGCTCTGCACCAGTTGGCTGATAATTGTAGGCACTGCTAGCTGACGCTGGCATTGAGCCAATGCAACCGCCAGCAACGCTGGCCAAGAGCCACGCAGCAGTTTCATTTGTGTATGGGCGTCAAGGAGCTCGAACGCGGGCACCTTACGCAGCGTGTGCACTGAGAGAAATATAATCCTGGCGCCCGTCTCGCAGACGTAATGCATATTAAGATAGGAGTGCACCAACGCAGGTGGCTGTACATGAAACGAGCACTGGGCCTCCGACTGGAATAGATCCTGTGAAAAGATTGCCTCATTGGCCACAAAATCACCGCGATTACAGTAGTCAAAATCAAGATCCATATGCTCCACTAAATCTGCATCTACATCTTCTGTGCCGCTGTCCTCAGCATCTGATTCGCATTCGGGTTTAATGCTCAGTCCAGCTGCTGCCGCTACTCCCGTACTTTGATGCCTGTCCAGCTGCTGCTGTATGGGCTGCAGCAGTTGCAGCGCCTTGTCTATAGCTCTTTTGTCCAGTGAACTCTGTATCAGTCCCACTGTGGCGGGCGTCGGCAGCGTGCCACTGGCATCACCCACTGTAGCTGCTGCTGCAGCCGCTGCAGCGGCATTGAAATTCAAATGCTGTGAATTATTGTTGCTCGCACTATTAGCCAACAGCTGCAGGCAGCGAATGCTGCTGTTATCCATCGAATCATCATCATCCTCCTCCAACTCCGGCTTGGTCAGTTCCGGTGAATAACAGTGACTGGGCGCATTACTGCTAGCCGCCTGTTGATGCTGCTGCTGTTGTTGTTGTTGCTGCTGCGAGGCGAGCACTGTTAAAAAAAAGAATTGGGAATTTTAGTTCAATAAAAAAAATATATTGGGTTTGGGTACATGAGTTATTCTTAAGATTAAATATTAAAACGAGTCAATCTATTTTATTTTGGATCTGCAAACCGCGTGCTCTAACCCAGTCTCAGTTATGGCTTTGGTTCAAGAATATGTGGAATCAGTTCTTTTTTTTATTTAAGTTAAGAAATAGATTAGGCTGGGATAAGCTTATCTAGACTTTACGGTCAAAAAATATAACCAGAAATATCGGTTCGGTTCAGCTTCAGCTTTAATTTTGAAATCTGGTTTGACTCACGGGTTCAAACCGGTTCGGTTTTAAGCCCTGGGTTTTACCGGAATCCAATTGTACTTACTAAGAGTTTGTGTGAGTTCCGCCAAATTTAGGCTCATGGGAAACAGATTCTCGCCGAGGCCAAAGGGCGTTGTTGCCGCGTTTGCCACTGGGGGCGTGGCAGTATGTTGAAATAGCGCTGCACTGGCGGCCGAAGCAGCGGCAGCGGCTGCAGCAGAGGCATGTTGTTGTTGTTGTTGTTGTTGCTGCTGCTGGTGCTGATTCTGATGCTGCTGCTTGACACGCACATGTTGATAACTGGACTTGACAGCCGATGAGCTGCTGGAGTTGCCCCCCGAATTGGCCGATCCGGCAACGCCGCCCGTTGCGCTTGAGACGCAACCATCTTTTCTATCCACAATTGGTTTTCGTTCGTGCTGCACCGCTGCAGTTGCATATAGAAATTAACCCAGAAATAGAGAGAGAAAGCAATTAGCGAGCGTTGCAACAAATAACGGCATTTCATGTGGTAGTAGTGATAGTTGCAATGTGTGTGTGTTATTTGTAGACTAATGACACTTGCTAGTTTCACATTATTCACTTGGTGGCAGCATAATCCAATTAGGATTTCTCAATTATCAAGTGGATGACTCTCATCATAATTATTGAGGAGTCAACATAAATTATGTTCAATCTTAAATCTTAATCTACCTAGTGTCATTTGGCCACATAAATATGTGTAAATACTTAAGTGAATGTTAATAAATAAGTGTGTGAATGACACTTGTTGATTAAGCTTGAATTAATTTCATTTTAACTAGCTTCTACGCAATATTTTAGGACTCCTCAAAATATTATTTGCAAAATTGAACTTATATCAAATACCAATTAGAATTAGCTACAAACCTGAGTCAGTGCATGCATTAGTAAGCTGATGTGTAATAGGCTAATGACACTTGTTATTTTCAACGCAAGAAAAGTAATCATATTTAATGTCAATCAAAATAAATGCCAATTGAAAATAGGCTGCTTGCTTTACTCTAACCAGTGTCATTTTGTCATAAGCCTGAGTGTGTGTGTGTGTGTGTGTGTGTGTGTATGTTATTAAGCGTTATGTGTGAAATAGGCTAATGACACCTGTTAGTTTCGACCCGAACAAAGAAAGTGCATTTTCAACATGGTGGCAACACCGAAGCTCATACAATGCCGATCAGAATGAATGCTGTCTTTCGTCTCGCTCTAATGCAGCCAATGGCCCACAACTAACAAGTGTCATTACAGTATAAACCTATATATAAATACGTATATATATATATATTTATATCTGTGTCTATATAAATGTGTGTGTGCATGTGTGTGATTGATGGTATGCGTGTGTGTTGGGATGCGTGCAGTTTGTTTGCTTTGTTTTTGTTGTTGGTGTTTTGAGACGACGACTTAAACGAAAATTACAATCACTTCGCATGCCGCTGGCCAAACACTTTTGCAGCCGACAGAATTGACACCTGTTGCGATGGTGTTTGGTGACCTCACAGTTCATCGCCCCGCGGCACTGATAGCCCAGCTGTTTGCGTATGGAACGCTTAAAGAATCCTTTGCAGCCCTCACAGCTGATGGCGCCATAGTGGCGGCCCGAGGCGCGATCGCCGCAGACAAGGCACAGCTCAACGGATGAGAGGGAGGAGTTGACGGCAGCAGAGCTAGCGGCATTTCCAGCTGCGACGGCCGCTGCAACAGCAGCAGCTGCGGCGGCATTATTGTTGTTGCTGCTATTGCTGACGCTTGAGTGATTTAAACCTGCAACAACACCAACAAGAACAATACACAATAATAATTACAATAAGATGATGAACTAAAATAACTACAACAACAACAACAACAAAAACGAGTTGGTTCACCTTCAGTTTTAATGGCGCTGCTCGTGCCCATCATGAAGTCCAATTGGAAAATGCAAACTGTTGCTTCTTTGTGTTGGGTTTGGTTTTCTTATTAGAACTTGTTTTGTGTTTCGTTTCGTTGCGTGTGTGTGTGTGTCGCGTGTAAGTGCGTACGTGCACTGCTTACTTTTTGTTTAAGAAAACGCCTTAAAAATATTTTAAAAACATATTTTTCCACTAAAAAAACATCACACTTTAACTTCACTTTACACTTTGACCTTTAATATGACTGCTTTAAACTTGGCACAGCCATTTAAAAGAAGCTTTTGTCGCAGCAGCAGCAGCAGCAAAAATTTTCAGCCTTACGTTAACTATGCTGCAACTAAGTGGCAACACTGTCTTCACAAACAATGTGACCAGAATAAAATCTGTATTCAAAATGCCATACTTTTACTACCGATAAGCATCTGTGCTGATCGGAAATTTTGATATATCAAGTTGAAGCGCGCACATTTAAAAACTGAGCATTTTTTTCATTTATAAAAATACAATTTATTTTACATTTGAAATGATTACATAAACAAACGAATTTAAACATACAAGTTACTTATTTACTTAGGTGTTTTCTGTGAAATTAATTACACTTTTTTTTGGTCTTATAATCGATTAAGCCACAAATTGCTCTCAATAAATTGCTGATTGCAGTGGTTAAAAAATCCAAAAATGGAAGAAAAAAAGTTATTAGGCGGGGGAAGCGCACAAATTTAACTACTACAGATCAGCTATTATTATTATTATCAACTACAGTCTGTTTTTTGTTTTGATTTCTATTATTTATTCTTTAAGCCAATTGCACGATTGGTGGCGCGTCCAAATAGGATGCCAATCATAAAGATCAAGCCCGTGGCGCTCATTAATATCACAAGGAAGAATTTCCGTGCCGGCGATGTAACTACCTGTTGCACTAGCTGCTGCATATCCTCCGGCGGCGAGGCAAGGGCATCATCTGCATTCCGGAACATTTCAATGCGTCGCTCCAGCTTCTGGCGACAATCCAATTCCAATGAATTGGGCGTCTCACGCAACAGGGTGCGCAGACAACCAAGTTCTGTGAAGGAAAGGAAAAATGTTATTATTATTTTGAATTCTCGTATTGCAGTGTACATACTTCTTCCATCGCCGCTGGTGATCTTGGCGCAATAACGCAATAAATCCACTGTGCATGCCGATTCCAGTATGGGATCAACGTGTATATCCGCCTTGGCCTCGGCTATCAGTGTCGCCACCTCCAGCTGGCATTCGCGATTGATCAGTTGCTTCTGCAGAAACGCTGCCTTCAGGCATTCCTCCACCTGGCCATGCTCATCAGCCTCCATGTTCGCCTTGCACAGCTCCTGGATCTCTGATTTGCAAAAATGCTGCAGCACAGGATTCAATTTATAGTTTAAGGCCTGCTCTTGTAGTATGTTGATCATTTCCTTGGCGCACGTCTTATCCAGTTTTGATTGTCGGAATTTGTCCTTTAGACATTTTATCACCTGAAATAAAAGAAATTTATTAAGTTAAGCAATTCGAATTGGGGTGTCCTTGAAAGCTTTTCAAGCGATTGAAGGATTTAAAAGGCGGCCTTGGCCAGGAAACCCCCACAGATGGTTGCATTTGGTAAAACAACCCAGAGGAAACTCCTTATCCATTAAAACAAGTAAGTACTACATTTGGTAAGAAAAAAGAAGAAAGATTTCATAGCCTTACAGACTTGAGTTTATTTATTTTGACCGATTGTTCCTATATTATTTATAGTAGTCCGATCTTTATCTTTTTTGATAAGCATTTAAAAAAGTCTTTACTTAAGCCGATTGTTGCTTTCTGTAAGATATATTGGCCCGATCCCACCGGTTTTGGCAAAAGATCGTTTCATACCAAACTAGACTAGAGACTAATTAGAGTAGAACTAGACGGACAGACTGTAGCGACAAATATATACTTTATGGGGGCTCTTCCGTATCAAAATTAGATATAATATCTCCATAAAAAACACGTTGTATCTATATTAATTATAACGAGGTGCTTAAGTGATTAAATCGTAGAAGTTTTATCTGTTAAATTCAAGTTTTGATGCAGATAAAACGAGTTGCCTTTAATTAAAAAAAATTATATTTTCGGAAATACAAAAATAATGAACTTTGTTTATTTTAAATAAATAAAATGATGTTTTTCTATTTCATTAAAAAGTAGATTCAGTTTGATTGGATGCACAACAAATTAATGAAGAATCATTCACAATTTGATTATTTTATTTTGCTGATCATCATCGTTAAAGAAAGTTTTCTGATTCCCGCCAATTTCACTCTTTTTGCCGACTGATATATGCTTTTGTTTCTTGATAGACTTATTCGCGGCGATAACGAACTACATATAATAAACACGATTGCGATGGACGATTGTTGGCTCGTCTGTGGCTTTTAGTCAGTCTTGTTCGATGCGCAGACGGAACGTATACGTAATGCTGGCTATAGGCGGCCTGCTGTGTGTAGGCCTTGTTGTAGGATTGGTTGTAGGTTTGGGTGGTCAAGGGGATGCAGCTGATCCAACGGTAGCTGTGGAATTGGCCGGACAGCAGGGCTCAGTGCTGGGCAATTATGGAGAAACTGCCTGGACGGGTCAAAGTTTTATGCAATTTCGTGGTATTCCCTATGCTGAGCCACCAGTTGGTAATTTGCGTTTTCGGGTAAGTTCCAGTTTCAAATCAGTCATGCTGAGTATATATTTTTTTTTTTGGGAGAACTGATAACCCAAGTTTATGATCTCAATGACGTTTAATAATAATTAACTTTGCACCTCTTTAAATAACCAGCCACCTGTTGCTCGCTCACCCTGGACTGAGACATTCGATGCTTTGGACTTTGGACAGCGCTGTCCGGTGATAACAAATTTGGATGGCGTGACGACAGACGATCAGCTCGAGGATTGCCTCAATTTGTGTGTCTATACAAAGAATGTGAGTGGCATCAAGCGTAGCTATCTTTCACACTCAACATACTATTTCAATTGGCCCTTTAGTGAATCGTATCTAAAGCTCTTAGTTAACTTTCTTTTGGACTCTTCTGTTATCAGTTGTCTCAGTTTATGACCAACTTTAAAGCGCTTCTATCATAGCAATTAAGTCATATAAGGAAAACAACAAAGAATATAAAGACCGAAGGTTTAAATATAGATTATTCCCCGGGCATAGTCTACCGATTTTAATCAAATTTAGCCAAACTATCTGGGAAGAGCATTAAAGATCCGATCCGTTTCGGGACGGATCACTTCAATGTTAGACATAATTCGTGACAAAAGTGGTATACCCAAAGCAAGGGCATATTAGTATCATCAAAATGAAATCAATATACATAATTAATAATTAAAGAAATAAGAGGGAAACAGGTTGTGTGCAGCTGTTTTGGAAACAGACATTGCTGATCGGCATTCCATTGTACAAAATCCGATATTGTTGCTTCTGATTAGTGGAATATTATCTGCCTCCATTCGGTATAATTTTTCTGTTTCTTCTGTTTTTCTGTTCAGCTCACGGCTCGTCAGCCAGTGATGTTTTATGTCTATGGTGGTGGCTATTACAATGGTTCTTCGGAGGATCATCCGCCTAACTATTTGCTGGAACGTGATATAGTGCTAGTGGTGCCTCATTATCGCGTAGGCGCTTTGGGCTGGGTGTCCACATTCACCGAGGACTTTCCCGGCAATGCGCCCATAGGAGATATACTGTTGGCTCTGGACTGGGTGCAGAAGTATATACACTCATTTGGAGGTGACCCCAGCCAGGTGACAATTTTCGGACAAAGTGCTGGAGCGGGAGTAACGAGTGCTCTGCTGCTGAGTCCGCGCACCTCGGAACAACATTTTCAGCGCGCAATTGTGCAGTCGGGTTCCGTATTTGCCGGTTGGGCTACGATTAAAGATCCAGTTGGACAGGCAAAACGAATCTGTGGCAAATTGGGTTGCCAGCTCTGTGAGCAGCAGGAACAGCTTTCAAGCTGTCTGCGTGGTGCATCAGTGCTACAACTGCTGCAGGCAACCACAGCGGAGAGTTTTGGACCCGTTGTGGGCGATCTGCAGGGCATATTACCTCAACAGCCACAGGAATTGCTCAAGAGCTATCAGCGTACGGTGCCACTGCTCACAGGGTTCACACAGCACGATGGCTCCTTTGTGCTGGCCAGTGAGTACACCATTATCCTATCCAACTCTATCCCATATTCTACATTAACTTCCTCTTTCAGCGTATTACGATGCTCTGGTGGCCCAGATTCAAAATGTGAGTTGGGTGAGCGTCAGACAGTTTTCACAGGGTTTGGTGGATATGGTCGGCGATGGGACGGGTCTGTCGGATCATCTGCTCTACCGACTGCTCTATACGCCGCAGCTATTAAACAGCTACGCCCACAATGCAGCCTTACCTGCCTACTTTGACGTGAGTTTATTGAAATCTTGAGACTAATCCTCTATAAAGATTTGAATTTATTTTATTTATTTGCTTAGCTCACTTCGACGGTATTTATGAAGTCACCCGTAATCAGCCTGGCTACCAAACTGCACACACTTCAGCCGAGTGCTCCGGTCTACGTCTATAGCTTTGAGTACGAGGGACAGTATACGCGCTTTGGCTATGAATTCGATAACTCGCACTATCCTTTTAATGGCGGAGTGCATCATTCCAATGATAATATCTATCTATTTGCCACACATCCGTTGCAGGGCGAAGATACACTGATGGCCCAGCAAATGGTCGACTTATGGACTTCCTTTGCCATCAGTGGCGCACCCAAGGATTTAAAGCCTTTAACTAGTCCCAGTGGACCTTATAATCGCCTAGCTCTTGACATAACTAACTCTGAAGATCTTCTGGAGACGCTCACTGCCACTATTGATGACCCCAACAATGATCGCTTGCAGCGTCCGGACACAGAGTTTTAGAATGACTTTTCACAACTAATTTATAATCTTAGTTTTTTTTTTAACATAACACTAAGTAGTCAAAAGAAGGAAGGCGTTCAGGTCAGCATTAAATATATACCCAATCCTTACGGATAATTTATCTTATTATCAATAATTTTTGTGATTAGGCAAATCTATAAGATTATCAAGGGCCATTAAAGTCAAAAAAAAGGCCAATTTCTATAACAATATTCCAAGTTTTTTAGCTCGGAAGGTTAATCAGTGGTAGTCAATTCTATGGACTTCTTTCTCGATATTGTTAGGCGACATGGATCATGGATTCATACATAGAATTCAAACATCATTCACTACTCACCTTGCCATTTAGTTCCTCATTTGGCTGGGCTGTGGCCACAATATTCGAGCAATATCGATCAATATTCTTGCCACAGGCACTTTGCAGCGTGGGATTAAAGCGGAAGTCTGTGTTTTGTTCTATCATGCGATTGACGACAACCAAATGACAACGCTGATCGAAATTGGGATCATCCTTGTAGGTTTTCAGGCAGTCTAATAGCTGTACGGTTTCCGTATTGGGACAGAACTTATAGACCATTTCCTTGCAAGTATTGAGCAGGGTATAGTCGGTGCCGCTATCACCCAATTCAGATTTTTTGATCATAAAAATGGCATGATGGCATGCCTTGCCAAGACGCGTAGTTTTCTGTATGAGACACTCCAGGGCCTGTAAAATAGATTAGATTATGAAAAGCTTCATTAATGATTGTTTTATTTGAGTTTAGTTGGAGTGCGTTGGGTGTGTTATTGGGTTAATAATGACATAGATGACTTGCATTTTTATTCACCTGACCAGGACCCTTTTGATCAGCACATAACTGCTCCAATTCAGCCTTACAGGCATTGGCCAGCTTGGGATCCAATAAAATACTCTCTCGCTGCTGATATAGCTGAGCTTTCACCTGTTGCCGGCAATCTTTGGGTATCTGATGGCGCTGCGCTTTTATAGTGTCATTCCTCATCACCTCACTCAGGCAGGCAACCACCTCATTCTTTGTAGCGCTGGCGGTGCAGTGCCGGGACACATATGCACGACAGGCCTCCTTGAATTTCGTCGTAAAATGATAATTCTTCAATGAAATAATTTGAAAGTGTTCAATAGCGGCGCGACAGCGCAGATCCTTGCGTAAATCCGCATCGTTTTTGTGCGCAATCAGACAGTCCATCATGTTTCCTATAAGAAAATAAATGCTTATTATGAATATGTTTTAAGGAGAGGCAAGTATATAGTGCGAAATCTCAACTAACCATTATCTGTGCCAGTTTTGAGTATATCTGAGCAATGTTGTTGCATGGCCTCCGCACAGACAGCCATAATGACCGGATTTAGCTCCACGTTGGCTGCTTCCTCCTCGGTGTATTTGGTGACTACAGCACGGCATTCGGGCTGCAGTTTCTCGAGCCTGTTTTGCAGACATTCCATTTCGGAGCCCTTCTCGGTGTGCTCGCCACAGAACTGTGATAAATCGGAGAGACAATAATCCTCCACTTCGGGCATCAGATCCACTGAAATTGCACGTTGGCGCATCACACGTTTGACCTCTCGGAAACAATCCTTGCGCAACGTTTGATGCTCATCCTCGCTATAGGCCATGCGATGTAGGCAGGGCAGGATAAGAGGGCCTCTTTCAGGATCCATTTGAACATCCTGTATATCATCCCATTGCCTCTTGGCACGACAATATTTAACAGCATCGTCACGGCAGTGCTTGTAGAGCTGTGGATCCAGTTTGAAGTCACGGGCAACAAAGTATTCTATGATAAGTAGCGCCTGCTCACATTCTGGCCGCATAACAGATGTGCCAATGCGTTCCATGAGACAGCTCATGACACGCGCTTCACCGCCTTCGACATCCTTGCAAGCGACATCCACCACAGGCTTGCAGGCGCGTCGGAGCACGGGATCTACACGCCAATCCTCACCAGCATCGCTAACTTTGATGAGTGTCTCCAGGCCACGTTGACATTGTGCCGTCACACGACGCTGCGGGCGTCGTGCTCGCACATGCTCCAGGAGACAGTGTATAATCTCGCCACCCAAAGTGGAGAAGCCATTCACCAGCTGTGCCTTATGCTCATCCGGGCAGAACTTGGGTATATCATCCGCACAGTCACTGAGCAGCTCCGGTGATAGCTGATAATCTGTCATTAGCATTCGGCGATGATCCCGCAACTCCACCAAGCACTCGGTGGCTAATTTTGTGCCATTCTTTGAGACTGATTCCAGGCACAGCAGTATTTGGGCCAGTCGCACCTGCTTATCTTCAGAAACGCCACGTCGGCAGTGATGTAGCTTGATGTCATCCTTACAGGCCTTGGCCAGGCCATGCGATACCCGATAATCCTTTCCAATTTGCTGATCGCGCAGCGTTATTTGCGTTGCACAGTGACTGCTCAGCGCCGGATCATTCTTGTGCCGCACCAGACATTTGTATGCGGACGGAGTGCCGGCACGCTCCTGTTTTTATATAAGAAATTATATACATATATTGTAATCAGGAAAATAAATAATAATAAAAGCAGAACCGCTAACCGAAGAGAATTGATTGAGTGTTCGTACCGGATTCGGAGCCGGAACTAATATAAGTTTAATTATTTAAATAATAAAATTCTCGTATAGGAGCTGAAACTAATTTGAAACCGACGAAACAGAGCTATAGGATTCGGAACTGTAACCGGAATAATTAATTGATTTGCTCACCTGCGGACAGAGCGAAGACAGATCTTGGGTGCAAGCACGGAACAGCTCCAGCATGCCGCGTTGCAGCTCAATGGCATTGATGGACATCTTGCAGTTGACATCGATAGGAGTAGCTTGACTTGCATGAGCCTGCAGGCATTGAACTGTGCCCAATTGGGAGAGTAAGGCGGGCAAATGCTCAACATTCATGCGTCCACATTGCTGCTGCTCCACGAGTGAGCCACAGGCAGCATAGAAATCGGCCATATTCGCTGAATCCGGACCCAACGAGGCATGGGCGCGTCGCAGCTGCTGCTGGCAGTCGTTATTTTGTGGCAGAGTCTGACGCTGATCCTCCAGGCAACCCCACAGATCCACAGAGTTCAGGCAAGGCAACAATTTGGTTTGTTCTGTGGCACAGTAACTCGGCAGCAGGGTATGCTCCACCCAGGTGTTAAGATGTAGCTGACGCTGCTGCAGCCACAGCGCATGCTGACAGAGCTCGGGCAGCGCTTCCAGCTGACTGGAACTGAAGCTCAAAGCACACTCCAACATGGCCAGATTGTCACTAGTCTTTTGATGCGTACAATATTTGCGTAAGTCCTGGCAATCTTGCAAATCTATAATGCTATGCAGCTGCTTATTGTCCACGTCTATGGAGGCACGCCTAAGTCGCAGCTTCCAAAACCCAGGGTCGACCTCGACGTCGGCGCCAGCGTTGGCGTTAACATCGTCAGCGTCATCGCCGGCTGCAACTGCGGCCCACGACACCGAGAAGAACAGCAACAAAAATTGGCATTTCATTCTGTCGCGACTCTAACTGTACATTTAAGCGTTTCTATGCTAAATGAACACAATTATTAATATTTAATTTACTATATATCAATTAGTTACACGTTGGCTATGCATAAAATGCAACAAGATAAAAGAGGAAAAAAAAGGCCGGTAGAAAAAAATGCAACGTTTTATGTTTTACTCATTTTCTGTTTGTGTCACAGTTTGCTTATAAGCTTGCTTTTTTAAATCTTTAGAAGCATTTGTTATGGGGCTACAATAATTTTTTGTGCAATATTTTTTTTAAAAACTTATATTTATTTTATATCATCACTGAAATTGTACAACAGCTGCGCAGCAAATGCTAATAAGAAAACATCGAGGAATGGTAACTATCGATATACCGCGCCGAAATTTCTTATACAAATGCACGAATTTCTTAGTTGGAACACCAGTATATCGATAGCACTGCCACTAGTAAATATTAAATATCAATACTGATTATCAGACAGTGTTGTTAAACGAGTTCTGCATATTTATTCTGCTCGTGTTTCTTTTTTTTATATAGAAAATTGCAATTTAATTAATTAAACCACAAATGGCACACTTGCGCGAAAGCTCAGAGAAGGCTCTGAAGCTATTACGCACCTTGCCACGTGTTCAAATTGGCAACCTGCGCCCAAACCCCAACTCCAAGCAGCCCGTAAGTAGCCCCCAGTGAACCGGGTTGAACGGTTGAGTAACAATATGACGAGTGGTGCTCGATATTGATTGTTTATTTTGGGATCGGTTGTGAACCGAACGGGTGCGAACAAGCGGTTACAAAACTCGTGTTCTATACAAATATTATTAACGAGTTATCGGCAAGATACAAACCAAGACTCTTAACCGTTTTTGAACCAAACCGGCTAGTGTTTCTTACTTAGTCCAAGCCGTTGTCATGAACTTCATGAACCTAAGCCAGAATGTTTTCGACCTAAACTTTGAGTTAGCTTCTATCGCTTTTAGAACGCTTCTTTTCTATCCCAAAGTTAATATATTTTCTGATTTTTAAATCGGTTTCCGATGCAAACCTGGTTTGAAACGAGTTCTGAACTAGATGAAGAAATTTTTTATTTAAACCGTCTCCTTCTTTTGGGAATGCCGTTATAATAATTTAAATGTTTTATTATTAATTTTTAGGACAAACGTGGTCGAGCTCAGCACGGTGGCGACAAGCATGGAGCGGGCAACAAAGGCTCCGGACAACGTCAGAATTTCATGCGGTTGGGCTACGAGACGGGAAATCAACCCTTTTATCTACGGTTCCCCTATGAGCCGTATTATAAGGGACATCATATGCGTCGTCAATATCCACCCATTTCTCTGCTGCAGCTGCAGGTGCTCATCGACACGAATAGGATTGATAGCAGGCATCCCATAGATATTACGACTTTATGTAATTCTGGTTTATTGCGGTTAAAGCCTGCGGAAATGGAGTACGGTTTCCAGCTGACGGATGAGGGCTTGGATAAATTTCAGACCAAGATTAATATTGAGGTGCAGCATGCTAGTGAGGCAGTCATTGCTGCCGTGGAACGCTGTGGTGGTGTCATACGCACCGCTTACTATGATCCACGTAGCCTGCATATACTGGCCAATCCTAAAAAATGGTTTGAGAAGGGCGTTCCTATTCCACAGCGCATGTTGCCACCACAAGATGCTTTGGAATACTATGCCGATGCTAAAAATCGCGGCTATTTGGCCAATCCGGAAGAGATCAGTAGAGATCGTTTGGTTCTAGCTCAAAAGTACGGATATGAGCTGCCCCGAATTGAGGATGATCCGGACTATGAGATGTTAACAACAGCAAAGGATGCCCGACAGCTTTTCATAGGTCTAGAGCCAGGTTGGCTCATCAATTTGGTGGACAAAACAATAATTAAAGCGAAGGCAACATAATTTTTATTCCTTTATTTTGTCAATTTTGTTACTATGCTTTGTTAATTAAAGAAATATCTATAAAATTGTTTGTCTTCTTTTTTTTTTTTGGATTAAGATTACACTGAATACTATTTTAGCTGCTAAATTCCTTGTCTTTTTTTTAATTAATTTTCTTATATAAACACCTGCTTGGCGGACAGGCTCTCCATAAAGGGCTTTACCACAGCGCTAGTGGCAAAACAAAAGATCAGGCCAAAGGTTATGGAAATTGGCAGAGCTGGCAATGCCTTACGCCATACGGCCAAGAGCAGCAACGTCAGACAAAGGCCAATTAATATGGCCACAAAGCAGGCAATCGTTGTCGTCCAGTCGCCATAGCTGGAGGCTTTGCCCACCAGCACCGAGTAGAAAATAAAATCGCCCAGACCCAGCTTGATGCCACCTAAAATATATAAAATAAAATATGTATACAAAAAAAAATAATTATATAGCTTAAGACTTACGCTCCTCCTGGGCTTCCTGTTGGGCTTGATTGGGCGCAGTAACCGTGCGATATTCACTGGAGTGACGACCGTTTCCACTCTGCGTACTCTGCACCTCAATTTGTCGACGAGCAGCGCGGTCACTCAGGTTCGCAGACCATTCTTGCGTGAAACCAGCAGCCTCAGCTGTAAAAAATGTATCAAATTAATTATTTAATAAATATCCAACAGCTTAGAATACAAGTAGAACAGAGTCTAGCAGCGTCTTACACCAGAAGAACAACACAACAAAAGTATAATAAACTAATACAGGATCACACAAGACACAGGCCCAATCAAAAGCAGTTTAAGGATTAAAAATCATAAACAAAAATAAAAAAATGCATATGTACCGTTTCCGTGCAAATTGCTTTTAAATGTCACAAGTGGCATACCTTCAGCAGCCGCCTGATTGTCCTGCTGACGCTGGTTACCTGACCGTGATCCACTACTACCTCCACCTGTTGCAACCGGCTCAGGCGAGGCCAATGAGTTTTGCGTGGCACGTGTTGTTGTTGTTGAATTACTAGATGACGGCGAGGATGTGTCTGTCGGCAGTGTCTGCTGTGGCGTATAATGTGTCCCCATATAAAGAACAGTAGCTGTAAGGGAATAACAAATCATTAGCCATGCTGGCCTGCTTATTGTTAATGCAAGCGAACTCACAGGAGTATATCAAAGCGGGGAATATTTGTTCATTGCGCTCCTGCGCAGTTTCCACTAAGATACGCAGCGGTCCGCGCGGCGACAGCACAGCTATGAGATCTATAAAAACCTATTTATTACTTCCGGCCAGATGATTTAAGTTTTAATGCACATACCCCATATAGAGATGGCTGCCAGCACTGCCCAGGCTGTCCATTCAGGCAGATATTTGATGAACACTAGAGCCATTAGGGCAGCTACAAAGATTAGATAACCCTGCTGTAAACGCAGTGGACCCTGCCAGTGTATGGCCATCATTCCAACCACACCGAAATTCCACATAATTAGCACAGCCGTCGGATAATCCATAGGAATGTTATATGCCCGCAACAGCTCTTCGAGATATAAGTACGTAAAGATGAATAAGAGCATAAAGGAAGAGAGTATAAGCCAGCCGTGTATGATGCGATAGCAGCGTTTCTTGTATAATACAATCAGCAATATGGTCATAAGCACAACCACAGTCATCAGTATCAAGGAGTTCGCTAATGCATTCCAAAATTTGACGCTCGGCTCCGGGGAGAGCTCATGAAAGGGCGTATAAAGGCTGTGGAATTGAAGAAGAAATGTTAGTGAAACCAAAATAGGATTCCCTGTATAAAACTAAAAAAAAGTTTTCAAGTTTTACAATTGCAACCGGATAGAAGGGATGTGGGAATTTTAACGGCATCTAATGCCTATTTCGAGCTGGCATCTAAGTCGAGTTTATATGACTTATAAATTTTTCAATATTGGAATTAAAAGGGTGCCAGGAGTTTCCGTTAACTTAAGGAATTTCAGGACCATGAATAGTTTTAATTGTTAAGGAAAACACTAACGTTTCACACTTTTGAAATATTACGAAAAATTAAATATTTGCTGCCCTGCCTAAAAAGTTTTTAACTTACAG
Source organism: Drosophila repletoides (assembly GCA_018150835.1). Lineage (NCBI taxonomy): Eukaryota > Metazoa > Arthropoda > Insecta > Diptera > Drosophilidae > Drosophila > Drosophila repletoides. The sequence continues at coordinate 5,762,115 of JAECWQ010000231.1, forward strand.
ATAGACTTCCGTGCTGTTATAGAAGCTAATGGAATTAATGGTCGCCACCACGACGAGCATACATAGCGAGACGGGCACAAACAACTTAATGACATGCTGTGCACCATATTTAAGACCCTGTTCCTCTTCAATTTCTTGTTGGGATGGAGCTGGATTTGGACCACCATCTGCGCCACCGGCATTCAGTCTGGGAGGCCGGGATGGACCTGATTCACGTATGAGAACACTGGGAACGGCCAAGATAGCCTGTAAATTGAAAAACCATTATAGTGCAGAATAATTGAGTTTACTGCGAAACTTACACCATCTGCCTGATCTACATTGTTGCTACTGCCGCTGCCTAGTTGACCATTGGAACCATAATTGGTTCCCCTCTGTTGTTGCTGCCCCCGCCTTGGAGGACGTTCCAAACGCTCCGCTGCTCCATCAGCGTTCGATGCTGCGGCGTCGCTGACGTGTGCGTCCATGAGCGGAGTGCGTTCGTTAGCCGACGCTGACGCTGCCGCTGACGTCTCGTCGTCCTCCTCAGCGTTTGAATACGCCCACTTCGATGCCGTAGTTGTTGGTAAGGGGGATTTCTTTAAAAGTTCGCAATGTGTAGACCGTAAGTATAATGCTTGTTGTATGATGATTGCATGAAATTAAATGATGATTTTCTTATGCACTACGTACAATACTGTGAATTTTTTCTATTATTTTCAGCAGAAATTCAGCAAAACTTTCTTTTGTTTGCGGCCTGCGAACGACTCATAGGTACAGAGATAGAGATGTGCAGTGTTGGCAGTACCAATATATCGATAAATAACTAGAAATACGCCAGAAGTGGTACATATTTTCTGAATAAAATTAATTAAATTAGAATCAAAAACTTACCGATAAGTAACAGGAAATAATTATAACCACATAAAATTACCAATTTAATTAAAACAATTGAGTCAAATAAATGAATGTTATTCTAAAAATCAACGAATATTCTAACTTGCAAAAAGCCTAAAAACGGTACATCTCAATAATAAATGGTACTATATATTTTGACTTTGGTACTTGTTAATTTTATAATGTGGCAACCCACTGCTGCCAGTCAGTGCTGCTACACGCCGTCACATGAAACGCGCGAATAAAAAAGCGTCTTTTGAAACTTGCAGCCCTGGTCACATTGATTGAAAACTAAACGAAGCTAGAAAATTATACTTTTCGTTTTAATTTTGGAGTCAAAATGTCTTGTGCCACGTGTCAAGGCAATAGCGACCAAACGGCGGCTTGCTTTTTAAAAGCAATTGATATCTTAAAACAGCATTTTCTGAGTAAGCCTTACTTAATTAAAGAAGTTCTTATAATAAGATCCCCTTGGCTTTATAGTGATGCAGAGCCTCTCTGCTGAAAATGTAAATACAATTCGATTACTGAAGCAACGCAACGAGAAACTGCATAAAGCAGTTGAACTGCTGCAGCAGCAGCAGAAGGAGCAGCTTGCCAAATCCAGCCCCAAACGAAGAAGACTTTCCCCTAAGAAGCAACAGAGACTCCGCAGCAGCCTGACTGATAATGTTTCCCCGCTCCTACCTGAGAGTCAGGACTCACTCAACATGAACATAGCTTTACAGCCGGATGAGGACGAGGAGGAAACTATAATGGAAACGGAACCGGCGATTAGTCCTTATAAACCCTGGGGTAGCCGGCGTCAGTTGAATAAACGAAATTGCGAAAATGAGCGACCAGAGAACACTTTTGCAACTGTGAGAGCAACTACAACATCAACAATTGATCCTAACAATGTCTGGCTAGGCAAAACTTCAAAGGATAATTTGGTGCTGGCCAAAAAGAAACTGTCGTTGACCCTGCGCAGCGATTCGCCCAAACTGAAGCAAACTCGCCTGCAATTTGATGCTAGCAAATCCAACGATAAAGAAGTCATCGAATCCAGTCCCAATTTATATTCCTCCCTCAAACAAGCCAAGCACTCGCGTTCACTTTTACAAAGGTAAATGATGGGGTCTGTTTTTATGTATTAACCATTATAGCTTCTACGCGGAGAAGCGCTATGTAAATTACTCTTTTAGTCTTGAGAAACAGTGATTTTTGCTGTCTTTCTTTATTGTAGCCATTTTATAAAGTGAAAAATTAACTGAATAGGTAGCCAAGACTCCTTTAAACTATTTTTAATAATAATAATATATAATAACCTATGCCAAGTTTGCAGAGCCGACAAAAACAGCGCCTCAGCCGCTTGCAGCACCACAACAGGCGCCACGGCAGGCAGCAGCAATAATCAGGTGGTTTTTGATATGGACGATGACGATTCGTTCTTTGATCTATGCCCAGATCCTTCAGCTCCACAACTGCCAGTACCTGATGCGCTGCCTGGATTAAGCGGCTGTTCTAATACGTCCAGCGTTTTATTGCTTACACCTGCCACACAGGAAATAGTTTTCGTCGATGACAGCATTGATGAAACCCATCCACCATTGAATACCATGGATTTTATGAAGGAGGTTATTAAAGAGAATGACAAAGCGTCGCTAACAAAACTGCAAGAATTTGAAGCAAAGCTTATCAAGGAACAAAAGCTGGCAGCAACAACCAAAGTGAAAAACAATGCTGCGCCAGTTTGTATTAAGTCTGAGCCGCTCACAGAGCTACCAAGTGCTTTGGGCAATGAGTCAACCAAGTTGCCAGAAGACTTTAACTTGGAGGAAGACGAACAGGCCGAGGATGATCAAGCAGATGAGGAGGACGAATTATTTCCACTTCCTATTGTGATAAAAAAGGAACGCGAACTGAGCCTAAAAGAACGCTACAATATAAGATGTGGACAGTGCGAAAAGGTAGGTTATATCATCTCATTAAAATTAGGCTTGCAGTCTAATAATCAATATCGCATTTCTAAAAGTTATTTTCATTTTAATGATTACTAATTCTTTCGTTTTCTTGCAATCCTTTTGCAGTTCATCAACTTTATGGGCACAAACTTAAACGACGAAAAGATACGCAAGTATCTTGACAATTGTAAGCATCGTGACGAGCGTGAGTTGGACAACATGACGCCAGAAGGCTTCTGGAATCCGCATATGGTTACCTTTGAGGAAGACGATCCACGCAATGAAGTGCATAAAGATCGTCGCTTTGTGGATCAGCGAAACAAATAAAAAAACAAATGGACTTGTGGGTTAATTTTTAATATATTTTCCCCAATTTTGTATAATGTTCATATCAGTTTATGTACTGCTATTGATAGCTACAAATTGCCACGTTTAGCCTGCTCAATCTCAATGGCAGTGAAGAGTGACTTGAAGTTGCCAGCGCCAAAGCCCTAAAATAAATAAAAACTTTAGTTGAAGAATCCACAAGAGGATGCAAGAGTATTATTGAAACTTACGTTATGATTGAAACGCTGTATAACTTCCAAGAAAAGTGTGGGCCTATCCTGGCAGTTCTTCGTAAAGATCTGCAACAGGTAACCATTCTCATCGAAATCAACAAGTATATTCAGTTTCTTTAATATTTCCATATCCTCCTTGATTTTAGTGCGACTATGTGATAGCTGCTCCTGCAGTATATCGTAGTATGACGACGGTATGGTCAAAAACTCTGTTCCACGCGCCTTCAAATTGCTCACAGCTTCAATAATGTCATCAGTATTGAGCGCAATATGCTGAACACCTGCACCGCCATAATAGTCCACATATTCTTGGATCTGCGACTTCTTTTTGCCATTGGCAGGCTCATTGATCGGCATCTTCACCGTTTCCTCATAGTTGGCCATTACAATGGAGCGCAATGCCGAGTACTCAGTATGTATCTGGGAATCATCCACAGACCAAAAGCGATGGAACTGCAAAATACGCTCATACCAAGCGGCCACGCTCTCCATTTCCAGATCCGGCTGATTGCCCACTACATGATCAATAAAGTTCAGCCTTGTGACCGGCAAGTTCTTTAGCAGCACATCCTCTTCACCACGCTTAAAGCCTGGCAAAAAGTCACCCGTATAGCCGTTACGCTCCACAAAAGTGTGCGTAGTGTCGCCGTACTAAAGGTGAATAATTACATTAATTTTTAATTACGTAATAGCTTTAAAAGTTTTTAGTTGGTTTTCATTTTAGTTTGAGATCTATCCCATTGAATCCAAACTTAGTTTAATTCAAAGGACACAAATTGTTGACTTACCGTCTTAATGGTGGCAAATCTTACAAAGCCATACGCATCATTCTCCTCCCAAATATCGCGCACAACTTCAGCACCTCGGGATACCGCCAGGTTAAAGATTGCATTCAAATCCTCCACTTCGAAGGCTACATCCTTGACACCATCTCCGTGCTGCATCAGGTGCAAGCCATGCTCCTTGTCATCGGTGGTGTATGCCGACACGAATACAAAGACAATCTTATTCTGGCGCACTGCATGTTTCGCGTAGCGTCGCTCGCCCGTCTCCAATCCCTGATATCCTAATGGTTCAAAGCCCAAACGGGTCGTATAATAACTGGCCGCCTGCTTGGCGTTGCCAACGTAAAACGTTAGATGATCAAAGCTTAAGAATGTGCCGGCTTCAGGCTAATAGAAATAAAAATATTAATGAATATTGGGCTTAGTCTTTTAAGGGTTCATAAGTTTACTTACTTTGGTTCCTTTGTCAGTATAGCTTGTCTATAAGAGAAAGACCAGAATTTGTTTAAGTTTAAAGTAAATAAAAGTGGATTTTAGTTTCTAAGAGAATTAACGGATTTCCTTCGCTTTATTTAACAACTTTATTATAATTTTAGATACAACACTTCTTGAGTGTTTTTATTGGTAATATCAACTGACCATTATCACTCAGACTCAATTTATGCAAAACTCTTCCTCACACGCGTTATATAAAATGTATATTAAGAACGATCCGCTGATCTTCAGACGATCTTCACAGTTTCACTATGGCTAAGCCATGCTGAAATGTCGCTTTATATAGCCACCGACTGATCAGGTGAAAATCCTGTACAACTCATTTAAATATATGCCAAACTAGTATTTTGTTTACGTGTATTTCAAGAGCGGGTTGTTTTTGTTTTTGTTATTGGTATTTTAGTATTTCAGTATATTGGTATTGTTGTTATTATTGTTTTTAAGATATTCGCATAATTAAATAGAAATTGCAAAAATTTGTTTACTAGAACAGGTGGCGTTACCTGTTGTCATTAAATTAATGCAATTTGTTTATAGATTAATTAATCGCAAGTTCTGTTATTTTCAGCTTGGCAACTAGACCTATAGATAGATAGATAGCTCTATCTATAAGGCTGTTTGCTCTATTAAATTCTTTTACACCAAATAAAATTGCTAATTATGCAGGCCAAGAAAATGTTTATCATATGAAGCTGTTGTTGTTGTTTTTATTTTTTTTTTGTTTATGTTTTGCCGGTTGGCGCATTAATATTTATGAATTCTACAGGTTTTTTTTTTTTTCGTTCTCAAAAATAAAAAAATATATAAAAACCTGAGCCACGCGCTCGTTGCCAGGTCGCATTGAACTGGATTTTGTTGCGAGCCCCCAGAATTTCTCATTAGAAATTCATAATTGGAGTATTATGAATATATTTATAAAGTATCTCATAACATATTGTACTATTGTATCTGTTATTAGGTGTGCTCATTGTGCACAATATTAATAGGCGTTCAATTGAAAAACAGTGCTTTAAACCGGTTCTCAGCTGATAATAATATGTTTATTATTGTTATTACCCGAACATTAGGATCAGTTTAGTTTCTCTAGTCGTACAGGCAAGCTTGACCCATTTACTATGATAATATTTTAAGCAATAATGGAAAGGGTATATCTGTCCAAAAGGAAAGTATAAATAGTTATAGGTTGTATAATTTATGAATAGATGCATCGATTGTTCTTTCCAATAGAGGCAAAATCTGTGAAGGTAGAAAAGTAATCTGATAACGCAAAGATTTCCTTTTCCCTTTGTTGATAGTTATTTTGTAATGCTAATTTTTAATTTATTCCATGCTTATTTTTGACTCCTCATAAACCCATGTAGAAAACTATAATATATTTTCATTATTTATCAGTATTCTTCTGCAGTTGTTCCTTATCCATTTTTAAACGACATTTATGTATCTTTCAGTTGGAATACAGTAATGATTGCATAAGTACATTTATCAACAGTTTCTATAGACGAGCACTTTATTAATGGCCCTTTTGGCATGTGCCGTCAATAGCTCTACTTGTAAATACCATGTAACCCCCTCTACCCGGCCGCGTTCGGCCCTAATAAGCCAATCATAATAAATGTCAAGCAGCGATTTGGCTTCTTGCCAGCATAGAGACTGTCCACTTGTACATCCCCTAACGGGTACAACCCCTCTCCCATACCTTCTAGTATTATCCATAGACTGTCAGTTCATCATTAGCTCGTTGGCAGCATCAGCAACAGCATCAGCAGCAGCATCAGCAGCAGCAGCTGGGGCAGTTGTCTGGGAGGCTAATCATTAACGTTTAACCGCTTGAGTTCATACGCCACGTTGCCTCTGGTATTTTTAGTATTTTTTATTTATTTTTTAGCAGCGCCACGCAACATAAATCGATTTGAATGGCCCGAGACAAACATTAAAATTTATGTTTTAGAGAAAAAATACTCTCGAGCAGATGCATCCAGGGATTGCCAAACACCTGGCAGACCTGGCAGACTGACGCGAATGAAAAAAACTGCCCTATCCCACGTATATATAGGCTTCAAAATAAAATTAAAATTAATTTATAGTTGAATTCAATCCTTTTAGTTTCTAAACTTAGTTCTAACGCTTTAGTTGCTTTTTAAATAAAATTATAGATTGATTTTTTGGATAATCTATTGTCTAGGCGACTAGACATCTTTTTTGATTATATTTCAACCGTACAAAAGGACCTTTCTTACTCAGGTTTTTCTATGAAAAATCGCCTCAAGCTCTCTTTTATCAGTCCCGAACGAAATTCAATTACTCTATATTTTATTGATGTATTAGTAAACTGATGAGCAGCGAAAAGTTAATTGTTTTTTAAAGTTTTTTCAAAACAAAATTACTTTTCAGTCATATGTAAACTTCTGATGGAGAAAAACAGACATTTGGATGTACAAACAAAAAAAGAGAAGAGAAAATACATATAGTTCAAACTCTTAATTTACTTTCGAGAAGATAAATAAATTTCCGCACTCAGCATATTTCTACACCGTCCTTAAAAAGGATTTTAACTATGGTTCCATCGTGACGACTTTCTTTCCACATTATTCCATTTTCTCTTTAAAGCTTATAATTTCAAATTCCATCTAAATTCTGTTTTTACCAATCCTTTTACCCATTTATCTTTATACCGTATAATTACATATTCCACCTAATTTCTGTTTTTAGCAATCCATTTAGCAATTTCTTGGTATTTCTTTTGATTGCCTGCATCTCCAACTGCACCTGCACCTGTCTCCCGTACTGCCCTAACCTAAGAAAATATACTTCGACCTTTTTCCCCTTTGCTCTGCTTCCATTAGCCAAAGTAAACTTTTTGCGTCTCAAAATTTTGACTTTGTTGTCCTTGGAGATGGTTGGATGATGCGCCGCTGCGCAGGTTTATTTGGGTTTGATGTGGGAAGCCTGTTGCTTATGAGAAGGATACGGGGATAGAAAATAAGTATTATATTACTCCAGCTACCGTTAGAGCCGTCACCGTCGCCGCCGCCGTCGTCTGGCTTGTTTTCTCTGACTCTCTTTCGCTCTTTCAGGGTGAAAGAAGCGTTGCCAGCAACGTAGAAAACTAAGTTGCAGGGGTTGCTTTTTTTTTTCTTTTTTGGGACTTGAAGGGTGCTAAGGACAAAGGACAAAGGATATTTTATGGAGCTGTTGTTGTTGCTGTCTTTGCTGGTATAGCCGCAAGCTGTCGGCGCCGCAACGTCGCTCTCTGCGTCACGCTTTCAGTCGCTGATTAAGTCTCGTTGATTGCGCCACGAAAATAATAACAAAAAATAAAATTAAAACGTAAATATCTAAAAACCAACGAAAATTGTTTATTTAATTTAAAAAACGGTCTAGCAAAAAGAAAAAAAAGAGTATTTAGCATGTTTTTTCCCCACTAACCAAACGAACTTGAACTGTCGCTAGTTTTGTAACAAAAGTGAAAAAAAATCATTTGTCACCATCTATTTGGCTATTATGTTGTGTTTTTTTTTCTATTTTTTTGAATATTGACAAATTTGTGTAGAATACTTTTGACCGAGAGCGCGATTAAAATCTCTATGTGCCCCCAGCAAGGCTAGGAAAAATAAGAAGGAGAAAAAACAAACTGGAAAATATTTGAAAAATTTATGAACTAAGAGCATTTCAGTGTAGTCGCTATTAAAAATAGTTTTTGTTATGATATAATTTTTATAATCAGACCGATTCGCTGATTGATTGTTCAGTGTGAAAATGATCATAAATTAAAGCACTTATGTGTATACATCTTTATATATATATATATGCGTGTGAGTCTCTGTGTGTGTGTGTGTGTGTGTGTGTGTGTGTGTGTGTGTAGTCTTTAAAGTTGCCATGACGCTTGTAAATTATATTCATAGCGTGCGCCAGTGGCTGTCAAACTGTGCCAGCTGCAGGGACTGGACTGTAAAAGTCGTGTGCGTCTTTTAAGCGGTCTTCGTGTATTTTGATAATTAAACTTAATTAAAAATCTTATTAGTTTTTACTGATTATAGAATTCAGATTTTGTTTAGAATATTGGCTTTTCGGTTTATAAACAACAAAGTGAATTTACTGCGAGAAATTGATCAATTTATTTATATTCTTTTTAAGTAATGAGAAAAGGGAAAACAGATGTTAGTTATAAAAAGTCTATTTATTTATCTAAAATATTAATTGCCGAAAATATATAGCTTAATAAAATTGTTTGTTGGTTGCAGCGCAGTAAAATAAAAAGGAGCAAGCCAACTGCACGGTGAAAAACAGGATAAAATAAATATTCCTTACATGGATTGTTCGCCGGATCTTGATTCAATCCAGCTATTTTCAATCTCTTAATTCTTGTTACAGCCAGAGTCAGCTTGAAATTAGTCAGAATTAAAGTCTGATTCGTTCTTCATTCAATCCCATTTATAATGAGTTAATTTCAAGGATATTTTATATTTTAATGTAGATCTTCAAAAGTCAGTTTGAAGTTTAGAATTTGAATAAAATTTATAACTACACAATTTATTATAAATCCCAATCGCCTTAGGGGCGTATTTTCCAAAAAATTAGGAAACATTTTTAGATTTTAATGTTGAGCTCTAAAAATTAGTTTGAAATTGATCGGGAAAGAATTTAAACTTCCTCCACTAATCTTGGATCCCCATTTGCTGAGTTTTGGGGAATGGAAAAGAATTAAAAATGTTTCTAGCGTCTTTTTTAATATTTTAATGAAACATTAATTTTTTTATCGGTAACACATAAAGAAAGCGTGCGATTCTCACTAATCGTAGTCCGTTATCCAACCATCATCATCGTCGTCTTCCTCCCCAGACTCCTCTGAATCCACGTCATATCCTTTATTCTTTTCTGACTTCTCCGACTCTTCTTCGTCAATATTTTTTTCAAGTTGCTGATTTTCTAGGGAATTATTATCCAACATTTCATCACTTGAGTTAATATTGCCAGCTGGAGGCGGCGAGTCTTTCGATTGTTCTAACCTCTCCATACGGTCTAATAATCGGCATAAATAATCCTCCATCCAGAATATATCCTCTTTTGGGTCACTTTTTAAATTTGCATCTTCAATATTAACAATTATAATTTATATTAACTCTTTTCACACAATTTTGAATTATCCGGAGATGTTGTAAGGTTTATTTTTCGACTGAATACACGTTGTAAAATTATATGAATAAACTACGGTATTACCCGGCGTTGCCCTGATCAAGATAAGAACTAAATTTGTATCCCGTCCCTGGATATATAAAAATCACTTTAATTTTTTTTGGGAATTGTTTTGCAAAACAGATTTTCAGCTATTTTCAAACTAATAATAAAAATAATAACCGGGAAAGAATTTGAACCTCCTCATCTAATCTTAGACCCCATTTCTTGACCTTTGGGGAGTGAAAAAAAGTTAAATATATACACTAATACTAATGTATGTTGTAATTATGATTCAAAAGTCGTTTTTAATATTTTAATAAAACATAAATTTTTCGATCACACATAACACATAATAAGGGGGCGCGCAGCATCAATTCTCACTATTCGTAGTCCGTAATCTAATCATCTAATCATCATCATCGTCGCGATCCTTCTCCTCGGACTCCTTAGGCTCCTCTTCAATATTGACTCCCTTGTTCTTCTCTTCTTCCTTCTCCGGATCTTTATCATCATTTTCCTTAAGCCCCGGATTTTCCACTGAGCTCTCGTCCGATACTTCATCATCTTCGCCGTATGAATAATTAAGTGTTGGCAGCGAGTTTATAGATTCTTCCATACGTTCCATACGCTCCAATAATATATTTAATCGTCTTTCATATTCCCCCATCGTATCATTTTTTAGGTCACTTTGTGCACTTGGATCCATTTTTTAAGCGTAATTCTCTTAATATCAAAAGCTAAAATTTATTTTGACTGTTTTCGAATTTTCCGAATGTGTATCGAACATATAGAATGAATGATTCTTTTTCGGCTGAATAAACGTTTTTGAAATATACTTTGTAGTATTACACAAAGCACATTCGACCGGACTGAAATTTATATGAATAAACTAACCGGTATTACCCGGCGTTGCCCGGGTCAACATAAGAACTAGTATGTTAATAATATGTTGGATTACATATTCCGTCCCTGGATATATCAAAATTAGTTGTGGGTAATTAGTTTTGCGAAACAGATTGAGGTAATTCGAGAAAATGATAACTCTACAGATTTTCATCCATTTTCCGATGTTCTGCATCTCTCAAACTCTCAAACGTCAGGAAAATGCGTTATATATATAGAGATGAAATATGGGTCTGTTTTGTACTAGGTACATATATATATTTTTAGGATTTTTGAGTTTACGTGCTCAGTCAGAAGTCAACTATATGAGCTCTATACTATATAAAATCTTGTTTATGCTAATTGGGGCAATCTAATTGAAGTTAGCGTGCCAGGCAACAATTGAAGGTTGTTTGGGAATATAACATATACTTGTATATATCGTACATATATCGTACCTCTGTTGGGGGCACCTCCCCGCTTTGAGGCAGCTTAACATCAGTTTGACATACCAGAGGGACCCATTTGATGACTCTTCCACAGCCTTGACACGATTCTCTTGCCCCAGTGTCCTTTTTTATTGAGCTCCCTGCCTTTGAAATAAGTTATTTAATCTCGATGTCGTCATATAGAAGATATTTTTATATTTATACACAGACACTCGGAGACCACAAAAGAAAACAATAACCGCCCACAGTTTGTAGGCCGAAAGTCCATTTAATAGTCTATATGTAATACTAGATACTAAAGAACATAAAATTTCAGTTTCAAAATAGAGAAATGAAACTGCAGAAGCTTCCCAAGATTTACGATGCGGCATAGAAAGACAGAGAGAGTGAGCGAGAGGGCGACATAAAGGGGGTAGTCCAAAAAACAGGTTGCAGCAGTATCAAAAATAAACAAAAAAAAAAAAAAAAGAGACCGACAGCATTTGAAGCCTCAAGGCAGATCGAGAAGTTCCTCAACACATCGTGAAATTATTTTTAAAAGCACACAACAAAATAAGAAATTATGAAGCACACAGAGCTCCATATATATGCCCAGACCCAGTACCCCCAGTTATCTATTTAAAGGGATACGCCTCTAGGGCCACTAGGTGAGCATAAATTATAAAAATATTTCAGGCAGCCCAGGAATGCTGTACGGCGTGTTCTGCATCATTTTCAACAAATTATCCAAAGCTCATTGAGTGTCATCTTATTAATGGACCATGCATTGGTTCCATTCCGCTCGATTCTTCTTTTATCGGTTCAGCTAATTGAACAGACTGTTGATAGATCTCGCTAATCACTTGCATATAATTAATTAATTCAGTTCGGGGAGTAACCGATCTGAATATCAACTGAAAGTGTGAACTACTTAATTATATAGTACGTTGGATAAGTATTCCCCCATTAAATGAGAGAGAAGGGATTTTTTTTAACATTGATAACTGATTAATCGACAAATTCCTTCATGCTGAAAATAGTTTCTGAGAGTGCATAGAACGATATAGATATATATTTCTACAAAATTAAATTAATTGTTCATAGTTTTTCATATGAATTATAGTAAAGCAATAACTTTATACACATGAAAAGTGTAGTCATCTCCGACCTCCTTTATTATATATATTATCGGTTAGGATGACGAGGCTAGATGGAATTCAGTATGAAATTTCGTTTTGTTGTAGGCAGCACAAATGTCGGAACCAGCCGGGTTGGCCAACTATATCATATATATAGCAGCCACAGGAACAATTGGTTTAAAAGTTGTTGTGTGGAAACCTTTTTTGGATTTTCAAGATATCCTAATGAAACTTACTGGTTAGAAGCATAAAAAACTATATCATATAGCAGTGTATATAATCTTAGGCGTATGGGAAATAGCATTTCTTTACACTAGTAAATATCGATATATATTTGTAATGATTAACTTTTTAAATTAGTTAGTATTCTTGGAATTATGTGCACATTTTTTATTATATTTGCAACTTGCATTGTTATATAATGTATATGATATCGAATATTTATTTGCGGATAAACTAATTCTCTTGAATTTTGTATATATCGATATATATATACAAGGGTATATACCCTTGTAGATTGCGAGTGGAATATATAAGCCATCTGACCCTATAAAATGTATAGAATTCGTATCTTTTTGATCACTTTTTTTTTATATCTCAGATCGGATAACTATAACATATAGCTGCCATAGAAGAGATCGGTTTTATTATTTCTCATGATATTTGTGCCCACGATAGTATTTGCTGAATAGTTTTTTGTTTGTATTCCGATAAGATACTTGAATAGGTGATACCCTTTAAAGGGTATAAAGCCAAAGCGGTTATGCTTGAGCTTATCTCTGCGAGCGCAACTCTACGCAACGCCAAACGCTGCCGCAGTCGCAGTCGCTGCAGAGTCTACGCGAAACCGATTGTTTGCTCAGTGTGAATTTGCATACGAAGCGAAGCGGACGTCGCAGTCGACGATATCTGAACGACGCGTTGTGTCTTAAGCAGCTTTTCTTTATGCGAATAAACGCCGCGACGCATTCAGTATTTTATTTGTTTATTTTTTTTTTTAGTATTTTTCTAGGTTTTTGTGAAAAATTGCTTTCTAAGTTTTCTTCTCAAGTGAAAAGTTTTTTTTTGTTTTTTTGTAACTTTAATTTATGAATAGAGGACGCGCCGACGAGTGAGTCGCCGTATCGCTGGATAATAAATTATGCGCCAAATACCGAAAATATTTTCTATTTGAAAAGAAAATTCCGAATAATTTATCAGAAACTAAATGGATGAAAGATGGAAATGTGTTACACGGCTCGAAGTGAAATGTTGAAATATTACAAGAAATAAATAACTACAAAATATTAAGTGAAATTCGTTAAGAATTTAATACTAGCGAAGGAGCAAAAGTGCTTAAATAACTAAACTAACTCTCAGAAGAATAATATCCTAATAAAAGTGTAATTATTTAATTAAAACACAGTATTAAAGAACTAGTAAGGAAAGGCGCGCTGAAGACTACATACCCTTGCAGAAATATGGGATATAGTAATCCGATCTTAATGATTTTAGCTTCGCGTTTAGAAATCACATCTTTCCATATAATTTGTAAGTTTAGTCAAGATACCTTGAAAATCAAGAAGTTTTCCATACAACAACTTTTGAACCGATTGTTGCTATGGGAGCAGTATGATATAGTTGTCCGATCCGGCCGACATATGTGCTGCCTGCAGCAAAAGGAAGGCGCCATACCAAATTCCAATCACCTAGCTCAAAAACTGAAAGACTAGTTTGTATGGCTATATCAGCTCATCTCGTCGTCCTGATCAATAATATATATACTTTATGGGGTCGGAGATGGCTCCTTCAATGCATTACACATTTCGTGACAAAGTTATAATACCCTCTGCAAGGGTATAAGTATGGATACCTGATTAAGGAATTAAAATTGTTTATTTATTTCAATATATCGAATATGAATTGAACTGTTCTTAGGAAGGGGAACAATAAACTATTTGGCCAATAGTTAGAATGAATTTATTTAGTAAAAAAACTAAGAATAATATAATAATATGATGAAATCAAACAAAATGTACAATATTATTCCAGCATTAGCAAGCGTTCAGTTATTTTCAATTGGAAAGAAACTCAAGCCAGACCAATAAATAACTATAAACCAATCAGCTGTAAAGTATCTAGGAAACTCTCAGCTCATTCGGAAAACTACAGCTCATAGAGAACTTAATATTAATATTACATTATATATAGAATTTATGTATATATATATACTCTATATGACCGCATTTCTAACATACTAATAAGACGATGCGTCGACTCTTTCTCCAGTGTATCGCACTTAGCACGACTTAAGGAAAGTATCGTATTACGAAAAAACCACTCGATAAAGTATGAAAAATAGAAAAAACCAATTAATGTGACTAAAATATAGACGTAGTAAAAACATTAAAGCGAAATGTGGAAAACAACACAATTCCTACTTGGACGCCCAAGCAAGTGTCAGGCGAGTGATGCCTGTTGTTTCTGCCAAAGATTACAAGATAAAAATAAGAGAAATCAAAATAATACCCCTATTAAAAGATCCAATAACTGTGGTGAGTGTGCCACATTCCTGAGGCTCTTTGTTATACTCTTCCTCTGTGTTAGCTTAACACAGGGCGCACCACAAACCTCCTGTATACTCTGTGATAAGGAAGATCTGAGAGCCAGGGAGCCCATCATAAGCGACAGCTACGAGGAGCGCCTTTTTGATCATCAGGTGTCACGACAGGAGGCCATTGACGCGCTGCGGAAGTACAATGAGAGTAAGCCCAAGCTCTCTCTTTAGTCTCAAGCAAGCTCTCTTTAAACGCACTCTCTCTGTCACTCTCTCTTTCTCTTTTGTAGCACATGACACACAGAATTCATGCAACTCCATCAAATGCACAAACACAGTGCTGAAATATTGTATGGGTCCTCAGTTCATCAACGATCATTGTTGGTGCGATATGCAGCACAGGGAAGGTGAGTAACACCTAGATCATAATATTGATATAATTCAGGTGCGTGCACAAAAGGGGGCACAGGACTCTGGAGGTCAATATCCTCATGAACTTCGCACTTAACATTGCTCTTTTGCGAGTTCTTTCATAGCAAAGTGGAAGGCAGGAAGAGAGGGGGAGATAAATAACACTCTGTTTCAGGGGATTTCACTTTAAGATAATGAATGCAAAACCTGCAGTGGAAACACTCGCAAAGACCACTGTAGTAATATTGGGATATTTATGAGCTGCTACTTGGGTAGTCCAAGCGCACACATGGCGCTTAACAATAACAAACAAACAAAATGGAAAATTCTACAAAAATTCACAGAAGTAAACAAAAGAGTTGGAAAATGTTGATGAAAATGAGAAAAACGTCGAGTGCCACTAACCCACTTGGAAAATGCTTAAGTAAAGCTTCATTAACCCATTGCAACCAATGATTTAATTGGCTAATGAGCGACAGGCACGCAATAAGCACAGCTCCAAGATGATGCAAGCTAAACGGACTACTAAACCGTCCCATAATTGGATGAGTTTCACCCTTTTTTCTCTCTCACTCTGTTATCTGACCCTCCTACCCTCCTACTCTTCATTCTCGCTCTCTCTCTCTCTCTCTCTATATTTATCTCTATTTTTCTCTTCATTAGCACGTGGCCATTGCGGAAGTGGTTAAATGTTTGTGGTCCACATGAGTGAGTTAAATGCAGCTACGCTTCATTGCATTGATTTGCATACAAGTACAGTGGAGATCGCCTATAGTGGAAGCTTTCTGAGCTTATATAAAAACGAACTATTCGCTTAACAAGTTGAAAAAGGATTATGATGAATGGGAACCCATTTGCGATCCAAACTTATTTCGCTTTTAAATTATTATTAGTAAATTTTGGAGCTTCAATCATAGATATACCTAGGAGTCCGTGAGATTTTCTTTCATTGAATTCTCCATAAAAATGTTAAATTTAAAATTTTATTGTATTGTATTCAGTGTTTTGATTTGGAAACTGTTTCATTCAATTGCTGAATATAAAAAAAAGATGTAAACTGTAAAATATAATCGTGAAATTCGACTGTACTTAAGCTGGCATTCCTAGTGTCCAAGCGTCAGTTTATATTTCTTTTTGTTTGTTTTTCGCTTCTCTTTTATGTGTCTGGTCGGTCGGTCGGTCGGTCGGTCGGTCGACCGTCGTGTAGTATTGTGGGTTCGGCACTTCGAATTTTCTACACTTGAATGGTTTTCTTCAAGGCGTGCACAATTTTCCGTTTCGCATTTTTTCCAAATGCACTCGGATTCAAATTGTTCTGTGTGTTCTACTAAATGCGCTCATTAAATTTAATTTTCTGTAGTTGTTTTTCTTTTAATTTTTGTATATTTTATAGACTCACATAGAGGTTTTTGGTTCTAATGAGGTTCTCTGTTCACGATCAAATCACTTATCGAAGGTTTCCATTTTATTGGGGGAAACCCCAAGCTCAAAGTATGTGAACAAAGCCTTCACCTATGCTACTATTTTTATTGATATTATTGAACAGTCTTATATTTGTTATCAAATTCTGGGAAATTTTTTATAACTAGCCATATTTATAATCTTCATCCGTTTAAACTTTATGATGTTTGAGAAGGTTTATGAATGCTCCTATCTTATTAATATATTTATAAGACTATACAGATTCTTGAGTTTTGATATATACACACAAAATAAGAAACTATTTATTTATATAGGGCATGTATAGGGTAGCTCAGCGTCGTGCAGTTCTATTTTGTTCTACTTTATTTGCATTTACTGTGTGAACTTTAGCCTAAAATAGGGATTCAGCTCTCTATAAACGTCTCCTTATCAGGCATCTGAAATGTTTTCGCAGCTTATCAAATGACAAAATCTATAAATCACACTTACACTTACAATTGGCCAACAACAAAGTCAACTGTTTAGTGGCCTAAGATCTCAGCTAGATTATTTCCATAATAAAAGTATATAATATATATATATTTAGAATTCATTTCTATATCAACAAGTCGCTTTATTAGAAATATTTGTTTGCCACTGACTTTGTTTTTATTTAGTATGCAACGCCTGCAGCCTCAGCTATGACAACCACAACAAAAACAGCAACAAAAACAACAACAACAATGAAAAGTATTTAATTGAAAATTACGTGCCTCAAATACAAATGGCCAAGACACCTGCTCTATTGCCTAGCAGCTCCATGAATGAAATGGAATTGTTGAAAGTTTTTATTACTCTGTGGGTGGTTATGGCCCTCTGGTTCTGTCTTGTAACATCTTTTTACCATTATTGTGGACTGTTTGTAACGCCATTTGAATTTATTTTTATCATTTTGGTCAATTTCTTTTCACAATTTTGCACGCAAAGAATTGTTCATAATTTGCATCTTTTTTTTATATTTTTTTATTATAATTATGGTACTGCCGGCATTGCGTTTGATGAATCACAAAAACAAAAACTGCAATTAAATTGAGGAAGTTAAAAGATTTATTTCCAATGTTATTCACAATAAAGAACTATATAAATATAATGCATAGTTTGCGGTCCTCTTTTAATTATCAGAATTCTCATACTCTTGCAGATGATATTATGATATTGTCACGAAATGTGTAAAGAATTCCAATGACCCCGAACAGTAAACAAAAACTAACTTTTCTGTTTCTCAAGATGAACTTGATGAAAAGAAGGGTACAGTAAAGGATAGGTTCTCTAGGACAAGTCGGTTCAAATAATTATCTCATTTGAAATGGTTATCCCTTTTCAAGTGGTTATCCCACTCCGCAAGGGTATGTAATCTTCGGCGCACCGAGCATACCCTCTTGCTAGTTTGTTTACAAAACTGAAAAAAATATCTAGTACGCGGTGGCATCCATCAATCATTTTTGATTTAAATTAGCCCAATTTAAATTTATTATTTATTTTCTTTATATTTTTTTTTTTTTGAGTAATCTGTCGATTTGCATGAATTTATTAGTTTTTGTCATGTCCTCGCTCCGCTGGCAGCTGTCTGGAAAGATTAATAACGCAATTGCGATCAGTTAATTTGATCGTAACATTATTAGACTGGTATGGAGCGAGTGAGGCTCATGTCGATTTGAATTTAAATTAAAATAATTACATAATTGGATAAATATTTGTGACACGCAGACAGCGAAACAATGAGTGCGAGCCATTCCATTATTCATTCAATTTATAAATGGAACTATATAAAAATCAACGCATCTTGTTTTTATAAACAAATAGATGTAAACAAGGCCTCCGAAAAGAACAATATTAAGTCAAACGTTCAACTTTTTGTATTGTTTGGCAAATTGTTTGTTGATTTTGGCGCTGTTCTCAATAAACATATTCTATTTTATTGGCTTCCGTTTCTACTCAGCAGCGGCAGCGGCAGAGGCATAGGCATAAAAATATTGAAACTATTTTAAATAATAAAAAGAAAATAACGTCCATATAAAATTTAAGTGCTCTCACTTTAAGTTTCATTTCAAAAATGTGCAATAATACTTTTTCTTTTATAAGTTTATGGAACATGATGTCAAGGCCCTGAGAAGATGCCTGCTTTGGCACAGTTTATATTAAATAATATTTTATGATTGACAGCGACAGCTGAACATGTATAATCATGTCCATGTCAGTTCTGAAATCCCTAGATTTGGGTTCTACTACCAGTTGCCCAAATATCGAACTAGAAAATGTTGAAATTTGATTTTTACATTTGAGTTTTATTTGTAAAGGGATTCAGCATTTTTACAACTTTATTTTTTTTCTTTAATTTTAAATAAAACCATTTTTTTTATTAATAATTTCTCTATACGAATCATTTCTACTTTATGCGGAATTCGTGAGGCTAAAAACTTTTGGCAGTTGTTTTCTAATATACTGTGACGTGATCGATTTATTGATAGCCATCTGCTCAAGAAATCTTCTCTTGCGTATAGACTCTATATATATATATATTTCTTCCAGACTGTACTGATCAATATGTTTATTAATTTTTACTTACAGAGGGTCTGCCTTATGTGCCGCATATATGTTATGTAGGGGAAAAGGTGTACAAGCCTTCGGTGGGTTCCTGTTTCTTCTTCGAGGAGGTCAAGGAGTGCTGCTGTGCATCCATTTTAGTTAGAGAATGTAAGTTCTGAATACTGAAGCGTGTTTACGGATGAATTTCAACAAGATATTTTTATTTGATCATAAAATACTTATATTTGTGTATACAGAAATCAATGCTAAATGCTAAGGCCATTCAACACTCACGCCCATATCTTTAGATTAACAAAGCGATGCTAATTTCATAATGTAAATAGTCACGGTCTCGATAAACAAACTTAAGAAAGGCTGGCAAGATCATGATCAAGCTGATCGATGCGCAGCTGAATCTGACTCCGAATCCGAATCGGAATCATGATAATTAGATTTAGTTTATAATGCTAATTGATATTACTCACAAATTTTGTAGCCAACAAAAGGCATTATTCGCATTGGTTTAAATCATAAAATTTACCTATAAATTTTAAGGATAATTAGCAGCATTTGTTATTTCGTTAATTTGTTATACTCTTCTGTACTGAGAGCTGTGTATATTATTCTTTTGCATAGTTTACTATTAGTACTTGAAGTTCTCGGGAACTGCCAGCACCCAGCAGACAGCAGCCAGCAGCTAGCAGCACTCAGGAAAATAAACATAACACTTTGGCTAAATTAAGAGTTCGCTCATAAATAAATATGAGTAAAGCTGCAAAAATAATTGAAATTTACAGCTGCCCATTAATACGGTAAAGGCT
Source organism: Drosophila repletoides (assembly GCA_018150835.1). NCBI lineage: Eukaryota > Metazoa > Arthropoda > Insecta > Diptera > Drosophilidae > Drosophila > Drosophila repletoides. Next base: position 5,782,153 of record JAECWQ010000231.1, read on the forward strand.
TTAGTCATCAATTGGAAAATTAGCGGGCATTTGATTATATAATTGCTGTATATAAACAGCTAGATGAATATAGTAAGCCACTTGAAAACTAGTTATGGTTATGATTCGATTCGCTGGATCGATTTTCCTAATTAGTGTAATAAGAATAAAGCATTCATAAATTATATTTTCAGGAATTGATAAATTTTGCCAACTAATTAATTATTTAATTCAAGTCCAAGCCCTTGAATAAAAGAGTTGAATATAAAAAAAAATTTCCATTGCGGTTTGACATTGCCAAATTAAATATCGGACATCAAAATATATCACACAAATTTAACAAATTTAATGAAAAATTATCTCAAGTTTAACCTTAGGTATTATTAATTTTACTAAATGGACTAACTATAATTTGAGCACCTTAGGTATTTAATTTCTCATATAGTATAAACTCCAATTAAAGACTCTACTCTTTTCTTTGCAGGGCGACACATTTCCGGCGCTTCGTTTATCACACCAAAAATACTACTAATCATGCTGCTGGGTTCACTGAGTTTACTAAACTGGCGGAGTAGAAGGCGGTATATTTGTTAAAACTGAGAAGTGGGCGGGTCTGTGGGGAAAATTGGCATACAGTCTAGTAAAACATAGTCATAGTTATGTAGGAATTGAGCCTAATTAGCCATTAATAAGTGTACTTAGTTCAAAATGTCCACAACGCAAATCAAATTTACTCTTAGTAAGCATCACGAATATATATAGTATATAGAACAAGTAGTATGTATGTATAATATTGTGAGCATATGTATTTAAGCGTTAATAAATATAAATTTGTATAAATAAGTGTATAAGTTGGATTTATCGTTCTCTCCTATGCATAATAGGTTAAATACATAATTCATTTATTTATGTTTTGCAATTCACTTATGTGCGACGGTGAATATAATAAACAACACAAAAAAATGTAAACAAAATTAAAAATAGGCTGAATTAAATTGCCTATGTGAATAAATGGCAAATATCGTTGCTTAATTACTAATTAGTTAGGTTCTTGCATGCTAAAATCTAAAATCGGTCCACTAAACCATCAGCTCAGTAAGTCGGCCTTAAGTCTATAAGTAGTCTAGTCCAGCTCTCTCCCGCTTTCGTTCCCCATCTGGGGGTTTTATATGCTGGTACGGCTATTCAGTGTGCGCTGTAAGGCATTTACACAGGATAAGATATCCTCGTAATCCTTGGACCATTCTCTCAAATTCCGCTCTAGCGTCTCCAGACGTGTCTGACCCAACCGCATGCCGCCATGCTTGATGGCCGCATAACACGAACATGCCAGCAATTTGAAGCATTGCCTCCGTACCGCATTATGGGAATTACTTTCCCAGTTGGGTGTACTGGCCACACACTGCCAGGCCATGGTCACATAGTCAACCAGTGCATCCCAGTGTGTGGAGTCATGCAGACGCTTCGCCTGCGTCTGAAGCATCCGCTTGAATTCATTGAGATGTATAGCCGCCTTTGAGTACGCAGCGGCATCTGTTTTCTTGCACAGTCGCGATGTGGGCAGTGATTTGAATATAAGGCGCTTGGCATAATGCAGTTCTTGCTCCAACAAACTGTAAATTTGTTTAGAAATTGTGTTAAAACTGTCCACACCATCATTTAAGATCTTAAGATTGAGAGGGGAATGATGACTCACCTGATGTCTGGTGTGGGCAACTGTCCGCGTATCTGGTCCTCGGCGTTTTGTGCGGCCGTCGTCGTTTCCTGTTTGATATTGCACATAATTAAATCGATGAGCTGTTGCTGCGAGAGTCCTTGCAGCAGCGCTGGCAGTGAAACATCGGTGTTTGTTTGTGCAACTGGTCGATCATCCATTTTCAGTTTCTTAACAATGGGTGTGCCCGGCCAGAGTTGTTGCTTGGTGCTGGTCAATTTGAGGGGTGAAAATGTATCCATGGGCATAGGTTCAGGCGGGGTGCTGCCCATGGTGAGACGCTTTCGTGGAGAACTGCGCAATATCATGCCGCTGGTAAGTTGAAGGTTCTTTGTGGGCGTGCGCTGAAAGGGACTGTTGCCCGTCCCGCCGCAATTGACCTTGTCCGGCGAGAAGGTCGTGGTGAAACGACGACGACCACGTTGGCGTATGATCAGCTCATCCGGTGAGGGCAGCGGGGAGAAGCTAAAGTCCTGTGACTGCGCGACATTCACATCATTATCCACACGCAGTCCCAGGCCTCCGCCCCCGCCATTGGGAGTATTTGCTGTCGCTGCCGGCGTCGGCTCATCAGGCGTGCGTCTATTTGCATTTGTGGGCGTATTCGCGACACGCAGTGCCTCCAGGCGATCCGGTATCTCAGCCAGTGCCATGCGCGTCTGGAGTGTGGGTGTTGTTGTTGTCATATTTCAAGTCCGTATGCCCTGTAAAATATAACATTTAATTTAAAGCGCCCTCTTTACGCATTTACCTTACTCTACCTTGCCTTTGTCTTGACCCTTTAATTGGCTTGTTACTGGACTATTTTTATTTTGTTTCGTTTTGTTTGCCAAAATTGCGCCAATTCATATGGCAAGCACAGCCAGGGCTAACGAATATTACGCTAGAGTTGTCGATGCACTTCAAAAGTAACAGTCTGGCAAGCCTATAAAGGCGAAGAAAGAAAATCCATCGCGCAGCATTGTCATTAGCTAATAAGGTTTGGTCAACTCTTTCAAGTAAAAATTTATTCACATATTCTTCAGGGAAAAATAAAAGAAAAATTTAAAATACAATACAAAATAAGAAGAAGTTATTAGAATGGAACTTGTTCAGTTCACTTACTTACTCTTTTTAGTTCACTCCGCCATGATCCATGCAATACTATTAGAAAACCATCTGGCAACAACGTACCATTCACTTTCCTTCGTCGTGTTCGTTAATAACGACAGCACGCTGCTGCTCTCTCAATTTGAAATAAATTAATTTTAATTAATAAGTGAACTTTTTTAACTAATAAAAGAATGATGTCTTGGATGGTGAATGTCACCTCTAATAGACTATGTCAAAATCATGCTTACATTTTTGGCTTTGGAGAGTGAACATCTGAAAATGTCACCACGTGGCTGGCACCTATTGAAAATGTTGCATGATTTAACTGATTAATTAATTATACCAGGTAAATTTTAAAAGCACTACAATAACTGCCACAATCAACTCAAATGATGATAAATTCATAATTAAATCAGAGAAATTATGTTGAAATCTATTCAACATGCATCACCATCTGACGAGTTGAGTTTTTCTTAATTTTATACTTAATTATTCATTATAAAATAATTAATAACTTTCCTTTTTACAGTTTACAGCAAGAACCCCGCAAAGTTCGAGGTGAATTTTGTAGCCGAAACATGTCCTAAGAAGGTGAATATCCTATACATAACTCACCATATTTATCACAAAATGATGATAACTTCATACAACTCAGAATATTAATGTTGAAATCTATTCAACATGCATCACCATCTGATTTTTTTTAACTAAATAGTATTTTTTATAAATGTAATACACAATTAAACTAATTTATGATATTTTTCTTGTAGCATCTGTGGCACGTAAACTTGAATGGATACTCACCAAATCTCCTGTCCAAAGTAAGTTGTCATAATAATTTAATTTTAAGTAAAAACCATTTAATGATGATAGCTTCATACTCTACTCAGAAAATTAATGTTGAAATCTATTTAACATGCATCACCATCTGAAAATCCGTTAGTTTTTCACAATTTTCATACATTGTTACTATTTTTGTAACTAATTTTATTTTAAATTTTCTTTTTATAGGTAACTGTGGGTGAAAGCTTTGCAAATAGGGAGGCGCATTTTCAAATTGAAACATAACCTATAAAGGTGAATATCCTACGCATAACTCACCATATTTATCCCAATATGATGATAACTTCATACTTAACTCAGAATATTAATGTTGAAATCTATTTAACATGCATCACCATCTGATACAATAAATAAATCTATATTTCTATTAAGGTCAAAGGCAATAAACTAATATTCTGTATTTATATTTTTTAGGAATGCATTTTTGGTATGTGGGAAAGCCGATTGGATTTCTATGTGAACTACACTAAGAGGTAAGACCTTTATTCAATTCTCAACATATTTAAATATTTTCCACTGATGATAACTTCATATTTTACTCAGAATATTAATGTTGAAATCTATTTAACATGCATCACCATCTGATTTCTTTCATTATTTTCATTTTCTATAATTTCTAAGAGCTCAAATCTAAACGTTTTTATTTATATTTCTTTTTTAGTACTGCTGGAAAAGTTAAACAGGCGAAAACTCAAATAGTTCAACTACACTGGAAGGGCGAGACTTTTTTTACTCAATAATATAATGAAATATAAGATTGGGTAATTCCCACTAGCCACTGTATCAAATGTATTAATATAAAGAATAATTCTTTAACCATATAAAAAATATATAAAAAAAAACTAAGGCCTCAGCAAGAACTCTCTCTTTATATGCCTATCCCTCTCGTCTCTATGCTAGCAGCTCCAAAGGAACAACAAAAGCAGCACATGATTTATATTTCTTGCTCATTTGACTCCCACTTAAAGAACCACCATAAAGCACGTCCTTGTTAGATTTTATTCATACTCAGCATTAGTACATGGCATCTCTTAACTCCAATGGTACTTTGGGTTCAGCTATTGAGTCGGAAATATTTCCACTCCAGTATAGAATGTGGTATTTATTGTCTATATTATTCTATAAATTATAGGAAATATATAGGAACAATTAACTTGATCAGTGTATTGTGAAAACTCAAGTGGTTAATTTCCGCTGAAAAAGCGAATCTTTTATTACCCAGTAATTTAATTAATTACAAATATGGATAACTTTATATGTATATTTTATTTATACACAATATATCAATACATATATTTTTATTTATATTTATTTTAACTACATGAAATATATAAAAAAAACTTATAAACAACTTAGACAACTGTTTAACACTCGCAACAACTCTTTCTCTCTCCCTCTCTCTCTCTCTCTCTCTCTCTCTCTCTTTGTATATCTATTCCTCTCATCTCTGTGCTAACATCTCCAAAGCAACAACAGAAGCAGCAAGCTGATGTTTCTTTTTCCCAAGTGGTTCCCACTTGGAGAACCATTAAATTCCGGTAAAATGTTGCCATAAAGCACATCCTTGTTGGATTCTGTGCGCACTGTAGCACCTCCATGGTCGGGGAAATCCCTTTTCTTCTTAAAGCTTTCATAGTACCAATCCATGCCATCTTTGCGCTCCGGTGGCATTTCATCCGGCTGCGTATCCGTGCGCTTCTGTGCCTGTCTGGCTATCAGATTATTTTGCTGCTCGCTGGCAAAGCTCTCATTATCCGCACTGGGTGTAGTGCGTTGATATTCCTCCGCCGTTGGCTGTGTTAGCTGTGAGACCTGTTGGTGCGGTGTATACACCTTGGTAATGGTAGAACGACCTCCAGGCGGTCGTACTGCTCCACGTGTAGGGGTGGGTGCAGGTGTGGCTTCATATTCACCGGATGCTTCTGTTGTGCTGCTGGTGCGCCAGGATTGGCTCTTGATTTGTGCTGCATGCTCCTCGGGTGGCGGTATTAATAGTATGGTCTCTGCTGTCGTGGTTTGCAGCAGTTTTGGTGGCCGTAGAAGTGTTACGGACTGTGCTTCCAAATCCTCTTCATCCTCGTATTGAGAATCCTCCTGCTGCTGTTCGCTGGAAACGCTGCTTGGGCTGGACTCTGTTGTGGTAGTAGAAGTTCGGGTAGTGGTGCTTCTGCTTGTGGTGGTGGCTGCAGTTGTCATTGGTTTGGTGCTCTGTATGATGGGCATCTGTGTGGTTACATCGGGCGTCATCTCTGTCACATAGTACGTGGCTGTTTCGCCCAACTCCGCGCTGGTGCTTGTTGGTTTTGGCCGTGCCGTCGGTACCTGTTCCTGTCGCACCGCTATGGGCACAAAGTGGCGTTCTGGTTGTGGCCGGGTGGTGACATTGACGGGCTCCACTAGACCGCGACGCTGAGAAGGATCGGATACAGGCATAAAACCGCCAACATGAGCGGGCACAATTGGCCGAAAGCCGCCACGTTCAATGCTTGAGGGCTCCCGAAAGGTGGTACGAAAAACACCCACAGTGCTGGCCGCACCACGTTCATTGCTCAGCGAATCCTCTGTAGAACTGGCTTCCGTTTCGAGATATCTATTACGTGATATCTGTTCGTGTTGCGTCTGCTGCTGCTGTTCTCTCAGATATTTCTCGAACTCTGCACTATTTGGCTGATACATGCGCGTCTTGCCACGTCCCGTTGGCAAATTAATATGGGCCATGCGATGTGTGGCAGGCATTTGCTCCTCCGACTGATCCTTGTCCGTGCGTTGTTTTCTTCCACGCTCGCCGAAACCAAAGAAGCGTCCCAAGCTTAGACTGGGTATCGGATAGCCAAAGAAGGTAAAGGGTGAACCAGGAGAGCCTCCAGGCGGCTGTGGACGTCTATTAAAGTACTTTGTATGCAGCAGAGTGTTATTCAAATCTATATTCCCAGCTGCTCCGACCACGGCTGCTGGCTTGGGACGCTGTGAGCTGCTGGCAAGCCCATTGTTGGCATCCGGTACATCCGTAGAGTCCACATACTGATCATAAAAGTACTCACTTTCGCCTACCAAAGGTCGCTCGCCATTTGCCTCGCACTCATCATTAAAATCTTCAGGCAAATCTCTCTGGAACACATCCCCATGCTCGTTAAGCAGCGGCAAATGATTTCCCTCTGTGCGCTCATTGTCGTTCTCTAGATTCAATTCCAGGCCGGTACACAGACTCCGTTCCATGCGTGCAGCACGCAGCAGACGTCCGTCTTGGCATTTGGGTCCAGGATATGGAAAATTTGTCTCCTGCAGCCAAACGGAGAGCCACTGCATTTCACAATTGCAGTCTATGGGATTACCTAAGCGGAACAATAAATTCAACACAAAGCAAAATCATTAAATGAAACCAAAAAACAGCTATGTTCAAATGAAAGTGGAATTTAGACTGAACCGGTTTTTGCTATAAGAAAAGAGTCTAGAATTTCTAGAGGGACTATGAAGTGATATATTGTACTCTGAAGAATAGTGAACTGAAAGTTATCCCTCAACTGACCGATCAAAAAATCCAAAAAAATTAGAGACCTTGGGAAACCTCTATGCTAATTAGAGGATGCCAATAGATCTTTAGTTAATCTTCTTTATATATATAACTCTTTTTCCTGACTGACTGACTGATTCATCATCGCACAGCCCAATACCTACGAAGATGAAATTTGGACACAAGAACTATGGCATACTTTCCCCTAAGGAAAAAAATTTTAAAAATTCTGCCTCCACCTGAGGGAACATGGGGAAAAATTAATTTATACGTAATTCGTACTTCTTGAAATCGGCTCCCTTTGTGGGGAAACGGGTGTTAAATATTATATGAGGAAAGGACAATCGACGTCAAACTTAAAACTCAATATTAATATTTTAAAAGTAAGATATTTATATTTTTTGGAAAATAAGCACCCAAAGTCGGTAAATGCGAAGTCTATGATAAATGGACCAAATTCTAATTATCAACCGATCAACTTCAAATTAAGTTTCGGAACTCTACGTTGTAATATAAAAAATACTTGATTTGTGTAGTTTGAAAATAGCTGAAAATCTGTAGAGGTATAATTTTCTCGAATTGCCGCAATCTGTTTCACAAAACTATTTCCCGCAAAATAATAGTGATTTTTATATAGGATCAAAATTTAGTTCTGATGTTGACCCGGGCAACGCTGGGTAATAAATTTATTCATATAAATTTTAGTCCGGTCGTATATGCTTTGAGTAATAATACTACATATTGTGACAACATTTATTCAGTTAAACAGTAAACATTCTCTATCCAACATATATAATTTCGAAATTGTTTAAGAAGTCGATATAAATTTTAGCTTTTAATATTTTAAGAGAAGTACGCCATAAGAATGGACACTGGTTCAAATAGTGACATAAAATATGATTATTTGGAGGAATTCGAACGACAATTGGACATATTGCTGAAGCGCATGAAGCCTATAGAGCAATCAGAAAACTTGCTGCCATCATTAAATCAATCAGATAGCAAAGATGATGAAGGATCGGATGAGAGTTCAGTAGAAAACCCGGAACTTAAGGAAAATGATGATGAAGAGTCGGTGAAGGAAGAAGGAAAGAAGGAAGAAGAAGAGAAGAACAAAGGAGACAAAGGAGATATTGACGAAATGAGTTCCGAGGAGCCTGAGGAGTCCGACGAGCAATATGACGATGATGATGATGATGGTTGGGTTACGGACTACGATTAGTGAGAATCGCACGCTCTCTTTATGTGTTAGCGATAAAAAATTTATGTTTCATTTGAATATTAAAATGACGTTAAAAACATATTTAATTATTTTTCACTCCCCAAATATATTTTTTGTTTCTTATCCGATCACCTTCAAATTCATTTTCAAATACCAATATAAAAATTGAAGAAGGATCGCATACTTTTCGGCTTATTTACCCCTCATCTGGGGAAATGGGTCTCAAATCTTTATATGTAAAAAAGTCTAATTTTCTCTATTGCTGATCCCCGATTTACATCAAACTCAGTATCAGACTTCCGAATTAAAATCTAATATATACGTGTTTCATACATTTTGGAAAATCGGCTCCCTATGTGAAATGGGGGTCAAGTCACGTATGGCGAAAATACAATCGACGTTAAAATCAATACTCAATATTACAATCTTAATAGTGTGGTATTTATATTTTTTGGAAAATCCACCCCCAAAATCGATATGGGGGTAACGATAAATGGGACAAATTCTAATTCTCAATCGATCAACTTCAAATTAAGTTTCAAAAGAATAATAGGGATTTTGATGTAGCCAAGGATGGGATTAAAATATAGTTCTTATGTCGACCCGGGTAACGCCGGGTAGTAAATTTATTCATATAAATATTAGTCCGGTCGAATGTGCTTTGTGTACTACGTATAATACATATTTCAACAACGTTTGTTCAGTCGAAAAATAAACATTCTATGTGTTCATTCTATATGTTGGAAAATATTCGTAAAATTCAAAATTGAATAACAGTCAAAATAAATTTTAAGTTTTAATAGTAAGAGAAGTACTCTATAAGGATGGATACTAGTTCAAGTAGGTACCCAAAAGAGGATATATTCTGGGCGGAGGATTATTTATGCCGATTATTGGACCGTATGGAACATTTAGAACAATTGAAAGACTCGCCGCCTCCAGCTGGCAATATTGACCCAAATGATGAAATGTTCGATAATCCCCTAGAAAATATATATGGGGGGGCTTATGCCAAGTTCCTGTCGTCTAGCTCGTCATCAGTAACCAGTCACACTTTAAAATTTGTATATTGTTGTGTTCCAGAATGCTCCACATCCAAAGGTATGAAACTTCCCAAAAGAATCTACGATTTTGATTTGGATCCGGAATTGGGTTTATTACGCATGGTGCCTAGGGTTTTACCATATAGGCGCTTAACCGATTTCTTCAGCTGCCCATTTCTACGAATGAGAAATCGAATTGCTTTCTCGTTACGGCGTATAATACTCCTGCGTCTTTTGATCACAGTTTTAAATCTCAAGCAGTTTAAAGGTCTAACTCCAGTCCCGATTCCATATACGGCGCGTCGTCGCTGTTGATGGCGTAGCAGATCGGTTTTACGAAGCGGCACCGAGGATCTCGAAGGCTTCGAAGGCTTTTAGTCAAAGTCGAAAGCATTTCGTCCCAGTTTTGGAAGGCGCCACAAGGTGCCCCTTGAAAAGGATTCATTTCTATTTCTACTGTTTCTTATTAAAAATAATATATATATATATGTATATATATCTATGTATATATATATATATAAAATTTGAAAATTCAAGAAATAAAAATTGTTCTTTACACCAGCGTATACGAAACTTAACATAAAAGTTATTTTGATAACGGGCGGAAAATAGCTGAAAATCTGAAGAGTTATAATTTTCTCGATTTGTCTCAATCTGTTTCGCAAAACTATTTCTCCGCAACTATTAGCTAAGTGATTTTGATATATCCAGGGAGGGGAAATTTGATCCAACATATTAAAACTTAGTTCTTAAGTTGACCTGGGCAATTCCGGGTAATACCGGTTGGTTTATTCATATAAATTTTAGTCCGGTCGAATGTGCTTTGTGTAATACTACAAAGAATATTTCAACAACGTTTATTCAGTCGAAAAATAATCATTCTGTGTGTTCATTCTATATGTTGGATAGATATTCGGAAAATTCGAAATTTTATAAAACCTCTTTAATTTTAACTTTTGCTACTGAAGGGAAGTACTCTATAAGGATGGATACTAGTTCAAATAGTGACATAAAAAATGATAATTTGGAGGAATTTGAACGGCGATTAAACATATTATTGGGGCGTATGGAACTTATGGAAGAAACTATAAACTCGCTACCAATAATTAATCATTCATATGGAGAAGATTATGAAGTATCGGATGAGAGTTCAGTAGAAAACCCGGAACTTAAGGAAAGTGATGATGAAGACTCAGAGAAGGAAGAAGGAGAGAATGAAGAAGAAGAAGAGAAGAACGAAGGAGACACTATTCACGAACTGAGTTCAGAGGAGAAAGATTGCGACGATGATGATGGTTGGATTACGGACTACGATTAGTGAGATTTGATGTTGCACGCTCTCTTTGCGTGTTACTGATCAAAAAATTTATGTTTCATTCGAATATTAAAAAAGACGTTTGAAACATATTTAATTCTTTTTCACTCCCCAAAGGTCAATAAATGGGTTTCCAAGATTAGTGGAGGCAGTTCAAATTCTTTTCCGATCAACTTCAAACTAAGTTTCGAAACTCAACGTTCAAAATAAGTAGATTGTATTAGTTTGAAAATCGTTGAAAATCAGTTTCGCAAAACTAGTTCCAAAAAAATAATAGTTAGGTTATTTTGATATATCCAGGGATAGGAAATGTAATCCAACATATTAAAATTAAGTTCTTACTTTGACCCGGGCAACGCCGAGTAATACGGGCTAGTAATATTATATTAATACAATATTCATTTACCATCGACGTCAAGAATGGCTATGTTGCCTCTCAGATTCCTGAAGGTGCGCTCCTTGATGGTTCTCAGATGGTTATTGCGCATAGATAACACACGTAGTCGGGGCATGGTCTCAAAAGGAGAACCCTGGAACATAAATAGATAGTTAAAAGGCTTTTCCGTACGTAAGCTGTTTTCTAGACCCACCTGTATGCGGCATATCTGATTGTTGTCCATCTTTAATTCGACCAGCCAATTGAGGGCCTTGAGGGGCATGGTGGAAACCAATTTAACTCCATTGGTAGATAGATCCAGTACTTCTAGATTCCGCATGCTGCGGAGTCCAATGTTTTCCATATTGCGGAAATGGTTATTGGAGAGATTTAGAAACACCAAAGAATTGGCATGATGGAAACTTTCGGGGGAAATGTAGCGCAATTTGTTATATTGGAAATGGGAGGCCAACAGGGAGGGTAACTCCTCGAAAACATGATCCTTGAGCTCCACGAGCTTATTATCAGCCAGAACAAACTCTTGCAGTTCGGGCAGCGCCTTCAGTGCGCCAGGTTGAACGCTACCAATTTCATTACTGCTCAGATCCAGATATTGCAGTTTAGGGAGATTACGGAAAGTACCCTGTTGTAGTTCTACGATGAGATTATTGGAAAGACGTATTTCCACAACATTTCGCCAGGCATTTACTACATCGGCGTGAACCCGGGAGATCTGATTATAGCTGAGATCTACATCCCGTAGACTACGTAGATTACCGAGGCCTACAGAGATGTCTAACAGAGCATTCCCGGAGAGATCCAGGTATTCCAGCGCTCGCTGATTGTCAAAGGCGGTTGGTGAGATACTCCTAATGAGATTGCGGGATAGATCTAGCTGTTCCAACCGGCTGTTATTCGAGAAAAAGTTGTCCGTAATGGATTCTAGTTTATTGGACTGCATATTAAGATTTCGCAGCTCAGCTAATGGCAGCAGAGCACGTTCATCCGCTTGGCTAAGTTGATTTTCCTGTAGATGCAAGAGTTCCAGCCGCTGTATGCCTATAAAAGCGGTATCTTCCAGCAGGCGTAGCTGATTCTGAGCTAGGCTCAGCACACGTAGCTCTGGCGCCGCCTGAAAGCCGTGTCGAGACAGCTGTTCTATGCGATTCTGACTAAGATCAAGCATGCGGAGATTGGGCAACTGCAGTGATTTGCTACCCGCTGGGGGCAAGGAAGCAATTTGATTCCCTCGCAACGAAATACGTTCCACAATTTGAGGCAGACCCGGCATAATCGTCACTAGGTGATTAAAGCTGGCATCCACCTCAAAGAGACGCTCCAGATGCATGAGCGTTCCCGGATGTAGCTGGCTGAGATCATTTGAGGAGACGTTAAGCGTTTCCAATAGAGGATTATGACGAAAGCTATTGGCAGCCAGCTCGCTGAGACCATTCTCGCTAAGATCCAGACGGCGCAGAGAGGGTAAGCCCGCCAAAAGTAGAGCATCCACGTGGGTAAACTGATTCTGAGCCAGATCTAATCCCTTAAGACCTGGTAAATTCCAGAATGGTAGCGGCAATTCTGAGCTAAGGCTATTATTTCGCATGCGCAGCTCACGAAGCGCCGGCATGGCCATCAAGGCATCTCTTTCAATGAGCCTGAGTTGATTATTGTTAAGATGAAGTTGCTCCAGTGTGCCATGACCGCGCAAGGCGCCATAAGGCAGTTCACTAAGTAAATTGCCACTCATGTCCAGAAATCGGAGTGAGGGTAAAGCGTCCAGGAGCGCGCGTAATGCCTCCACATGAGAAATCTCATTATTATAAATATGAACTGCTTCCACTCCGCTTCCCGAGGCTTGGAGCAAGGATTCCGGGTGAATGCGCCTAATGAGATTATTATGCAAATAAATGGTCTTTAATTGGGGCGTGCCCAGAAAAGCGCCATACTGCAGCTCCGTTATTCTATTATCATTCAAATGCAGCTCCGAGAGATTAGGTAAGTCCACAAAGGAACCATCCTCTATGACATTAATGATATTATGATCCAATCTAAGTTTCTTCAGATGCTCCAAGTCCTTGACAATGCGGCCGATCATGCCTACATCGCTGATTTGATTGTAGGAGAGCTTGAGGCTCACCAAATTGGGCAACCTGGTTAAAGCGCGTAGATGTATCCAATTCAGGCCATTCCGGGAGAGATCCAGATTCTTCAGGGAGATTAAGCCGTCAAATAGACCCGCCTCCAGGCGTGTTAAGCCCGATCCGCCAGTTATGTGTATATGCTGCAGCTTAGGCAAATGTCGGAAACTGTGCGCCTGCAACTCCGTCAAGGAAGCACTCTGAACACTCAGATAGGTCAAGCTCAACAGCCCGGAGAAATCTGGCAAATGCTTCAGTTCATCGCTCTGAATGGTTATAGCCAACATGTTGATCATGCCATTTAGACTCTCAGCCGGTATACTGCGCAGCTGTGGCTCCACTATAAAGATCTCCACCAAGCTATTCTCCAGCTCATTCAGCCAACCATTGGATACCCGTTCAATGCTATTATATCTGAGCATCAGGCGTACTATCTGTAGATTCCCAAAGAAACGTCCTGGTAGCGCCGGCAGCTGATTATTCTCCAGCACCAGCTCATCGATGCGAGTCTTAATATTGCGTTCCACCGACTTCAGGCCGTCCATAATCTGTGGCAAATTGCTATGGGAGCACCTGTAAAAGAAAATAGTTTTAGAAAAATTCGTATGAATTCTTTATCCTTTACCCCAACTCACCAGATTTGTATCTCCTTGCCACGCAGCGTGCAGCGACAGGGCAATATTGCCTCCGAGGGAGGACAGCTATCGGCTCGCACGAGTCCTGTCCAGGCGACATATAGCAAAAGGCTGGATAAAAGCAACATCTTAGTAATCTCCTAGTTCATTTATAGACTGGCACATAGCTGGAAGAAGCATAGAAATAATTGTTATATATATTAATTATATTAATTAATTTGTTTTTGAATTATGATTTATTGGTAGCACAAAGGTTATTTAGCCGGGGGATTAATGTTCTACCACAAATTAAAATTGCTGCCAATAAATAAACGAAACTCGAAACCAAATCAGAAATTAAATCTACATACTAAATGGCCATAATAAATAGATTAATGGTTAGTAGAAAATCCGATTAAATCTCAAAGTTTTACTAACTGGAACGCATTTTGGTAATACGAGCGAGCAGCTCTGATAACATTTTTCACGTCAATGGAAATCAAATTATAAAATTATGATGATAGTACACACAGCTGGATGAACTTAATGTCTGATTTACTTATATTCTAAAAATATAATCAAAACAGCTATACGAGTCCTATGTGGGGTTTCTTTTGCTGACAGCTACCGATAGCTACGCCTTGACCATAGTGGAAGTCGTATATCAATCCCAATCCGAGCGTATACATAAATTATTTATAGTGAGAGAGCAGCTGACTTCATTTAGCTGAACGCTAAATACACTTGCAGAATTTCATTTTAATTATGGTTTTTCTTTTGTCTTTATTAATATAATACTAAATAGATGTATACCCTATATAAGGATTGAAATGAAATACTTTTATTAACAATATGAATCTGAGAGATTCTTCCTGAAGAAGAATATATATATTTCTTGGAGGAATATCTCTTTTTATTCCTACCAAGTTTCCTAACAATATTTCTATCTAGATCCACATAAAAATGCAGAATGAATAAATTTAGTTATAAATTTTGATAAATTTAAAACTGAGATATTTATCTTGATAAAAGTTTTATACATTTGCCTCATTTATTTATTATTTACAAGTTTGTTGGCCATATTTTGATAGCACTCTTTAAGACTATTTCAGGGTATATTGCGTAAAAAGTCAGTCAGACTAGACCCCCAGCGAAATGTTTCCCATTTCCCCTATTAATAAGTAGGAACCCTATATTATTAATGGTAACACACAGTCTACGGCTATCTGTGGCCGTAGTATTATCAGACGTGGAATAAATCAACTGGTCAAAGGGTGATAAGTTGGGTAGTGAATGGAAATGTTTGCCATATATATAGCACATTGGTAGAACTGTTGATATCAGAGCCAAACGGTTCCTTCTAGTGTCTACAATGCGTTTTCTATTGTACTCTCTGCCGCTTCTGTTGGCTTTAGGCCTGGATCTGGCTGGAGCCGATCCTCAGTATTGTCTGCGTGAGATGATGAAATCGGATGAGCGCATAGCCTCTCATGGCTATCCGACTGAGACCCATGAGGTGGTGACCGAGGATGGTTATGTGCTCACTCTCTTCCGTATTCCCTACTCTCATAAACTGAAGAATCAGAATGAGAATCGTCCACCAGTTCTGCTGCAGCATGGACTTTTCAGTAACTCGGATTGCTGGTTGACATCTGGACCGGATAATTCTCTGGCCTATCTTCTGGCTGATGCGGGCTACGATGTCTGGCTAGGCAATGCCCGTGGTAATATCTATTCCAGGGCCAATAACTTCATTTCCCTGAACAGTCCCAAGTTCTGGCATTTCGATTGGCATGAGATTGGCACCATTGATATTGCTACCATGATTGATTACATTCTGGGCGAGACCGGTCACTTCCAGCTCCACTATGCCGGTCACTCTCAAGGCACCACTGTCTATTTGGTCCTGATGTCCGAACGTCCAGAGTATAATGCCAAGATCAAGTCGGGTCATTTGTTGGCTCCTTGCGCTTTCTTCAACAATGGCAAATCTGCTGTCTTCCGCCTGCTGCGTCCGTTGGTAGGAACTCCAGGAGGCGTCTGGAATCAGCTGTTGGTGGATACTGAACTTATACCCCATAATAATCTGGTCAATCGCCTTGTCGACAACAGCTGTGGCAGCGGCAGCCCCTTCGATTCCATCTGTAAGAATGGAATGATGCTCTTTGCTAACGGTGGCTACGAGAACACCAATATCGTAAGTAAACGCTTGAAATCCTAGCCAAGATCTCTTTCGCTTGATCTTTTTCCAACTTCCCCCTTTACCATATATGTATGTATCTCAAATGATCTATTCTAATAATTCCATTATCTTGCCACTCCAGACCTCCATGCAAATTATGATTGAAACTCATCCGGCTGGTTCTTCGAGCAACCAGGGCATCCATTATCTGCAGCTATCGGAATCGTTTAAGTTCCGTCAATACGATTGGGGCACTAAGAAGAACAAGGAGCTCTATGGCCAGGAGCTGCCACCAGATTATGATTTGAGCAAAATCACAGCGAAAACGCATTCCTATTCCAGCAACAATGATGCCCTCTGTGGCCCAGAAGATGTGGATATTCTGGTCTCTGAGTTTACTCATTTAACCGAAGATCATCGTGTGCCCTTGCAGAGCTTCAATCACTTGGACTTTATTGTGGCCAAGAACATGAAGGAACTTGTCAACGATTTGGTGGTTGATCGCATCAACAGCTATGAAGGTCGATAAATATTCGTGCATTAAAGTGTTTCAAATAAAATGAATTAAAAAAAATATATATATACTATGTGTATTTGATCTGATTTACCAGACAGGGGATTTTTACTTGATTAGATAGGTAAGGTCTGCATTTGAGTTAGCTTCTGATTAAACCAATTACAACCCCGATAAGCTATCAGGGTTTCATCAGACAGCTATTAAAATCTTTAAGACTTTTGTGTTTGGTCGATCAGCTCTTGAAAAATAAATTGACAAATATTATGGAGCTTTGATAACGCTGCTAAAGTTTTATTTGGCTAGGATAAAGACTATTTGGCGTAGATCGAGGATTGGATTGGATAAGAAATAAGCTATATGATGTAATAGTCCCACTTTGTACTCTTACATCTTCCAAGTTTATTTTACTCTGAGGATACAGTTGTCCGATTCGAACGGTTGCTGCATGCCACAAGAAGAAGAAGAAGATGAAGAGTCCAAGCCAAGTTTCTCATTCACGTCATACCAGGCACCTCTGTATAAGCCATCATTCAGATTATGCGCAGGCGTACGACAGGAAGTTGTACTCCGACTTGTGCAATAGCCTGAAGACTTTGTAAACAAAACGTAAAACATACACATATATACATATATATATCTGTATATGTACAATCCAGGGCTATAGCCATAGACTCAGTGCAGCTGCGCAACTTCAACCAAAAAAAAAAGAAACTTTTTGCGCCGAGAAGCGTAACATGGCTTTCAACAAAATTTTGTAATCATTTAACAACAAAAAAAAAAATGGAAGTTGTAGTTGTAGCAGGGAGTGAAACGGCTCGAAGATCTGCTACCTCTACATATGCATATATACACATATATACACACAGATACATATAGACGACTGGTAGTCTCTGTGGTGGAGTCTATACGCATGCGCGCCGAGTTTACATCAAACGAACCTTGAAATTATTGTCGTTTTCATCATTGTCTGTAATTTCTTTGGTTTCCAGCTGCAGCCTGAGCTTCAGCTCAGCTCAGCTCAGTTCAGTTCAGTTGCAGATCTCAGTTTTTATTTAGTTGGATCTATGCCTGCCGCAACTAAGTGTGGCTTGAAGGTTTGGCTTTTAGGAGGAGACTTGGCTGGTGCCAACATTGGCGACAGTTTCACCAGCTTTTTGTTTAGTTTGCTCTGATTTCTTTTGAGTCTCTCTGCTAATTAAGTAACTGTTGATTCTTTCAAACGGTTTTCTGAAACAGAGCTCCAGATCGGTTTGCTGAGATAATAAAAATTATGTTTTGGATAGAAGTTATTAAGCCGCATCAGCGAAAAGGGTAATAGAAACTTTAAGCGTTTTTTTCTTCTTTTTTTTTTTTAATATTTTTAATACAGTTTTAAAAGAGCGTATCACTAATATTTCCCTAAGTTTCTGCTTAGGTTTTCTATACTTAATCTTTAAATTGTGGCTTAACTTATTTGGTAATAATCTTACAAGACTCGATCTTAGAAGACCCAATCTTAGAAGATGCAATCCACATATTTTGAGATACAAATAAATTATAATACAGCAATTTTTGAATCGATTATTCCTTTCTGCAATAGTAGAAATTTTAGTTATCTAGCTCAAAAACTAAGAGCCTAGTTTGCATATAAACAGACGGACAGGCGGACATGGCTTTATCAATTCGTTGCGGTTGCAGATGCCTCCTTCACCTACTTCAATACACTACGAATTTGGAGGCAAAGTGTAGTTATAATACCCATTAGAAGGGTATTTAAATACAGGTTCCGAAAGATGCGTAATTTTTGTAGATAAAGCGTTATTTATTTTATTAATATTTAAAAGAAAAAGAGTTATCCAAAATATCCGTGTGAGTTTTTTAAAGAGTAATTAGGAGTATTTTATATTCAATTTTATTGTATTGTAACTTTTCCCAAGCTTACTCCAAAGCGGCGTATCCAAAATATCCGTGTAAGTTTTTGATTTTGGGTGTAAATATATAACTATTTGCTATTATAAATATATATATTAAACTCTGCGTATTTTCAACTTTGGAATCTTGGCAATTGCACAATTCGCCAATTTAATTGCCTTTTATGAAAATTATTTCAATTTCTTTACTTCTTTTTTAGTATTATTTTTGTTCACTTCACTTTCAAGCGCACTTTTGCTTTTGTTGCTAAATTTCTGTAACTTAATAAAAAATGCAATAAAAAAATTGTTTTAGGAGAAGAGAAGCCGAACCGTTGCGTTTGGAATGCGCGTTAAAACTGTTTTCAAAACGTTATGTGGAGCCCCCAAAGAGGTGATTACTCAAGATTTCTACAAACGTTTTTTGAGCGTTCAACATTTTGTGGCATGCGGGGGAGTGGGACACGAAAGAAGTGGCAGGAAGCTTGCTGGCAGTGCAATATCGGCGTAGTAGATGGAGTTGATGCCACACTTGGCTGGTTCTCACTCACAAGACTTGGCCAAAAACATTTGTGGATTGCATGTGGATTGTAAGCGGCAGCACCTGAACTGTGACCATGCTCCAGGGGTCGCCTAGACTGGGCCTCTGGGCGAGGTTACTTTATGTTTATGTTTATGCCAAGATTAAGTATAAGTATATTGAAATTGCAAGTGAAATTAGCGAATTATGTGATTAAATTGCTTGTTGAGAGGCGAAGGCCAGCTAAAAATAAGAACTGACTTTCAGTACAGCCTGAAAGTCAAGGCATTAATTCATTTACAAATCATTTAATGAACGTTATAGCCATAATTATAGCCATATATTAACTAACAGTTAGGCCTACATTTAAATTAATCGTTTGGGGAGTTGGTTCTTTAGGAAGAGAAGAAAATGGTAAACAGAAGAATGGGCTTTGAATTGGCCTAAATCTTAGGGCATCATTTTTGAACCCATCCAGAAATATTGGTACTTTAGGTCGTAGGTCTAACTGCAAGCTGGATTTAAATATATAATATACTAGCCGGTATTACCCGGCGTTGCCCGGGTCAACATAAGAACTACATTTTTATCCTGTCCCTTTAAATTTAAAAATCAATTTTATTTTTTGGGAAACAGCTATTGTTAAACTAATAAAAGTTCTGAAACTTAGTTTGAAGTTGATCGGGAAAGAATTTGAACTTCCTCCACTAATCTTAGACCCCCATTTACTGACCTTTGGGCAAGGGAAAATAATTAAACATATATACTAATACTAATATATGTTGTTTCTATCGTAATTTTTATACTTTAATAGAACTTGAATTTTACGATCACACACAACACATAAAAAGAGCGCGCAACATCAATTCTCACTATTCGTAGTCCGTAATCCAACCATCATCATCGTCGCAATCTTTCTCGTCGGACTCCTCAGGCTCCTCGGAACTCATTTCGTCAATAGTGTCTCCTTCGTTCTTCTCTCTTTCTTCCTTCTCCGACTCTTCATCATCATTTTCCTTAAGTTCCGGGTTTTCTACTGAACTCTCATCCGATACTTCATAATCTTCTCCATATAAATGATTAATTATTGGCAGTGAGTTTATAGTTTCTTCCATAAGTTCCATACGCCCCAATAATATGTTTAATCGTCGTTCAAATTCCTCCAAATTATCATTTTTTATGTCACAATTTGAACTAGTATCCATCCTTATAGAGTACTTCCCTTCAGTAGCAAAAGTTAAAATTAAAGAGGTTTTATAAAATTTCGAATTTTTCGAATATCTATCCAACATAAAGAATGAACACACAGAATGATTATTTATCGACTGAATAAACGTTGTTGAAATATTCTTTGTAGTATTACACAAAGCACATTCGACCGGACTAAAATTTATATGAATAAACCAACCGGTATTACCCGGCATTGCCCAGGTCAACTAAAGAACTAAGTTTTAATATTTTGGATCAAATTTCCCCTCCCTGGATATATCAAAATCACTTAGCTAATAGTTGCGGAGAAATAGTTTTGTGAAACAGATTGAGACAAATCGAGAAAATTATAACTCTTCAGATTTTCAGCTATTTTCCGCCCGTTATCAAAATAACTTTTATGTTAAGTTTCGTATACGCTGGTGTAAAGAACAATTTTTATTTCTTGAATTTTCAAATTTAATATATATATATATATACATAGATATATACATATATATATATATATTGTTTTTAATAAGAAACAGTCGAAATAGAAATGAATCCTTTTCAAGGGGCACCTTGTGGCGCCTTCCAAAACTGGGACGAAATGCTTTCGACTTTGACTAAAAGTGTGGCGAAGCCTTCGAGATCCTCGGTGCCGCTTCGTAAAACCGATCTGCTACGCCATCAACAGCGACGACGCGCCGTATATGGAATCGGGACTGGAGTTAGACCTTTAAACTGCTTGAGATTTAAAACTGTGATCAAAAGACGCAGGAGTATTAAACGCCGTAACGAGAAAGCAATTCGATTTCTCATTCGTAGAAATGGGCAGCTGAAGAAATCGGTTAAGCGCCTATATCGTAAAACCGTAGGCACCATGTGTAATAAACCCAATTCCGGATCCAAATCAAAATCGTAGATTCTTTTGGGAAGTTTCATACCTTTGGATGTGGAGCATTCTGGAACACAACAATATACAAATTTTAAAGTGTGACTGATTACTGATGATGAGCAAGATGACAGGAACTTGGCATAAGCCCCCCCATATATATTTTCTAGGGAATCATCGGGTCATTTCATCATTTGGGTCAATATTGCCAGCTGGAGGCGGCGAGTCTTTCAATTGTTCTAAATGTTCCATACGGTCCAATAATCGGCATAAATAATCCTCCGCCCAGAATATATCCTCTTTTGGGTACCTACTTGAACTAGTATCTATCCTTATAGAGTACTTCTCTTACTATTAAAACTTAAAATTTATTTTGACTGTTATTCAATTTTGAATTTTACGAATATTTTCCAACATATAGAATGAACACATAGAATGTTTATTTTTCGACTGAACAAACGTTGTTGAAATATGTATTATACGTAGTACACAAAGCACATTCGACCGGACTAATATTTATATGAATAAATTTACTACCCGGCGTTACCCGGGTCGACATAAGAACTATATTTTAATCCCATCCTTGGCTACATCAAAATCCCTATTATTCTTTTGAAACTTAATTTGAAGTTGATCGATTGAGAATTAGAATTTGTCCCATTTATCGTTACCCCCATATCGATTTTGGGGGTGGATTTTCCAAAAAATATAAATACCACACTATTAAGATTGTAATATTGAGTATTGATTTTAACGTCGATTGTATTTTCGCCATACGTGACTTGACCCCCATTTCACATAGGGAGCCGATTTTCCAAAATGTATGAAACACGTATATTTTAGATTTTAATTCAGAAGTCTGATACTGTTTGATGTAAATGGAGGATCAGCAAAAGAGAAAATTAGACTTTTTTACATATAAAGATTTGAGACCCATTTCCCCAGATGAGGGGTAAATAAGCCGAAAAGTATGCGATCCTTCTTCAATTTTTATATTGGTATTTGAAAATGAATTTGAAGGTAATCGGATAAGAAACAAAAAATATATTTGGGGAGTGAAAAAGAATTAAATGTTTTTAACGTCATTTTAATATTCAAATGAAACATAAATTTTTTATCGCTAACACATAAAGAGAGCGTGCGATTCTCACTAATCGTAGTCCGTAACCCAACCATCATCATCATCATCATATTGCTCGTCGGACTCCTCAGGCTCCTCGGAACTCATTTTGTCAATATCTCCTTTGTCTCCTTTGTTCTTCTCTTCTTCTTCCTTCTCTCCTTCTTCCTTCACCGACTCTTCATCATCATTTTCCTTAAGTTCCGGCTTTTCTACTGAACTCTCATCCGATCCTTCATCATCTTTGCTATCTGATTGATTTAATGATGGCAGCAAGTTTTCTGATTGCTCTATAGGCTTCATGCGCTTCAGCAATATATCCAATTGTCGTTCGAATTCCTCCAAATAATCATATTTTATGTCACTATTTGAACCAGTGTCCATTCTTATGGCGTACTTCTCTTAAAATATTAAAAGCTAAAATTTATATCGACTTCTTAAACAATTTCGAAATTATATATGTTGGATAGAGAATGTTTACTGTTTAACTGAATAAATGTTGTCACAATATGTAGTATTATTACACAAAGCACATACGACCGGACTAAAATTTATGTGCATAAATTCATTACCCGGTGTTACCCAGGTCAACATAAGAACTTTATTTTTATCCCGTCCCTGGCAATATCAAAATCACTATTGTTTTTTAGAAACATAATTTAAAGTTGATCGATTGAGATTTAGAATTTGCCCCATTTATCGTTGACCCCATATTTAACGATTTTGGGGGTGGATTTTCCAAAAAAAAATAAATAACATACTTTTAAGATTGTAATATTGGGGTCAATAATCCGAAAAATTGGTATTCGATCCGTATTCAACTTTTAAATGGTTATTTGAGAATAAATTTGAAGCTGATTGAATAGCAAACAAAAAACATGCAACGGTTTTTCCCCCTTTTTCCCACTTGGAGGCAGAATTTTTCAAATTTTCCTCCTTAGGGGAAACTTTCAGTATGCCATAAATCTTGTGACCAAATTTCATTTCCAGAAGGTTTACCGTTTGGGCTGTGCGATGATGAATCAGTCAGTCATTCAGTCAGGAAATCGATTTATATATATAAATATATATTAAAAAGAATCTATATATAAATAAATGCATTTATCTTTAAGGCCCAAAGATATATTGCAAGTTCTTGTTAGAAATATCGTTTGAAATAATATTGTAAAGCCCATTAAAGAAGACGAATGTGTTATTATCTGACTGTTTTTATAGCATTATTTGCGATTATCTGTTAAGGCTTTGGCGATTTTCAAAGGTATTTTAAACAGTTTACTTTAAATTGATTTCAGGTTAGTAAATTAAATTTAATTAAATTAAGCAGCCGCTATCAAAAGCTAATCTTTACATATATCGTTTCACTTTCACTTCCTTAACCGATATCTCACGATATATATCGCAGCATATCACACGCTCTATGCTCGACTCACTTTTACTAAATTAAATTAAAGGCCTCATAAAGCGCTTGATTCACATATTTGTAGGTTTATGTTGTTTGTTTTTCTAACATCATCATAATTTTCGGAGTCTTTTACGTGAGTTACATAAACCGTCGTCAGCTTTGGAGTCGCTTGGCTGAGCAGGGGACTCAGAGGGAGACTGGGTCTGGGCCTGGGCCTGAGACTTGGACCGGGTCTAGTACTAGGTAGCACTTCCCTAAAATATTTCACGCTGAAGAAAAATGCTTGTGCCGTTACGTACTACAATAAAAAATAAAAAATATAAATATCATAATTAAGGCATTATGTGTCTGTCTGCCTGTCTGTCTGTCTGTTCTGTCAGCTGCAGTTCAGAGGAACTTGTCAAGTATTTTTAGTTTATACATAATATTTACGTTATTTTCATAATGCAAAAGGCATCTACATACGTCAACGTTTCGAAGGCCACAAAAATTAAAATAATTATTTATATTTCATGTGCTGTGCTCCGTAGTAGGAGCACCCTGTATTCAAGCTGATAACCCTTGCGAAAAATAATTCCCATCTCTCTGTTATGGCTATAAAATTAGTGCAAGTTCATTGCAGATTGACTGAAGATTGCATAGAACACGTTTTTCTAATTGATGTTTTTCTCTGATGATGGTTGTTCTGTCTGGAATTAATTTACAGGCCCTTGCCCTTAACTTTTAATTAAATTAACGCAATTCTGTGTGCCCTTGGATGGGTTCATGCCGAAATTCAAATCGTTTCCAAGGTTAATTCAATTTCGCTTCCATTTAATAGGGAAATGAACAAAAGCTCTGCTTTCAGAGCAGCTCAAAATAGTTAAACTATAAAGGCGTAATATAGAAAAAAGTAAATAAAATATAAATATATATCTTTGGTTTTGCTGTTAAGCAAGAGATCTATTTAATACCACAAGAAATTACTTACAAAATTATTAAAAATAAGTCATCTAATAGCAATAATACAAGAGAGAACATAAAGCAACCAAGAATTGAATAAGAGAATGGAAAAAATAAGGAAAAGAAAGAGAAAAAGATCCAAGAAACTACTAAGGCTATCTTCGGATTGGAGTAAAAATTTGGATATTTTTTATTTAATTTATCTCAATCCAATCGCAATCATTCTTAGAAAGCAATTAGAAAATACTCCCATATATCTGACATGCAAATCTCCCCTAGATATTTCAAGTTTTGCATACAAAAATAGTTTTCCAGCGGTTGTTTCTTCCTACAGCAGCTATAAGATATGAGAAGTTCAATCCGTCCGGTTCCAACATATGTTCTCCCTGCTAGAAAATGATAGAAATAGAGGGAAAACAGACAGACAGATAAAAGAAGCATGGACGCGTCCTGACATTTATAGAATGCAAAATTCTTCTATAAATACTGAGAACTACTCTTTGTCCTTCTTTCTCGAGGCGTTCTGTTTGGGGGGCCTGTCTTCTGGCAACCGGGTGAAAGAACACCCTGTTTTGGGCATGCTTCCATATATTTTGTTTGCATAATCGAATCTCATATGTGGCAAATGGACGTGCCCCCCCGAAAAGGAAACCCGCCCAGTTAAATAATTTTTATTGTTGTTGCTGTTGTTGTTGTCAATTGCCGGGCCTCCTCCCAGCAGCCGCTGCTTTCGCTTTTATTGAATTATAAATGGCAAAACCGAGCAAAATCTTTTGCCATGGTGACAACGACAACAACCTCTCATAATGAATAAAAAAAAGCAGAAAAAAAAATAATATAATAGCTTAAATTGAGTGTTTGCCAAGTGCCGACAGCAGACGAAGAGGAAAGCCGAGTGCTCACGCGATATATACGAGGAATACGCGTATATATAGTGAAAATTTCAATGTTTGCTCGTTGCTTGTGAAAATTATTCGCTAACTTTCGAAATCAGTTGAAAATTGTAACTCGGTGCGGCTCGGCGCGCGTCCAGGAATAGTTCCAATAGTTCCGCATTATCCCAAATCCTTCCCACACAGGAAAATCTCAAAAAAAAAAAAATCCAAAAAATATGTGGCGCAAGTGCCTCAGCAGTCTGGTGTCCAGCCAGCGCCAGATGCAGCCCGTTCTGAGGTTAATGCATCATCAGGTTCCTGTCAGCAGACCGCCAAAAATTCTAATCACGGGTCAGTTACCCGTGGAACACGTGAAAGTGTCCATATATTTATAGAACCCAAGGCTAGAATCCACATCCATTGACAGCTGTTCCTTTCTCTCTTTGAGTGGTTTCATAATACTTATGCCTAGTAATTAATATTTTAATTACTTTTAAGAGCCAAAAAATTATATTCATTTCAGGCTGTTTATTTTTTTTAATATTTCTTGTTTTTTTTTATACAAAAAAGGAAGACAATTCCAAAGAGTATAATTTTTCATTTATTAGTAATTATTAATTAGAAAAGTAAATATGAAAATCGCTAGAATTATTATTTTAAATTCTCTTTAAAGATAAAATTATATATAAATTATAATTAATAATTAAATAAACGATGTATGTGTCTGCCCGAAATGGATATTAATATGGATATGGAATTTTATCCAATAGTAGAACTATTTTTAGTTGTATTACTTTGAAATAATAATATACAAAAAAAAAAAATTTAAATATAACTGAAGTTTTTGAAACACATTTTAGAAAATAAATAAATACAAAAATAAATATACTATTTTCCACAGAAAAGTGACAAATCAATTCCCCAATAAATATATTATTTTTCGCAGAAAATTGTCAAATTTAAAAAAAAACAAATAAATTCCACAATAAATATACTATTTTCCGCAAAAAAGAAGAATAAATATATAATTTTATGTGCATTATAAAATAAAATAAAAGTAAATAAGCAAAGATCAATGATGAATCTAAAATGAAAACGTCGAAATTCTATCTATGATCTCCATTTAAAATTTCTTTAATGAAAACCTCATTTTCCAATTGATATTATAATTTTTTAATCATTATCAGGTGGATTGGGCCAGCTGGGCATTGAGTGCGCCAAGCTGTTGCGTTCCCAGTACGGCAACGAGAGCGTAATACTCTCGGATATCATAAAGCCCAGTCAGGCGGTGCTAGAGAACGGTCCGTATATATTTGCCGATATACTGGACTTTAAGGGTCTGCAGAAGATTGTGGTGGATCATCGCATTGATTGGCTCATACACTTCTCGGCACTGCTCAGTGCGGTGGGCGAACAAAATGTGCCGCTGGCTGTCAGGTAATTCCTTGATAATTCCGTATTACCTGGTTATAAAATATTATCCTTTTTTTTCAGAGTAAATATTGAGGGAGTGCACAATGTTATTGAGCTGGCCAAACAGTATAAGCTGCGCATTTTTGTGCCCAGCACCATTGGCGCCTTTGGGCCCGATAGTCCCCGCAATCCCACACCGAATGTGACGGTAGGTCTGGGAATAGTTTCTCTAGCGCGCCAGTTTGTTCGATATTTCCAATGAGTTCCCATTCCTTTTAGATACAAAGGCCTCGCACTATTTACGGCGTTTCCAAGGTGCATGCCGAACTGATTGGTGAATATTATTATCACAAATTCGGGTTGGACTTCAGATGCCTACGCTTTCCAGGCGTCATCTCCAGCGATCCACCAGGCGGCGGCACTACGGGTAAGTAAGACCGAAAGAGAGAGAGAAAGAGAGATCACAATTTGTAATACTCTGAGAGAGTATCCGTATCTCTTGGATACTTTCGCCAACTAAACTAAACTGTGTCGCTTGGAATTTACATGCTTTATTAAAGCCAATTGCTGCCTGCTTAATGGAATCAATAGCATGACAAAGTATCTCAGTAGCTGAAAGATACAAAGCGAATTATTTACCTGTTTTTATGCGCCAATTTTTAAAGCAGGCCATTCATTAATTTTAATCAGCTATTTTCCAGTTTCCTTGTCCGGAAAACTACTTAATTTAGATAAACATTTCTTTTCCGCGCTTGCATTATAGGAATCTATCTTAATTGGCTTCAACAACTTAAGAGATACTTTTAAAAAGCTATAAACTGTCAAGAAAATGTATAGAACTATCGTCCAGTTTCGAATTACTTAAAAGTACCAAATAATTTATTATGAAACAAAAGCCTACAGCAGAGGAAATTAAATTTTTAACACGAAATGTGAGGCATCTCAGGATTAGGATAAAGGGACGAGTCGATATAGCCATGTTTGTCAGTCTGTTTCTAATTAAACTTGTCCCTTTTGAGCTTTTGAGCTATTCGAATGAAATTTGGAATGTAGCTTTCTTTTTGTTGTATATGGTAAAATTGGGTGAATCTGACAACTATATCATATAGGAATAATCGTTCCAAAAGTTTTTCTTTTCTCAAGAAATCTCTATGAAATTTACAATTCCCGATGCAAAGGAATGTTTGTTAAATGCATTTAAAAATTAATAAAGATCGGCCTATTAAATATGGAACTCCCACAGAAACAATCGGTAAAAACAAATATTTTTACCAATCAATCTTTGGTGAGCCAAAGATAGCCTCTTCTTACTAAATTCAGATATTATTTATTCAAGATTCAGTGCATTCCTTATTCAAATTATATACCAACGATTATATTTTATCTTTATAGACTATGCTGTCTCTATTTTCCATGATGCCCTGCGTCACGGGAAGCACACTTGCTATCTAAAGCCAGACACACGGCTGCCCATGATGTATATTGAAGATTGTCTGCGGTAAATAAATCAGATCCATATTGAGACGAGCATAATCCAATTATTCCTACGACTTCTAGGGCCCTACTCGAGTTTATGCGTGCACCCAACGAGCAGCTGAAACGTCGCGTCTACAATGTGACTGCCATGTCATTTACGCCCGAGGAACTGGTGGATGAGCTGAGCAAACATGTGCCCCATTTGCATGTGACTTATCAGCCGGACAGTCGCCAGATGATAGCCGATTCCTGGCCACAGGTCTTTGATGATTCGGACGCCCGAAAGGACTGGCACTGGCAGCACAAATATAATCTGAACAATCTGGTCGACTTTATGGTCAAGGATGTGCAAGAGAACTATATAAATCCACAGAATGGGGAGCGTCAAACGCTGACGATATAATCAGACCTGATATATAAAACCTGCACAGCTGGAAAACCGCAACTAGTATTCCACAAATTCTAATGGCATTTAAAAAAAGCATTTCATGTACAATTTTGTTAATTTTGAATATACACAATAAACTAATTGTTTATTAATATATTAAGGGGAAACTTCGAAATTAGTAGTGCAGCCCTGGCTGCTTTTCGATTTCGAATCGATAAACATGAAATTTGGAGCATCAAATTAACCCTGGCTTAAAAAATATACCAAGACTGGCTAAACTGAACTGATATTTCTTGTTCGGTTCAAAAATTATGTTCAAAGATTCTAATTTTCTTGTAGATACATGAAAATTGTTGAAAGCAGATCTTTTAGTATAGATGGATTTATCCAAAAGGAAGCTATTTATTAAATTAAATTAAACCAGAAATGTAGATGAACCAGGACTCGAACCAAAATCAAAAGTTTCGGAACTCGAACACATATTTTCAGCCAAAAACAGAGCTTAGATTTAGCTTAGGTTCCGTGGGTCGGCACCTATCAGAGTTATAATCGGTATATAACGTTTCTCTGGAACGTATTTACAGCCAAGAAGAAAAGTACAAAAAATATCGAAACTAAACTATAATCACCAAACACTTTTGATAATAAAATGTCTGTTCAAGGATTACTAGGAGCATTTAGATAGGAATACTCAGTACTCAACAACAAGGAACAACAGTTCATTCTCCATTTGTGGAGTTTTCCATAATTATAACAGTCATTATGGGGTTTAAAGCTTTTATTACACTTCATGAATTAAATCTAAGCACCTTTTTTAGATTTAAAAATACAAATCCAATTTGTGTTAGGTTCCAAGGCTTACTTTCTACTTAAATATTAAATTATACAATGCATTATGGTTAGCCGAGATATAATCGCCATATAAATATATATATATATATATATATATTATATATGATTGATAGCTAGATATCAAACTCTTCTTCCGTTTCAAGGTAATGATGCAGGCAGCCGCCATGTGTGGCTATATACAAATCAGCTGCGTCAGCTATGAATTTCGATTTCGTTTTGGATTCACTTTTAGCATCGAGTGTTCCTATATCATTTAGGGAGACTAATCTTTGTTGACGCTGCTGCTGCTGCTGCTGCTTTTCTTGTTCTGTTCTTGGGCCGTCTGTAAACGAGCAGAGAGCAAAGAGTTTTCTCTATCAGTTTTATTTTTCTATTTTCATTTGTTTTCTTTCTTTTCTATTTTTTCTAATTTCGAATATTTTCATTTTAATGGTGGGCCTTTCACAAAGTATTAACAGCACTCAACAGTTGTGATTACAGAAAGTATAATTAATACGAATTATATTAAATTGTCATTTAATTTATAGACTTTCATTTTGGGCCATTAAAGATTTATGCTTATATAACCAGACTGTCATATAATTAACGACAAATCAGGTTCAAAAAACAAAATCAAATTGAAAATTTGAAACATGGATATGACAAATTAAATACAACAAAAATTTTACCATAAATTAGTTTAGTAAATGGAACTTTCAAACATTTCAATTCCAAATCAGATACATTTCTAAGATATCAGCATAAAATTGCTTTCGGTAAATATTTCAAACTCAGAATTAGTTACATATCATAAATAGAAGTGCAGATTTCTGAAGAAATCGGAGTAAATATAAAAAAGGCTATGGACAATTTTTCTAAATTCATAATTAAATAAATTGTAGAGATGCAAGTGTAAATTTCAACTAAAAATTTGGCTAAATACAGATTTTAAACATTTTTTAAATTCATAATTAAGTACGTTTCATAAAGCGAAGTGCAGATTCCAATGGGAATTGAACAATATATAATAAAGGTTTTCGAGAATTTTGGCAAATTTTCATAGTTGAAAGTGAAAATTTCATCAGGAAATGAATTAAATATTGAAACAGTCTAGGAGAATTTCTTAAATTCACAATAAAATACATTTTAGATTTCACTAGAAATTTAACAAAATATAAGAATGGTTTTCGAGTTGTATAAAAATTGGACTAAGTACAAAAACCAATTTGTAATCGGTATATCGAAATTGGAGTAAATATAAGAAGAGATTTGGAGAATTTTAAATTAAATTTTTCGAAAATGGAAGAAAAATTAATTTGGATTCCTCAAATAAATATTTATAGTGACAGAAAGACTTCGTTCTTTCTAAATTGTCAAATGAAGAAAAATAATCATTGAATTCGGGTATAGAATCGAAGGAGAATTCTATTTAGAATTAGAAAGAAGCGAATTTTTCCTAGGACTACGCTTTCATTGGTTAATGAATATGAAATCATTTTATGAAACATTATTAAATTTATAACGAAAAAGAAGAAAATTAAGGCTGAAAAGTACGTTTTGTCGCCAGCGAAAGCCGAAGAACTTTTCAACAATAAAATGGCCATTTCTAGGGCGAATGACTTATACAAGTGGCTTACTGTTACCAACAAAATGTACATCAGTAAACAGTATATGGGAAAATCAGAGAATAATATCTCTATTTTAAAAAAAAAAGAAGTCAGAAACAATTTTCCGTTGCAAAATGTGCACGAATAGACATGAAAAGCGAATGAAAATGTGGCTGTAATTACAATCGTGTGCAGTAGCTGAATAAAGTGTTGCAAACACTTTGTGAAGGGCCAGTTTTGTTTTGCCAGTTTTCAACAATAATTTTTGCTTAATACTAAATTTTAGGCTTAACTAGGGATTGCTTAAGTGTTATTTGTGTTTTGATTGCAACATTTAAGTAATATATATATAAATAATTATATGCTTTTCTGTTCTCTTGTGTTAAGTACATAATAGATTCAAAACCATTCTGGTGCATCTTGTAATACATATTCAATTCTGGTTTTTTCTTTTTGTACAATGCGGCGTTAAGACAACAATTCACTTGATATTGATGTGTGAATATATATATATATATGTACATATATATACGTATATGTATATGTAGTAATATTGATTGATTAATTGATACGTTTGCCATTTAAATGTGGATATTTTTAACAATTGCTTTGGCTCATTTACGAGAGTATATTGCTTCTTTCTTTACTCATTACGTATACGCGACGTTGGCACGTCGACTCTTTTGCTATTTGGTCTGTGTGTGTGTGTGTGTGTGTCTGTTTGCTTGTGTGTGAGTAATATGCAAATTTTTGGAGGTACAGTCGAACTTCAATAGAGAAAAATCTCCAGATATATCCTTTACATAAATTGTAATTTTTTCTTCTGTCAGCCGTTGTGTTGAGGCTTGACTGTAGAAATTCATACAGAAAATGGGAATTCTTATTTTAATATTTTGTATTTTTGCTTTGGCAGAGAGACGCGTACGGTGAATGGTTGCATGGTGTGTGTGTGTGTTTGAGTGAGTCAGTGCGCTAGTTACATATATATTTGAGTTTATATATATATTCATATATGTATGTATGTGTGTATATATATATACGTATATAAGTACAGAGCTATATAGAGTATATTGTACATATATGTATATGTATTTTATATGCAGGTTTTTAGATCATGTGCGACATCATGCAACGACTCACATCACGGTTAGCGCGATGCAAATGACCTTGATAATGTTGATGTATGCGTGGATGTTGCTGCTGCTGGTGCTGCTGTTGCTGCTGCTGCTGCTGCTGTTGCTGCTGCTGCTGCTGTTGCTGCTGCTGCTGCTGTTGCTGCTGCTGCTGCTGCGAAGCATCGTAGTCATAATCCATGAGGCAGGCCTGCGTGCCAATCATTTGTGTGGCAGGCAGCGAGAAGAAATCTGTAAAATAAGAATCCATTTTAGTTTTTTTCTTTCTATTCATCTAATGAAGCTTAACAAATTGCATTCGAATATCCTTGTACCCATAAAGTAATAGTTGGAAAACCGGTTTGATCAATTTAGATCAATTTAGCATTTTTAATATATATTTTTTTATACTTAAACAATTTTGGCCATGCACAAATAAATAAATCCAGCTAAATATGGAGGCAACTTCACCGAATTATATTATTCAACTTTTCGTTTGAAATATTCAATTAAATATTTTTTATAATTTGTTAAAGAAGGAATCTCCTTCCCAATAAGATATTTATTTGTATGTATATATGATCTATGTGGCCATGTCCGTCTGTCCGTCTTTTTTTATGCTAACTATTCTCTTACGGTGCTAGATGAACTTTATTTGACATGGAGTCTTCTACCGGATCGAATCAGACAGCTGTAAATAACCTAAATATAAATTTTCAAAAACCTTTTCGCTTTTCTACCATTTCTTCATTTCATTATAAAAAAAAGTAGTAACAAATTTATAATTAAAAATTACCAGTTTAGCAACTTGTTGAAGTTTACAGGGTATTTCGTAAGAGAGCACTCTCGATTAAAGAACTTTTACTTGGTTATTTGTAAATTATTAAAAACTGCGTTTTCAATATTGTCATAATTCCAAAAGCAAATGCTGACGCCAACTTTGCAGCTAGCGTCGCTGCCAGCGTTGACAGTGTCCCAATTACCGTTCAATTTAAAAATAGCCGGCAAATGCAAGCGACGCGTTGACATCGACTGCGACGCAACTGAGACGCAACTGCGACGCGCACAGCGCAGCCATCAGTTATCGGTTTACTTTTATTTGTGTGTTTGTCAGCGATAACATTTAAATGATGAGGAATGTCAACTAAGCTTCAAGCACCACCCCCCACGCCCCCACCCAGTGCTTAACTCAACCAAGCACAATTGACAGACGGACAGTTGTGCTATAAAAAGCGAAATCTAGGAAAACGCTGATAGCTAATAAATAAGGTTTTATAGGAAACTGTAATAAATAAAAATAACTTATATGTTACATATTGATCGCCTGTCAATGGAGTCCAACAAGTCTGGCATTAACTTTAAAATAACGTTCTTCATATACCCTGTATTTGTATAAAATGTATAAAAAAAAAGGCAGTATTAGTTCATAGACATTCCTCCCTTCCAGACTAGAATAAACATTCGAATATTGTTATTAAATTTATTAAATTTGTGTGATCGATTGTTCCGATGGGACCTATACAACTTAGCAGTATTTATATTTAGACAACTTTTGGAGCGATTGTCCCTTTCTAGGGCACTAATAAGATAAAGTGGTCCGATCCGGCTTTACCAAATTTTATTAGCTAAGCCTAAAAACTTAGAAACAGATACATAAAAACTGTTTATGTGGAAATCTCTATAAATTAACGCCAAATTCAAGGAAATAAAGCTAAAGATATCTTTTCCCAACACTAAGAATCAAACTCTATTAAATTTAAGATTATATTTTTGACAAAAACGGACAAAATGTTTACAAAAGTAGAAATTTGGAAAAGTTAATGCATAAACTATACAAAAAATGATAAATGAAAAAAAAAAAAATATATATATATATATATATATAGTAAATAAAACATAAATATATTATTAGTCATAAGATATCAAATAAATAACTCCAATTTTTAGCTTTATATGCCTGCCATACATAGGGTATCTGCTAGTCGAGCATTCGCGATTAAAGCAGTTTTGTTTTGAGTATGAGGTCAGCCAGCGATAACCGGAAAATATTAAGGCAACTGTACTAATAATATATTCAGCTAAGTAATTACTATAAATATGTATGCATGTGTGTATGTATGTATGTACATATATTAATATACTAAATATGTATGTAAAAGCTATAGCCTGTTGCTTGGGTATATCGCCGGGTATAGCGCTCCTCTTATCGCCACAGGTTAAGTCTTTGTTTTTTTTTTTGTATGTATATGCATATTTAACATGCATATTTGACATATGCAAATTTATGTATGTATGTATGTGTATATGTTTGTCAAACAAACACAAATATATATGCACAAAAAAACACATACAATAAAATGTGCACACATATAAAAGTTTCTTATTCGAAATGGATGCCAAGCGATTTATTACTTTCTTTACCCATATATATATATATATGTATATATATATATTTTGTAGTATTTTATCAGTTGATATGCATTCTTGATTACGATATGTGCATAGGGTTTATGGGGCTGGGGTTTACCTATTCCAAACCGTTACACATGTCGTAACCCTCTGTAAAGCAATAAAAACTGCTACAAGCGTTCCGCACATGCTTACATACATATTTCATATACACACATACATTTGTATGTTTGTATGTGTGCGTATAATAAATGTGCATGCAAAAGTTTTACGTGCTTTGCTTTGCTCCTTTGCGCTGTGCTTTAAAGCTCCTACAGATTACGGCATATGCGAGTTAACGGGACTGTAAAACAGCAAACACAAAGGAGAAAGAACTATCAGAATATCAATTTAAAATCTCAATAATTGTAAGCAAATTATTAGATAAA
The DNA here is from genome assembly GCA_018150835.1 of Drosophila repletoides. Lineage (NCBI taxonomy): Eukaryota > Metazoa > Arthropoda > Insecta > Diptera > Drosophilidae > Drosophila > Drosophila repletoides. Next base: position 5,817,197 of record JAECWQ010000231.1, read on the forward strand.
ATAAATTTCCATTCAAAACAAATATTTCTTAGAGATCAGAAGGAATGACTGAATGAATGAATTTTTATTGCATATTGTATTCACATACAATATTATTTCAAAATTAGATGCATGTTCTCGAAAATTCAGAAAATATTTTGTATTTTAAGAAGCTGCCTACACATATACATATGTAAGCATGCATATATGCGTATACATATGCCATACACGATTTCCCAATAAGAAAGAGCACACAGGATGCGACGCACTTAATATACCCATCTACCATAAAGTGTAGTTATATTTTTGAGCTGGACGATGAGACGAGTCGACATACAGTCTTGTCCGACTGTCTGCCTGCTTTTAGTCCCTAAGTTTTCCAACTAGGTGAATAAAACCTTGCGTGCACCCTTATTTTTCTTGCATATACCGCTTATACAGACATACATACATACAGACATACAGACATAAGAATGATGTCTGTCTGTGGGAACCGGCCGGCATGTTTCTTAAGCAGTTTCAATGAAATGCATATTCTAGTTGCAAGAGTATGCAATGTTCGGTGTGCCGAGCATATCTTCTTAGTAGTTTCTTTTTTTCGTCTGTTTGCTGTCAAACTAGAATCCATTCAGATAACAACAGAAAATACTACAAAATTCTGATAAGATTGACCCAGAAAACAAGTGAAGACAAAAAAAAAACGCGAACAAAATTTCGAAATGTTTTAAAACGTTGATTTTGTAAGACAATTTTACGAAATGGTTTTTTTTTCACCAATTAAAAAGCGCACATTTTGTTGCCATGCGTGCGGTGTGAAAAAGTCAAGGCCAACCACAAAAAAAAAATATTACATTATAAGACATGTTCATGTAAGGCTACAGGCCGACTAGCAGATTCCCTGTAATTTGATTTCAAGCCTCTTCCGATTAGAACATACATATCCATATATATATCTGTATTTCTTTTGGCACAGTTTAATATTATACTTTAATTCTAAGCTTTATTATTCTAATTAATTTTATATTCCTATTCATAATAGTTTTTGATTTAATAAAAGATTGCTTATCTATGCATCTGTTTTTGTCTTGTTACATGATTATGAGCTAATTAATATACCCTTTCTTTACAACGTTTTCAATGCATACAGGGTATTATAATCGCTTTATATTTATGCGCATAATTACCGTTACAATACTGTGCTACCAGGTCGGCATCATCAAAACGACAACGCTTGACGCCTGTCAAGTTGTCCATCTGTAAACAGCGTTTCTTACAGCGTGCTGCTGCTGCTGCTGCGGCAGCGGTGTCAACGTCGACTTCGACGCCGGCATCGCTCACTTGCATAGCCTGTACATTGTTGTTATTGTTGTCCGCAGCGGCAGCGACATTATTTACAATTGCATAGCCATAATAACCGTTGGAGGCGCTTGCAATGTGTGAGACGACACGTGCATTGAATGGATCCACCACAGATGAATTGCGGGCTGCCGGCCCAGTTCCAAAATGCACAGCATCAGCAGGCTCGCCATGTGCCCAGCACTCGAAATTAGTTAAAACCATCGCTGCTTATGGTGGATGGTGATGCCGTCGTATCGCGTAGTGGAAATTTACCAACAGAATTTACTGTATAGAAAAAAAGCCAAGCACGAACACTAACACACACGCACGTACGCGGCGAATCCAACAAAAAAAATCAACAAGCGAAAGCAACGCTTCTTGTGTATTGAACGACGCCCGCTTTACAACTGTACGTACGTGCGACGTTGCCGGCGACGTATATTCGACTGCTACGATTTAATTACTTCAAAAATAAGCAAAAAATGATGAAATAAACTTAATTAACAAGCGCGCGAACAGCAACAAGACGACGCTGACGCCAATTGTTAAAAATAAATACAATTAGCGATAAATACACCGATATATAGCGGTCACATCGATATGCTTTCAAGCAGTGCTGCCAACTATCGATAGCCAAATAAATCGGTTAATTTATTAAAACTATTATTCAATTTGGGAAATCTGCATGGCCTAAGAAATAAACATTTTTCACTAGGCTTCAAGAACACCACCAATTTAAGATTTGAAAGTGCTTAAAACTAATATATTTATTTTATTTTTAAAGTCTAAGGCTCTCATAACTAATGCAAAATATTTTTTTGTTTATTCCACTTTTTGACATATACAATATTTTTGCAAAAAAATATGTTTTCATGACCATTAAAATTATTCAAATGTTAATTGCTCAAAATAGATCAAAATAGCTCAAAATATAAATAAGATTAACTACAGAGACTGGCAGCACTGTCCAATCGATAACTTATTCGATTACATATTGACTACTCACTGAACTTTCATACTGAAGCATTGCCACCTAGTTGAATCTAATCGATCATAGCAGGCTGAATGTCTATCATGTGATTAGTACGTCAAAATCGAAACATAAAAACAAGGAGATTATAAAGCATATTTTCTGATTTCAATTGATATAATTGTAGAATAAGCCACAAAAAAAATATACATATATATAAAAATGAGCAACAAAACAAAAAAGGGCAATGGCAATGGAGGCGGTGATGCTGGGCAACACAAACTATCAAAACAGCGCTCAGAGGTAAGTAACGTAAATATAAACATGAGAGAGAGCGAGAGAGTGGCCCAGTTTTGCCGGCTGTGTTTTTATTTTCCCTTGTTTTTTTTTTTAATATGTTATAGGACTCGCAGGACTATAGTTCCTTTAAGGTGGTACTCTTCTACTGCTCACTCATTGTATTCCTGCCTGTAGTGACTTTCTTTGCACTGAAAGGCTTTGTGCTGGATCAATTCTTCAGCATGTCCGAAATGATGGTGAATATTTCAGCTGCCATTGGCGCCGTGGCAGCTCTGCATGTAGCCCTGGGGCTGTACATTTACCGTGCCTACTTTGGGGGTTCCAGTTCGAAGGCTGCCCAAGCGAAACAAGACTAACATCGTTTCAAGGGGGACTGGAGGACGGAAGACAACTGTATTACGACTGTTTTATTTCCAATTCCAATTAAAACAATATTTTTTTTCATTTACGCTGCGTTTATTTGTTCTAAGCATTAGTAACATATTAGCGTTAAGTAAATTTATTACAAATATGCATATACACAATGTTTATGCCATGTAAAAAATAATCATGTACGTATATCGTGTGTGTAAATTTCCATTTTCATTCATTGCATAATTCCTCGAACAACAACAATATGTATATCACCTTCCCACTTCCCACCTGGGTCCATCCATCATATATTGTTTTTGTGTCAAAAATTGTGTAATAAATATATAAATTAACCGGAGGCACTGTGTGGTTTATTGGTTCAGACAAGGAAAACAGAATGAAGGAATAGAATTCAAGCACGAATATCCGACTATATTTTTAAATTGAAGCAAACTATAAAAGGAAACAAATTTGCTTTCAACATGGTTTGAATCCGCTCAAGACTTCTATATATATATGAAAAAGCCAACCAGAGGAACCCAATTCAGATCAGTTATTTTGAAAATCAAGAAGAAAGCTAATGATTTATGATCATCAACTTGCCTTGAACATGTGAGCAGAGTTCATCCTTGATATGCCTTTTTATTGCCTTTTTTTACGGATCGGCAGAAAAAAGCTGGAGCAAAAGGCATATAAAGACAGAATCAAGCAAAACAACAACATTTTTAGTTCTGTTCTGTTTTTCTACCTTTTTTGGGTGCTCCAAAATTGACAGAAATTCGTATTAATTAATAATATAAATTCATCCTAAAAGTATGCAATGCATCTGAGACAGGAAATGTGTTATCAGAAAAAGGATATAAGTTCAGAATTCCTTTACGAATATTAGGCGAAAACCCGTAATCAGATTTTATATGATCAATAGGACTCGAAAGTACAATAAAAACTGTCTAGTTTAATTAAAACAAATAAATGAAATAACTAAATTGCCTTCGATTCTATTTAATTGAACACAACAAACCTAAATGCCAATGTTTATACAGTGAACATGAAAATGTTGCCATGTAATCACCAACGTGTACGTGTGCCGTGTGAATCATTTCAATCAATTACATAATTCTCGATAACAGAAAAATCACGCGCAACAAAATCTATATTATTTTCTCCATCCGAATCAATTTATTTTCATTGCTATTATATGAAATAATTGTTAACTAAAAATATAAAAATTAAAGAGAGGAGCTATGCGCGGTTTATTTAGTCTGAACAAAAAGATTCTGGCGCGAAATTACAGCTGGACAGAGGCCCTCAAAAGAAAACTGCTGCCAAGCAGGAAAAAGGTTTACAATATGGGCGTTTCCTACGATATTCAAGATGTGGTGAGTGCGGCGGTTGAATTAAACTAATTATTTTAAAATTACTCCATTTAAATTTGAAAAAATCCAGTGCCAATTGGATTTGTTTTTTTTATTTTACCAATTGGGAAATCACGAGAACAACAATAACTTTAGCATTTTGTTTTGCTGTTATTTAACAGTAAGCGTATATAAATATTGTTGGGGCACAGTGGGCTAGTAAAATGTAAACTCGTTGTTAAATAATAACAACTCAACATCTTAAAACAACAATAAATATTTATGTACATATATTGTTTTGTTAGTGATTTTATTCAAAATGAGCCTTTTTTTAACTGCACTTTTGCAAAAAAAATTTCTTTTTTTGTTGTTGAAAAAAAGCTTTACTTAAAAGCTGTCTGCTTTATTAAAAAAAAAGTAATTGAATTTCAAAGCAAGTTTTTTTCTGTATGTTGGTATAAAATCAAAGAGATAAGCTGAATGGTAAACCTACTCTTTTGCTTTGGTACTACCCTTCCTGGCAATGTGTTATGTTAAGTATTATCATTATTATTGTTATCATTACCATAAATTTGAAATAGATTGCTGTTAAACTTCAATTATATTTGACTGATAAATAACAGTATGAGCAGTAAACTGTTAAGAAACAAATGCTGTTAACTAGAAATGTAATCAAGTCTGGCAACGCCAGAGGATTATTTGTTGTGTCGGTTTTTATACTCGTTTAAAGTTTCTTCTTTTATCAACAAAAATGCTTTAATATGCTTAGTTCTAATATGTATGCGAAGCGTAACAGTACGTCACGCGACAAAACAAAACAATACAACTACGTGTGCTGCTTCCATACACCACAATAAACAAAGCAGCAAGCGTTCTGCAACCACCTGTAAGAAGAAAAAACTATAACAGGAAAACAAACAAATAAAATAAAGCAAGAACAAACAAGCAGAACACTTTGTACACGTTGCACGTCGAAACATGCTCACACCGCAGCTTTGGCATAAATTGCCACAATATTTGTGGCCAGTATGCGTCCATATGGCATTAATAGCCACCATGGCCAAAGGGTCAGCTGGCACAGCATCAATGGATCATTTGGTGGGCCGCAATCAGGTAGAGTATCTCTGGTTTACACAGTAACTAAATACATAGTATCGCTCGAATAATCACGGTTATTTTATAAGTTCATATGATAAAGAAACTGCATAGAAATAATGCCGGAAATTGCTTTTCATGTATTTTTATGTGCTTTCCAATCGATTTCATGATTCATCTTGAATGAGCTACTTCACCGTATCAATAATTAATGTTATTGAAAACACTGTCAACCCATATTATACTCTGTAATTATTGCAGATTTCGCACAATCCTAGTCAGCTGTCAGAGTCGCGTTTTCTGGAGTACAGTAATCTCTCGGATAAACCACATATGAAAGAAGCCATTAAAAACATACTTATACCCCGTGTTGTGGGCACGGGTAATCACAGCATCGTACGCCAATATATCGTGGAGAGCTTACGCGATCTGAACTGGCATGTGGAGCTGGATAGTTTTCATGATACAGCGCCCATAATGGGCTCGTTGCATTTTCACAATATCATTGCCACGGTGAATCCGAACGCAGAACGTTATTTGGTGCTCGCCTGTCACTATGATAGTAAATATATGAAGGATGTTGAATTTCTAGGCGCCACGGACTCGGCTGTACCCTGCGCTATGCTATTAAATCTCGCCAAGGTGCTGGAGCAACCGCTGAAATCTCTGAAAACTGCCAAATTGAGCCTTATGCTAATATTTTTTGATGGTGAGGAGGCTTTTAAGGAATGGGGTCCCAAGGATTCGATATACGGTGCCAGACACTTGGCAAATCAGTGGGAAAAGCAGAATAAATTAGATCGCATTGATATGCTGGTATTGCTTGATTTATTGGGCGTACCCGATCCCGTCTTCTACAGCTTCTTCGCCAAGACTGAGCTTTGGTATATGCGTATAGTGGATCTGGAGACACGTCTCGCTCAAAAATCACTAATGGACCGGTACGTGAGTAGCGGCATCGCGCCCCGTGATCCGCGCAGATACTTCCAGCCACAATCCATACCCAATGCCGAAATCGAAGACGATCATATACCCTTTTTACGTCTAAATGTCCCCGTATTACACATTATACCCATGCCCTTTCCCAGCGAGTGGCATACACCCGATGATAACGAAAGCGTGATCGATTATGCGACTACAAACAATCTGGCTCTGATTATACGGCTCTTTACGCTAGAGTATCTATTGGGCGGAAAGTAGCGTGAAAGTCCTCTCCCCTTACCCAGAAAACAAGAACTCTAATGCCTTATCATATTGACCTGTCTGATACGCGGTATCATTAACTGTTTAGTTATCGAGTAGAACGTGTGTGGATTTATGTGCATGTGATGTGGACTTTGTTTCGGTTCCTATAAATGTATTTATACTAATTTTACCAAAACTGATCCTTTTGTAAATTATTAACTTTTCAAAAATGACAATATTTTTTTATAAAATATTTGAAGAAAAAAAATTGTACATACAGATAATAAATCAAACTTAAATGCAATATTTATTGGTTTAACCTAAAGTTAAAATAATTAAACACATGTTACGAATAGTTAACTAATTAAGCGTCTCATGTTAAAAAGTTAGCTCCAAAATTGTATGGCAAATAATAAACATGTATGCTATTCTGTCGTAATGCTAAATCCCTGAATTTGTTCAGGCGCAGCCAATTTAATACGCACTGCCACTGGTGCTGCCAGAAGCTTTAAATTCGGGGAATACCCTGCTTAGGAGCAGCCAACTTAATGCGACTTAATGCTGCCAGATCATTCATCGTTGCATAGCATAAATGGTCTTATTATAGTCAGTAAAATTAGCTTAACCTCTAGCTAAAATCGTAGAATCGCTGTCTTAATACTAAGCTGGCTGGAGAAGACTGCTCTGGGACAATCAACAGCATTTGGAATCAGTTGTTTTGGCTGTGGCTGAGGCTGGCAACGACACGCTAGATGGAGATGCAGGCAGAGGCGACTCATCCTTCTCCTGGCTCTTTAAAAGCTGCGCTACGCTTAGCTCCTTGGGCTTATCCACAATGATTGTGCTCAGTTCAGCGCATGATTTGGTCTTGGGAGACGTTGACGTTGACAGCGACCGACTGCCATCCGGACTATCGCTGATCTCACGCAAATCGGAACGTGAATCACGGCAGCAAACCTTTTCGAGGCACTCGGCTGCCTGACACTGCATCAGGCATTCCAGTGAAGCGGATGCATTTTTATTGGTCGCCGGATAGAATTCCGGCTGTATGGTCACTTCCGTAATGCCCTGCTCATGGAAATAGGCACGCACTTGCTCAATTATCTTCAAATAAAGCTTTGGATTCTGAAACTGAATGTGTATGGTGGCCACGTAACTGTGCGCCGCCAGTTGCCATATGTGCAGATCATGATAACTGATAATTTCCGGAAATTTGCTGACCAGTGTACGTTCAAAGATCTCCAAATCTATCGAGCCGGGTATTGTTTGTAGTAGAATGAGGCAGGATTCTTTCACTGTAAAAATAAAGAGAAAAGATATTGGATTAAAATAAATCTTTACAATTGTTTTTTACTATTATACGTACTGTATGGATAACTCAATGAGACGAGCAGAACGCAGGAGAAAATCGACAGAACTGGATCTATAAACTTGGCCGTATGCTCCTCATCCTCGGCCACATAGACAATGGCGGCACAGACGATAACAAACAGGGTGCTTGATACATCTCGGAGCATTTCAACAGCACCCTGTCGTTTGGTCGTAAAATAAACATTTCCAACCTCCGTCTCAAGTTCCTGGCGCAGTTGTCGATCATTGCGGGATTTACTCAGAGTGCGTTGCATGGGTTTCAGAGCCAAGTCCGAATGACTCGACATGGAGCGTTCCAGCACAACATTACCACCAGGTGTTAGATGCAAAAAGCTGCCCTGATGCAGGGTATAGCCTCCTATCAGCAAATAGGTCAGACCATTCAATATTAGACCCACACAACCCAACATCATGACGGGTATGGGCAAATGCATCGTGTCCTGGTGATCAATGTGTACCAAAGTCTGCAATGCTTCGACAATCAGCGAAAAAGACAATGAAGCCAGGATAATGAATACAATCAACATGGTCAGAATATCTATGCGCGCCCAGCCAAAGGTATTACGCAGCTTTTGCTCCCGGGATTCACGCTTTGCCAGTTGCTGTTCCTCTGTCTCACTAAGGGTTAAGACTACGGTGATCTTATCATCCGTAGAGCCATTGACTTGAATAGGTGGCACAGGTGGAGTCTCTTCCTCCGCCTCATTCCGTTTACTGTGCTGTTAAGGGGCAGAAAGAAAGATAACTGGGATTAGATAAATGTTATCTGAGCGAAAATTGATGCTTGATAATTAAGCTTAAAGTTTAATTGCCTCTACTAATCAATCTATGAACCAAAGATGTGGAAATTCTAAACAGAGTTTCAATTGGAACTTTGATGGATTGACTTCAAAATATATCCCACAATTTAAACTTTAAAGCTTGAGAAATTGATAGCTTTAGTATCAATTTATAGCTCCCCTTGCAAGGATCAAAAACTTGTAGAGAGTAAAAATTAAAGTAGAAAATGGAGTACTTTCAAAATAATGGCAATACCTAACGAAAAATGTACGAAAATTGCGAGTTGGAGTTGAAGAATTGAAGCTTAGTTTTGGACTATGAACAAGCTTGAATTTAAAACATATTTGTCATGGTTTTCCTGCTAAATAATTCCCTAAATGAGATACCTCAGTTGATTAGGTTTGGGGCGACAATTATATGGAGCTGGCTGATTCGGAAGAAAGCCCAAACCCGTCACCAAATTTGTTGGCAGCTACGAGTATTTTAACGCTTCGCTTAACTCAGTCAGTCAACGTTTGGTGTGTCTGTCTGTCTGTCCGTTTCTATTATATAATTCCAGAGCTTAATGCTACCACTTGTTTCACTCACACTCGTCACACTGTGCCTCCCAACTGTCTACTGTCTACTGTCTACTGTCTTTACTGGTGTTTTTCTGGGCTTATAAAACTCTCGATATCTGGTCCGCTGCGTGTGTAGGCTCTACTTTTTTAGCCATTCATTTTGCGGTTTTCTTGTTTTTGTCATTTGCGAAACGTGCTTGGCACGCTTGCCCACATCCCAAATATAGCCAAAAAACCAAAAAAAAAAAAAGAAAAAAAGAAATAACTAAAATACGACCACACGAATTGGCAGCTGTTTTACATTTATTTTACATATTTCTATTTGATTTGTTCATAATTTTATGACTGTCAACTGATTTGCATAAGATATTGTCTAGGTTTTCACCTTGGTATCAAATAAATGCATTGCTAATAAGTTTTTAATAAATTATAATAAACTTTTGTATAGCCCAGTTGGCCCATCTCTCTCTCTCTCTGTTATCGCCTTGTTTTATCTAACTCAATTTGTTTATCAGCAGAAAAAAAAAAATGTATATATATTAAAAAATTCTTGTTTTAATCCCTGTCAGACACATCTTGATTAGTTTTTTTTTTCTGTTTTTTGTTAGCACCATTTATTTAACAAACTGTCAACAACTGTTGCTATCATCCAACATGTTGTGGGTGTAATTAAAGCACAATTTACAGATAAGCAGGAATAGCAACAGGGCCCAGCCCAACAGCTAAACAGCCAAAACCTGACCAACCCACTGAGAATTTAGTCATGAGGTCTATTTAATAAATTCTGCTTTTGTTTTCTTTTTTTTTTACCTGAAACAGCACAAACGTCAAAAGAGTAAACTAATCCAAGCTGACCTCTGGGCGGTTTTATACTTAAAAATGGTCGCCTAAATAAGAGAAATCTATGACAGCAAAGCCTAAAGTAAACAAATGACTCAATATGTTTGTTTTCCCAATACATATATACATATATATATATATATATGTATATGTAGTAAGAGCTTGGAATGGAGAGTTTGCAAAAGAAATTTATACGATCTAGAAGAACAGAATCTAAAAATAAGAATAATAACAAATGGATTGAAATAACAAAATGGTAGGCACATATTTACTCTAAAGCTACGCTTTTAATAAACACCAATTCTAATAGCATAAATCTCGATAATCCAGATATTGAAATGACCAGCAAAGTTGTCCTATACATTAAAGTTTTTCTCTATACATATAACTCTTTTTCCTATTAAAATCTTAATAGTGTGGTATTTAAATATTTTGGAAAATCCACCCCCAAAATCGTTAAATATGGGGTCAACGATAAATGGGGCAAATACTAATTCTCAATAGATTAACTTCAGATTAAGTTTCAAAAGAATAGTAGTGATTTTGATATAGACAGGGACGGAATCAAAATATAGTTCTTATGTTGACCCGGGTAACGCCGGGTGATAAATTTATTCATATAAATATTAGTCCGGTCGTATGTGCTTTGAGTAATAGTACTACATATTGTGACAACATTTATTCAGTTAAACAGTAAACATTCTCTATCCAACATATATAATTTCGAAATTGTTTAAGAAGTCGATATAAATTTTAGCTTTTAATATTTTAAGAGAAGTACGCCATAAGAATGGACACTGGTTCAAATAGTGACATAAAATATGATTATTTGGAGGAATTCGAACGACAATTGGATATATTGCTGAAGCGCATGAAGCCTATAGAGCAATCAGAAAACTTGCTGCCATCATTAAATCAATCAGATAGCAAAGATGATGAAGGATCGGATGAGAGTTCAGTAGAAAAGCCGGAACTTAAGGAAAATGATGATGAAGAGTCGGTGAAGGAAGAAGGAGAGAAGGAAGAAGAAGAGAAGAACAAAGGAGACAAAGGAGATATTGACGAAATGAGTTCCGAGGAGCCTGAGGAGTCCGACGAGCAATATGACGATGATGATGATGATGGTTGGGTTACAGACTACGATTAGTGAGAATCGCACGCTCTCTTTATGTGTTAGCGATAAAAAATTTATGTTTCATTTGAATATTAAAATGACGTTAAAAACATATTTAATTCTTTTTCACTCCCCAAATATATTTTTTGTTTCTTATCCGATCACCTTCAAATTCATTTTCAAATACCAATATAAAAATTGAAGAAGGATCGCATACTTTTCGGCTTATTTACCCCTCATCTGGGGAAATGGGTCTCAAATCTTTATATGTAAAAAAGTCTAATTTTCTCTATTGCTGATCCCCGATTTACATCAAACTCAGTATCAGACTTCCGAATTAAAATCTAATATATACGTGTTTCATACATTTTGGAAAATCGGCTCCCTATGTGAAATGGGGTCAAGTCACGTATGGCGAAAATACAATCGACGTTAAAATCAATACTCAATATTACAATCTTAATAGTGTGGTATTTATATTTTTGGAAAATCCACCCCCAAAATCGATATGGGGGTAACGATAAATGGGACAAATTCTAATTCTCAATCGATCAACTTCAAATTAAGTTTCAAAAGAATAATAGGGATTTTGATGTAGCCAAGGATGGGATTAAAATATAGTTCTTATGTCGACCCGGGTAACGCCGGGTAGTAAATTTATTCATATAAATATTAGTCCGGTCGAATGTGCTTTGTGTACTACGTATAATACATATTTCAACAACGTTTGTTCAGTCGAAAAATAAACATTCTATGTGTTCATTCTATATGTTGGAAAATATTCGTAAAATTCAAAATTGAATAACAGTCAAAATAAATTTTAAGTTTTAATAGTAAGAGAAGTACTCTATAAGGATGGATACTAGTTCAAGTAGGTACCCAAAGAGGATATATTCTGGGCGGAGGATTATTTATGCCGATTATTGGACCGTATGGAACATTTAGAACAATTGAAAGACTCGCCGCCTCCAGCTGGCAATATTGACCCAAATGATGAAATGTTCGATAATTCCCTAGAAAATATATATGGGGGGGCTTATGCCAAGTTCCTGTCGTCTAGCTCGTCATCAGTAACCAGTCACACTTTAAAATTTGTATATTGTTGTGTTCCAGAATGCTCCACATCCAAAGGTATGAAACTTCCCAAAAGAATCTACGATTTTGATTTGGATCCGGAATTGGGTTTATTACGCATGGTGCCTACGGTTTTACGATATAGGCGCTTAACCGATTTCTTCAGCTGCCCATTTCTACGAATGAGAAATCGAATTGCTTTCTAGTTACGGCGTATAATACTCCTGCGTCTTTTGATCACAGTTTTAAATCTCAAGCAGTTTAAAGGTCTAACTCCAGTCCCGATTCCATATACGGCGCGTCGTCGCTGTTGATGGAGTAGCAGATCGGTTTTACGAAGCGGCACCGAGGATCTCGAAGGCTTCGCCACACTTTTAGTCAAAGTCGAAAGCATTTCGTCCCAGTTTTGGAAGGCGCCACAAGGTGCCCCTTGAAAAGGATTCATTTCTATTTCGACTGTTTCTTATCAAAAATAATATATATATATATATATGTATATATATATATAAATTTGAAAATTCAAGAAATAAAAATTGTTCTTTACACCAGCGTATACGAAACTTAACATAAAAGTTATTTTGATAACGGGCGGAAAATAGCTGAAAATCTGAAGAGTTATAATTTTCTCGATTTGTCTCAATCTGTTTCACAAAACTATTTCTCCGCAACTAATAGCTAAGTGATTTTGATATATCCAGGGAGGGGAAATGTGATCCAACATATTAAAACTTAGTTCTTAAGTTGACCTGGGCAATGCCGGGTAATACCGGTTGGTTTATTCATATAAATTTTAGTCCGGTCGAATGTGCTTTGTGTAATACTACAAAGAATATTTCAACAACGTTTATTCAGTCGAAAAATAATCATTCTGTGTGTTCATTCTATATGTTGGATAGATATTCGGAAAATTCGAAATTTTATAAAACCTCTTTAATTTTAACTTTTGCTACTGAAGGGAAGTACTCAATAAGGATGGATACTAGTTCAAATAGTGACATAAAAAATGATAATTTGGAGGAATTTGAACGACGATTAAACATATTATTGGGGCGTATGGAACTTATGGAAGAAACTATAAACTCGCTGCCAATAATTAATCATTTATATGGAGAAGATTATGAAGTATCGGATGAGAGTTCAGTAGAAAACCCGGAACTTAAGGAAAGTGATGATGAAGAGTCGGTGAAGGAAGAAGGAGAGAAGAACGAAGGACACACTATTGACGAAATGAGTTCCGAGGAGCCTGAGGAGTCCGACGAGGAAGATTGCGACGATGATGATGGTTGGATTACGGACTACGAATAGTGAGAATTGATGTTGCGTGCTCTCTTTACGTGTTACTGATCAAAAGATTTATGTTTCATTAAAATATTAAAAAAGACTTTTGAAACATATTTAATTCTTTTAACGGGCGGAAAATAGCTTCTCGATTTGCCTCAATCTGTTTCGCAAAACTATTTCCCAAAAAATAATAGGGGTTTTTGATATATCCAGGGACAAGATAAAAATTTGGTTCTTATATTGACCCGTGCAATATCGGGCAATACTGTATTATAAATGTATATGTAAATGTATTATTGATGAGGACACAGATATAATATAGTCAGCCTGAGTCAAGATATCCCGATAAAAATACAAATCAAAGATGTAACACTATATTTTCCATACTACTATTTTATATGACTGGAATCGGCCAAAATAAATAATCTTTTTGCCAATCAGTCGACATGAGAAAGCTGAATTGACAACAATTAATATAAATATAAAGCCAATTTAAATTTTCCAATATTATTTGCATAGATTGAGGAAAACGATCTATTCTATTTGGGATAGATACAAGAATACTTCGAATTGATAAGGTTCTGATAAGAAGTGTAAGGATATATACAACTTATAACTACAAAAATACCAAATATTCAATGAGGCTATAAATCAAAATCAAAATTCGAAACCAAGTCAAGCCCAAAATTGAAACCAGTTTTCCGAGGTGGTCAATAAAAATGAACAGTTCAATGCACCGGCGGCATCTGGTTTTTGCATTTTTTCTGTTATTGCTGTTCAAATTGGGATTTGCTTATCAGTTCCCATCGAAAACTTGTTGCCTCCCCAAGTAGGCTGACCAAAAGACTACCAAATACCAAAGATACCAGGGGAAAAAAGGTGTTATTGATCCACTTACCTTAATTGTTAATATGCAACCGGCCAGTGCCAAAATGTTGCACAACATGTGATAGGAAGCCATGAGGAGAGTCAGGGCATGCGTCAGGTGGCTAAGGACCAGTTGGAGCACAAAGTAGCATACGGATAATACCAATACCACGTACAATGGTATCGGCTGACAGCGTTGTAATACCTTTTTCACTGGCATCTTTCGCAGTTTTGGCCAATTGATATACGGTTTTTGTATTGTATTGGATTGTATTGCTGCAAGTAAAAAGAGCGTAGATAATGTTAATTAATTGCATAAATATGGGCACAACCCGTTTGTAATTGACGGAAATACAACTAAATTAATATTAAAAAAAAAAGCGAAAAAAATTCATTGTCAACGAACTTTGATTGTGGATCGTATATCGTTTATTATTGATCATATCACTTTACAGCTGATCCACAAAGGACACAAAAGTGTTGGTAATTAGCAAAGTGTAAAGTACTCAAGTAATTATGATCCTACAACGAGCTTATAATTAAATAAATAAGCGTCATGTGTTTGAAATGCTCACATATATCTTATTAAATGTGTTCCACATATTACAAAATTTTTTTCCATATTTATTATTTGGTGAGTTTTTCGGCTCAGAATTCAGTATCTTCTCATAAAAAACTTGATATCATTATATTAGGGTTTTTATACTGTCTGTACTTATTCTGATTTTAATCAAGCAGGTTTTCGAATCTTTAGAAAAGTATTGAAACTTGTGAGGAAAGCCAATCTTCGGTGCGCCGTAGATTAAATACCCTTTCTGACTATGGATTGTTGCTAAATTGATATATTTTAACCGATTCATTCTATGGAAGCTACAAACATCATGGAGTACTCCGATCTTAGGGTAAGCATTTAGAAAATATACTCCTAGATGTAGAAGCCAGTTTTGGTGAGTTTTATTCAGATATCTTGAGAATCAAAGTTTTCCGTACAAGAACTTTTGGACTGGCTGTCCTAACCCTCTGGCTGGACTGAGGGACAAATTTGGTTAGAAACAGACAGACGGACAGACCAACAGATAGACCCAAGGACAGTCTTATAGATGTTCCTTAACCTATATCCTGATAAAGAATATATACTCTTTGTGGCTCTTTCGATCCATTATAGATTTTATGACAAAGTTAGAGTATGCCCTAAAAGGCTGTGAAAATTTTGAGTTTGTGAAAATAATAGTTCTAATCATATAGATAATAGGTCTAATAAAAATTAATGAAAATTTACACAAAAAAAGGTTAGTTTAATTTGATATCATTTAACCCGTATAAGCACTACCCGTGAAAAATAATAAAAAAAATCTTGATTTATATTAAAATTTAACCGGTAAAAAATACACAACACTATTCCAACCGAAAATAAAAGAAATTTTTAATTTTAATTGTTTAGGGAGTAGATTCAAGCACCTTTTTCGGATCGAACTCAGTTCAATAATGTCAAGTTCAAGTGCCGCTTAGGGACTGAGTGAGTACTGTTTCCATTTAGGTAGAAAGGTAGCTAACTATTCGCAGGTAGGTGGTTCCACAAGCCGTGCATGGGCATATGGTAATCATAAATAAGTAAACCTTATGTCCAGGCATGGGCAGGTGGGTTCAGCTATTAGCTGGGTGGGTTGGCCTCCCTGTACCTGTGTGTGTGTGTGTGGCATGCAAATGAAGATGCCACAAGCAAAGCGAATGAAATCGTTTAACAGACTACAGACAGACTATCCCGTCCGACATTGACGTAACATTACGTGACAATGGTATAGGGGCTACTTGTTTTTGTTTTTGTTTTTGCTTTTAATCAAGGTTAGCCCTTTTACAGATGGTAATTACATTGGATTTTAATTGATCGGTTAAACCATGAAATGATCGTTAAGATATGATACAATTGATAGGCCTACATATTTATGAGGCATTTCGAATAGTTTATAGCAATTATATAATAAACTGTACTGAATACAAAATTAATCAAGCCTCATAAGCCCCTCTAGATAAAATTTAGTGTTTTTCTTTTTTTTGTTTTGTCAACATTTTTTAGGAGTATTAACTATGAAATTCTTGGCTTAGTTTTGCAGGAATTTTCGAATGTTATCTACTCAACTATCATTCAAAAGAAACTATATAAAGCACCGAAACTTGGGAACTAGCAGAAGAAATAGTAATCCAGAAAATAAAAGATTATTTAAATGTTACTATTCTAAAGACTAAAAATGGTGTACAATTTATAATAATAATATTTTTAGATCTGATTTGATATGCTTGTCCCTCTCAAGATCCACATACAAATATCTTACACTAATTTGGAATTCCAAACAGCTCTCCAGGTGTGTAATAACAATAGAACAAATTAACCTCTCCCATCAGTCGAACTGCCAAAGGCGCTGATTGCATTTTAAATACCTCACGTGGGTGTAGAAATTAATTTGACTAAAAAAGCTTCACAGAGATTCACAATAAATCGATTTCACAGCATTAAATAGAGCCCCAGGCAACCATAGAGTAACTCCCAAAAAAAAAAAAAGAAAAAAGGTGTCAGATAATAAAATTGGTATCCAGTCACAAGTTGACATGTGTTATACCCCCCAGTATTCCCCACGTCCCTCTATTTAAGCACTGCCAGATGCTAAACGTTCATTTCCTCAATTAGATTTCATTTTCATTGAATGAAGCGCAATTCGTGCGGGGTTCGGTGGGAGTATTGTAATACTGAAGTGCTCTGTAGGCAAATATCTGGTGAATGATAACAAAAGTTAGGCATATAGTTCAAATTAGTTGCCATGGACGTAATACTAGTAGCTAAGTGAATCTACTATTATTGTTCGAGTATTACAAATGATGTTACGCTTGAATGGAGCGAATGGGTTTCTTGAAGGTTCAGTTCAGTGACATTTACAATGCGAACAGAAGAAAATGATTTATAGGGTATATTCCATGGGAATTTCCTTTCCTTTCCAGAAATAAAACCTAGAATTCTGTACTCGGACTAAAAACAATATAAATCCGAAACCTGAAGAAGAACTATGAGTTTTATTTAAGTTCAATAAATTCAATAGATAGAATTTTCTATATTTTAAATAGATATACTAGGGATACGATGGATATGTTTAATCAGAGAGGCGTAGAACTATTTTTTTTATAGCCCATTTTAGTCGCAGCAAATTCTAGTTATAGTTTCTGGTTAAATATTGGTGTTATTGGTAATCAAACCCTATTTACACGTTCCTGACTCAGCAAAGGGCTATATAAATAGAGAGGGAGATATCTCCCTTGATGTTATCAGCAGACTATTCGCATCACTAGGATCAACATGGAATATAATAAATAATTGCTAACGATTGTATATTGAAGCAAATATGCCAACTAATGTTTGTTTGTATGCCGTTCGTCTAAAGTCTAGGAAAATATTGCTAGAATTTCAAAACAAAAATCCATTCAACTAATGGTATCAGTTTTTTTAATCTAAAATTCCGAATGCGTGGACAAAATCGACCTTGTCGACGTGTTCAAAATGGTCAAAATGCAAATACTGAAATACAGTATAAAAAATACTATAATAACATTAGGCTATACTACGTTAACTCTATGGATAGTAGGGTCATTCGTTCAATTCAATTGCGGTCTAAAGCAAAGGGGCCAGGGACCAAAATTTTCAAAATCAAATTCGTTTCTTGCCAATTTGTATGCAAGCTTCGACTTTGCCTTAAAGTTAACGCAAAAACAAACGAAAAATTGCAGTTGATGACCAAAAGATACAAAATATTTATTTACAAATTCCAAACACCCGACAAAACGAAAAAAAAAAAGAAAAAAAAAACCAAATCAAATAAATACGCAAATGTCGTTGAGCCGAATTGATGAAGTGATGCACTGAGTCTCGTTTTATGGATCTAATTGACAAGTAAAGTGAAAGACAGACAGATTTATGCCCAGAAATTTCCAACTTTATAAACGGATTTACGCAATTGTATAAATTTAATTGAAAACCTCTCAGAATATTTGCAAAAAAGCTGCACTTTGCTAATGCGAATGCGAATGCTTTCAAGCAGTGACTTTTCTTTTCTCTGTAAATAACAGAGAATGAATAGAATGTATGAGTAAGCCTGTCATTCTCTTTTTTATATACAAATACTTATATATATTTGAATATCCTTGAGTGTAGAAAACCCTCTAGATATATAAAGTTTCAATTACTAACAGTTTTTCATAATCTGCGTACCCATAACCTACATATGTGTGTATATGTATTAGTATTGAATATGCAAGAGAATGAATCTGGCAACCCCTGACCGGTCACATCTAATATCGATAGGTTCTTTCGATACCACGATTGGAGCCTGAGTTCAAAGCTGCACCACAATAATTATTACCAATTAATTAATCACAAATAAAAATTCAATAGTAAATCACAAAAATTATATATATAGCAGGACAATCGAACAAGTTTATATAGCCAGGTCCGTCTTAAACTTGGTATTAATCCTTCATTTTGTTGCAGATAGCTCTTTTGTTGGAATCAACTGGATCGGACTACTATGTCCTGGTAAGTTTTTGCTGTGGAAATCTCTTTCATTTTCCAAGATATCTTTCTTATATTTAAAGACAGAAAATTGTAAATACCAAACTTCTATAACATTTTTGTAGCTGCCATAGTACAAATCGGTCAAAGTATATAAATTTAACAAGTTTCAAATGCTAATTCAAATCTGCAGGGGTAATCTTTGGCGCTACGAAGATAGCCTTTTCGTTAATGGCTTTATTTGGCCTTACTTATTTTCAGTTGACTTTACATATTATATAGTAATATATATATATTATATTATGGAGTAAAGTTACAAATTTAATTGCCACATTTATGCAGCAGCTTAGCCTTTTTTTATTACACAAATATAAAAGCTTAACAATTAGAATAATGCAAAAAATAAATATATATATATGTAATTTTTACTTATGTATCGTCACAAAAACATTTAACTATCAACCTTTTTTCCAGGTAATGTTATTTAATATAGTATTGAAATGCCTTTTCTTATAGCTGCTGCACCTGTCAGACTGTTGAGCATATTTATGGCATTTTTTCTTAATTTTATATTTATTTGCTTAATTTGTATATATTTTGTTTTTTTATGAAACCCAAGCAACGTGATATCTGCGCCTTGGCAATTAAATAAATAAATAAAATCCTTTAAACACTTTCTCCACAAAACAAAGAAGAAAGGAATGCAAGAATATTATAATAAATGAAAAAATGAAAAAGTGAAAAAATGCAAAAATGCAAAATATTCAAATGAAATGAGCTGTAATAAGAGCTAGTTATTAGTTGGCAATTTAAAATTTGTAAAATTGTATTTAATGAGACTTGAGAGACTCCGAGCAAATTGGTCTATACAAATTATTGTACAAAGTTTTCAATTCAATTCTCCTAAAGTATTTATAGAAAATTAAAATAATATAATAAACAACAACAAATAACAGTTAAGTGTTTACTTGGCGGCGTTTTTAAGTTATTTTTTCTTTTCAAGGCCCGTTTCATCATTTGCATTGAATCGCAGGCCGAAAGTATAATTTTTTTATTTAAATTCAAAGTCTTGCGTGAATTAGCATTAATTTTGGGAACTATATTTAAATGACGCCGAATATATATATATATTTATAAATGTATATACATTATTTATATATATATATATATATATATATAGTATTTTTGGTACCAAGCGCCCAAATAATCACTTGCTAAATGCTTCCATTCATTTTACGCTAACGAATCACTTGACTTGGTATCGGATATTAGTAAGTAGATTCGAATATACTCGTAAATACGCAGATCCCACCTAGAGTCCCACCTTTTTCCTACCTTTTGGCCAACTTTTTCAAGTGGAATATTTCAATAGCCGGTTTATTCCAAAAAACGAACGAAAACAAGCCCCCAGACTTTATTTTTGGATGTTATCAGACTTGTCTAACTTTCTTAGCGCTAAACACTTTTATAGACGTGTTTTTGGCGGGTCTAAAATAAAAGTTCGCAAGTTCCAAATTTATAAACAAAAAAATATATATAATAATCTTATAGATATGCCTGAAGCCTGAAGCTGATTCGTACACTGCTGTACATATAAATAGAAACGCACGCGTGGAAAAGTTTTTGAGTTGTTTTTTTGTTTGTGTAAAAATCACAAATTTGATACGTACAAATATTTAATATCTATTTATAGCAGAGCACACCGCAAAATCACAACGTTTGACTTATAATTTTGTATTTTGCACCGTTAACACAAATTTATTTATTTATTTGGCGAATTCAAAAAAAAAATTCGGGCGTTAATTTTCACACACGCACCAACACGACACCTGTCGGACGCTATTTGTACTATGTGCCGAATGCGCTCAGACGACGTGAACGGCAGCGCGGCTCAAACTCTAATGAAAGGCTGCCGCCTGCCTGCCCATCAAAAGCAAACGCAGATCAAGCGCAGCAACAACAACAACCACAACAACGAAAGCAAAGATGATAATGCCACGGAAAGCACAAAAGCGAATTGAAAGTGAGAGCGTAACGAACAAAGAGAGAGAAAGAGCGCGGGAGAGAGTGTGTACGCGCATGGGGGTGTAAGGTGTTGAGTGCGTGCCATTTAGTTCGGCAGACATTATCAGTGGGTGGAATTAAACGCAGACGAAGAGCGTGGGAGGAAGAAAAAGCAAGAGCGTGCAGGCGCGTGCAGGCTGTTGTCTGTTGTTGCGGCCTTTAGGGGTTTATACGTGCAGCTTATCGTGATTATTGAAACTGATAATAATAAACATAGAGAAAATATATGCTAATCTATTTCTAATCACTGTGCGGCGTCCATTTTTATCATTTATTTTAGTTTGTCTATCTCAAGCACGCACTATTTTAGTTGCCAGGAGCGTATTTTTTTAATTTATGGCTCTGGTATGTCAGATTTTACCTAAAATTTCTTAGTTGCTCGGTTTATTGTAGTTCTTATCGGCTTTTCACTGTCGATAAGGGCATTGTTTTGTTTGGTTTGTTTTTCAAGTTCAGCGTTTGTATGTACTTATTTTTACCACGGACCTTTTAATGTTTTGTGGTTTTATGCGCATTAATTTTTTACCATATTCAACGATCGTGACGACGGTAAAACGGTAACTGTTCTTTTGTGTTCTACTCGTACGAATGCCAGCCATGCCTAAGGCAATTTTTCATAGTTAATGCATTAAACACGCACATTAGATACAAAAAATGCATCGAGAGTACTACAAGTAAAAGACTTACTGTTATTTATTTCATTATTAAGAATGTAAGGGAATTCAGCAGGTACACAATAGATGAGTTCTGAATTTTGGGCATTTAAAATCCACTTTTTATACGGCATTTTCAAATACATGAAATATACAGAAAAAAGTAGCTTTGTTTTAGTACGCTGTAATATTCTACTTCATACCAAAAGTGCAATAGTAAAACCGTTAAACTACGAACGTTACATTTTTAAAACTTGTCAGCAAAGTACACGGATCTGGCAGCACTGTGCATCATTGTTATCGACTTTTCAGTATTTGAATTGTGGTATATTTTTGTTTTTGCATGTATGGTCACACTGCAATGCTGCTGACATCTACGGCTGTGTTTTCATTCTAGCGACCCAGTAGACCCAAAATCTGCGTGGAAAATATATAAAAAAAAAAAAACAATTTATAATTAAACTAGTTTAGTAACGGTAACAAGCGGCGCTTAACTATGGCGGCCATAGTACTAACTAGGAACATGCAGCTGGCGAGTAAGTGGAGCACAACAAGCAATCGAAATGAATACCCTCTGCAAAAAATTATGTAATATTTTGACTGATTTTTCTGGTAATTGTCTCTATATTGCAGAGCATCATGGCAGTGGCGTTGTGGGTGTGCTCTGCCTGCGCGGCTATGCTGCTGCTGCTCCCGCAGCGGACGCAGATGCACCACGCCCACTGAAAACGACGAACTTGGCTGCAATGAAGCGGGGCACTGGCGGACGTAGCAGCTTTAACGGCATTGTTGCCACCGTCTTTGGAGCGACCGGCTTTGTGGGACGCTACGTTTGCAACAAACTGGGCAAACAAGGCACGCAAATGATATTACCCTATCGCGGCGATGATTCCGATGTGATTCGCCTTAAGGTTTGCGGCGATTTGGGACAAGTTCTGTTCCATTTCTATAATCTGGACGATCCTCGGTCCATCCGGGAGGCCGTTAAGCACTCGAATGTCGTTATCAATTTGGTGGGCAGGGATTACGAGACGAAGAATTTCAAATTCAAGGATGTACATGTAAATGGTGCAGCCAGGCTGGCCAGGTGAGAAATTGACTGCTAGTGCTACATAGTTATCGATAATTGTTCCTTTTTGATAGTTTCGATTCCCTATCGCTAAACTACTGTATTTTATTTACAAGCATCTAGTATCTACATTTTCGTAGACTTATGTGGCAGTCTTCTGTCTAAAATATACTGTCGCAGGCGGGACTAACTATTTGTCATTAACTTTAGTTTTACCGATTTATCCTATGGGATCAATGATATAGCAGACCGATCTTGACAGTTTTTAGTACGCATATAAATAAACACACTTAGGCATCTAACTTCTTAGGCCATTTTTTTCTTTCTATGGCAGCCATGTGATATAGTCTTCCGATCCGACCGGGTATCAGATATGTAATATAAGCAACAGAAAAGTGGCCACATATCTTGGGTATGCGGCCCTTGCTTACACTACATATGACGGAGCCGGCTGGATCGACTTAACTCAAAACTGGTAGACTAGTTTGCATAGAAACAGACAGACGGACATGACTATATCGGCTCGTCTCATCATCGTGATTAATAATGTAGATATTTGCAGAGTTGCAGATGTCTCTTTGTATTATGAAACATCGATACTATCGATTGCTCTGCATCAACTGAATTCAATTAAATTACCTATTTTAGCATTTGCCGTGATGTTGGCGTGGAGCGTTTTATACATCTTTCCTCTTTGAATGTGGAGGCCAATCCGAAACCGGTTTACATCTCGGGAGGAAGTAAATGGTTAAAGAGCAAATATGAGGGAGAGCTGCAAATACGCGATGCATTCCCCAATGCAACGATTATACGTCCCGCTGATATCTACGGATCGGAAGATCGCTTCTTGCGTTACTACGCACACATCTGGCGTCGCCAGTTCCGCTCTATGCCGCTGTGGCACAAGGGAGAGCGCACCGTGAAGCAGCCCGTTTTTGTTTCGGATGTGGCACAGGCTATCGTCAATGCCGCCAAAGATCCAGACAGTGCCGGACGCATCTACCAAGCTGTGGGGTAAGTTTATATATATTTGTCATCAGAATAGCGATTGTCTATCAAAACAATTTATGTTTTCAAAATATTTATTTTAATATCTTCATTAAAACTGCTCAGCTAGTTTCCAATATCCTTATCGAATTCCATAAAATTAAGTGTTGAATAATAGTTGAAAAATCCATGTTTCTTATAATTTATATTTAAAAAAAAAAAATCAGAAAATATTTTATTTTTACTATTTAAAATCTTCTTTATTTTGTAGACCCAAGCGTTATAAGCTGAGCGAATTGGTCGACTGGTTCCATGGCCTAATGAGGAAGGATCAAAAACGCTGGGGATATCAGCGCTACGATTTGCGCTATGATCCTACTTTCATGATGAAAGTAAAGTTCACTAATTTGATCTGTCCCGGAGCACCCATTGCCGGTCTTTCTGTAGATCGTGTGGAGCGAGAGTACATTACCGATAAGGTGCTTCCTGGTGTGCCAACCCTGGAGGATTTGGGTGTACAACTGACGCATATGGAGGATCAGGTGCCCTGGGAACTGCGTCCATATCGTGCTGCCCTATACTACGATGCTGAGCTGGGTGAATTCGAGACGCCACCAGCGCCAAAATCGATTGAAGCTCGTGAGGAGCTTCGCTTATTTGCCTGAACGTTATAAATTGGAAATTCTTAGTGCGTTTAACACTTTAAATAAATTGTCTAAATATTAAAAGAAAAATTTAGAAAAATGTAGCTTAGTATTTAGATTTTTATTAATCCAGTTGGAATATTTCTCAAGATATTGAAAATCACTATTCGGGGTAAATTTTCCAAAAAATGTTTTATACATATTTTCAAATCGTACACTATCATGCCAACTATGTACATGATATAATAGTTAAATTTTAATGAGATTTTTTTGAATGTATGAAACTGGTGAGAATGCTTCTTTCAAAGCGTTTTATATTTTTAAATAATATGGACTGTATGATACATTTTTATTTGAGTTTTCAATATTAAAGTAAAAAATTCTGTATTGTATTTAAAATTATTCAAAATTTCTCAAGTATTTTTCAAGTTTTAAATAATGGTTACCAAAGTCTTTCAATAGGAATTATTTTGGAACATTCATTTACGTTAAAAATAATTTTCAAAACAAATCTATGAAACTTATAAATCAAATAATTATTTAATTATCTTAAGACAAATACAAATATTTTAAAGCGAATAATTAAGAAATAGAGAAGAAAATCTAAACTTATCAAGCATATTTAATATTTTTGTGGTTTTAAGGTAAAGTTGTATAGTTTGGTTATATATTTATTGGTATAAGCTTAAATACGCACAGTTACCAACACTGAACACTTTGTGATGCCATTATGCAATACTTGATCAGGCGTTGCCAGATAGAGTTCGAATGCTGCGCAACCCTAAAAAAAATCAAAACAAAGGTACATTTCGACAGATGCAGGCAACACTTGCAAACAATTTTGAGGTAATTCTTATTTCCTAGCGGCAAAAGCTTTTACAGTTTTCCTTCAACCTTTCGCCTGTGCAAGCTGTGCGACACGGAAAATTCGCTGTCGTTCAAAGCGGCTGAAAATTCGATTTATAGAAGTGTCAACTTCTTTTTTTTTAAGTGAAAAAAGTGCAAGAGTACGGTACATACGTGTGAGTGTGCATAAAGTTTGTGTGCAAGTGTATGTGTGTGCGTGTGTGTGTGCGATGCGGCGCGCTAACACCAAAATAATAATGGCAAGTGCAAGTGAATAATAAAATGAAATCAGAATATAGACTGCCACCTTCGAATGTGTATAATAATAATAAATTAGATGATACAGATAAAGATAAATTTTCGTTTTTAGAAATCGAAGTGAGCCGCATCAATTTCATAACAGATAAATCGATCAAAGCGCAAACGTCAGCGTCAACGTCGGCGTCAGCAGCAGCAGAATCCCTATACGAAAGCCCTGGGCAAGCAAAAGCCGAACCGAAGGAGTGTGCGGGGACGTCGTGTGTGTCGGGTGTTGGTATTGGTGCTGTAACGGCAAAAATCATCTGGTGGGGTGAACAGTGGGAAACCGCAGCCAGCGTCAGCATCAGCTGTGACGCCTGCAGCAGCAGCAGCACCAGCAGCAAAAGTAACGGCATCAAAAAGCTCTCTCAAATCCGAAAGCAAAGCTCAAGGCAACAGCAGCATAATAATAATTATCATCTTCAGCAGCATCATCATCATCATAATAAATTACGTTATTGTGTGCGCAGCAAAAGCCTCGCGCTATTCTTAGATTATTTACGCGAGTGTCCGTCCATTGAAATTGTCGCCAGCAGCAACAACAGCAGCAGCGACGTCAACGACCACGCCCACGATCAAGAATCAGCCTCAGCAGCAGCAGCAGCAGCAACCGTCGCCCAGCCGCAGCCCTCTGCAGCAGAAACAGGAGCAGCACGTCTGCCACTGCCGGCGCCGCTGCTGCGCAAATACGCAGCAAACTATACTAACGGTTGCAATTTCGAGTATAAAACCACAATTTATGCTTTATATCGTCACCTCAAGAGTCGTGGCACGTCGGGTCAAGTGCAACAGCAACAGCAGCTGAGAGTCGGTGAATTACAATTGCGATTTAAGATGCTATTTGCCGCTGCCGCTGCCGGCGCTGCAGCCAGCGCCAATAAAACCGTACGTATTGGTGCAGGAACTGCAACGTCGCTGTCGCTGCCAAAGCCGGCTGCGCTGCTGCTGCAGGATCAGCAGCATCAACAACATCATCAGTTGACCAACAACAACTATTCTCAGTCGCAAACGGGCGAGCGTATTTCAGGTGAGTAAGTAAAGCTTTTTGCCATTTGCTCTAGCCAGTGTTGCCATCTACTGGTAGTCCTAGAAAAAAGCTAAACAACGGTTGAAAAATAGCTAAAAGTACCCAGTTGATAAAGTAGTTAACTCTCTCAATTAAAACTTATTAGCCGAAAAATGCTAGGTGGGCGAATCCATGGCATGTGAGGGGTTACAGCGTTTTCTTTTACTCAACTCAATTCTCTTAAGACTAGCTAATTTAGCTTGCCAGCACTGACGTTCTATTGCATGCGATTTCTCTCACTTTGTCTCGCTCTCTCGATTACCGCAATTGGAAGCTCTCGAGTTCGTTGCCGTCGCTGCTGCGTCTCAGTCAACGTCGGCATTCTGTTTATTTTGGTTTTCTGCGGCATTTTCATGTTATTTATTTATAAACTTATACATTGTATGTTTTACATACAGACACACATATATACATAAACACATAGGTTTATACATATGTACAGATGTAGACTTATCTATGATTTTTGTATCTAAGAAAAGATAGCCACAAGCTCTTAACAGTTTGTTGACTCTTACGTAAGAGTCGGCGTCATTTGTTTAGCCTTCGCCTTGGCAATTGAAATTGTTGCCAATTTTAATTTATTAACAACATTTGCAGCTTCTTTTCAACGTCATCGCATTTTCAATTCTTGCGAATTTCACCGAGTCACAAAACTTTCCATTGCGTAGCGTCTGCCAAAGCAAATGCCGAGAATACGAATAAGCAAGTGAAGACGAACAAGAAATACCAAAGGCCCAGAAATACACAGTGTGATATATAGAAAACACGTGCAGGCCCTCTCAGACTTAAAAAGAGAGACTGAGAGGCGGCGTATAAATATTGCTTAACCAACAAGGAGCGTAGTATGTTTTTAAAGGGTTGGGCCGCATAAAAAAGGGCGCTACAAATGTTGAATACTCTTTGGGCATCATCAATAACCAATACTAATATTATTTGCCCTGATCGGTTGGATTATTGAATGCGTTGCATTCAGTCTAAGTTCTATAGCTTTTAAGTGTTCGCACTTATATTATAAAAGATGATGTAATAGTCGTGAAAATAAGAAAAATAATTGATGTGTGTGTATTGTATTTGTAATGAATTCTTATCACACATGATTATGAGAATAAATTGGGTCGTTATAGAGCTTTAGTTTTGCGTATTATAAAAAGTTATCTTGCGCATCTAAAACTATGAATTGTAGATTAAACTTACAAAGGTAACCTAAAAATTAAAAATAAATGAATCTGTCTGAAAAATCACTCGCAGTGTGTAGAAGAATAATAAGATAATTGTAAAAATGCACTTTTCAATTATTATAAGCCTGTCCTGCATTTGTAATTTTTGAAACCTTTGAATCATTTAATCCGCTCCTGTTCACCCCAAGCAATGACGGCGTACACACATACATATACAACTTTATCACGCTCTATGCTTTCATGGTCTATTCCACGCTTGTTTTTGTTGTGCCAGCGCTTTGCCTGTTTGCCGGCTGTGCTTTTCGTGCCCCTGATAAAAAAGCATACTGCGTCAGGCTCGGAAGGCCAATGACGGAAAAGCCCAGAAATGAATACACTTACGCGAATTATATATGTATGCATGTGCATATGTATGTATGAATGTATGTATATACATATAGAGAAACACAAATTCAGATAAAGATTGGTGCAAAATGTTTTATTATCAAAGCTTAGGCAATATGTGATTCAGTATTCGGTTTCAAAATGGAATGCAAAGAACATTTGATACGCTTGTTTGTTGCTTTAACGCTGCTGCAAAGAACATTTGATATAAGTGTTTGTTGTTTTTACTATAATGGTAAAAGCAATAGTCTACAAAAGCTGTAATCGATAGGCCTAGGCCTTGATAAGCAAACCATAGCCGTTCCTGTACCCCTCGTCTCGGATTTCAGCTTTCGTTTCGCAGTTCCCTTTTGGGTGCTAATACCATGCGAATTTCTATGGTTTTTAATCAGGTGTAGCGAAAATTGAGGGGCTACACAGTACCATCTGCTGTTAACTGGTTACGTCTAGTACTAGAGGTGGGCGCGTGGTGTACTTGTTCTTTATTTGTCTTCTAATTTTTTAATTTAGAATATAAACTAGTAAGGAGAAGGTAACGGCGCGCCGAAGACTATATACACTATTATTTAGTAGTAGAC
Source organism: Drosophila repletoides (assembly GCA_018150835.1). NCBI lineage: Eukaryota > Metazoa > Arthropoda > Insecta > Diptera > Drosophilidae > Drosophila > Drosophila repletoides. The sequence goes on from JAECWQ010000231.1 coordinate 5,845,978, forward strand.
CGATCTTGATAATTTAGTGTGCGCTTAGATAATATACTCTTTCATCTAAGTTGTAAATTTAATTAAGATACATTTTTAGAAACAAAACAGTTTTCCATACAGCAACTTCTTAGGCCGATTGTTCCTTTCTATGGCAACTATATGATATAGAATGCCCCATACAAAATTGTATTCAACTAGCTCAAAAATTGAGACTAGGTTGCATTTCAAAATTCCATTTGTATTTCACGCTCAAGTCACGCTCACGTCACGCACTCATCTCTAGCTGGTACTTTGGAATCTCCGCCTAGTTATGTCAGTGAACCTGGAAATGCTTATCTCGTTCAATTCATTTGTCGCGTTGCTATGCTAAAAATCGAAATAAAAATATAAAAAAAACCCCGAACCTTGAAACATTTTCATCAATACTAAACATTTTCTAGCCCTATCTTGTGATTTTCACGCTCTGAGCAGCAATCTTTGTAAATAAAATGCATATGCTAAAAAATCTATTACGCTATTTGACTGTAAATCGCGTAATTTTTCCATTTATTGTTAAACTTTTCCAATGCCAAATATGCAAAATTCTATGACTTGAGTTCATTTTGATTGCCAAACTTGTTTTACACTCATAAAAAGGCATTCTATTCGCTATAAGTCTATATTTGAGACACTTTAAAGAAGAATCCAATAGTTTTGAGAAAAATGATCTGAGAAAAGGGAGTGGAAACTTTTAAAATAAACGTCTTTAAAATAAGAGAATGGAATTAGGGCTAGACACAAAAAATAAATAAATAAAATGAGAAGTAGAAACATTTTTTAAGATCTAGTTGTTCTGTAAATTAGAATACGAAAAATAGATTTTAAAAAATTTTAACAAAATTTGGCGTATCTAAACTTGAAGTTATTTTTGAAAAAAATTAAAAAAAAAAACAATATGGATGAATAATTAAATTTATAAATTGTATAAATGGGGAGAGCAACTTTGAAGACGATACCAATAACCGTTATTAATGCTAGCTTTTGGAGAGTATTTCAACATCGGTGAGCTTTTTTCGAGCGAGCAACAGAAAAAGCGAGAGGGAGAGAGCGAGAGAGAGAAAGAGCGCGCACTCGTGAGTGCGGGAATGGCGAGGTAAAGCATAAACTGCGATTAATGCCGGCAGCGGCATCCCGTATCAGGTCAGGCCCAAGAACGGAACGACAGACAGAGAGAGTGGAGTTCTCTTGTCATTATAAAAAAGCACGTTGTGGCGATCGGACACACGTTTCGCAACGACTTAAATAGGACACTAGTAAATTGTAAAGCTTCTGGAACCTATAAACGCCACGTTTATAGCTACTGATCGATTAATTTATTTCTATATATATATTTTTTGATTGATATATTGCAGGTACAGTTGCAGCAGCAGTTGCCGTAGCGCCCGCTAAAGTTGAGCTAATGGAGGCCATGAAAAAATTGGATGCCGATTTGGTAGCACTCTTTGCTACGGCGGCGGAACCAAAAATAGAGCAGCTTAAGGAGCAATTATGGCCGGAGCAGGCACTGCCGGAACAGGAGCATCGAAACGTTACACGCCAGCAGATGGCGGACGAGGAAGAGCAGGCAACACCTGAGCTTTTCAAGCAGGTAAATGCCCTGCAATTACACCTGGAAGCCTTGACCTTGCAACCGGAGGGCACCAAGCGTATGGAGCTGCTCCAGAGCGAAGTACGACCCATTTTTACCGTTGAATGTCAACTGTCGAATGAATTAATCAATTGTGTGCCACGAGCTGATATGTTTCATTTGATGCAATTCGAATCGGAGAAATTCCAAAGTCTAACCCAATGCACTCGCTTCGGTCAGACACAGATGCGTCAGGTGCATTTGCCAGCCCTGGTTGATGCTAGCCCTGAGCAGAAGCAGCAGCAGCACGAGCAGGAGCAGGAGCAGGAGCAAGAGCAGCTGGGCTGCATTAATTTCACCATTTGGTGGCGTGAACCAGGAACTTGTCTCAACGAGCTGCTTGGCATGGGGCGCCTACACCTGTCAGAACTGTACCAAGCCTCGCTGCTGGAGCAGTGCAAATGTATTGCCATACAAAGACGCGACTTACACCTGGCCAGTCTGTATCTCAAGATAAGTCTACGAGCCGATTTGATCTATAAGACCGTAACTAACGGGCAAAGCAGCAACAATTCGAGCACCAGCAGCAGCAGTAGCAAGAACAACGGCCACAGCGCAGCTGCCGCAGGTGAATATATATGACTAAATTCGTTTGGGTGCAAACAACTACAACAACAACAACAGCCACAACTACAACAACAACAAAAACAACAACAGCTACACAATCACAGATGCAACAGCAACAACAGCAGCAAAAGCAACAACATCATGCACTCTAACGCCACAATATTGACGTCTCTTCTGGGGCTCTATCATCATCTATTGGCTGGCGTGATGCTCATAAAAGTGCTGCTGCCGCCTTTTCTCCTTCTCATATTAAGCTCAATAAAATTTTTCATTTTATTTGGAAACGAACAAAAAGAACAACAACAAAAATTCGCTCGTCTTTTTTTATTTTCCTATACTCAATTCCTTTTCTTTTTACCTTTTTTTTTCCCCCTCTTCTCACACAGCTCTCGACAATATTTATTTATACGCGTATTCACTTGTCGTCTGCTGTTTATTTTTAATGCTCACATTTTAAGTTGACCACGCACAGTGGGTTGGACGACTGCAATTTTGGATGGCAAAGGACTAGGGAGACTTTTGTTTTTAACTCACTATGTTTTGGTTAACAGTCAAATAATGCTTAACATAACATCGAAATGTTAGTTAACAGAGCAGTTTTCACTTGGATTTTAATGCATATTTCAATATTTCAACAAATTTTCTATCTATTTTAGCCTTAGCTTTAGCATTTCAGTCATTTATTCAAATTTTTTTATTCAGAACTGAGACATAAGAAAACTATGAATGTGCTCTGAAGACTATATATAAAAAAACAAACTTATTTAATTATTCTTCATTTAATCGTCCAAAGTCCGTTATAACAATTATAAAATGTAGCTCCCCAGGATAATATCTGTTATATCTGATAATATCTGTTTTTTTTTTTAATAATTCTCATACATAAATCTGATTAATACAACATTATACATACATATATTTAGGAAAGTAATTTTTCATAGAGAAATGTTTATTTATTTAATCCAATCTCAGTTTTCACCCCACTGTGCTAACCTTTAAGCTGTCAAAAATTTTTTTGGCCTGGCCGAAATCAAGTTCTCTTTAATTTTGCCTTCCATAAGCACGAGAGAAACTCATGTCTTAACAGCTTGCGCCCGGTTTTATTCGCTTAATTCGATCCGGAAACAATCTGTCGGCTGATAAAGGCAAATCTGAGTACTGATTCAGTTTTAAAATACGTTTTTAAATTGGCACATGCTATAGCGGGGTTCAAGGTGCAGCTGCCTATATACATATACATTTGGGTGAGATTCCTGTCCGTATCTGTACTTGATCTTCTCCCGCTTTCTCTTTTACAGGCAACAGCAACAGCAACAACAATATTAAGGAGAGCAACTCAAAGGCTGCAGCAACACAACCAATGCCACCGCCTTTCATTAATAAAAACAATAAAAATAATAAAGCCTCATTGGAGAGCGTCAATTTCATGGCCGAGACAACGAAGGTGCGCCTTTTGCGTGGCTATATCTATGCCAGCGAGATGCGTCAACTGTCTACAGCAGCTACCACAGGTTGCAGGGAGTTGATCGTGTGGAAACCCTTTTGGCAGGTGCAGCCCCTTTCGGTGCACTTGAATCACAATGGTGTCTTTCAGCTGCACGAACAATTTGCAGTAATTAACGATGACAAGTTTCTGAGCAGTGTGGAGAGACAGCATCTTATCCTCGAGATACGTCCACTTGCAGGTCACGTGAATCTGCCACTACATCAGTTCTATATAGCCTACAAGGATGACAGCATCACCAATCATCTCTGCAAGGGCAAGGTGAGTTATCTCTCGGAATAAAAATAATAACAATACTCTTGACCACCCTTTCTCCTGGTAGCTGCCCGTAATTTCCATTGATGGCTGGGCTCCAATTGTGAATCCGGAGACACAAGCTAGATTAGGAGAACTTAAAGTACTCCTGGCCATTGGGAGCGAGGCGCAGATAGCAGAATTAAAGCGAGTCCGTGGCTTTGATCCGGAAAACAGTCAACCGTCGCAGCAACGTACCACAGATCTGTTGGACATGCTGCAGAATGCACTAATTGCACCGCCGAGTGCATTATCTGGATTATCAACATCCAGAGTTGTTTCTGCTCCTGCTAAACCAACACCAAAACCAGCACCAACACCTGTAGGCAATTCCTTTACTTTTAGTCTACATATTATTGGTGCTGCTGGACTGCCGCTTAATCCCGGCTATGCCAAATCTAGCAAGAAGCAGCTGGCCAAGCGACAGGCGGCGGCCAAGCGTTTCCCGCCCAATGAGCCACCCAACACCTATGTGACCTTTCAAGCTTTGGACTGCAATTCGCAGACATATAAGTCCCACGAGGGCTTGGTCTATGCCACGCCCATTGCAGATCGTTCAAGGGCCCCGCAGTGGGAAACCAAGTTCCAGGTCCTAGTCGATTCCGAATACTTAAGCAATGTGAGTTCTATTTGAATTTTTTATTCAAAAACTTAACGGTTTTCTGTTTGTGCTTCAACGATCTGGCAACGCCAGCTCTTCGTTAATACAAATGCACGTTAAAATTTAAAAATTTATTTACTTACAATTTATTTATATCTCATCTTTCATTCTGTAGCCCCAAAAGTTGTTTATATTGAAGGTATGGAAAAAGACAGGGTTGAGTTCGGGCGCAAGCACGGAACCGACGCCTTTGGAGGATGCTATTATAGGATTTGCTGCCGTGAATTTGGGTGACAGCCTGTCCAGCGGCTGGCATAATATTGTCGACTTTAATGGACGTATCACAGGCGGACTGGAAGTGAATTTAGACGGACTGCCCAGAGGCCCCAGAGTTCTGGCCAGCTCCACAGGCAATGTGGACAATGCCATAGAACAGTTTGAGGAATCTCTGGAGCTGCGGCACTTGCAGCTCGGACAGGCTATAAAGCGCAAATTTACGGAGCTGGAACAAATCTCGAATAGATTGCGTACACGTCTGGTGGATGTGACGGGGCAATCGCTGCAGTCACCGCAATACGATGTGGATAAGGCTCTAGACAATTGGAAGCCAGATGAAATGCAGCAATGGCATGAGGATGATGATCTTGTCGCTGATTTTGAGCGTGCTCTACAGACACCCACACCAACTCCGGAGACGGAGGCAGAGGCAGAAGCAGCGGCAGCGGCAGCCACACCCACCGCACAAAGCCAAGCCGATGGGGCTGAAGAGGAATAGCCCAGGCTGTGGCTCGAATGTCTAGCACATATATTTAGTCAAAAACTTTTTGTCGCACTCTCTCGATGTCTATGAAACAGGCTCAAAAATAGTTATATGATCTTTAGATATCCATCTATATATATAAACAATTATATAAACCTAGTTATAGATACATATATATGTATTCTCATATACTGTACTTAAAATCCACACACATTTTAATGGCTGTCCTTCTTATAGCGTGAAATCAAAGCTAGAAAAAAAACGAAATTTATAAAGCGATCACCTGGCGATCGTCTTGAATTTGAATTAAACAATTATTAAATATTATTTTAGGTAAAACATACCCAGAATGAAAAGTCCCATTTGGCGTCAATTGCCATATTTGTATTAGTTTTGAAACTGTGTTAATCACCTAAGTATTTAGTCACTATTACATAAATACGAATTAAATGCTATAAAACATAAAAAAGAGACGACTTTTTATATTGCTACAAATGGAGATTTATCTAAGAGTCCCATCTCTGAGGTTTCATAATTTACAGAGCCATTTCTAAACCTAATTTCAAGGGAATTAAGGGAAGGCTATCTTCCGCCAAAGAATATCCTTAAGTAGGTAGGTATAGCATAACTCTTAGACCGATTGCTCCCATGACAGCTATATGATAGGGTTCTCCGATCGGATGAGTTTCGACACACATTGTAGCTTTGCTGGCACACAGCCGGACATGGCTCTATCAACTCGCATCTCGCCGTCCTAATCAATAATATAAGTGTATATTTTATATCATTCCCCCCCGCAAGGTTATAAAAAATGCTACTCCATTTGGTAAACGGTCTGTAATGGGTGACAGTTGCCAGGAGCATTTATCTTTCTAAATGGATGAAATATCCAATATGATTCTCAATATACGGGTACTAAAGTACTCGCCGATAATTGCAGTTATCAAGTGTTTATACAGCGCATTATCATTAAATTGCACTTAAATTCAATACAAACAAAAGTGGCAGATCCATTTCCACTGATAACCCAGCCAAATGACGTTTTATACGCAAACAAAAACAAAAATCAAATAGATATCATAAAAGTGCAAATAATTGTTATTTAGTCACTTGTTTTGTTGACGGTAAATTGAACTTTATAATGAAATCTGACCAAGTTGAATTTCACAAAAAAAAAAGCAAACAAAAAAATTCATTACCAAAACAAGCCGACCTTATCAAGCTAGAAGCTAGTATACTCTACGTACAGTCAGTCTCTTATAATATTGATAATTGTCGTTTCCGAATAACAAATGCGTTTCTAATTTTTTCTTTTTTTTTTTTAAATACAAGTTGAAAAATATTTTTTAATATAAAAATGGTTACATTCTTAGCTTAAAACTATTGTGTGTTTAGGTGTGTGTGTGTTCGTGTGTGGGTGTGTATTTTTTTTCGGGGTACAGTCCCCTAAAACGAACTTTTCAGTTTCCAGTTTTCTTTATATGCTAATAAATCAAAACGTATCCGACGCAAAAAAATATGTTCTATATGATTCTACTACAATATGCCTATGTATATGTATATGTATATATGTATTTGTATATTGTTTATGTGGTAAAAGTCAAAATTCTAATAATGGTTTGGTTTTGTTTGGCGAATAATGATTGTATGGGGCGGGGCATTAGTCTAAAACTTTAGAAGCAAAACAAATACAGTTAAACTGAAACTGAATCTGAATGAATTTTCAAATGAAATCGAGATTCATTTAGCTGTATTCCAAATGCAACCTCAACTTTAGGATCTGTCCATGAAATTGGTATTTATAAAAATTGTATAAAATATATGTATATGTATGTTGTTATGTGGTATGTATATATAGAAAATTCTGTTTAACCCTTTTCCTAGGCATTAGCTTGTTATTGTTGCTTACAAATTATATAGTAGGCTTATGTATACTAATATATGTATATATATATATGAGTAGGTTAAAATTGTGTGCTGTATTTGCGGTTATTGTTTTAATGCATGTGTGTTGTGAGCTGGAATACGTTTGGCTGATTATTGACAATGCGCCTTTCTATCTGTCCTCTCTTCCTCCTATCTGTATCTATATATGGAACGTTCTGATGTTTTGATGGATTGATGGATTGCATATATTGTTGATTGAAAACGTTTCGTTTACTCGTTTTATTTTTATTGTTTTTTATTGTTTATGGCGTCTTTCAGTCAATGACCACGCGGGTAAGCAGTATGCCGCGCTTGCTCAGCCACAAGCTACAATTATATAAAAAAGAAATAAACGTTAGTTAAGCTCAACTTTTTAAAGATACATATATTAGTATCTCAATTGTGATTATTATTTACCCAAAGCCTGCGCCCAGCAGTAGCGAGAGTACATTGGTAACCAGCAGCGAGTACAGTATTTCGCGGGAGAACAACGAATTTGCGCCCAGACGCTTTAAGCGTATGGAATAACCCGTGTTCTTCTTCTTCTCCTCGTCATCGCCATCGTTGGAACGCTCAAATTTCCAATCTCTGCGTATATAAATAAGAACAGATACATTGTTGAGTAAATATGTATGGTACGACTAGCGTATACTCTACAGTTTTAAAAAAAAGTTAAGCTTTTATTGCATATCAATCGATCGTAATGAAATGTTGAACAAACATATAGATAATATTTGGAAATTCTTCTTTTCTTGACTTTTGTATGCTATATAGAAGCGTTGTAAAATTATCGATAGATATGCATATATATCGAAATAATCGATGTTTGAGAACATCAAATAACATCTATGTAAAAAAAAATCTTCATGACTCAATACTCAATGAAAAAATATCGATCAATGAAAAAATCGATAGTATCGATATGTCTATCTGTAGTGTCTATTTTGTGAATTGGGGGGTCTGATTTATATATAAGTCAAGCCGAATGATCAGGAATACAAATATATATTTAACGGGAACAGAGTTAATTAGAGGTATTCTTTTTACCCATTTTAAATAGCAATAGATAAACAATTTTAAAAAATAAATATAACAGAAAAAGTTTTCTCACTTTGGTGGCTGCTCCTCAACGCCGCGATTCCAGTTCTGTAGCCAATCGCCATTATCGGTGTTTTGTTTATCGCCAGTCTGTTGTTGGATTGGATTGTGCATATATAATTTATTAATTTATTTATTTAGTTCAAGTGCCAAAAAGCTAAGGCTGTATTTGTATTTGTTTATCTTATTTTGAACTCACCTTAGTCCAATAATTGATATATACATTTTGTAGCTCATTATCTGGGCACAGCTCTGACTGTGGACTATTCGGTGGACTCTTCGGGCTATCCCGAGGTGTATCCCGACGGGAACTGGCCAGGGATACGACACGGCTCGACTGATTTGATTCCCTCTGCGCCTCGCGCAACAAACGTAAATACTCCTCACCATTGCTATAAGGCAGCGGTGTGATTCTGTCGGGACTTTTAATGCCAGCCATGGTAGCTGTTGCGCTCAGTTCAATCCAAGATTCTGTAAAGCAAAAAATTATGAAAATATAATTAGAATCACAAATGTTTGAAAATGTTTAAAAACATATATTAAAGACAAGTTTGTTTGTAGTGTTGTAAAGTCTTTCAAGCCAAGCTTTAGTTTGATGTATTAAACTATTTTAAAATCTCAGCTTGGCATTGCTAGTTTTGATTAAGGGCATAAAATTCAATCTCTGAAAAATGCAGCACGTTATTTAAAAATTTTTAGCTCCTTTCTGGCCAACATAATATAACTAACAGTTTTGGAAACAAAACAAATCAATTTAATTAGCTTTTTCTAGCTTTTTGTATATTTACAGTTCTATCTGTACAAATAACAGTGGTCAGAATTCTTTGTTTGTTTGAAAGCACATCAGCTGTTGATAACAGAACATGTAAACCGTAAATAGTATTGTTGGAAAAACTGCTTTTGGAACCAAATTTATTAAATTTATTTAGCTTTTTTTCTAACCTAATGCAAATAACAGCTCGGGAAGTCACAACATTGCTTTCATTTTGTGTTTATGCTGGTTCATACTAGCTTCAATTCTTGGCTTTTTTATGCAGCTCCCAGCCTGGCAGCACTGACTGTTAGTGGACAGCATCGCAATATTTAACAGCTGTTTATTTAACAGCATTGAGAACCGAAAATGCCGCACCATATGTGTTTGTTTTCTGCACTCACACTCGACAGCTGTTTACAAAATATTGAAGATATATAATTTTCCTATTTTCTTGTTATTCTAGCTATCCTATTTATACGTAAGTATATCTTGGTCTGGCTTTTTTCCGGCTGTGTTAGCTCTTTTTTTGAACAGAGCCCAGCGGTCTCTTTTAACAGTTGCACAGTGTTGACTGTTGTTGACATTTCCAAAAATGCCGCCCCCATTGTTTTTGTTTATTTGTTTTAGTACATTGCATATGTGCTGTGTGTGTGTGTGTGTGCGTTTGACTGTGTGTGTGGGAGCGTGCGCACCATTGATAAGGCAAACAACACCAAAAAAAAAACACGATTTCCGTTAGACGAGAGCATGATTTGTTTTGTCTAAAAAAATTTAATTTTCAAAGTAAAAACAAAACATGCGATGATTGCGAATGGAAAAGCGTGCAAATTACAGCAGCCGTTGATAATTATCAATAGTGAAATAACTAATTTACAGTTGCAATCATCAATTACGCCACAGTCTAGAACTTTGGGTTTACTCACGTGGCAGACCAATCATCTTAATAAACAGTTGAAAGTAAACTAAAACCTAAATTCGCAGCAGAATGTTAAAAGAGAAGAAAAGTAAATGCAGGTAGCTGTGTGGCTGCTGTAGCAATAACAAAATAGATGACCCACAAACAGGTACAAAATATAGGTAAAAATCCGAAATCAAAAACAAAAACAAACATAACGGTGTAATAAGGGTAGCAATTGGTGATTGGCTTGCTGACTCACGGCACGTAGGCAAACTGTCTGCTCTCGCTCGCTCTCCCTCTCTCTATCTCACTCTCTCTCTCTCTCTGTCTCCGTCTCCTCTTTCTCCTTTTCGTTGTGTGCAGCTGTTAAACCCTGAGCCGAGTCTGTCAAGCGTACAGCCCAATGAACCGCCTTTTGTTGATCAGATTTTTGCTCGCTTTTATCATACATATACGTGCATATATATAAGTACACGTATATACATATATAAATATATATATTTATGCATATATGTATACAAATGTACTCACACGTTTTTGATAATGAAGCGTCATACAAAAATTACTTGGCCGCTAGGCTAAAGTCGCAATTTCTGGACTACGCGAAAAAGCAAAAACACAAAAAACAAGTACCAAAAGGCAAATGCCCTCCTACAATTGCCGCGTGACGTCAATTAGGCGAAAATAAGATAAAAAAAATAAAAAGAAAGAAAGGCTATCTACGCCGACAATTTAAATACCCCTGGGAGTTTGTTCTTTAGTAGATAATCGAATATAGTAATTCAATTTGGATCAGGTTCAGTCAAACCATATAAAGCATTTTAGATTCTAAGAAAACAACTTCCAAGCTAAAACTCAATTTTTGACCGATCGCTCCAACATAATTTGATAATTTTTTTGTAATAATGCAAAAAACATTCTAAAACATCAACCTGTTTTTTGTTTTTGGTAATATAGTTATCTATAAAAACTTAGAATTGATTCCAACAGTTACCTTATTAACTAAGTTTCTAAGCTAACTGTATGATAACTGCTTCCATTTTAATATCTTTGATCTAACACTCCAGCTGTTGATAGTTTTTATAAAAATTTTTTTTTTTGGCTACGTTATCATTCCTGCGATAACAAACAAACAACAGCAATAAACAGTTTAAAAACTAAACGGATGTGTATACTTTCTGTGATGACAGATACATTCGTCAATGAAAAAATTGTATATACTCTGCAAGAGTGTACCGAAAATTCAGTATATAGAGTGCAAGTGCAAATAAATGAGTGGCCATGACTGTGTTATAATGGCTCCTGTCTACGCTTTGATATTATTCGCCTTTGTCTCACTTTTTTGCGGCGAAGTTGTGAGTCGCGGCGAGTCGCAAGTCTTTGTTATTGTCGTATTGCCTGACGGCTGGCTGCTGCGCAAGAGAGAGAAATATGTATGTAAACAAAAACAGAAAGAAGACAACAACAAAGTGAAGCCTTGAAACAGTATATGGGCAAGTGCAATGGAGATGCGAATATATGTACGGTTACACAGATACAATACCTAAACATATACATACTCGTTCGTAGGTACGTACATACAAACAAATCAAAACCAACGTCTATTTTTAACTAGACGCAAACAATAACAATAATAATAATAACAATAACAATAACAACAACAGCAGCAGAAACAAGCAACACGTCAAACCAGCGCGCGCCCCTGCATTGTTATTATTATTGACAAATACCCACACACACACATACGCACTACACACATATGCACATAGATACATGTGTGTGAGTGTATAAGTGTGTATATGTGTGATCGCAAACTTACCACCCAGCAAATCTTCTGTCGATTTTGGTGTCGTAGACATTTTTTGTTATTTTTTTGTTGTTCTTCTTTTCTTTTATTTTTAAACTAAACACGTCGTCTAAAGATAACTCGTTTATGTTGATTAAACTAAACTTCCCTTCTATTGCACGTATCTATGTGTTTGTGTGCCTATGTCGTGTTTGTTAGTGTATGCGTGAGAATATGCGTTTTACTTTTTTGCAGTTCCTGTTCCGTTTGCTTTTCGTGATTTTTTGCAAATGCTAACAGCTGTCGCCTGGCTCTAATTTATTTAGTTTAATTTATAATAAGCGCTTTAATACACTATTTTCTTTTACGCACAATGAAAAAAAACCTAATGCGTAGTTCTTTTAAAGCTGCCGTATGCAGCGAAAAAAACAACACAAACGTTTCGTTGAAAAACACGAAGTTGACTGTTCCACCACAAGCACAACACAAAAATACGGTAAGACGAAAACAAAAGCGAAACACGAAGAAGAAGCAGACCTAACTTAACAGTTGGACGAGGCGTTGCCACATATCGTGAAGTCCTGCAACCCTGTAGCTGTTATTTGCGAGCGTGCAATAAAACTTTACTAACGCCTTTTCGAAAATAAATCAAAAATTTGTAAAAAGTTTTCCTGTGGTAAAATATAACAAGTTATTGTGAGTTGATTCAACAAATTCTGATAATTTAAAAAAATCACTGATATTAACGCATTAAAATACCAGTACAGCGATAGAAACATTGCCAGATAGTAAAGTCTGCAGCCCTGTTATTATGTATGTGCGCGTAAACAAACTTTATTAACGTGTTTTCAAAAACAAATCAAATGTTTGCAAGTCGCTTTTCGCCACGTTACGAACAAAATAAAAATTATTTCCCTCCACAATTTTAATGGGCGATATATACAAATCCTTGTGTGGATCATACTGTGCACGACCCAATAGTTTCAAAAATTCGTGACGTTCTCGAAGACGAAATTCTCGGGAGGCCAACAGTTCTGGACATTGCAAAATCTGGGCATGGCTAAGTCCCATATCATTGTGAACATAGCTGAAGCGCTCGACCAGCATATCCGGAGCTGAAAAATATACAGGGTATTGATTAAAAGATATTTGACTATATTATTAAAATCTAAAAAAAGAATTATTATAACGAATTTAAATAAAATCTTATTTGTTATAGAAGTTAAAGTTAAATATTTTCAAAAATGTAAATTATATTACAAAAATATCTAATTTTTAAATCAATCTATTCTGGTTTTGAAATTATAAATAATAAAGAAATTCGTTATAGAGAATTACTACTGTACAATATGTTTGAATAATTTCTCTTACGTATCATCATAAGACGTGGCTTATGCACAATTAAAGATTGTAGTTCCTTGGGGGTGAAACCCATTTCCTCTCGCAGGGTAAAAACCGACTTCGTTATATGCTCCATGTTGTAGGTAATCAATCGCGGTTCCTTTGTGGCCAGCAGACGGAGATCGTGACCACTGAGACGGAATTCTTTTTGGAAATACCCTAAGCGACGATCCACCCGCCGCGTGGAGAACATGAGCCAGTAGGGATTCAAAGTGAAAATACGTTGGAGTGCCTCATTTGAGAAGCGTTTACTTTTGAGGTATGCGACACGTGTGTGCAAATCATCTATATCCACTTTGAATAAAAGAGGATTCTTAGTTATCATCTTGCCAAAGTCATCGGGGGATACGCCTTGATCTGCCAGAAATGTTAAATACGGTTTTACATGCTGCTCAAACTCCAATTGCAGCACAAACTGTCCTAATCCTTTGCGTCGCTCTATGCTATGCAGATCGACTCCGAGGCTTAGTAGCTGCTGTAACGTAACCGAGCTGTTAACATGCGCTGATAAGTTGAATGTTGGCACGTGCGCCTCCCGGTTGCCAAAATCCAAGGCAATCTCTTTTCGGCTTCTGTTTTGACGCTGCTCTGTTGGTTTTTCATTTTCATTTTGTGTTTGAGCAGCAGGCGTTGACTCTTTGAATTCACTTTGAATACATCTCAAAGAACGCAAATGTCGTAATTGTTTACAGCATTTTGTTGTTTGTTGAATTTTACTTATGTGACTTAACCAGTTGCAAAGCATGTTAACAGCTGACTGACAAACAGCGTTGCCAGACTGGCACATTGCTCTGACGTCACTTACATATTAGTATTTTAGAGCAGTGTTGTACGACGTAGTAAAATATCGTTAGAATTGTTACCAGCTCTAACACATTCCGATCTTGTTTTTTTTGCTTGTGAATTATATTTGATTATTTACTTGAATAAAAGAGAATAAACTAGCTGCTGTGCTAAGTTTGATACATAAGACATAAATCAAGCCAAACACAAATATGGACAAGTTGCGACGTGTTTTAAGTGGCGACGAACCTACGCCGGAGGAGGAAAGCAGCATTATTACTCAGGTGAAAAACCCTATTAATACAATTTTCACTGGAATTCTTATTTGTTGAATACTAATTTAATAGCAAACAAAATTAAATGTACGGACAGCTCAAAGGCTTCCTTTCTTCTTTCGTCACGATTTTAATATACGCCCCTTGCCACCGATCATAATAACTGTGACTCAACAGGCTTTATCAACAGCTTTTTTTTTGTACCCATGCAACTTTCGTCAAGAAATGTGTAATGCATTCAAGGAGATATCTCTGAACCCATTAGGTATATATTTATCATTGATGAGGACGACGAGATGAGTTATATGTCCGTCCTTCCGCCTGTCTCTGAGTTGTGAGCTTTGTAGGTAAATGAAACTTGGCAAGCACTCTTCTTTTTGGTGCAGGCAGCATCAAACGTCGGAACTAGCCGGATCGGTCAACTATATCATACAGCTGCAATAAAAAGGAACAATCGCCCAAAAGTAATTGAACTTAAAAATAATGTAAATGACTTACATTTTCGATGGAAAAGTTTGTTTTCTAAATTTACACCAATAATTATTACGAAAAGAAATGAAAGTTTCCACTAAGAAGGGATTTTGAAAAATTCAGCCCCCAAGTGAGGGGAAATGGATAAAGAAAGTTGTATAAAACTTTTTTGTTCCTTATCCGATTATTTAATTTTCAGTTATACTTTCCAATTTTTTTTTTAAAATGGGTCCCTATGATCTGAAAATATGCGGTTCAACGTTGCATGGAGAATGATTTACTTCAAATTCAATTTCAAAACTTAACATTCAAGCCCAAAAAGTATATTTGAAATGTTTTGAAAAATCCGAGTATAGTCGGAAAATGGGGAAATTGCAGAGCTCAACATTACAGTTAAACGTTTATCTTTTGGAAAAAACGCTCCTATGGCTGGAAAATGGGGAGTCAAAGATGAATGGGCTTATTTTATTCAAATGGCTTCAAACTCTACATTCAATTTCTTTAAATAGCTGGTAATGTGTAGAGCTATCATTTTTTGAATTGCCTCAAACTGTTTTGCAAAACTAATTCTCAACAAAAAATAAAATTGACCCTCCCGGGCAACACCCAGTAATACCAGCTTCGGCACGTCGAAGATAGCCTTTCCCCATTATTAATTATTTACTATTATTTTCAGATTAATGATATGTCAACGCTCAGCTGGAGCACTCGGATCAAGGCCTTTGTCATATGTTTCGTCTTGGGCATTTTATTATCATTTTTGGGCTCCATTGCTCTATTTCTGCATCGAGGCATTGTTGTCTTTGCCGTGTTTTATACCCTAGGAAATTTGGTATCTATGGCCAGGTAGGTTGTCTGTGTTTTGTTTTTTTTTTTTAATGAATTTCACATGAGCCGGCTAATTGTTTGGATTTTTTTATGTATTTTTTTTAGCACGTGCTTTCTGATGGGCCCCTTAAAGCAAATCAAGAAAATGTTCGCCGAAACTCGTCTCATAGCTACGAGCATTGTGATTGTTGCCATTGTCATGACTTTTGTATCAGCCATTGTGGTATAATATTTGATTTCCTCATTTTCTTTTATTTATTGCATCATTTTTTTTCACCTTTTTTGTTCTGTTTTTCTTTTTTTTTTTAGTTAAAAAAAGCCGGCCTCACGCTTATATTCATTATCATTCAATCCCTGGCCATGACCTGGTATTCCCTCTCTTACATACCCTATGCAAGAGATGCGGTGAGGAGTACCGTTTCTGCATGTCTCGATGTGTAGAGAACTAAGGGCACATTTGTATATTTTTTTTCATTGATAAAATTGTAACTATCTAAACTAAACTAATATGTATTATTAATGAATCGCTTACTTATGTATTGTATGTAGTTGTTAAAAGGGGAAAAATTAAATTGTATTAATCTAGGATTAGTGCTTAACAAGTTTTTTTCGTTGGTTTAATATCATTTATACATACATATACACAATATAAATTTAATTTAATCAGTACAGTTTGCATGATTTGTATGTACATTTTTTGTTGTTTTAAAGAATCTGTTTTGTTTTTTTTTTTCTTTTTTTTTGTATTTAATTTTTCATTACTTTTCTTATGGCTAGGTTTTATTTTTGTTTTTGGTTTGCTTAAAATGGCCTCATTTGATTTTCTTCTCTTTTGGCGACGACAAATTACCTAGAAAAATACAAAACAAAAAATGTTTCAAATAATAAGAATAATAATAAAATAGTTAAACTATTTTAATTTTAATATCGTAGTGCGGAGAGCCCTCAATGGATTTACTTCGTGGCACATGTGCTTAACACGTTCGAATGCAATTCCAAAGACAGAGAGTGAAAGAGAAGTATAAATGAGAGGTGAGGTGAGTGTCGGGCTATCATAAAGAGAGCGCAATGCCAATGCAAATATGCAAATGCCAATGGCAAAAGCCAAGAGAGAGTGCAACATTGATGGCAGCGTTGCCAGCTAGTTAAAATATGCTAGTTATACCTTTGGTTGGCGAACTGAGCGCAGTGTCTCCTTGCTTCTTGGCGGGCGTCGATGAGACCTTTTTCAATTGACGTTGCTGCAAATATATTGATAGTAATTGGTATCGTTTTTTATTATTTTGGGTTAATTTATTTAGATTTTTGATATTACCTGCCACCAGACGGCAACGTAGACAAAAGACACCGATATCAGCACTTGGACGGTCAGCCAGAGCACAATGTTGATGGCTTGCGTGCGCTCAAACAACTCCTTGCCATTCTTAATACATAGAATAGCCTCGGAGACCATAATAGCGCCGTAAACCCAACATTGGGTGCCGACGCGTTTGCAGCGCGTGTCGGTGACGTATACGTAATATTGCCTGTAAAATTTCATAAGATTCATTAATATTAATACTCTTATATACAAAGTATAACTTGATTGCTTCTTCGATCATTAGCAAATCCATTAAAAGGCTATTCCTTGGTAATTCTGCTTGCAATGATTTTTTCTCTATTTCAAATCAATTGAGACACCTTACATCGACTAGGGAATACTCTGTGGACAAGTGTCCTTGGCACAATTATATTCTATTTCTTAAATAATTTTTGTAGCTCTTTGTGTTTCGAACAGTCGAGCTGTGTCCTATAGCCTAGGAATTGTTAATTCGAGAAATATTCTTTACGTTTCTAGAGCGACTAGGGAAGACTCTCAAGCCAAATATATAAACCTTTCTTAATTATACGATAAATAACCTTAATTAATTTTTATCATCTTGAACGAAACTTGAGCTGTTTTTTCCAATAAAAATATATCGTTCATAGTTCGTAGACTTCAGTTAATGATGCATAATTAGTCATTATCATTATAGATCTTCTAATGTGTGAAATATATACTTTATAGGGTCAATGATGCTCCCGACCTGCTGGTATTGGTATATATATAATATATGTATATAGTTACCTGACTGAAGGCGCCACAAATAGTCCTATGAATATAAGGCGTCCTATGACTATAAAATGATCTGGTGGCATCTCGAATATGTGCTTCAAGAAAAAGGTATTCAGTTCGGTGACCTGCCAGAAAATGACCAACTGTATAACAGCGGCAAATCTCATAGCAGTGGACTTTGGATCGAGCCAACGTATTGCCGACCAGCTCTCTGGGGTAAACTGTAGCATGGCACGCTTGATCTTTCCTGTCGTTGTGGATATATCTTTAATGCTGGCCCATTTGTATTCGCGCATTTCGAGAATTTTGCATATCTTCAGGCCCATCCAAATGCCTAGACCATTGCAGATGATCACATCCAAGATGAGGGCATCCCACCAGCATTCTATGAAATTGGGCAGCAGGTGAGCGAAAGTAATCTCTGTTATTTCCCACATAACAGAAATGGCCCATAAAATGCCCATGTGACGTATGAGTATGGCCTTAAAGGCCCAGCCCAGAAAGTGACCCCATGCAAAAACATCCAGATGACCCTTGACGCGTTCCCAGCTAATATCCGAGCAATTGACGCCGTATTCCTGAAAAGTTCCAACACATTGAATAGATTGAAGAACTTACACATACTGCTGGCTGTTTACTCACCTTCTCCATGTCTATGTGAAAGTTTTTCAATTTTGGATCGATCCAATAGAATATACTCCGTATAGTTGAATAGTTTTGAAACATAAGAAACTGCAGAAGGCACAAATATAGCACGGAACATCCGAACAGGATACGCCAAACGGCAGGATGCGGCCGTGTAAATGGTCCATTTGGAAATGCGATTACCGAAACGATCAGAAAGAAGAATACAATGCATAATAGTCCAGCCCAGAGGTTTTCATCCAAATTCGCCTCGTTCCTGCAATAATTGTGATAATATTGTTTTGTCAATTCATAGAATTTTCGTGCTTTTGTAATATTTTCCATTTGCTATTCATAAATTTGGAGCTAATCAGCTCTGCTTTTCATCGAGTTATTTTGTGGACTTTGAATTGACTTGTGCTCGGGTTCAGTGACCTTTTTGATTCAAATCAGAGAGTATACTTGATAAATAAAACAGCTAAGGAGATTTGATTTTTTTTCGGAACCATGAGGAGGCACTTCAATGCCTACGTTGACACAATTGGCAAGGCGTGTGCTCTGTTTTTTCTTTCTATTTTCTAAATTAGAGATAATCGTTGGGGGTCAAAGACGCGACCGCGGTGTGAACACCGGAAATCACGCACGAAATTAAATATATTTGCCTTGAAAAGTATATAAAACAGAAAAAACAATATTGTAATTGTTAAATTTGACGTTGACTAGAATTTCCATGTAATCTTTTTGTTTTCAAATGTGATTCTAGAATCCCAAATTTGGGGTAATCACGTTATAATTCAGTACAGATCAAACAAGAATAATATATCGGAATTTAAGTCATTCAAATATGATAAGAAACATGTAGATATTAAGTTAAAAATATAAGAAATAATAGGAAATATTAAGCATTCCAAATATAGTTTGAAAAACTAGTTATAAAGATATTTAATTATTAAATGGATTGGGGGGTTATACGATTTTATAAATATAAAAATATTACAAGGTTTATCTTTACATATGAAACAGGAAATATCCGAATATCGTGACACGCACCCATCTCTAATTCACTAAACATGACAGAATTTAGGCAAATTAAAATAGATTCCTCACATGTTTTGTCAGTGTTAAGAAAATTTTCTATTTTTATCCCATTTTTCAGCAACTGCCAAATATCGTGACACGCACTCATCTCTAATTCACTAGTCCTGGCAATTTTATTTATATTTTTAAAAAGTTGCCTCTTTTTGTCGTACAGTTAAAAAACCCGCCAAATATCGCGACACGCGCACATCTTTAATACACTAATGACAAATGTATTTTTTTTTCATTTTCGAAAAAAGCTTAAAAAGTCAACGAAGGTTGACTGGCACATGTCGAGCAGTGCAACAATTGTTTTTTTTCTTTTTTTTTTTTAAGTTTTTTGTTTTTCGTTGGCCAAGTTAATGTTAATGCCTATTCGCCGCCCGCTCCCCAGCCCCGTTGGCAGCCTGCACACAAAAATAGAAAGATCGATATCTGTACGCGAACTGGCGCAATAATCTCTTTACAGTGGCTTAACAAACGGGAGGGTATAGTCCGCCCCAGAGTGGATACAATCTTACCTGACAAATGCGAAAAACATGACGGCCAGCACGGAGACGGCGAGCAGGGTAATTGTGTGTGGTTTATAGAAGAAATCCAGCGAAATATCATCTACTGGCCGTTCATTGACAATGACAAATGTTTGGGCGATTTCTTCCTTTGTTTTGTTTTTGTTGCCGTTGCCATTTCGTTTGGTGGGCGTGGCTGGTGCACTGGCCGCCCCTGATTTGTACTTTGCAGTTGCTGTTGTTGAGATACTTTGGTCACCGCCGGAACTAAGCCGTTGTTCTTGTTCCCCCTCGCCGCTAGATGGCGTGCCACGTGAGTTGGAACGTTTTTTCATAGTTGTTGTTGTTGTTGTTCTTATTGTTCTTAATAGAATTATCAGTGACGAAGCTTACGTCTGTGATGGCGTGATAATAGTGCGAGTATTGGTGCTAGTGTCTGTGTTGTTGTTGTTTTGGGCTAGCACGAGGATTGCGCAACATTCGTTCCACAGGTTCTTTGAGGATGCTACGTTCTACCAAGACGCTTCAATTTTGGCGCTCTGTCAGCCGACAGTTGCACTTAAGGCATTAATCAATTATTTAACTCTATTGCTTGATGTTTTATTTGATGATTTTTGTTATCTGTACTATGTGTTTATTAATTAACCAGCATGCTGCGCGGCACTTCCGAAGCGTGAGACAGAGCACACAAAAAAAAAATGCTTGCTAAGCTGACACTTGCCGGGCAGCAACTACTACTACTACTACATGCAGCAGCAACTATTTGTTGTGACGGCACTTGGAGTTGCCACATAGTGTCAAAGCGTTGCCAGTTCGTTAAGTTGCGATAAGTTCAGTAAGCAGTTCATTCGAGCTTTCCATGGTGTTAACGCTGTTTTACTTACACAAGGCAAGAGCAAGAACTAAAAAGAATTAAAACAAATAGTTCCAAATATTTTTCATATTTCCAATTAAAAACCAAAATTTGAATTATACCAGACACTATAAGATATTACTTTTTTAATGTTAAATATCCCAATATTATGAAATTCTCTATATATTAATAATTTTTAGTAAATGTTTTTTGTTTGTATTTATTGTAACCTTTTTAATTTTCCATTTCTAAAACACATAAAAACAGCATCCAGGTCTATTATTTATGAAAAATTTAAACTTAAATTGCATTATTTTTTGTTATTTAGCAGACTTTCCGGAACAATATTAAATTAAAACACTTGATTTAGACTTAATTATGAAAACTTTAGAGATTTATATTGCATGTAAACTCTTAACAGTCTGTTAACAGCATCTTAGGGTGCAGCGTACCATCCTTTGTCTATTTTAAACAGCTGACTGCTAGTCCAACAGCTGAGCCACTTGTTGTGCTGATGAAATTGAATTTTAAAGTTCTAAAGAAATCATCATGCTGGATAAAGTAAAAAATGTAATCGTGGTGCTTTCGGGCAAAGGTGGCGTGGGCAAATCAACAGTGAGCACGCAGCTGGCATTGGCATTACGCGCCACAGGCCACAAGGTAAAATCAACATATAAATATACATAATCCATAAATAAGTGAATTTAATTTAAACTGTCAGGTGGGATTACTGGACATAGATCTATGTGGACCCAGTGTGCCTTATTTATTGGGCCTTGAGGGCAGCGATATCTATCAATGCGACGATGGCTGGGTACCTATTTATACGGATAATAGTAAATCTCTGGCTGTTATGTCCATTGGATTTCTGTTAAAGAGTCGCACGGATCCAGTCATTTGGCGTGGACCCAAGAAGACCATGATGATCCGGCAGTTTCTAACCGATGTTAAATGGGAGGAACTGGATTATTTGATTATTGATACGCCTCCTGGAACATCGGATGAGCACATTACTGTTATGGAATGCTTGCGCGAGATACCCTGTAATGGTGCAATTATTGTGACTACGCCACAGGGCGTGGCATTGGATGATGTCCGCAAAGAGATTACATTTTGCAAAAAGACCGGCATAAAGCTGCTGGGCATTGTGGAGAATATGAGCGGGTGAGTGGAGCAACCTAACCGTGAGAACTTTTAGTGCCCTTTAAAGGGCTAATAAAACTGCCAAAGCGTTGAAAGCGCTTGCAAACTTAGATCTAGTTTAATTCAACTTGAAGTTAGAATCTGGGCTCAATTTGTAGCTAATATAAATAATCATTTAATAAATTAAAATAAATATAAAGTCTCATTCTGTAAGCTCCTTAAAGATGAATTGAAGGGAGGTCATGCAGATTACAATTAAACTATAGTTTTATGAGAGCTTTAAGCTAAATTAAATTAGATTGATTTCAAAAATGAAGTAGTACAGTTTCTAGCTAAATTTTGACCATTTGATGACTTTTTGCTAGAGCTTTGTTGAATCAAATTATATCAATTTATTCATCTTAAAATTGGAGATTAGCTATTAAATAAAGCTTTTTTGAATACAAAAAATGAAGCTCATATTACCCATTGCTTCCTCATTACCTTATTATCAAATATGAATAATTGAAAGCACATTAATTCAAATGTTCTCAACCTTTTCACAGCTTTGTTTGCCCACACTGCACCGAATGCACTAATATATTTTCATCGAATGGCGGCGCAGAATTAGCGAATTTGGCACAAGTTCCACATCTGGGCACACTGCCCATAGATCCACGAGTGGGCGTTTTGGCAGGGAGTACAGCTTCAGTTTTGGATGAGATGCCCGATTCGAGTACAGCACAGATATTCCGGGGAATAGTAGAACACTTGGATGCGCTAACCGCTCCAACACCAGCGTAAAACCCACCGGGAACCCCCCGGAGCCCCATTTAATATTGAAAGACACTTCTTGCAGTAGTTTTTCGGTATCTTTTTATTAAAGTTAACCAACCAAATGGAGGTCGCATAGCGCTACTACTAAGACCTTTGGTATATCGTGTTTATTTTCATTTTTGTTTTATAGATAATAATGATATGTAATTAAAATAGAAATAAAAACGCTTGAAAGGAATGTGCAGTTCCTCTTTTTTTCTTTTTCTTTTTAGATTTTTTTGTTGTTTTTGAGACAGTTGTTCATATTATGTGTGTGTATGTGCGTAAATGATCTAAATATATGTATGCATATATATTTATATACAATATATATATAATATTTAATATTTAATATAATGCTAAAACTCAAAAATCCGAGTTCTCAGGCAATTTTTCGCATATCCGTATAATTTAACTCTGCTTGAACTCAACTCAATACTATGGTGTGCTTAGCTTAATTAGATGATTTTCTTTTATTTTGATTTGTTTTTGTTTTGTTTTGTTTTTGTTTTTGTTTTTTTTCTGTTTTAGTCAGGATGATATCAATGAGATGCCGTATTTTATCACAATGTATAACTAATTAGATCTTTAAATACAAAATAATAATAAATTATGAAATCAATTGCATCAATTGCTAGAGCATTGTCTGGTACAGACCAGAATATATTATATTTAAGCCGACTATTCGACCGCATTCTTCAGCAGCTTCTGTGGCAAGTTTTGATGATACGCCTGCTCAGTGCATGCTTCCACATCCGAGATATTTGTCTTCTCGCTTACATCCGATTCCGAATGGGGCACTGAGCAGTACAGAGAGTTGGGTCTGGATTTGGGTCTGAATTTGAGTCTCCAAGTGCGAATAGTCCAGATCAAAATGACCACACCAATTATTAAGATAAAGGCCCAAAAATACAAATTTGTGGAAATGGACGAATTAGTTTCATTCTTGTGGCTAGCGTTGGCGAGACGATAGTCTTTATCATTTATATTAGGATCTCCGCGATGCCAGCTGGTCGATTCCGGCGTCTGTGCTGGAGCTGAAGTTGCCAACGTTGCGGGATGCTCTGTGGTTGAGCCATCAACAGCTTCAATAGCAGTGCTGCTGCTAATGCTAGTGCTACTGCTGGAGCTAAATTCCGAAATGTAAATGTCTCCTATAGTTGTCTCTTCTATGCTGCCCACAGTTTCGATCAAATCTTTGAGTTCCACATCTATTTTAGGCTGTTCTGTGCTTATTTCCGTAGGTTCTTTCTCATCGGAAATGCCTATTATCACTTCTTGAATATTATCCTCGACCTGGGTAGACTCTGTGGAGCCTTCCAATTCATTTTTGTTACTGATCTCTGTCCATAATTCTTGCTCTGTGGTTGTTTCATTCGTACTCTCTGTGGTTTCTGTAGAATCTTGGAGTGATTCGTTTGTGGTGCTGCTGCTAGAGATCGGTGTGCCTGTGCTGGTGCTCACAAGCTCTGCAATTATTGGAGGATACAACTCTTGATTATTTAGGGGTTTTTCTGCTGCATTTTCTAGTAGGTTCTTCTGGGTGGTTGCCGATGGTGTCTCCAGGGCATTGCTTATTGTTTTTTCTGTTGGCTTTTCTTCTAGATTCTCCTGTAGATGCTTCTCATGCTGTTCCAGTGGTGTCTCCAATGGCTTCTCAATTGGAGTCTTCTCCGGGTGCTCCGCAGGCATTTCCAGTGTTTTTTCTGCTGTCTTTTCTAATGGATGTTCTAATGTTTTTTCCGCCGATTTCTCCAGCGGCTGCTCTTCCACGGTCTCCTCCAGTGGTTTCTCCAAAGGTTGCTCCAATGGTTGCAGCACAGACTCCTCCGTAATTGTTTTGTTTTCATTAATTATGGGAATTTCTGTTTGATTCTTTGGGAGAACCACATATTCTATTGGTTCAATGGACTCGCTAGTTATCCTAATAGTTGAAGCGCTTGTGGAACTGTTCTGTGCCATGGGGCTTTCTGTGGTTGCATTTGCAACACTGGAACTTTCACTGTTCACTTCGGGTACCTGGTCGTTCTCCACTTCTGGTGGCGTGTCCAACTGCTCTGGGCAAACAGGACAGCATTCATCGGGTAATTTGATGGGGTTCTTGCATTCGGGTGCTATGCAGAGCGACTCCTGGCACTGGTTCCTGCCATTCACACAGGTGCAATGCGTGCAACCATGACCCTGGATCCAAGACTGCCCATTCACTTTAACCTGATGATCATCAGTGAGACAATTGGCGGGCTCCTGTTGATCCGCTTGATAGCAGACATTTGTACACGGGGGTTTACAGCTGTGGCATTTGGAGCAAATGTCATACCAATAGGTAATTCCCTCTCCAATACAATCCGGCTCCAAGCCGCACTCGTATGTGGTGCAACAGCTGCCCGGCTGTCCATTACCTTGGCTCCGCTCGATGGCAACTTGACCATTGGGACACTTGGGCCGATTGGGACATTTGTTGCAGCTGCAATGCTGCTGGCGACAGCATTCCTGCTGCTGTTCATCCTGGAGATCACGTCTCGCCCTGTCATGGTCGTCAGTCGGCACCGAATCAAATGGCTGCAGTTGCTCCAATTGATAGTCCCCTTCAGAGCTATTCTCTATGGCTTGACTAAGGATGCTGTCTTCGGGGCATTCCACTGTTTCCGGGCATTCGATAAATGCGCATTTATCATCATTTATTACAGACTCTGCAAATAAAAGAGTTTCACAAAAGTTTAATTAGCACCTCGGTAACAGGTTTCGACATGATTAGGTGTGGATTCCACACAGCTTATGTATCTCTTTAGGTCTGGCAAGATCTCTCTCAATCTTAGGAATGTGAAAAAGGAAGCTTTCAGTTGGGGGTTTTCCTTGCGTATATTTTTAAGTTAAATAAAACTTGGTTCGAGGTGACTATCGAAATATCGGTCTAAGCGGCGTAAGCGATTTTAATCGATTAAGTTCGCTGTAAATTGTTATAGGTTATAAATTAAATTATTATAAAATATTTTTATGAATCTTGTAGATATTTAAGCAGGAAATTTAAGGCTTTTAAGCTAAAAATAAAATTCAATTTCTTTATTTATAATTTCAGTTAGTTAAATTGCAATAGCTTTCAGTAGATTGATGACTTATTAGCTCAAAAATATATTCAAATCGATCCTATAAACTATTTAAGTTAAATTCATTAAGTTCAAGTCAGCTTTATCTTCTCAGTTACTCAGACTCTGAGGGAAAAGGAATTAATAGCATGAGAAATATGTCGGCTAGAAAAAGCATTCTAAAATATTTAGTGATAGGAAGTATTAACTTTTCAATTAGATTTAAATTTTACTGTTATTTTTGGTTGAAAAGTTATTAGGCTTAAACTATAAACTTCTTAATTTACATTATGTAATATACCCTAACAGAGGTTACTATAATGTTGTCATGAAGTTGTGAAATCCAATGAAGTAGACATCTCCGATCCCATAAAAAGTATATATATAAATATATGCTTAAGACGGCTATACATATTGGAACCGACCGGATCGAATCACTATAACCATACAGCTGCCATATTTACAATTGACTTACAAATTGCTGCATATCTTCTTTATATTTTTGAAGCTGGCAAATGGAAGTGAGGCATGCCAAAAATGATCAAGATCGGACTGCTATATATGTATATCATATAGTTGCCGTATAGGAACAATCGGTCGAAATAGATAATGCGTTTTTCACTCTGAGCGTGCACCGAAGACGCACCTTTCCTTGCCAGTTTTCTGTCTTAGCTACCTTTCCCCCTGGGTTTCTGGCTTAGTCACCTAACGGATCATCTGAGAATAGTGCAAATGTCTTTATAGAAGACATGGAAAATGTTGTAATATTACATAAATGGGATACACATTGACCTCGGGCATAGACATATACATATCTACATATATATATATATATATATTTCTTTGTAAATTAATTTACAACATAAATTTCAGTCGCTTTTTGACCGTGAATGATAAGATAAGATAAGATTTTAATTGTAATTTGTGTAAGCCAAATTGGAAGTGTGTAACAGCCAGGGCCTAAAACAAAAAGAAAAAAAAAATAAAAAAAAGTCCCCTCATATTGTGGAAAGTTTGGCTTTAATATGAATGCCGCATTAATCAATAGATATTTAGGTAAATTTATAAAAATTGCAATTTGATTAGCCGTAGATTGTGAGACATTTGACAAATGCCAAAAGAGCCAGGGACAGTCGACCGCCACCCCCCCCTACCCCTCGCCCCCCATGAAAACAAATAAAAGAAATAAAAGAAAAACGAGAAATATATTTTTGGGGATACAAAGTACAGAAGGCACACTCTCGTTTATCGTTTATTTATTGTTATTGATTTTTGACATTTTATCATTGAATTAGTGAATGGGCGAAAGGAGCGAAAGGGGTGAGAGGTGTATTTAAACGAGAGCGAGAAAAATGTGAATGCCACAATAACAAAAGCCAAAAAAGAAACAATAACAAATCTAGCAAAGGAAGACTATCTTCGGTGCGCCGAAGATTATATACCCTAGCATATTGGGATCGTTCCTATATGATATAGTTGTCCGATCTGGCCAATAGCTGGGGAGTATAATTTGCAGAGGACAGACAGACAGACAGAGGCGCTTGGCTACAACGACTCGTCTGGTCTGTCTCTGATCAAGAAAAGTTATACTTTATGGGGTCGGACATGCCTGCTTGAATTGTTGTAATACACAGGGTATTAGGGTATACAAAGAAAAAGAAAAAGAAAAGGAAAAAGAAGAGAAATAAAAATATTTTGTATTTGATTTTTGCCAAGAATTTCTTTGCACCGATCGATCGATCGATGGATCGATTGATCGATATCGCGATCTCTTTTTATTGAATCAATAATTTTCAATGTGGCATATCACGTTCTACTTGCTGCGAAACGCTTCAGTTATTATTATTATTATTGCTATTCTTATTATTGTTATTATTATTTTTCTTATTAAATTGTTTGCCCTTTACAAAGTGCGTCGCAATTGATTACAAACTTTCCTAAATATTATCGAGGCTATTGATTGGGTTTCTCCTCTTCTGTTTTTTGTACTTTGTTTTTTTTTTTTTATGGAATAATAATGGAAGATAAATTGACGTCATATAGCCGCATATAGGTGAAGCGCAGCGCATTCAATTGAACATAATTTAAAATAGATATAAGTTACGCTATCAAACAAATATGATCTATATAAATATGAGTACAGAGACAGCTCGACCAGCCGACCACAATATACGAGCAATAATAATGTAGGTTTGGTTTTTATTAGAAGGGCGCCCACAAATGTCACGATACTTTGCGTGATCTAAGTAGAATTCTAGGGCATATCTCGAATATATATATCGCATATATACATATATATATATATATATATATATATATATATACAGCTGATATTTGAGATGGCAAGCGAAAATCAATCAAGCTCCACAGATCTGGGCAGCGTATTTCATTCTGAAACGAATTGAAACGCTGGCTGGAAAAGCGCTGTACGACGAATTTAATGATGGTTCAGCAATAAAAACCTTTAATGTGCTTTCTTTTCTTTTTTATTATTTAATTTAATTTTTATTCTTTTTTTTTTCGCGGGGTTTATTGACCCGATTGGTCAGCATAAAAAGGCCAAAATACGCAGTTAAAACGGTCGAAATGAACAGGTAAATAGACACGTTCAAAGGTAACTCTCAATGCAAATTAACTAGGCACATATCCGTCTTCACAACTGGGTCGACTGCTCGCATTCCGAAAAGAAAAAAAAGAAAAAAAAAAAAAAACGATGCGGGAGTTTTGGCATCAGAGATAACGCCTATATGTGAGTAAAAGATGAGATATACAGACGAACAGACAGACGGACAGCCGGACAGCCGGACAGACGGACAGACATATATAGATATATTTACAAAAAAAAAAAAAAAATGAAGTGCTAATTGCGTCACTTTTTGTTGAAAAAACGTTTTATATTTGGCCTTTTTTTTTTTTTTTTTTGCGCACTTTTTTGATTGATCTACAGTCGAAGGTTGCATGCAAAAATGCAATTCGTTTTCCAAGTTTCCAGATGAAACACAAGCGCTACGTAAACCTCTAGCGTCATCGACATTTTAGTAAAAATAAATAAATATATTTTAGTACAATTAGCTGGCAAGTTTGTTGACATGCCTGACATGCAAAGTTACTTAAAAAACTTTAAAAAAGCAGCAAAAATCTAAAAAAAGATATGTATATACTTTAAACATAAAGACCAGGTCGCCGTTGTATCTTAACTTGGCTTCTCGAGAGGAGAAACTTGGACGTAAACTTTACAACTTTTGCTTGACAAAGTAATTGAAGTGGTTTTTTTTTTTTTGCTTTGTTTTTTCCTCCAGCTGCTTTTTTTTTTTAACTGCGCTGTTTACACTCTCTCAGCGTTGTCAAAATATTTTGTTTTTCTTTTGTTTTTGTTTTTGTATTTGTTTTTCTGTTTGTGTTTGTGTTTGGAACCCTCTCGTACTGGCCATACTACTAAAATAAAAATACTAGACGTCAATCACGTTCTGTAAATTTGTTCATAATTGTCTTATAATATTTGACAGGCTTGGCGTTTGCCTGCAAAATACTACGTACATACTACAATTTGCACAGACTCTGAATATCATTGAATAAATAATTAAATAATGGCTAGATTCCAATTACAATTCAAAAACCGCTCAAAATAATTGGTCGTATTATTATAGGCTACACCCCGAAAAACTACGAATTCAAAATTATGTTAAACCCTCGAGAGTTTATCATTTTTCCAATTATGCTTTGTTCGGCATCCTTGAACGTTTTTGGGCCACCACCTCAGCTGTTGAACGAATAACTCTTCACCTTTAAGCTGCTTTATACTATATAGATTTATCTTCCTCTCTGAAATATTGACTGAATTAAATAGGGAAAGTATTAGGGAAACTCTATCTAGCATTATAAAATTGTTTTTAAATTTATTTATTTTAAATTTGAAAACTTTATGATATAGTTGCCTGATCTTGAGTATATTTGTTATGCGTATATATATATATACACAATATATACATAAACTATGAGATTATTTGCATAGAAACAGACAGACGGGGAGACAGAGAGACAGGCGTCAACTCTTCCTACTTTGAGGGTTCTGAGAAGCCCTTTCAATGCGTATGAAAATATAAATATAAATAGAATACCCTTTCCAAGGGTAGGGAAGAAGCATTGAGTATTAGATAATACTAAAAAAAAATTGTTTTTTTTTTTTTAAATATTGCTTATATTTCTAGTGAAATTTTTCAGAATACAATCAAACAATATCTTTAATTTATTATATTAAATTAATATTTATTAAATTAGCTCAAAATATAAATGTAAATATTTAAAGATATTTATTTACTTCTAATAAAATATTTTAATAAAAAAAATTGTTGAAAACTCCTCATAAAATGTTTATAAAACTTGATTTGTTTTAAATTCTTTGATTAATTATGATCTTAACTTTTGTAAGCGACTTAAATTGGGCTTTTAATTTATCATTAATTATAAATCTTTACATGTTTTTTTTTTTTTTTTGTTGATTTGCGATAGAATTGCGAACTAATTCAACTTAATTTACTAAGAAAAATGGCCTAAAAGAGCTCACTTGACGCACGCTTCGGCCAAAAGCTCTTCAATCACGCCTACTTAGAGCTGTTATATTTTTCGCCAAAATTGTTTAAACTTTCGCCACACTTAGCCGCTAATAATATGACAAACAAACACATATACCCATACATATATAGTTGAGTATGTATATGTGTGATTGATCAATCAGAGTTACATACAAAAGTCGGAAAGTCAGGGTTTTATGGGGTTCCGCCTGGCGACCAATTGATAGCCCCTAAATAATATGCGTCTAATATTTTTTATTGTCCTTGAAGCATTTGGTTCTTGTTCTATCTAAAGCACTCGAATAAATGTGTGAAACACACACATTAGGTGTACACACACACACACACACACACACACACACACACACACACACATATATATATATATGTATATAAATATGCTTGTATATTTAAGGTTTATACGCGCAATTCGCTGGAAATTGCGTAAACAAAGCATTTGTTCAGTCGACAGGCGTATTAAAGCTTATCTTAATTATAGATCAATTATAATATATGTACTCTCCCCTCCATATGTGTGTATACATAATCATATAATGGCACAACTAGTAGCACCAAAAAGCATTTCCCCAACCCCCCCTGCCCCCCTGTCATTCCTACCCCTTTAATTATGCGTCAAAACAAACCTGGTAAAAAATCAGAAAGACAGAGACAGAAATGGAGACAGAGACAGGGAAAAGGGGGGTTCTCTGACTAATGCCAGGCGCTGATTCTTTCGACTGTTTTCCAAGCGAACTTTGCTCTCTGCTAATTTTGATACCCTCACAGAGAATACTCTATATTTTTGACTCGTTATGTGACATGCATTGACGCAGGCAACTCCAATGCCATAAAGTATATCTGTACGATCAGAATGACTTGACGAGTTGATTTAGCCCTGTCGGTCTGTCTGTTTCTATGCAAACCAGTAGCTTAGTTTGAGGTAGGTGAATGGAGGTTTCTTTGAATATATGTCGGAATCGGTTGAATCATACAACTATATCATATAGGTGATAGATAGAAGCCAAAATGTTGTTTGGAAAACCTTTTTAGTTTCTTCCGATATCTATATATATATATATATATATATATATATATATATGTATATATATATAAAAACATGTGAATTGTTAGAAATATATATAATAATTGTTATTTTAAAAACTGGTCCGAGAAATACTGTGTTTATCATTTAATTTTCCTGCCCAATAAGAAGACTTTCCTTGCACTACTATTTTTTTGAACGCAACTGTACATGGTAAATACTTATGTAGCTAGAAATTGAATGTTAGAAGCTGATCAAGCTGCTATATCATATATCTGCCATAGGAATAATCGGTGCAAGGGTCCAGGTAAGGGTATCCAATCTTCGGCTTGCCTTTAGCCAATAGTTTTCTGGTTTGCTTTGTGATATTTTGCTCAAATTGCACAATTACCAATGAAAATGTGTGATATGTGATCTAGTAAACAGATGCGCAGTATTATTATGTATTTAGTATTTATTAATTGTATTTGTTGATACATGTATTATTTATTTATTATTTATTTAATTTTAATGGCTCTCCATTTGCAGGGATTTGCTCGCTTATTTGCGCTTAATTCGTTTCTTCTGCCAGATGTGACTATATTTATATCAATACCCACAGTACACTCAGATATATATATATAAATAAATATATATATATATATATATATATATATATATTTATGTGTATAGACGACAAGACAGAGCAGAGCAGGCATTTTCTGCGCATACTTTCCGAGATTCTGGTCTAGATTGAACCCAGCAAGAAACAGAACCAGCGGCCACTGACCTCAATTCTGATGGCCAACTTAATGACCGACTGATAGGCTTACTTTCTGAACAAGTTCTTGATACAGATACAGATATATAATACAGTAAGAGACATATTGTATCGATGATTCAGTTTGTGTGTGGGCGATTTACGCGTTGCCCTTTAAATGACTTCCTGACAGACGATAAAACGTATGAGATTCATAAATTCATATACCCTGTACTGCTCCAACCGTTAACGCAAGCTATGATCGCCCATCATCGTCAGCGAACTTGAGAGATTGAGAGAAAAAATCTCAAACTCTTTTCACAAAGTGCGTTCTAACAATAATTATTTGTATATATTATATATTCTAAAATATATATCTACAATATACAGTACAGGGTATTCTTCAGTCGCACATTCGAAAGTTCGTTTTCCTCTTTTATAATTTATGGTTTTTATGTTTTTCATTTGTGTCTAGTTTTCAGTTCCTGTGTTAATAGTTTGTCATTTCAACAATTAATTAAATCACAGCGTAAAAGATTAAAAAGAATTTACTCTACTTAATAGCCAGACATTAATTATACAAGTACAGTTTATATATATATTTATGAGTATATAGTACATATATTAGACTCGAGCACATTGCCAGATATCTGACATGTGTGAGCTGAGCTTTATAAACGATTCATTTCATTGTGCAAAACTGTTCCAAAGATATGTATCGCATACGTAATCGATGCCTCTGGTGTAGGCCAAACGTATGCGGTATACGTTATAATAAATACCCTGTATTTTGCAAGCCCTTAGCAGGGTGTCTTACTTGACTAGAAAACTCGCGCAGAGGAAGACTTTGAATTTAAGCCATTTAAACAACCTTTCTTCCTATCCTGCGTAGTCTACAGCGTCCTTTTTCACCAATTACTACCCGATGCTCCCAGGAAGCCTGGAGGATTCGACTGGAAAGTGCTTGATAGGGAGTTAAGGGATATTATTGAGATGTTCCTTTCTACATTCGATGGTTGAACGAAATCTTGCCATTATAATTATCATTCGTCTGCTGCATTCTTAGAGTCAAAGTCTTTTTATTCTCCTGTTTCCCCTCCATCCTCTCAATGGATGAAATGTCTTCCATCTCATCACTACTTTCTTCTTCAAGAGCTGCAGCAGAGAGTAACCTTTCTCTTTCCTTTAGTTACTACCACGATTACCCAAGGTTGTCCACAAGCAACAACAAAACTTGAAAAATCCCTCACCAGATTATTATTCAGAACTAATCCAATTCAAGTTTAAATTAAATGCTACATAAAAAACATTCGTTTCCACTTTTTATGTGATTTTCATTATCATAAAAGTAAATCACGCAATTTAATACCCTTTCCGAATTTTACATTAATCTTTTCAATAAGTGGAGCGTCGAATTCGGTTATTATATTATATGTTATTATATGTGAAAAAGTTTGTTGAGAATATGAAATTCTGTTACAGGGTGTTACTAGTCTCTAACTATAAGTGTTATACGAGTACAGTTGTATTTAAAAAATAAAAATGATGAAAGAGACTTGCTCTTGACATTGATTGTGTTACAGGGTGTTTAGACTCTTCATATATGTAACTGTGATACGATTATAGTCGTGTTTTGATTATGATGAACTGCAGTGAAACAGTTTCTTTTCTTAATGGGGAGTATTAGAAATTGATATTGTTACAGGGTGTTACTTGTCTCTTTCTAAGTGTGTGTTACACGAGTACAGTTGTATTTCAAAAATGATGAATGGCAGTTGCTCTAGAAATTGATTGTGTTACAGGGTGTTACAAGTCTCTTCATGTTTGTAACTGTTATACGAGTACAGTTTTATTTTAATTATGATGAACTGCAGTGAAACAGTTTCTACTCTTAATGGAGAGTTGTTGTTGTTGTTGTTATTGTCTGTCCACCTACGCAGATGTTTTTTGCACTTAATCTGTATTGTTTTTCCGGCCCACATGCCGGACATAAAGTGCCTTGGTAACAGCAAAAAAAAAAAAAGAAGAAAGAGAAGAAACGTAAAATTTGTGAAATACTTTAGACTGAGCCAATTGACCGAGTCAGACGACGTCAACGGGTAGTGTTATAGTTAAATCGAAATCGAAATCGAAATCGAAGAAGAAGAAGAAGAAACAATGTCTGGCAATAGTGACGCATCCATGAATAATTATGTACTGCTCTCCGTTATACGAGTCTGAATTCTTTGGGTGGCATTCTAAACTAACAATTGGCTAAAAGAGAAAATAAAAAGAGAGTAAATAATAATATATAATGACTAATGCAGTTGGTATGCGCTTTTGCGATATTATTACACAAGACGGAGGGCTGATAAGAGAATTTGTTTTGATATACAAAAAAGAAGGTAAAGTACGTATTATTTAGCTAGTATTGCTCTAGATTAAAAGCTAAAACGTGGTCTAATAAACCATATTAATTAAGAAATGACGTAGTGCGCCTAGTGGACAGCGCAATATTATTATCAAAACTAAAAACAACAACACTAACCACACAATAAATTTCAAAGTCATGTAGTGGCTTTTAAAGGCCTTTAATACCCTTGCTCAGAGTATTATAGTTCTGGCACCAAGCTTGTATTGAAGAAGACCCCACAAAATATATATATATTCTTGATCAGACTGAAGAGAGGAGTAGATATAGCATCCAACTGTCTGTCTATCTATTTTTATTGAAAGGAACAATCGGTTTAAAAAGTAGTTCTATTCAAACTTGTCTCTAGTCTTAATGAGACTAGGTCAGAGTGCCATATCGCACTATATACTAACTCCTATAGGAACAATCGGTTCTAAAGTTGTTGTATAGAAAACTTGTTTGCTCCTTAAGATATCTTTCTCAACTATTCTATCTGCATACCAAAAACTATTAAGATCGGAGTAGAATATGGTTATTCCAGTCCAGCAAGGGTATGCAATCTTCGGTGCGCCGCAGCTAGCGTTTCCTCACTAGTTTCTACAGTTTCTATATTAAAGGTTTCTTTCACTCATTTAATACAAATTTCGACATGAAATTTGATTCATCGCTTAGACAGCTTTGCCCGTTATATCATGTTCAGTTTCTTTTTTATCATTTGAACTTTACACTGGAGTCGAAGGTTACAATAAATTAAATTTATATATAACAAAGTCTTTTAAATTATATAATAAAGTAATGCTAATTAAATTAGGGCTATTTCGTTATATGTTTTTCACCTTTTTCAAGTCTGAAATCAAATCTGAAAGAGTCTGAGAAAGAGTTGGATTAACTAAAGCTGTTTTTTTAAACTATGCAAATAATACTAAAATTCAAATAAAATTATATTTATTTATTCTTTTCCATCACAGCATAATATCATTATTCAATTAGTTTACTCAAGCCGAATATCAGCTGGCAACCTTTTTTTATACACTTGCAAAGAGTATTATGACTTTGTCACCAAATGTGTAATGCATTGAAGGAGGCATCTCCGATCTCATCAATTTTATATCTATATATAAGGATTATTGATCAGAAAGAGAAGACGAGCCGATATAGCCATGTCCGCCTGTCCGTCTGTTTGTTCATCAAACTAGTCTCTTAGTTATTGAGCTAGTATTGCAGGCAGCAAACCGGAACCGGGCGGATTGGACAACTATATCATATACATAGCTGCCATAGGAACAATCGGTCTAAAACTTGTTGTATAAAAATCTTTTTTCTTTTTCAAACTTTCTTTATGGAATTTGTAAGTCAGGTTAGGGGGTGTGTCCATACTAAAAATCCCTAAGATCGGACTACTATATCAGCTATAGCTCCTATAGGAACAATATGCAAATTATATGAATAAATAAATCGAACAAGTTTTAAAGCGCCCCACCAGTTTGTAAGTGTATCTAATCTTCGGTGCGCCGAAGCCGAACTTTCTTTACAGGCTTTGCTTATTCTTTAAGCTGAGTAAGCAGCTTTAATCTCTATGAAATATAAAATGCTTTATCAGTAAACTGAGCGCCTCAAAGAACTGAAGTTGGGAAATTTAATATGAAGTTTTCCAGCTTATTTCATGAAAGATTAAACAGAACATAAATCAATGATCCACAATAGGAAAGGGTATTATCTAGTCCTCTGTAAACTGTATTATTCAAGTGTTATCTCTTGTATTCGAACTGTGGAAATGGAATGCGCGGAATGTGCTAAAGATCTATCTATCTATCTATATCATGTGATGTTATATGCGCATTTCACAAATCCAGCACTTGACTCATGTCATATCAAAAAAGAAATATATATGTATATATATATAGAGTGAAATATACATATATCAAAATCAAATGCAATTCTGTGACTGAGACAAGGTCTCTTCAAATTCCTTAGATATGCGTTTTTACGCGGAAAGAGTATGGGGAAAGAGTGGGGAGTGGAGAGTGGAGAGTCGAGAAAGAGTATTACGTTTGTTTTTTTGTCTTTGAATTCTCGTACCTTATATGGGCTATGGGGCCTGATATCAAGAGGCGCACTGAGTCGCCATTTACCTGTTTATTTATAACCATCCCCAAAGTATTTCATACATATATATATATATATATTACTTTTTTTGACGTTGTGGAATGTTGTTTAGACGCTTATTATCTCTGAATTATCTCAAGCTCCCTAACTAAATGTGGAGAGTCGGTGGGTGGCTTCGCTGCTGGCTGCTTGCTGCTTTCTGCTTGCTGGTTGCTTGTTTTTTGTTTGCTTGACAAATAGTTGGCCACAATAAAAAGAAAAGACTAAAAAACAAATGTAAATGTTTAACTAATGAATTCCAAATTCCAAACGCCTTACTCCAGCTACACTCGACTCTGGGAGACATCAAAGATTGAGCAATTTTAAATTTTGATTTATGCCCCAATTATGATGGAAAAACAGTGCAAACAATAAGCCAGATACTCGTATATAGAGTATATATATAAATCGACAGTTTTTGAAATTATTGTGTGTGTGGGTTTTTGAGTTTTTTTTTTGTTTTTTGATTTGTGATTTTGACTTTTTGTTTCTTTCTATATTTAAACCTTTCGCTTTTGGCTCTCTTTGTGAGACTGTCTGATTTATTTGGCTTTAAAAAACTATATTTAACTCGTTCAGCTGTCACTTTTACCAGCTATTTTGCCTTTTTTACATTTTGTTTTTTGTTTTTCGTTTCTGGCTAATTGTAACACATTTTGACCTTGTTTTGTATGGCTCAGCTTGAGTCAGACTTTTTACCTGTCAACTCTACAAGTCTACACTTTTTATATTAGGCCTAGGCCTATGTAGTCCTCCAAATGAAAGTTTTCCCTTTTTTTTTTTTTTTTTTTTTTTGGTGGTGGCTTATGCAAATTCGCGGCTTTTCTTCTTTTGGCCTTGATATAACCCAGTTGTGGACCCTCTCTTTTTACCACACTTTTCTCCCCATTTCTCTTTCTCTCTCTCTGCTATTGATTGCTGTACGAGTTTTAGCCACATTTTTTCTGTTTTCTACAATTTTATTACTGGACGCTTCCTCACTTTGACTGCTCCATTTTGGCGGAAGTCATTTGGCCCCCTTTTATCATTTATTGATTTTAGCATAGGTTGAGGTAAAAGGTTGCTTTTTATTTGTTTCTGGCTGGAATTTGTTTGTTCGAAATCTCAAATATTTTGGCAGTGAACTTGTAATAAATGGCTAAAACTGATTTTTGCTTTAATTAAAATTTTTTTTAATGATTTCTCATACTTTTGATAAGCCTATAACATTATGTGGCTGCCATAGGAATAGCCGGTCAAAATAGTTTTTAAACTGGTTTAATTAATTTGCTTTTATAACTTTTTTTTTATTTAAATTAAATATTTCCCATGCTTACTCAATGTTACTGTCTTTGGTGCTTATTATACCTGTCTTTTTCTTTATTTTCCTCAGAGCGTATTATAATTTTTCTTTATTTTAAATATCTTCTTCGCTTGTATAATTTTTAAAGGTTGGCTTATTCCGGAATTCGAAAACAAGAGGGTTTCTTAATAGTCATCGATTCTCTGTATCAAATGTAATTCAAAAACCCTTTTTTTTCAGTGTTCTCAGGGTTTTCTTTTGTAGCCTTCTTTGCAATTCTTTAGTTAAAAGAGTAAAGTAAGCATTTCTTTTATTCTATATTCCAAACTATTATTTAAATGTTCCTCAATTGCTCAATTAATTTCTAATCAGCTGCTCTGCTCTTTTGTTGGGTGTATTAGTTGTATGGGGTAATTGGGTTACCTCAAAACGCACCTCCCCATGACAAAAGGCACGTAACAGGTTCACATTAGCTCAGCTGAGCTCAGCTCAGCTCAGGCCAGTCTTTCTCTGCCTTTTCTCCCTTTTCTCCCAATCTCTCTGCGTTTATCTCTTTGTTTGTCTCGCTCTCTGGGCACACACAAGGGCAACTCTTGCAAATAAACAAATTGAATCATATTGAGGCATGCCCAGCGAAATCAAACAAAAATAAATATAAAAATAAAATGAAATGAAAAAAATAAAAATAAACCCACGCACGCTATCGAAAATTATCAATGAAATTGTTTCAAAAACCCACAAAAACAAAAACCAGCAAAAACACAGAAAACTCATAATAAAAAATAAACAAAATAAAACAGAACAGCTGATTATTGCCTAACCGAATTTCAAATGCGCTTTTTTCGAGTTAAATATTTAAAAAACAAATACAATTCAAAGCTGATTCTGGCTAGAAAAGCAACAAAATATACACTTGAAAAAAAGACCCAGCATTTCAGAAATGGACTTAAAAAAAACGGATATTTTCTTAAAAGTATAAAGCATATTTTAGCTGATGGTTTATATTTTATAATTTCTCTACTTCATTCTTTTGTTCTATTCTATTTTGGATTTGGCTTTTTTCTTGGCTTCTTACTAAAATTTCAGTTAAAAATATTCAACATTTTCTAGATATTTATTTTGATTCTTAGATTTGATTTTGATTATATATATATCGGTTGACAAATTTATGTTGACCTCGGAGAGGGTAAAACAAAGCGAAACATGTGTTTGCAGCAAAGAAAAATAAAAGCAAAAAACAAAAAACCAAAATCAAAAAAGAAAAAGAAAAAGCAAAGCAAAAAACAAAACAGAACGGGACGGAACGGAACAGAGCAGAGACAAATTATAAACAAAAACAAACGTAATAACGGCCAGATATGTGCGGGGATTCGATCTCTCTATATATAGCCACATAATATGGCCACCTTACGCATCTAACGGAACAGTTTTCGGTATATTAGTTTTTGACGTCACAATGTCGAACGGGGCGAATGCGTGACGTCGTTTCTTTTTGTGTATTTGGAATTTGGAGAATCTGCAGATTCTGTAGGTCGCAGCATATACAAACATTTTGCAGATTGCTTTTGGGGGCGCTATAAAAGCCATAAACAAAACAAAGACAAAGGCTGGCAAGGCATGAAATGGAGGGGGCAAGGGGAAGGGGAACGAGAAGGGGAAGGGGAAGGGAAGGGTAAAAAACCAGAGATCAACAAAAAACAGGCAGCAGCAGCAGCAGCAGCAGCAGCATCAGATCATTATAGCCCCGTCGATGATGAGTCAGTTTGATGAGTTTATAAATGAGTTCATTGCTGGATTGAATTGCTTTTGCTTATGCTCTTTTTTTCTTCTTTTTATAGCCAATTTCTGTCTTATCTATTTTTATATAAAAATCCAACATCAGACGACACTGAACTGAAAAGAAATATAAAAACCAA
The DNA here is from genome assembly GCA_018150835.1 of Drosophila repletoides. NCBI lineage: Eukaryota > Metazoa > Arthropoda > Insecta > Diptera > Drosophilidae > Drosophila > Drosophila repletoides. The sequence goes on from JAECWQ010000231.1 coordinate 5,885,838, forward strand.
TTCTGGGAACTCACCTGAAAATGCGCCTCCAAGCAGCAAACCCAGCAGCAAAATGGAATAAGCCATTTTTAAATTCCTCTGTGCCATTCTCTCCAAGACCAAGACCAAGACCAAAGCCAAAACCCAGAAATCAAATCTATTTATCGATCGTTAGTATAAAATATATGTCACAAGAGTCGAGTCGGGTTGTATCTGCTATTTGTGACGTAGTCTTTTTTCTGTGTGTGTGTGTTTTCTTCTTCTTCTTCTTCTATAATCAAATGTTATGTAAATTTGATTGAAAAAAACGCGTTTTGTTGATGTAGGTTGAGATCCTGAAAGCGTAAAACTGTAAAGAAAAAAACCCCAAAATAAAAAAAAAAAAAATGAAATTAGCAAGCTGTCAGTTGAATTTTAATTTTTACTTTTTTTTTTTTCGGTTGCCAAGCAATACTAGGGGCCTGGCGGAGGGGGGAGGGGGGCGTGGCATTTTAAACGGGCGAACGGGGGGGACTATGGCACTGCCAGACAGTCCAGTTATGTATAGTTGAGGTTATTTCTGGCTTTAGTCAATTGCAAGCCACATTAAAGTTTTTATTGCGCCGCAAGCGTGTCTGCAAGGTTTTTTTTTTTCTTCTTTTTTTTTGCTTATTTTGTGTTAACTCGAATACCCTGTACTTAACAGTGCATGGGGCATGCTCTACGCAATATGTGGCCAAAAATATGACAGCCTAGGCAGTTGTCTCTACAGCACAAAGTAAAAAGTAAAAGTTCTTTTCGAAAAATGATTAAAGAAAATATCTAGAATCAATTCTAAAATTAAGCAATTTTCATGGGATTATAGGGATTAAAATATATTAATATATAGCATTTTAATTGGAATGGTTAAAAATTAGCATAACAATCTTATTTGAAAACAACATAAGAAACTTTTAGAAAAGAATCTTCTTTCTATAGACTTAATTCAAAAATAGTTAAAATAAATGTGCCAAAAAAAAAATTTAAATTAAAATTTTAATTTTTGAAATATTTTAACTTCAGATAAACTTATCTCTACTAATTTTTAGACGGAAAAGAACTGCACTAAATAATATTTAAGAATCTGAAGAATATTTATATGTCATTTTTAAAGCGAACCACAAATATAGGTTCGATTCAGGATCAGGCTGGATTCAGAATTCTATATAATAATTTGAAAAATAATGAGATTTCTTTACAAAAATTGAGAACTTTTTCAAAATATAAAGCGAAAACGAACAAAATGAAATGAATTTCAGATATGGCATTTACTTTTATATTACTCGGAAACAATACTAGACACAGGGTATTTATGATACGGTCAATAAAGTCAAAGGAAATTATGATTTATTTTTATTTTTTGTTGGTGTTCGATTTCAGTGCTCGGTGTTTTGGTATCCGTGCACTGGTATTTGTGTTAGGGTTGGCGCTGGCGTTGGCGTTGGCGTTTCGGCACACATAGAGCAGAGTACGCCCGATACTCTAGACTCGATACTCCCCGTGTCCGTATCAAGCTTGCTTGCACTTATCAATCCAATCAGTTTGGCATATGTTATAGTGCCATGATAAGCTATCTTTTGCGAATCGACAAATAATAGCAACAGCAACTGTGCTGCGCGATTGAGTGGAAGAAAAGACAAGAGAATACAAGAAGTACACCGAAAAATAAATAAACGACTCTTGATTCTTGATTCCTGATTCCTGATTCTCGATTCCCGATTCTCGACTCTCGAGTGCACAACGAAGATTTTAATACACTCGATAAAGGGATTTTCCCATGGAATTCAGCAATTTCATTTTGTTCATAGGAAATTGAAGTGCTATCAAGCATAGCCGTTTATTAAGGGTTTATTTAAAGAAAAATCCCTATTAAATTCTTATTAATTTAATGAAAATAATTCAGCTTGGAAAATTGAAATTTAAATGTATTTTAATTGCAACAATTTTCATTATAAATAGCTGACGAGGCTATTTAAGTTAAGCCTCATGGATTAATATGCAAAGGTTTTAAATTCTTTATGTAAGCATGCACTCTTATACCCTGCCAGTGAACGGGTATCACAGCTTTGTTATGAATTGTGGAATATATAAAATCAGGCAGCTTTAACCTCATAAAGATTGGATACTATTGATCAGGACGAGAAGAGGTGGAGCAGTATATTATAGAGAAAAGAATTGTTTGCTTGAAAAGTTGCTATTCTTGTTTCTTATTATATCTTAAATAATTAATTACGTAATTCAGCTTGCAAAATTTAAATTTCCATTTATGTCTGTAAATAGTATCAAAAGTCTTTACAAAAAAAAAAGAGCTGACAAGGCTCTTTTAGCCAAGTTGCATGGCTTAATATGCAAAGGTTTTAAATTCTCTGTGTTGGCATGCATTTTGAACCATTTCTTTGTTGGAAATTTTCAACATATAAAATACGATTTTTTATATAGGTTGCATACAATTGCAAATAAATATAATTTTTAAATTATTTAAAAACAGAAAGTTTTGGGTTTTTCTAGATTTAAGAGATGAAAGATACCAGATAAAAAGTTTTATGGGGGCTAACAAGTATAGAACATATATATTATATTAGAATCTAATGTTTTTAAAAAATATACAAGCTTCAGGATAATTAATTTTGAAAAACAGTTTCTAATTGTTATTAATTAGTTAATTAATTTAATAAATTTCAAGTCGACATTAGCAAAAAAAAAGCAATTCAATAGTACAATATTTAATAAAGCATATTTAAAAAATCACTGAAATACGTAATTAAATTCAAGTTAATTATTTGATTTTAATAAAAAAAATAATAAATATATTTGAGCATTCACTTGAAAACGAATCAAATTTATTTTGTAACATATTTTGAATTTATTTTAAATAATTATATAAAATGCATGAACAGTTTTCAACTAAGTTTAATTTTAAACAAATATTTTTAGTATTAAGACTTTTAATTAAATTTAAAAATTAATTTTAATTAAATTAATAAAAGAAAAGAACGTTTTAGTTAGAGTTGAATGATATAAAAAGTTGTATGAAATTAGATTGCAAAATTTATCAAAAGAAGGAACTAATTGATTTAATAATTAATTTACCACTAAAATTATCTTTCAATTTTTGCATTCAATTCAATTTTGAATTGGCAACAATTTTTCGTCAGGATAATGAAATCAAAATAAAAAGAAAACAAAAAGGAAAAAAAAAAGAAACTAGTAAAAAGGCTAGCTTTGGCACGACGAAGATTATATACCCTTTCAGGCTGAAATATACGAAATGCTTGAGAAAGTGACTGTCCCAATGGCAGATACAGATATGATACAGTACTCCGATCTTAATGATTTTTATAATGCGTTTAAAAAACGGATTCTTACATCCTACTTGCGAATTTCATTGAGATATCTTGTGAAACAAACAAGTTTCCCGTACAACAACTTTTAAACTGATTTTTTTCCCAAGAGAGCTGGTCTGAGCTGATTTTTAGCCAGCTTTAGCGACAAAGAGAAGACTCTACTCGAAGCTTCATTTATGTAGCTTAACAGCTGGGAGACTAGTTTGCATAGCAACAGACAGACGGACAGACAGACAGAGTGACAGTCTCATTGTCCTGAACAATAATTTATCGAGGAGTCGGAGCTGGCTCGTTCACAATTCGTGACAAAAGTATAATAGCCTTTCGAAGGGTATAACAAAAACGAATCTGCAGCTAAAAACTGCTGGCAACAAACATCGCGTATTTTTTTTAATTTTTAGCTAACAAACAAAAGCAGAAGCAAAACAAGAAGAAGAGACAGAAGACGTGTAAAAAGGGGGGCAACAACGACAACAACAACAACAATAAATGACGTCTTGAGATTTTTGGGATCTGTGATTAGTCATACAGACGGCTGAGATTGCCTTTAAATAGTAATTAAATAAAATTATATATGTATAAATAAAATTATGTATAAAAAGAGTAAAGATAAATCAATTGGTATAAATAAGAAGGGGATGTAATGAAATTGGGCTAATTGTTCGTTGATCGAGCTTACCTCTTTCTTAAAAAAAAAAACGTAGATTTAACTGATATTATTTTTTTTTTGTTTTCGTTTTAGTTTTTTTTGTACATTCACGAAAAAAAACATTTAAATTACATTGCCTCTGTTGTCAATTAATTTATGTTTGTCCATTTTAAAGGCAAAAATATACGCGATTCTCTTATGATTTTTCTTCTGTTATTTATTTTGTTTTTAATGTTTATAATAATTATAGTGGTTTGGCTTGAGGAAAAAACAAAAAAAAATTACGATTTTCTGTTTCCGCACACACGTGTTGCTCTGTGGCTCGTTGAGTTGTGACTGAATCGGCTTGCCAAACCGCAAACGCAGCAGCAGCAGCAGCGAAAAGAGAGCGTTTTACTGTCAGCGCGCTTGCGTCGGCTTATTATATTATTGAGAGAGTGAGAGAGAGCGAAAGAGGCAGAGAAAGAGGGAAAGAGCGCTAGCCGATCCGCGTTTTGTTTTTTATTTTGTTTTTTCTTCTTTCTCTTTCTCTTGTTGTTGTTTTGTTTGTTATTTTGTATACAAAAAGCTTGGTAAATAAATGTTGGCAAATGCGTAGTTGCTGCGGTGTACGTCTTCTAATTAATTAAATGCCAAAGTCAATAATAAATCTTTATTTTCAGCACAAGCGGCGTATGCGCTATATTTAATTAGATCAGCTGCAGCGGTAAACTGTTTTGTTGATGTTTGCAAAACTGCAGTGGCAACACTGCAACAGCAATTGCTACAGCTGGCGCCATTTATCGGTTGCATTGCCGTTGCCAGACTGATAAATAAAATTCGAAGCGTCACAGCACTTGCTTCTAGTTACATATTTCCAACACGGTGGCAACCTTATGGTTTTGGTTGTAGCCTTTGCTTAATTTAATGCATATAGAAATGCAGTGTAATCAGGGAATCAAAGTGGAATAAGGCGGGAGCAGTTAACCGGAAGAAGCCACTTAATAACCAGTATCGGTAAGCAACGTTCTTGGAACCGAAAAGACCGTTTCAGAACCGAAACATCATCTTCATGAATTAAACATCTATAATTCACATTCATACTCTTTTTCTTGGTACCACTTTTTACCAGTATATAAGTACCAAGCACAAATATGAAAATTAAAACCGAAATAAGTTGAGAACAGAATATCAGGATCGGAGTCAGACTCGAAAAATTAATTGTATTTCATAAATTGCAAAGAGGTTGCCAGACTCATGAAATAAGAAAGCGTCCAACAGCTGTTCTTTCTTACATTCTAAGTTTAATATTTCTAACAGCCTGGCAGCGTTTTTAACAAATTTGCTGGTTGTAGTATCTGCTTAAATTAATTGATACGGCCAATTTTCGTAACGGTTTATGGTCTGAAGTTGTTTTTATTTTGCTTGTATGAGTAATATTCAAATGTATTTTGAACAAAGCTGCCAACTGTACTGAAAGAAAATTAAAGCTGTTTTTAGTAAGGAGAGCATAAAGAAAAAGCTGAAATCTTGGACCAAAATGCTGACGATACTTTCCAAGTTTTCCATAATTGCGTCGATGTTAATATAATTATAAAAATTTTGGCTTAATGCCTTGTGTCAACTAATTTTAGATAATTTTAAAAATTTTTAAGCAAAGTTTTGGGATCATGCAACTGTTGGGCAGCAAATACAAAATGCCATTTCCTGATCCATTTTTGTGCCTTGTCAGAGCTGGCAGTCCCTGATGTTTTCGTATTTTTTTCGCAATTCGATTTCAAAACAAGCCAAATTTGACCGGAAAGAAGCTTTTCTCGCAACACTTACAATTTTTAAGACTGCGCCTCACAGCATGCAGCCATAAGGCTTATCGATATATGTGTTAGTTAATCAATATATCGATTTCAGAACAGTAATCGTGAGTTTGAGCGCGTGCTTTTAATTGTTATTCTAGCTTATTTAATTCTCGTATTATTTTATTAATTACCTACAGATTAATTTGATTCAATATTATTTTTGCGCCGTTTTTAAAGAATTTTCCTTCGCAAGCAGTGGGCCATAACTAGGGCGGCTGGCTGCCATTTGCAATTATCGAATGGCGATTAGCAAGCGCGCTGTGCTCATTATCACGTCTTTGTGTGTGTGTGCTTGCTTCTCTTCTTGCTGTGCTTCTTTCCGCTTTGTTATTCCCCCGCGACTGCTTTAAATTGCACGCGTGGCTACCGTTATCTATCTCCCTCTTTTTCTAACCCTCTATCACTCTCCCTGCTCATGGCTCAAAGCAAAAAGCAAAAATGCCGCCGCACTTTTTCGGTCCAATACCAAAAATGGGCAACGCTGTTTGGCGGCTGTTTGCCCCCTTTTGGGGCAAGAGCGTGAAATTTTAATTGTGCCTTTCGGGGCGTTGTCGTCGCCTAGCTGCTGCTGCAGCACAGCAGCCGCGCATCCTTCGAGTCGAAATAAAGATCTTGGGGCTACCACAGCTCATCCAATCCAACCTATTCTCACCACACTTCCCTTTCCCCCTATCTGCCTCTCCCCTCCCCCCCGTCCTGCGTACCTGCCAAAGTTGTTCCATGCCAAAAAGGTGCAAAAGGCCAAATAGTATTCGGTTGTTTATGTTGTTACATGCCACGTTGCTGCTTTTGTTGTTGTTGTTGCAGTATGGCGCTGCGGTGTCTTTTAGCCTACAAAAATGCCTAGCGGAATTTAAGGTACAGTCAAGCCAAGCTACTGAATACCTCGATTGAATGTAATGTTTTATGGATTATTAAAAAAAAGAATAATGAATGCGATGAATGAAGAAACGACTGTTCGCAAAACAAAATAATACGAGCCTATTTTCTATGTTATATATAATATTATTTAATCCCTATTAATATGCATTTCGATTTGTAAAGATATATTTTGTCAGCTGCATTTTTTATAAGGCCTGTTCCGACTTACATCGAGTTGAATTAAGAGCATAATCCTTCTAGCTTTAATAAGAGACGCTTCAAAGAGCTTTGTAGTTTTCATTCCAAACTAAAAATCGGAACAGCAAATAAAATCTTTTATTTTTATTTTGAAATTAAGTTAAACTTACTTAAAAACGTATAATTTTTAGCAAGTTTGGAAAGCTAGACTGTCAGCCCTAAGCCGGTCTTCAATTAAAGCTTCTTTTCAACTATTTTACTATATTCGTTAATTTTTTACGATCCTAATAGTAGGCTTCACATTTTGGAAAGAATTTCATTGTATAGTTAAAACCAGAATAGGTCGTTTCAGTTTATTTGCATTATAAAATGGCTAACGTCTGTTAAATACAAAGAATCGTAAGCTTAAATAAATTAATTAATTAAAAAATGATTTAATTAGTCTGTCAATTCCACTGAGTTAATTAAAAAATTTAGCTTTCTGCTTAAAAGTTACAAAATCGTTTCATTTATAAAAGATATCCTAGCTTGGTATTTTGCTAAGCTTTGTGTGTGGATTAAGTACTTGATCTGATCGATCTAAGCCTAAATAATTTTCCTAACTGATTGCAATATTTTGCTTGCCATTATTTATATGGATGATTCACTGTAATTCAATTGGCACCTGATGTCAACTGTTTGGGTTGCTTCTGCTGTGTCTGTTTGTTGGTATCAATGATGATGATCATGATCAAGCCGTGTGCTGCATCATGATCATCATGTTGATCAGCTTGAGGGTTTTTGCTTCGTTTTGTCGCTGCTTTGTTGCTGTTAATAGCCGCTGCGGGCCAAATCAATTCCATGCAAGTTGTAAGCCCGTCGTCTTTGGCTATTTTATTGGTTGACAATAAAAGTGAGCCAAGCTGCCGCTAACCCTACCTGGCCCCACCTGCCCTCATCTGGCCCCCATCTGCTGCTTGGACTAAGCACAGCATAATAATTATAATCCATTTTATTTCTTGTCTTTTTTTTTCTTCTTCTTCTTCTTCTGCTGTTGTTGCTGCTGCTGCGGCAATTCCATCGATCATGCAACATGCAGCGGGTCACGTGTGTGCGCTGACCTCTGCCAAAGCAACAACCACAGCAACAACAATAACAACAACAACAAGTTTTTTTTCATTGTACGTCAGTCAACTGTTGAGCAACTGTTGTTGTTGTTGCTGTTGTTGTCGGCGATGCCAAATATCTAATACGCTTCTACCAAAATGATCAAATTCATGGAATTCGCATAAAGCAGCGACCCCTTCTCTGTCCACCTCTGCTTATCTCTCCGTCTGCTCCTTCTGCCTGCTTCTACTCCACCCATTTGCATCTGGTGAGCAAACAAAACGCGCGACAGGTGAATCGGCCGCCCGTTGACTAGCCCCATACGGTCAGGTCTATGGTTCCATACTGGGCTTTTCGGAGCTGGGGTCTGGGGTCTCGGGTTTTGTGCCAAGTGCCAAACGCAGCGGATCGTCTGCTCTTGAGTCTTCCTTCCCCTTCCCCTTCCCCTTCCCCTTCCCCCTCTCTCGTATTTTTTTGGTGTTCACATGTGCCGGGCGGGGCACACGAATGCAGCGAGCTACAGTGGGCCCAGATCTCTTGAAAAACATTCAAAAAAGGAAGGGTATCTTCACACGCAGATTTTTAATAGGGGACTACGTAAATAAATATAGTTCAAATTTTCAGGGAACTACAAATTTTATAACTGCCGAAGAAAACTCCTTTTAATTGGGTAACTGAAAGTAAATATTTTTAAAAATTTAATATAAATCAATTCGGCTCTTTTTTAGACTCATAGCCTAAATACAGTTTTCTGTTTCTGTTCTTATGTGATACTTAATGTAAGGATTGATATTATTTATGTTAATGCTTTTAGTATCTATCAGTTCAACGGCTTTATCAAAATTTCTTATTTAAAGACATCCAAAAAGACCTACCCAAAAGTATGCTATGGTATTAGACCTAAAAATTATGTAGTTAATCATTTAGCAGATAAAACTTGGCTTAAATTGTTATTAGTTAAAAATTTTAATATTGATTTATACTAAGAAGAGTGCCTGAGTTTAATTTGCACTCAACATTTAATCAGAGATTAAGTGATTTTTGGAATTAAATTGACTTGAGAAGTTGAAACTTAGCTTTTTTGTACTTTATATTTTTCATTTTGTATCTTTTGTATTTTGGATATAAGATTTATTTTTTTTTGCGAATTATTCTACACATAACACTAAATTTGCATTTGCAACGAGTTTTGTGCCACTGTGCCTGCGTATGTGTGTCGCATCACCCACTTTTGGCCTGTTGCCTGTGACGGGGTCTGGGCTCTGTCTCTGCCACAGCCTCTGCTTTGGGCTCTGCCCCTGCCTGGTTGCATGCAGCATCATCTAACGCGGCGGCGACTGTTAAGATCGATCGTCGTTGTGTTTGACCGTTGCTGCTGCTGCAGCTTTGGAGGTGACTTGGACGTTGCTGTCGTTGTCGTTGTCGATCGATCGGTTTTGGGCTTGGATTCGAGTCTGAGGCTGAGTCGGCGGAGTCTGGGGTTTGGTCTAAGTCTGGACTGGACTGGGCCGGACTGGACGGGCCTGGGCCGTATCGGGGCCGCCTGGGCCGCACTGGGCGACCATTACCAGGCTTTGGCCAATTGATGACCAGTTCGATTAGTTGTTGTTGTTTCTGTTTCTGTTTCTGCTGTTGTTTTGCTGGCGGCTTGGCTACAGGCTTTAAGTCTTTACACCTTCCTTTATTATTTTGCTATTTATTTTTTCGGCTGTTGTGCGATGTGTATTTAAATTGCCTACATAAATTTGTTGTATTTTCTGCAATGTTTTAATGAAGTTTCTTTTTGCTTTTTTTTGTGTTTTTTTTGTGGTGTGTCATATCATAAAATTGTAAATTGGTGAAAATTGTGCACAATTTGTTGGCTCACAGACAGAGCGCTTGTCAATTGTTTATAGTTTTAACGTTTATAACCATCTTCGGCCATCTGTTTGACCTGCCATCTGTCTGTCTGTTCGTCTGTTCGTCTGCTCGTCAGTCCGGGCTGTCCGTCTGTCTATCTCATACCGTAACATAGCATACGATCATTAAATACACCGCAAAATCTGAGGAGCAGGCACCACCCATGGAAGTTTCATCACGTAACACTAATTAACAGAAAATAACCTGCGCACTTGTTTGTTGTTTTTCCACCTGAACCCAGCCCAGCTATTCATAAATTCATACTACACTCAGCTACACTGAGAGAACAAACCGAGAATTATATCCTGGAATCAATTGAAAGAGTTGTGAAGCAGAGGGGAAGCTGCTTAGAATACGCCCTTTTCATGATATCTGGCCTATAAGCAATATATAGTAATTAAATAATATACTTATGCCAAAGTAAAATATCCATAATTTATTCTGCCAAGATATTCGAACTTGTGTCTTGTCTGGGATTAGCTTCTCTTCATTTGTCGAATAAATCTTTTGCCTTTTACTGAAGATTTCCGAGGAGAGGAGCACCCTTATGAGTCTACACTGAATTTTTTTTTTTGGGCCGAGAGAAGAATTTTAAGGTCTCTTTCATTGTTTGTTCCTCAAGCTCTGACTTAATTTCAAACATTTCCTCAAGCAAATTCAATAAATAATCCAAAAAACATGCCTCAAAATTGTCAGATAAAGCAGAATCTTCAGTGGACTTTTGTTCTCAGTGCACCTCTACTGCCCATTTTAACTATGCTCCGCCATTACAAAACCGCAGTCATAATTAACTTGCAGTCTCGACCTCTATGAAAATGAGAAAAAAAAGGCTTTTAATTTTCAATAAATCACCGTGCAACGTAGATCTAGTGTAAGCAGCAGTGGTCCTTCGCAGTTCGAACTATTTTTATCGTTATTAGTTATTATTTTTCAATAGGCAACAGTTTTTATGTCCTACACATATCATCTTCCATATATATATATATATATATATATATATATATATATATACATATATATATAGTTATTGTTAGTTGTTGTTGTTCTAATTACTGAAGTATGTGTGTTTTCCATAAACTGTTTGAGCTCTTTAAGTAGTTGTTAACCCCACACATGTTTCTGTTACACCCACCAAATTATCATTTTTTCAGGGTATACGCAATTTGTGGTGCATTTTGCAATTGTAAAGGATGAAAAATATTTTTCTGTTTTATGGGCCTAGGTTTCTTTAAAGTAAAAATCATATTTAGTCATTAAATATTTACAAAAGACTCAAACTATAAAATTTTATCTAATTGCTGTTAATAACTCATTAACATTTTGGCAACTATATTAATAATTTTGTTTACTTACTGATTTGTGAAAATACTTTCTAAAAGTTTCTTTTAACATGCACTTAAAATTCGTTTTATGTTCAGTTTTTACCTCTGTGGCAACACCACAACTTATTAAGTTGGCAGCACATCAGCAATGAGTGGGAAGACCTCGTCGTAAAAGTGGACAGTTTAATTAAGACTCATTAGCTTTTGGTAGGCAAACATTGGTTAGCGCTGCCATTTCAATTAAAAATTGCAAGGTGGCAACGTTGGCATCTTGGTGGTAACTTTAACATGAAGTTTCGCAGTCCGCTTAACTTGCCCTCCTTTAATCTCTCTTTTAGCTATTGATATTAAGTTAAAGCTTTGTAAATAGTTATTTTATTAATCGACTTAATCCAAATAATTTGAGTCATATAGAAAAATGTGTGAATTTTCGAAGTTACTAGAACTTTCTTCAAATAAGTTCTTAAGCTCGGCCAAAAAAATAGTTAACTTTATAGCCAAGTCTTAGAGTATGTTGGCATCGGCTTTATTTTTATTGTATCTGAAGTTACTTGTATTTTGTGGTACGCTTGTTGGCTTGTAAACTTTTATTGGACGGATCGTTGGGGTATTTTATGCGGCGCATTGCGCAATGTGCGGCTCGCACAGTGGGGCATCGACGCGTTTTATGGACAACGCAATTAATTGCTACATTTTCCAAAAGAAAATTATGAACTAACATCAATTAGGATGCCCATAGATGCAGCAGAAGGAGAAGGTGTATAAGGCGGCGCACTAGGAGGAGGAGGAGGAGGAGGCGCTCTGTCTCTCCTGAATAGTGGTGTGCCTGTGGCTTTTGGCTGGGCAAAGAAAAAACTCTTAATGATTCAGGCTTTTTAATAGGCCATAAAATTTGAAAATCGGTATTGCATTCATACCATTCCATTCCATGGCCCATTGCTCGAACATATTTCACATGTTTTTATTATTTTGGTGAAATTTTACCCAACGCATTTTATCGCTTATTTTTGCTATGTTTGTCATTAGCCTCTCAGATTGTTGTTGCTGTTGTTGTGTTGCTCTTGTTGTGCCACATGCGGTTTTATTTGCTAGAAAACATGCGAAAGTTGAGACATTTATAATTGACATATGTCAACATGGCAATTTTATGCTAAAGCAAAAGGAGAAAGACCTCTATAAAAGTGTAAAAAATAATTTAAATCGCTGAAAAAATTAGGTTTATTTAATGTATTTTCTGTGCAAATACTTGAATATAAATTAGCTCTCAAATATATATTATTTTTCATATTAAATTATTTAATTCTTTCTTTTCTTGGGACAACCTAAATTATTTCAAAAATAATATTTCTTCGCTAAATTAAGTCCATAATTTAAAATACGAAATTTCAATGAATTGAAAGTTTCAAGGCATTACTTTAAGCCGCTTTTTAGTTCGAATCTTATTTGACTTTAAGTCTAATAATTACTTAAAATTTTTATTAATAATCCAATAAGTTTAATAATTACTTAAATATTTCATTAATAATCTAGGAAAATTGCAACAATTATTTACTCTATTTTGAAACTAAATGTTTGAATGAATTGCAAAAACATCTCAAAAAATATTAACGAAAGCAATTTTAAAATTGATATTTTTATGTCTTGAAATTTATTTTAAATCATTAAACTTTTTATAGTCGTAATTAAGCAAAAAAAAAAAACAAAAATAAAAAACGTATAATCAGCTGTGATCCAATAAATAATTGCTACTCAAAGATAATCAGCAGTCGCAGCCGAATTTCAGAGATTCGTTCGTAAACAACGTTAATCACTGGAGGTTTTTTAGATTTGGGTTTGACCCAAAAGGCCAAAGACAAACCCACAAAAATTATGAGCTCACCTCATAAAAATAACTAACACTAAACGCCAAAATCCAAGGAATTTCCATGTGATCTCGGGCAGCCCAAATTCCGTAAGAAAAAACGCTAAATATATTATAAAAATATATAAATTTCTGTTTGCTGATGATGATGATGATGATGATGATGATGATGGTGCGTGGCAAGTACCGCAAAATTTCGATCATCATTTGCATACTTAATTAATTCCGAAGTAGCAGAGGCAAAGCGATAAATATGCAGCCAAAATGAACGAAGCCAACAAAACACAGTATGTACTCTAATTTGGTTGTCAAAACGGCATCAGTTTTAAATATATTCCAAATAAGCAAAACGGAAAAAGGCCAAGTAAAAATGCGCTCGACTGCGAGATGCCCTGGAAAAATGTGGTAAAAATACTGCAGACTGCGACAGATGGATTGGTAGATAGATTGGTAGATAGATTGGTGGATAGATTCGCAGATAGATTGGGAGACTTTATCTAACAGATATTTGGGCCATATCTGAGAAAAGTAATAATTTATGATATAAGTAATCGGAAGAGACTTGAGGCAAATATAACTACTTTATGGGGTCCCAGCAGGCACAGCATGCCCCTCGAAGTCATTCTCTGAATACAGGGTATACGGTATACGAATAAAAATAAAAATAAAGTTTAGTTAGTCGGCTAACGACACAGGCGCCAAATGTTTTGCCTATTTAAAAGTTAATAAAATCATATTATCTATAAGATTTATTGGTTCAATGGCTGCTGAACAAGCCGAAAACACGAATAGGAAAATAAAATAAACCGAATAAAAAACAAAAAACCAAAACAAAAGTCTTGAAACTCGAGCGAAAACTATGCGCTTAAAATATATAAATTTTAATTAGTGCGCCGGGCGACTCGACGAGTCTGAGAGACTAGGCGACGAGTCGAGCGATATTTGAGAGCCTAGTATAACACAGCAGATCAAGATCGAAAATGAAATCCAGATGCGGGATCGTGTCACGTAGTTGTTGTTATTATTTTTGTTGTTGGCATGTTTCACTAATTAAGCCAAAATGAGCGCGTGTTGCTGGCTTTTTTCTTCTCCTCTCTTCTTTTCTTTTCTCAGTGTTTTTGTTGTTGTAAAGTCTTAGCATGATCTTTAATAATTTTTCGAAATATTTGTGGCATCTTTGCGATCTGATCTTGCGGCTTGATGATATCCCGCAGTGTGAAATATTTTTTTTTGATGAGAATTTATCATTGTGAGAGAAGTTGAAGTTGCTGCAGCAGCAGCAGCAGCAGCAGCAGCAGCTTCAGCCCGGCCCAGCTATAGCTAAAAGTCTTTTGGCTTGGCTTTTTTGCTGGCCTTCTGTCGATCATAAATTGGTGCAACGCACACAAAGACACAGACACAGACACAGGTCTCCTCCTGCTGTCTCCTGTCTGCTGCTGATAAGCATCTTGGCCTGAACCTGGCCCGGGTGCTGATTACTTGCTGACTGTCGCCTTGGCCTTGATGAGGATCATGATTTGATGGCATTGCCCAAAGACCTGAGCTGAGCTGAGCCTCCACTACGACTTCTACGCTTGGACTTGAAAGTCAACTCCTGGCGCTCCACTCAAATTTCATTAGGCTCCGCATGTGCTACTTAAATATATAAGTATATAACAAAATACTGAGACTTAATTGTACTTGATTATTTCTTTTGCCTCTGCCTTTGCCTTGCCTTTGCCTTGGGCTTTGATGGCCCATTGCGATAGCAACGGTACCAGGAATTTATGTCTGCCAGATCTATGATATTTCTCTCTATTTTAAGAGCCGACTGCTACTGCCTCCATACAATGTAGGTGTCACTTTTAATACCAGCTTGAAGTCATTCAATGTCATAAGCCAATTTCCAATTCATTAAATACTCTTGTTAACTATTCGAACGTTTTCTATCTGATTGATAGCATTATATTCTAGTTCTAATATTAATCAATATTTACTGTATGAAAGAAGAGTATTTTTAGCCTGCTTTAGTTCTGCATATCCACAAGAAAAGAGAAATAGTTATGCTCATCAGATGCGCCTAAGTAAAGTCTTAGTCACATAGTTCTCTAAGGACATCAAATATATATATGTATATATATAAAACTATATATATATCATAAATTATATACCTACATTCTTTATGGGATCGGAGGCAGCCTCTTCTATTAAAAATGTATTCAACTTTGACTCGCTGTTTTTATTAATTATTTTCTTAGCTAACTTTTTTAGCCATAAAATAAGCCCCTTTTCTCTAGCTAGAAAAAGTTAGTGATAAGTTTTTTATGGAGTCAGTTCTGATTGCTGATTGGTAGCCAGGGATTAAGCCAGAGCTTTATTATTTGTTTATTTATTGTGTTTATTTAACGTTTAAAGGCAATTTTAAAGCTGTTGCCACACGAGCTGAGTTTTTCCCTTTGATCTGTGGGGATTTATGCAATTTTCTAAATTTTATTGCACATTTTGCAATTTAATCAACCGTACTATATTATTTAGTCGTAAATTATGCGCAACGCTGCACTAAATCAAGCCATGATTTGTGGCGGGGCGGGCAAGGAGCGGTGGAGGGTGGAGGGAGGGGAGGGGAGGGGCTTTAACGCAGTCTCACACAAAATGCAAATCCAATTAACACTTATTGCGCTTCATTATGCTAAAATGTACAATGGCTAAAATCACGCCCCTAATTGCCAAAACAACAACAACAGCGGCAGCAACAACAACTGTTGGCCATGTTCCGTTTAGGCCCAAACTGCAGTCAGTTCATGGCAATTGAGTTTTTGTTGTTGTTGTTGTTGGTGTTGTGTGGCTGTTGCTGTTGCTTTTATTGTTGTTTATTTATTTTCATTTTATATATATGAAAATTTCGCTTTTTATAAATTGTGCGAACACGGTGAAAATGTGCATTTTCCACGCAATATTCTCACACTTTTCCACACTCCACGGGTGCGACACCTGCTGTTCGTCCAGCGATTTATCAGTTGCCTGCTTAAACGCACATCCATTATCAGGGAGGGAGCTGTATTTTGCCCCTGGCTAACTGGCTACCGTAGCGTCCGACCAGCGTTTGGACCAACTTCAGCTTACCAGGCCTTGCCTTACCTTGGCTTGGCTGGCTTAGCTTGCCCGTTTTTTTTTTAAGCCTTTAATTGAACAATTTGTAACAATCATGTGCACAAAATAGCGCAACAATTTGGCTTAAATAGTTTTCAATGAAGACCAAAACGTAAAATTAATGGGATCATTAAAGTTGCGACGTTGCCACAAAAAGTAGAACAATGCCTTGAGCCTGCCTCCGATTTATAGAGACTTATTGTAAGTCATAGAATAACACTTTGTCTCTCTGAGTTAAGTCATAGTTGGCTGGCAAATGGCAAAAACTAGCCTTTTTAATCAATAATCCAGTGGGATTTGGCCAAAAAGAAGTTTATTTTAAATGTGGCTCATATTTTAAGATTTCTGGCCAGCTTAAGAGCTGCCCAGTTTCCTCAAACTTTGTTTAAACATATTTAGAAATATGCGTAGAAGTCTTAACTCAATTAAATGTGGCTTACTAAGTGACAAATTATACAAATTATATTTGGGATAAATTCTAATTAATTCATTTAATTGTTAAAATAAATTAAATTAAAGTTGAGCTGATTATTTAAAAGATATTCCTGAGATTCCTGCTCAGTATTTATTTATTCGATTTTTTTTTTAATATTTGACTCTTATTTAAATATAGTTAAAGATGGAATTCAGCTGGCTATAGAAAACCGTTCGTGGTTTATTTTTGAAGGAGATTGTTACTTAAAGATTTTAACATAATATTTAAATATATTGAATTAATGTTCATTAACTTAACTCAATAATATTGACTTCCTTCAGGCTGAAGGTAAATAAAATATTTATAAAACTATGCTTATAATATTTATTTATTTATTTATTATTAAATCGACCAATTGCAGTCGATTGAAGAAATACAAAAGATACAAATAAAATATTATATAAATTAAATTAAAAATTATGAAAGTTAATTAAATTCAAAATTAAATAATAAATAAATAAATAAATAAGTAATAAATAATATTAAATTAACATTACTTTTAAGCCTTAGGGAAAACCCAGAAAAAAAGCCCAATCAGACCAGGAAGGAAGGCGAAAAAGGGAAATAAAGATTGAGGAAAATAGAATGAAAATAGAACAGAAAAAAGGATAGATAGTAAGAGAGTAATAAAGTAAAATAACACAACACATGGACATACATAATAAAAAATGTGACAGTGTGCCCTACTTTGATCGAACCAATCATCCATAGTAGATGGAGGAGATGCGTCAGGGTATCGCGCTTCAAGCCAAGCCATTGCTGTGGCGAAACTAATTAATCATTATAATGCAGATACCCGACATACAACTGCATCCATTTCTACATTAAAAAATATCAAAAATCAATCGAGTACTAATTCTGAAGATCCAACAGAATAATCAGAATCTCGAGATTTTGAGAGGATTCTCGGTTCGTATCCGGACTTATTTAGTAATGTGTAATAATGTTAATATACTGTAGGAACTGTGTAGTAATGTTAATATACTCAAAACTATATTTTTTATTTTCTGCCTTCATTATTAGAGAATTTGAGGCACTCAATGCAGCTTTATTTGATGTTCCTTGAATTCCTTGAATACCTTAAATAATTAATTAATTTAATAATTAATTTAGGCACTCAATGAAGCTATATTTGATGCTTCTTAAATACCTTAAATTCTTAATTATATAAGTAATTAATTATTGAAAATCATATTTCATATTTTCTGCCTAAACAATTGGAGAATTTGAAGCACTCAATGCTGCTATATTTGATGCTTAAATTCATATTAAACTATATATAAATAATTAATTAATTAATCAAAGTTATATTTTATATTTTCTGTCTTGATTATTGGATAACTTCAAGCACTTAATTCAGCTGAATTTGATGCTCTCTGAATACCCTAAAAGGCTCATTGAGACTTGACTTAAACTCACCCCAGAATCGAACCCGCGTCCACTGCACCAACCACCTACCGCCTACCGCAAAAGCTTTGGCAGTTTGCCTTGCGAGTTTAACCAGGAAATCGCATCATATTTAAATTTTCAGATCGTTTTGAACTCTTCTTCTTTGTACCCTCTTTTTTTTCTCGGGGGTCTGTCGCCTCTGTCTCGCCCCGTCTCGCTCTGCCTCTCGCGTTGTCGGGTCTGGTGTGTCGCGAGTCTTTTATTTTGTTATATTTAAGAGGGTAATTTGTAAGCCTGTCTAGTGACTGACTTTTGAATAATTGACAGCGATAAGCAATCGCATTGCGCTGACATGTTTCACGCATTACAAAATCCAATGAGCTCTACGTTGCGTTCCATTCCGTTCCGTTCGGCTTTTGGTTCGGTTCCGTTTCGAGTCGTCTTGGTGGGCTCCTAAAGAGTCGCTGTCAACACACACACACACACACACACACGCACACCTCAAGTAACTGGCTCTCTTGCCGCCGCCCCCCCCTCACCGCTTCATTGCTCTTGGCACGCGAATTTCACACCATTTCCAATTACGTATACCCCGTACCACTCGGAGCGGAAAGCAGAGCCTGCTCAACGAGGAGGAGGCTGGCTGGCTGGCTGGCAGGCACTTGTTTGGCTGGCTGCCTATGTAAACACGCTCCACCTACTTGCCAGCCCCTAAAACCATTTTGTGAATTTGATTAATAAAACCTCGCAACGCGCAACAGATGCAACACAGCTGATAAGAAACGTATAAGTTTACCTTGGGGGGATTTCAGGGGGAAAAGGTTCTGTTGCAGTTGAAGGAACACTCAAAAAAATTGCTTTTTATTTATAATTTTACTCTGCTCTTTTGTTAACTGAAGTCTGCAAACTAAATATAATTTATTTATTTTTCATATTTAAAAGGGGAATAAAAATATTCAGAATTATTCCTATATTATTCCTATTAAAATAATGAATGTACTGAAGATGAAATACATTTTTGCAATTGCAGACTGGAATAACTATTGGAATAAAAATTGTTTTTAAATCTTTTTATTGTGAGCCAATTTTCATGAAAGAGCAGTCCGATCTTAGCCATTTTCAGCAGGCATTTTCAGAACCCACTCTTCCAACTAACAGGTCAGTTTTAGCCAGATATCCCGAATAAATTTGGATTTTATGCAGACCAAAGAGTTTCGTTGGAAAAGCAAAGTTTTTCTTTTCAGTGTACCTGGAAGAAACCAGAATCAGGCAACAACTGGGTTTTCTCCTTCTGCTACATCTGCAGCGACGTGTTCTCTTCTTCTCAACGTCAACCGTGTTGTGTGTGGAAAGCTAATCTTTCAATTATAGACAATTTGTCAAATGACTTACAGGCAACAACAACAACAACAACAGCGGCAGCGGCAGCGGCAACAACAACCAGGTTGTTGCATAGAGTTCCCCTCTGCTTCCTCGGATAGCAGGGTGCAGCCAAGCAGACGACGATGTCGACAACGGCTGACGTAAACGAAGTCGTCGGCGCTCAATCATAGACCCATTTATAGGCGTCGAATTACAAGAACAAACTAATCGAAATCATTTATCACGTGCAGCACATGGGGCAGTACCCAGTTCCCAGTTCCCAGTTTCCAGTATTCAGTACCAGGCTCAGGCTGAGGCTGAGGCTGAGGCTCCACTCGTTTCATGTTCGCTTCTCCACTCGGGGCAATCAGCACCTATTGTCAGAGAGAGGGCCTCCTACTCTTTTTTTGAAGCTGCGACTCGTTTCAGGTTGAGTAATATGATTAATTGGTAAATTATTGGAACTAAAAGGTGGCCCTTTTGTTGTATGTCGTATGGAAAGCAAGTCCAAGTGGAGTCCACACTCCAGATGGTTTACATTTCCTCTTTTATCTGGGGCTAGCCCCAAGAGACGCGGGCTTATGGGGGCTATTCGTGGGCGACCGATCTCCAAGGCGTGTGACTCTATCAGGCATACTCAATTTTATTCCAAGGAAACTATTCAATGCTGGCGATGGACAGAACTAATGTACTTCACTTAAATTAAGTAGATCCGTCGTTAATTATCTTGGTATTCCAAAAATATAAATATATCTCAGGACTCACTTCTAAGCCTAACCTATAAATGTAATGCGTTTTGAAATATTTCTATTTTCTATTATTGTCTATGCATTTTGAGTATTTTTGAAACCTAAGAAAATTGTTTCTGTTTTCAACTTCCACTTTTGTTGATTGTTTTTTTTTTTTATTAATATAAATAATAATAAATAAAATATAATAATAAATAAATATAATATTTATTTCTCTCAAAGTAAGTTTCTGGTTTTTACTTTTTATAATATTTTCTTATATTTATTTTAATGATTTCTGTTTTTTCAGATTCTTTTTTTGAGTGAATTTTATGTAAAAGTGAAAGAAATTTAAAAGATAATTAAAAATTAAATATTGCTATTATTCGATATATTATATAAAATATATTTTTTTAAATTAATATATTGGTAATATACTCTAGGACAAAATACCGTTTGGAAATTGAAGATGATTACATTTTTATTTGACTAAAATATAAGTTCTTGAAGTTATTATTTTTTTTTTTTTGTAATTAAATCTAATTAGTTTAATTTATTGCTGATTTTTTTGGCAGTGTAGCCTTGCTGCAATTCTTAAGAACATCCATTTTCTTTTGCTGTCTCTTTCGTAAACGTTTTATTAGCAGCTCAGCTTTACTGTCCATTCAAATAGTCAACTCAAAGGATCATCCCTGTTTTCCTTCCTTTTATTGCCAGCGCAGCTCTACTGTACCTTCAGGGAAGAGAATTCTAACGATCATCTTTAAGCAGCCAATCTATCGAATGCTAATCAAATTTGTTCTCTTAATACGCACCATACAAGAGAGCCAATCTGTCTCAATTAATTTGTGCATTTCATTATGGGATCGTACGCTCTGACAACTTTATAAAGTCATCCGAATGCAAATTTCAGAGGCAAATGCATTGCAGCTCCAATTTGGCATCGCACATCAATTTGCAGTCCAAGTCCAAGTCGAGACCAGACCAGACCAGACCCGACACTGGAACGCTGTTGTCTACCGAGTTCTCCGACTCTCCGAGTCTTTCATTCGAGTCATTCGCGCTTGAGATGCCCCCCACTAATTGCTGGCAATTTGTTACATGCCACATGGACGGGGATCGTATGTATCCCCAAGAAACTCAGGTCCACGGGGCGTTGCTGTAATGAAATTTAATTATGTTGTATATCAACTTATTTGCATATCAGCCAGAAAGGTTTTTTGGCCAGATAACAAGCCACAAGACACTCAGTGTTAACTTAAGCATTGGCTGAGTTTCCTCTTTAAAGTCTATACGAATGCTTATTATGCCCTTGAACAGGGTATTATAATTATGTTATGCCATTAGAGTAGGCGTCTCTGTTCTCGTACGTATTACGTATACAAAATAAATATCCAGCTAATGCTATATTTTATGGCCTAGACTAAGTGAACTGGGTCAGCTTAAGGGTTATATTTGAGAAATTTAGTACAGAGGCTTCTCTTTGCTTCTGCTTTTATCGTGTGATACAGAAAATATAGTTCGAATAAAGTTATAGTTTGTTAATAGGAAGAATCGGTCATTGGACAACTGATTAAATCAGTGTATAAAATCATCGGCACGCCGAAACAATTATTTATTATTCTGTTTTGTATTCTATTTCCGCTTCCACTTAAAATTTGCATACAACCTGCGTCTAATCTACAGATACAGATACTGTATCTCGAACTACAAAATTCAGTTTAATTGCCAAAAAAAAAAAAGAAGAGCCGAAAAATTAGATTTCATGTGCAAAAATTCTAATTTAAGGTACACTTTTTCTTTTTTTTCTTTTTCTTTTATTTCTATTTTTGCGCACCCATTTCCCAGATATTTAGCTTGTTGTTAGCGAAGTGTTAAGCGGAAATAGTTTTTATGTAGTACTACAACAACAACAACAACAGCAGCAACAGAAAGGAGAAGAAGAAGAATAATAACAATAACAAGAACAAGGCATAACTGTGCGTTGACCTTTTTACGCAAAAGGGGGCCTTTGATAAATGTGCAACATTTAGACGCGATTTGGGGCCAAGATAAGTTAATTTTTTTTTTGTTCGCTGGTTTTCTTTTTTTTTTGGGGTTTGGTACACAACAATTTTCAACTGGCGCTGCTTGTTAAATGTTTGTTTTAAGCATTTTTAATTGCTTTAATTATTTATTGTTTGGTTGCTGAGCGACGCACTGGCGGCTCGGCGACAGCGACGGCAACGGCGAAGGCGACGTCGTCGCGACTGGGCGCCAAACTGAAAAGACTTAGGCAACAAACTTGGCAATTTGTACAGCAGCAGCAAACTTGGCAAAACAGTCGCAACATCTTTGCTGCGCATTGCTGCCGCTGTTGCTGCGCAGATTTCAATCAATAAATCAATCAATAATTGTGAAAGCTGCAGCCAATGTTCCAGCTTTAGCCTCTGCTACCAGCTACCAGCTACCAGCTAGCAGCTTCCAGCTCCAAGCTTCAAGCTTCCAGCTACGAGTTCCATCTCTCCATCTGTCCGTCCATCATTCATACGCATATTTCAATTAACATTCATGCGTCGCGTTTTTCCCGTTGCGAGTCTGGTCCGTTCCGTTCGGTTCCGTTTTGGTTCCCAGCTGCTGCGGCGCTCTTTCACTGGAGCAGGGTTTTATTGATGGCTTGATGGTTTGATGGCACCACTAAGACCATTTTTGCGCCTATATAACAATTACATTTTGTCAGTTTCAAACGCGAAACGGTAGCCAAAGCCCCCGGGCACTTCAAACCAAGCCAAAAGAAACCAAACGATACGAAACGAAACCAAACCTGAACCACTGAACCAACCACCCACCTTCAACTGAAAGCTAAACAATGAGAGTCCAACGGCTCTTTGCATACTTGGCAATCACATGTCTGACAAAAACCCTTTTATGTGATCATAAGTAAACTTTTAATGCCCTACTAACAGTGGGTATATTGGCTGTTAGTTGAGCTTGAGTTTCGAAATATCATTTATATATATATTTATTAAAATTTCGGGAAAGTCAAGATTTATTTTGACCACAAATTCATTGTGAAAAGACAAGCAAAAGTCAATTAAACTGAAAACGTTTTAAATTACCTCATGGATTTTAGATATACTTAGGAAACTAAATTTATTATATATATTTTCAAGCAGAATTCAAAAAACTGAATTCTATAACTTCTGTAGTTTTATTTTCTAGGTCAAATAAATCTATAAAAAATAAACTCTCCTATAAGTCTGCATATGAGATGGAAAGATTAGAAGCGCTTCTTATTTATTTGAGATCAGAAATATATCAATCTGAAAATAAATATAAAAAAAAAAAAAAAAACATTTATTTTGAATATATTATCTACATTTTCTTAACGACCTCTAAGAGTTAACGTCTTACTTAAAGCAATTTAATTTTAATTTTAATTTTAATTTTAATTTTAATTTTAATTTTAATTTTAATTTTAATTTTAATTTTAATTTTAATTTTAATTTTAATTTTAATTTTAATTTTAATTTTAATTTTAATTTTAATTTTAATTTTAATTTTAATTTTAATTTTAATTTTAATTTTAATTTTAATTTTAATTTTAATTTTAATTTTAATTTTAATTTTAATTTTAATTTTAATTTTAATTTTAATTTTAATTTTAATTTTAATTTTAATTTTAATTTTAATTTTAATTTTAATTTTAATTTTAATTTTAATTTTAATTTTAATTTTAATTTTAATTTTAATTTTAATTTTAATTTTAATTTTAATTTTAATTTTAATTTTAATTTTAATTTTAATTTTAATTTTAATTTTAATTTTAATTTTAATTTTAATTTTAATTTTAATTTTAATTTTAATTTTAATTTTAATTTTAATTTTAATTTTAATTTTAATTTTAATTTTAATTTTAATTTTAATTTTAATTTTAATTTTAATTTTAATTTTAATTTTAATTTTAATTTTAATTTTAATTTTAATTTTAATTTTAATTTTAATTTTAATTTTAATTTTAATTTTAATTTTAATTTTAACTTTAATTTTAATCTAAGTCTATATCTTAATTTTAATTTTAATGTTAATTTTAGTTTATTTTTAGTTTTAGTTGTAACTATAATTTGAATTTTAATTCTAAAACAATTAAATTTTGAGCAGACTCAGCCTGAGGCTTTTCAGGATTCCCATTTTATTTGCATGGATAACAGACGGATTTTCAATATGGTAAAATATGTTTTTTTTTTTGCCAATACGTTTGATAAACTGTTAAAAGAGT
This sequence comes from Drosophila repletoides, assembly GCA_018150835.1. Taxonomy (NCBI): domain Eukaryota; kingdom Metazoa; phylum Arthropoda; class Insecta; order Diptera; family Drosophilidae; genus Drosophila; species Drosophila repletoides. Next base: position 5,910,231 of record JAECWQ010000231.1, read on the forward strand.
TTTGAAAATTTTTTCTTTCAAGTTACCACATAAATCATAACATTTTTGAGGTTATTTTCTTAGCTAATATATTTTCATAGTTTTAGTATAATAGCTTTAGCTATGCTTGTTAAGGGCATGTAAGATTCGTCTATTTGCTGATCTCGCTCCGTCTGAATTTTGACATTTTTGTTAAGTCATCAGTGCAGACGACGGGACGTCTGTGAGACTTGTTGTTGTTGTTGCTGTGGCTGTTGCTGTTTGCTGGGTTGTTACCTGTGACTGATTAATTTGGCTATTATGGCATTTGGCTTTTTATGCGCACTGCCCCCTAAAGATGCCCTACTCAATCCGCCCCCGTCCCGTTCCGTGGCCCGTCCACGTCCCTGATTATCCACCTGAGAGCCCCGCCTTTGATCGTTGGCTGCGGCTGCGATCGATTCGTTTCGATCTTCTTCTGCTTGTAGCACGTCAAATATTTTTGTCGGTTTCGACTCATAATAGCCCCAGTTAATTGCTAATAGCCAACGGTGCAGATTTCTATGTCAGGGCACGTCAATGCGGTTTTTTTCTCTCGTTTTTATTTGAAATGCTTGTGTTGCTTATTAAAGTTGTTGGTATATTTTTTGGCTTTTTGGACTCGTAAATTTCGAATTTCGAATTTCGAATTTGTAATTTGCGTTCCGCGTTCCGCGTTCCGCCATGCAAATGTGCATGACGTTCGTTTCGGTTACAGTTTGATGATAACAAATTCATTGACCCAAAAGGTTTCTCATTACGTACGCCTCATATTTTCGATTTTTATACGTATTTCTATTTTTTTTTTGTGTATTTTGGTTCCCAGTGAACAGATTTGAGCTCTGATCTCTTAATTGCTGTGCTATGAAATTTCTACGCGTTTTGCCTGGTGAAATTTACTCTGATGATATTTTGAATACCCCGCAAGTCATACAAATATTGTAATAAAGGGTATAATCTGTAAGGAAAAAAGAGAGCGAAAGTAACACAAGAAAGCTAAGCATTTGTTTAACAAATATTAAAAAAAAAATTTATTAAAATCCACCTATTTAAGATTGGCATCTCGTCTCAATAATATTAATATTAATCAAGTTTTTAATATAATATTAATAATAGTAATAAATGCCATATAATATTTTTGTTATCGGAGTATCCTCTTCCTTTCTTCCTTTCTTCCTTTATGGAAATTGGTTTTAAATCAAACCAGTTTGATTATTATTTTAAATTGAACCGAACCAGCTGATTCTGAACATTTCTGGTTCACTTAGAACCAAAACCACTGTCCCAAAATACGCATCGAAAGATGTAATAGGGTATCTTCTATTCCATTACTGTTCTCTCATCGTTTTGTTCCCAAAATCATTTTATTTAAATTTGTTAACGGGGCGCGCCACTAAAATTTCGCCTGTTCCACACTCAACTCATGGGAAACCTATATAATTAAATCATGCAATCAAAAAATGGAAAATAAAACAAAAAATCCAAAAAACCCAAAAAGAGAAAAAAATAAATATAGTCTGTACGAATTGGCAAATTTAAAAATGTAAAATCACTTCATTTGTCAGTGAATCGCCAGGTTGCAATTATCATAAAATTTTATGGGGCTGCTCCACTTTATGCGCGACGTCTGGCAACGCTTAAGCGCGAATTATGGCAAGCAAACAATAAAAACGCATAAAGCTCAAAATAATCCTTATAATTTTTTATTTTCATCTGCTGCTTCTTCTTCGAACGCAGACGTAAACGTAAATCACGACGGGGCACAAATATTTAGTATTAATATCGTAAATTGTCACAAGTTGGCCCCAATTTGCCCGCCGTATTATAAATTTGCATGCCACAGAGAAATCCGGATTAGCCTGACCAAAGGGAGAAGAGGAGGGAGACGCAGACGGAGACGGAGACGGAGACGGAGGAGTCGGAGGAGCAGGGAGCAGGGAGCCACTTGTGGGCGTCTTTTGTAAATGCGTGCAAGCAAATTGAGTTCTAATGGCAATCGGTATTGCTATATACATATTTATTGGGAGTTACTATACATATATATAATATTTTTGCAGGCTCTCTCAATATTTCTTCAAGTTTGCGCATTTTCAATTAGACCTCTGAACTCTACACTCGCTTGCACTGCCATCTCTCTCTCTGTCGCTCTTTCTCTGACTCTGTCCCTCTTTTTCGCTCAGTCCAAATCCAAATCGCGTTTATAGTGCGTCTGACAAGTTTTCTGGGGCGGGTCTGTTGAGCAGAGAGAGGGGGCAGAGGCAGAGGCAGAGTCAGAGGAGGGAATCCTGGGATGAGGCTTAAACTGCTTGTGTTTCGAATATTTTAATGAAGTCCATTGAAGTTTGTGCGAACGAAATTGCATTTATAAGCCAAGCTTAGACTTTTCTTAAGTTTTTATGTTGTTGTCAGTTTTTTTTGCTTCTCTTTTCCTCATATTTTGTATACTCTTTGCAAGGGTTTCTTTATTTTATCATTCAAAACAAATATGAACATTTATTTTTCTAATATTTCTAATCAATTAGCAGACATTTTAGTGCTTCTAATGCTGGTCAAAAAAAGGCTACATCTACCTAGTTTTCATAGGAACAGTGGGTCGGTAATTAAATTGAAATTTCAACTAAAAATAATTGGCTAACAATTATGGCCAAAAAATTATAAAATCTGACTTTATGGCCAATTTGGAAAGTTGTAGAATGCACAATTGTTTTCAACTTTACAAAATATGATAAAAACTGTCACTGAAAGCCATCCGGAAGGGTATTAAAATGTGCGGCTTGCCGCAAATAGCCTTTTTTCTTGTTTTTCGCTGTTGTTGTTTTGGGGCTGTAACCAGCGCGCGTTTATTACAATCTAATGAAGTCGAGCCTGCCACTTAACGGTTGTTAGATCAGGTGATGGAGAAGGAGGAGGCGTTGTTTTTCAGCTTGTTTTTTTCAGCTTTTTTTCGGCTTTCGTTACGCAATTTTCAGCTGGAGCAAATGAAGCGTTAAATTTGGTTGTAGCCTCAGGGAAACCGAAGACTGTGAAGACTTAAGCTAAGAGTATGGGCTATAGCAATCGGATAAAATAGATAAACAGAATTTACTCAGCATATAATCGTATCGAATTAAATAGCGAGTGTATTTTATTTTTGCCTATGCTACATACGAATCGATAGTCGATAAGCGATAGACATTTGATGATCGATAAGTTCAGTAATTAATGAATAACACTCTAATAATTGATAAACGATACACTTTTTTTCCTTTCATTTAATGTAAATAATATTGGAATCGATAACATATCGATTAATTAATGATCGATAAGTTCAGTAATTAATAAATGGCTAACACTCGAGTAATTGATAAACGATACACTCTCTTTCCTTTCTGTAAATGTAAATAATAGTATAATCGATAACAGATGGATTTCAAAGAGAATTTCTCACGAATAATGACGATAAATATCGGTTGAGCTTAATAATTTTAAAGTGAATACAAAATGAATTAAAAACTTTAAAAACTGACAACTTTTTCTTGCAGAAATCATTTTAAAGTTAACATAAATAAATTGATAATTATGATCGATAATTCTCTTATGAATTCAATTCCTCTGTTTTATATGAATAGTTAAAAATGGAATATTTACATGCTTTGCCACTTTTTATGATAAATAACTGCCCAGTTCCTGAAACTTATTCCTTTAAATTCGTTATGTATTTTGTTGTTGGTAGATGGCTTTAGGCTAGATCTATTCCCAGCTTTGGCCCCTTTCAGCTCCCTCTCTCCCCCGCGCCAAGAGGGGAATTCAAGACATAATAAATAACCGCTGTCATTCATAATGTCAACAGTGCTGCCAACATTTTGCTGTTATCTGCGCACAATTCTAACAACAACATTGTACTCGTACTAGCCTGGCCAGCTGAACTGGGCTTAGACTTTGGCTTTGACTTCAACTTTGGCTGCGGCTGCGGTTGCGGCTTTACGGCCATGGGCGTATGCCAATGCAATATTTTACAGAGGTTCAACAAGTTAAGCAAAACCTGATGAATATCAATGCATATATCATTTCGAATCTAATTTTAATATTCATTGATTAATAGATTTGTTAAAGTTAAATTAATATATAATATATCTCCTTTAGGATTATTAAATGGCATAGATTATTTTAACTATAGAAGTTTCTAAAGGTTCGAAAATTATCTAAAATGGGTTCAAAAATTCGAGTTCTTTCCAACTTTCTTAAAGTTTCAGTTTTCTAATAATAATTGGAAGGTATTCGAAATTTGTTAATATTTATTTAATAATTTTGTCCTATGAATTATGGATTTGCGAATTTAATATTTCCATTCTTTGCGAAGCCTTTTTCCATCTACTACAACATATTATTCTGTCTTATTCCATCTGAATGAATAGACATTACATTTTTCCTCATCCGTTTTGGAAGGAGGTATGCACCCTGAGCAAATTAAGTATTATTATTGGATGAAGAACAGATGTAGAAAATTGTACATTTGTTAGTGGATGCATCAAACAATTATGATGGAAAAATATATATGTTGAGGTGAAGAGAATTTATTATATAGAACCTCCCCGTCTGGGCACGCCACTGCCTTAAAGTTTGGCTATTGACTGTGAGTATGGGAACGGGCATGCAGCCACAGACAAAGTGGAGGCTATGGATGAGACTGGGAGACTGGAGACTGGGAAACTGGGAGACTGGGCGAGACTGGGGTCTGGTAGGTTGGTCATATGTGTGTGAGAGACCTCCACATAGGCCATTCTTTTGGCCACATTCTGCGTCTGCGCTTTGACATCTTACAGATCAATTCATGATAATCGTTGGGACCACCATGGTCCCACTTTGGGTGGAACGCGATGCAACGCGACTTTCGCATGGCAGAGAGAGAGGAAGACCTTTTTACCGGAATTTAACTGTTTTCATTGGAATTGAATTTCCAAGCTGCAAGCTGCAAGCAGCAAGCAGCAAACTGCAGGCAGGCAGCGTCTCACATGTAATCGATATTTTTCGAACCAAGTCTAAGACGACATGCACCAAAACGACAATAGCAAATGGGGGAAATGGGGGAGGAGGGCAGAAAACAAGAGGAAAAAACTAGAGAAAAAAAGCTGCAAAAAGGGTCAGCGCATGTTGTGGCAGACACGGGCAAACATGCCACCGTGTGGCAAAATGAAAATGATAGAGTTTATTATTAGGAGGAGTCAGGCATAAGGCGTAAGGCGTAAGGAGTGTATGTGTGTGTCTTTGGGGGCTACTGGTCTTGGCGATTATCATCGCACATATACGATATGTATATCGATATGGCCGCATGGTCGATGTACTCTAAAAATATGCATAAAATTACAGAATTAATTACACAGATGCCACAACTGGTTGCAGTTGCAGTTGCAGTTGCAGTTTAGCACAGACTGAGCCAAAGTCGTTACACGGCTGGCAATGTGAAATTTATGTTGCCTGCGAATGTAAATCATTTCGCTATGCCACGCTTACAACTGCTGCTGCCGCTGCTGCTGCAACATGCCACTTCAACTTGACTCCCAACTCCAAATGCAACTCCAACGGCAACTCAACGGCTCATCGAGCATTGCGCCCTCTAACCCTACATAAATTCAGCAGCAAACCGTACCGCCAGCCAGCTCCTAGAGCTCCTAGAGATCGGCTCAGCCAGTCAGCCAGTCAGACAGACAGACAGAGAGACAGACAAGTGGCATTCCATTGCCACGGCACTCAAGAGAGCGGCAGCAGGCCCAAAAGCAAATAACAAAAGCTTAGGAGAACGTCAGGGCAGGCATCGAGTGTGAATTGATTTTTTTTGTATTGCTCTACAGCTGAAAAGTTAGCTCAACTTTGTTAACAAATTCAAAAATGGAGCCTGAAAATTATAGAAATTAGTTTTGAAAGTTATCTAAGATCGGAAATACAAATGCCGATTGAAACAATAAAATCAATCAGATAAAAATCCATTTTAAAAAATAGTTTCTTTAGGTAGTGAAAGAGCTTAAAACAATTGTCGAAAATTAAGACAAATTTTTAGATATTATATTTAGAATATAATTTAAGTTATAGTTTAAAAAACTAAATTTTTCTTTTCACCCTTCTCTTACCCAAATTATTTCGTAATTTTTAAATTGCCTTGGAAAATAGCTTTCACTGAAGAGTATTCATAATTTTGCTATAATTATTGTTAGCTCTTTGCAGTTGCCTTTTGCCACACGAGTGGAAGGCAGGCAGTCATCGGAGCTCAGCAAACACCAAGTGCACCTGAGGGCCTCAGGTTGGGAACTGAGAGGGACTTGTAGCATTTACTACTTACTACTGCAGCAGCAGCATCAGCAGCAACAACAATAAGAAGAAGAACTACTGTGTCTGACTCCAAGTCCCAGTCCGAGTCTGGGTCTGGGTCTGGGTCTCGGCCTGGGTCTGGGCCTGGGTTTGGAGCTGGAGCTGCTCTCAGGAAGCAAACGTTTCACGTTCACCACGCTTCTCATCTGCATATGTTTCGGCAATTTTGCGCGGCCTGAAAATGATTTGCTGATCGCTCTTTGAACACTCCATCAATTCGTGATTTTTACGAGCGCAATGTCGTCGGCGTTTTGGGGGCTTCTCCCATGCGGCGGCTGCTGTTGCTGCTCTTTTGCTGGAATGGAGGCAACATTCGAACTTGCGACATGCCTCACTCCGCTTGCCACTCGACCGCATGCGCAACGAAAGCATCATTTAACGCGCATTTACTCAGAGTTCAAGTGAGGGAAAAAAGGGGCAAAGGGTTTTGGCAACAGATGCACTGAAAAAAAAACAAGTGCTCTGCAGCTTAATCGTGGCTAAATGCTCTCTTAGCTGAGATCATGTCAAGGCCAGTAAAAACCTTTCTAGAAGAATTAGAATTTAGTTTTTTTCAAGCTGTAGAATGTTAGTTAAAAAACAGCTTAAAAGCTTTTATTTTAGTTTATTTCTCCCCCATAAATGAGCCCTATAATGCAATTGATCAAACCTTGATAAAGTATCGAGTACTTTATTAGAGTCGGATAGAGATGGATGGATTTGCTGCAGAGATAGAGACTATTCTATATAAAGTTATTTTTTACATAAAAGTTGATCCTGTGAAATGAAATTGAAGAACGCCAAATTGTTTTTTCCTCTGTAGCCAGAGTCACAGTTAAAGTCTCATTGCCAGGGCCGTGCGTCTTTTGTTTTTGGTTGAGTCAGAAAAAAAAGGGGAAAAAATAAGTATTTTAGCCATCATCCTGTCGGCTTCAGCTACTGAAGTAGCTGCTGTGCTTTGGCTTTGGCTGTGGCTGAGGCTGCGGCTGTTGTGGCAACAGCCTCGGGCTAAAACAGTGACTGGGACTGGGACTGTCAGTCATTTGTCCCAGACGCGTCGTCGTTCAGTCTGCTCGGTTCTCTCGCCTCTCATGAGAGCTCAGAGACCAGAGATCCAACTTTGCCTGTCTTTATGTAAATTAGTTCAAGTTCGCGAGCATTTCGAACGTGACCTTTCCTTTTATATCCCTTCCTTTGCTGCCTGATCCTCCATCCACGAGGCAAATCATTTCGAGACACTCGAAACACTCATTGAAGTTGATTTAGTTTAGAATGAATATCGAACTCGGTTCAGTTTATATTGTCTGGAAAGAGAGCGTTTAAGATCAGAAATAATTTTTTTTTTTTTTGGGATTTCTATTGATAAACAATTTGAATTTCGCGGTAGTTAAATTTGCAGAAATATTACGCAAATTTTCGAGATTTTTTGCTGTAATCACGTTGACATTTTCTTTATATTATACTTCTACCATTCAGCGGCAAAAATCAATATATATTTAATATAATTTCGTATTATTTCGAATTAGAAAAACCAAGTTGACTTTCCAAGGATAATGCTGTGTGTTTTTTCTATGTGTAAGATTCTTGCAAAACTTTGTAAATTCCAATTTCGCTTTCTAATTTATTAAAGTTTTTATTAAGTTAAGTTAAGTTTGTGAACAGATTTTTAATCCTTGCTGCAAGCAAAAGCAGAAAATAAACTTTAGTCATAAAAAAAATGTTCGATTTATGTTCAAATGGAACTTTATGACCAGCACTGTATATAACACCAGAAGTGTGGTGTAAATATATATATACTTAATATGTATATGTATATATATATATTATAATATTCTAAATATATATATAAATGCAGCCCATTAATGTTCGATCCTATTAAATATGGCAAACGATATTTTACAGCCTACATTAAAATTTCGCTTTGTAAGCGAATCACCACAAAGCTCTTTGAAGCATTTTCTTTATGGCTTTGATTAAATATAGAGCTAAAATCGGGTATTACAATATGCTTAGCCAATTTGTCATGCATTCTTTTTTTACTCAAATGTATATAGATATATCTATATATATATATATATTGTTGAATTGAAAAGTATTCGCTCAATTAGATGAGTAGCTCTGTAAAACTTTGAATAGTTAATCTCATTATCTGTGATTATATATGGTCTATTTAAAAATCGTATAATACGGATATTTGCGAGAAATGTATTCGAGTTTTTGTTTGAGAAAGTCTTTCAAATATTTATAAGCCAAACCGTTTAGATTGAACTGATTCATAAACCAAACTAGGTTTCAAAAACTTGGACAAGAGTGAACCTAAAACTATGCATTATTTGTGGTTCGGTTAAAAATATATAATAAAGGATTCAAAATTTTTTTTATATACTTTAAACTGGTTCACACCAGGTATTTTCGGTATTAAGTTAATATTTTTAGCTTACACAAAGCAGCAATAATTTCAAATAAAATTGAAAATTTTGGATGAAACTAGGTTCGAACTTTGGGAGCGAATTCAGAGGGGTTTTCAGCCTCGTTTATAGGCTATATTTCTAATTGAGGTTATAATATTATTTTCATATTATTAATTAATAAATTTAATTGCTTGTTGATTGAAATACTTTATTAGCTAAAGTCCAGAAGGGTGTTTAGACTTCGTCTGGACCATGCATACTGTCTGGCAAAAGAGCAGACTCCAATAAAAAATAAGTAGGAGATATAATTTAAAGTATTTTGATAGTTGTCAGGGGGAGGGAAGGGGATTACGAGCCGATTTTAATAGGGGCGGTCCAAGAGAGCTGATGGAGTGCGATTTATGGGGTGCATTAGAGTGCGTGGGTCTATTTTTTATTATTGGCATATTTTTTTTGGGGCAAATAAAGAAATGGCAATTAGTGGATGAAATGTTTAATTACCGCGTTTTGCACAGTGGAATGGAGTAGGAAGGATTGCGTGGGCTTTTTCTCAGCCACAGAGAAAGAGGAATTTTATTTTTATTATTATTTTCTTTTTCTGTTTGTTGTTGCTGTTGCTGTTGCTGTTGTTGTTATAGTAGTATCTACAGAGCCACAGATTGAACCTGTGGCATCATCCTGCTCAGCCTCTGTGGTTGCCTCGGTTCGGGCTATGGCTTATTGGTGTTGGCGTTGTTGGCCAACTCGCAATGATTTAAAGTGTTGCTTTGCATTACATTTATTGCCAATTGAAATTTGAAGTGCGTGAGAAAGTTGAAATGGGGCTCCAAGAACGGGCTCCAAGTCCCCAATCCCAAATCCCCAATCCCCAATCCCAGTCTTAAACAGCTTGCTCTCTGTGTCTGTGTCTGTGGCTCTTGCTGTTGCTGTGGCTGTGGCCAGAGGCCGTACCATGGCCCCCTTTACCATGATGATGGTCTGTAGCCCGTTTTGTTTTTGTTGTTGTTGCTGTTGTTGTTGTTGTTGTTGCCAGGTTGCCAGGTTGCCAGGTTTGGCCTTTGTGCTGCGGGTTAATATGAGCTAAAATTGGCTTTGCTTAGTTTTGTGGTCGCTCGTTTGTGCGCTGTGATTTGATAACATTTTTCAGTCGGAATGGAAAGTTTCTACTGCTATCTGCTGGGGCTCTTCGCTTGCTTTTTTTCTGCTTTTTTTTTTCTTCTATTTTTTGACTCTGGGTCAGATTGGGGTGCGGCGCACAGTCGCATATTTCCCCTATGTGTGTGAGTTTTTGATACCCTAGAAACATCAATTGGCGTTAAATGGAATATAACCTTCTCAGATTAGGCCTATACCTTTGTTTCTTAGTACACTTAACTTGGCTCTCTTTGGAATAACTTCAGGTATTTCTGCTCTGCCAGTCTTCTGCTCTGTTTGAATTTTTCCTCCTTTTAATCGCTGCTCTCTTAGCCGCTTCTTGGCCAGCCTCTGTCTGCGCCAGTAAAACTCCACCTATCAGGAGGGAATTGAAGCCAATTAAATGCCTCGCTCGTTCTCAATTGCTTTGCAATTGATTTGTTTATATGTATGTACAGCCGGTACGTATAATCAGTTACATAAATTAAAGCAATCGAACAGCTTTTTGGGCGGGAACAACAGCAAACAGCAAACAGAAAACGGCTTTCCGAGGCGCCATGACCACAAAACTGAAGCCTCACAGACTGTAGACAACTCTTGGAAACTCTTGAGGTCGGACACTGATGGTGTGTGGTGTGTTGTATGTGGTGTGTGGTGCTGTGTGTCTCTTCGTTTGCTTATAATTTCATCATTAGGCCAAAGCAAAGTTGGTAAAACATGCGAATCGATTGCTTAGATTTCCAGTTTCCAGTTGGCATTTAATGGTCTTAGTAAATTTTGAAGCAAGCTCCTCCAACAGGTGACAAAGACTGAGATATTTGCATTGCATACAAAATATATACAGTGGAGCCTGACTAAGCCGAATAAAAGCAGCCAGCCAAAGACGTACTTAAAGTTTGCTCAAGATTGTCCTTTTGGCTATTATTCTTTCGATTTGTGGTTAATGGCTCTAGCTGATTATAGCCGCTTTTCTGTCGCATTTGCTGAGTGTTCAGCCTTAACTTTCTTATAACTTAAAGCCTAAAAAATATGTTTTTTATTAATAACATTTGGTTATTAATTAGGATTTTACATGTCAATTCAATCAATTTTCATCTGAGGCTATCAATTGCCTCTTAAGCTTTTAACGCAGATTGCAAAGCCAAAGTCAAGCACAAACTGCAAAATCTGCGTTTCTTTTTTTCCTTTTTTATTATCAAATTGTTTTAGTAATTCATATTTTACATTCAGATAGATCCGAAGAGGTCAATCCGACAGGTTTCCACTATACTCTATCTGAATTTGATAGCTGCATTTTCTAATATGGACGCCCCGATCGTCAACCGATCGTTGTTGTTGTTGGCAAACAGACATAAATATGAGACGATCTCTGCGTCTGTCTGTCCGTCTGTCCGTCTGTCGGAACTGTCTGTCTATCTAACTGAGTGGATTGAGTGGATTGGACTTTTGAGTGGACTGTGATCGTGTTGTCCTCTGCTCATCTCGCTCGCTTGTTGATTGACCAATAAACTTGCAGCTTGATATCAGTTTACGTTGTTAGTTATAGTTTGTTATTGGCTACTCTCCGTGTCTATAGCACTGGAGGGGGCCCCCTGAAGAATTCGCAAACCCAAAAAAACAGAAGAAAAAAAGTGAAACCCGCTACAGGTTGTTGTTGAGTTGTTGTCGTTGTCGTTGTGGTTGTCGTTGCCGTTGTCGAGTTGTCTCTGTTGTTGCTGTGCTCTTTCCTCAAACGGGGCCGCATCATAATTTCCATTTTGCGGTCAGGTTTCGTCCAATCAGCGCTTTGCACATTAGCTAAAAAACAAAATAAAAAAAGTGGAAAAAAAACCGAGGCACAGCGCAGCACAGAAAAAAAAAACACATGTTGATTGCATTTTATTTTTTGCAGCGGCTTTGTTGTTGCCGTCTGACAACTTGTTGCTGTTGTTGCCGCTGCTGCTGCTGCTGCTGTTGCTGTTGTTGCTGTTGTCGGCCATTAGCGCAACAGTGTGAAATTCGATATTAGTGCAATTCATTTTCAGCAACTAATTTTTAGCCAGTCGCCAGTTTGCCATTTCAACTAAGTTGTTCAGCTTTTTTACATTTTTGCTTCATTAGTTTGGAAAAAATTTTACGATAGAAATTGTCTTTCTATTGCAATTAGCACATTTTTCGTATGATTGAAGGCTGCCACAGTCGTCACTTTGGACTGGCTAAAACAAAAACAGGAGAAAAAAACAGTCGTAATACCCTCTTCTCTATCTGGCTGCTATATGGAAAATTAATTTTGCCCAACGCGTTACGCCCCGTTCATCATGGAGAGCACACTCCACCTCGACCTGTTCTCAACTGATTTCTGTTTTCTGTATTTTTTTTTGCAGCTTTTCAGCTTTTCTATTTTCCTATTTTTCTATTTATCTATGTTTTTTTTTGTTTGCTGTTCCCCCCCACTTTTTTTTACGACTTGCGCGTTTTTAATTACAACTACCGTGCACTGTCGGTGCCTCGACCCCCCCTGCGCCCATGCACCGCTCCCAAAAGGGGGAGTTACGTGCTTTTGACGTCTTTGGAATTGCAATACTCTCTCGAAGTGCGCAAATCTCAGGCGCTGAAATGTTTGTCTGTTCATTTTCAAAGTCTCGGCCAAATGTTTTAGTTTGTTGTTAAGGCGTAACGGCATGCCCCACGCCCCTTGCCCACAAGTTCTTCTTAGAGTTTGAACCCCATTTTCAGCTGGGAAATGAATTCTAGGCTTTGCTTTGCTACAAAGACATCTAAATTTTCCATTTATTTGTTTGGCTTGAAAAATCATCTGCTAGACTAAGCTGCCAAATATTCTTTTAGCGTATTTTTATAAACTTTGGCTATTAAATACGCCAAGATTACGCTACAAAGTTGATAAAAAAAGAAGGTATAAGAATATAAGAATATGTATAAGTATATAGCTATGAAAATCTAGCCAAATTTCGAGGATTATTATAGAAAGTGGTGGGTTTTATTTGATCAATTTTTGTCTCTGTCTCTCCAGGATCGCCGAGTATTTTATTATTATTTCAAAGCATTTGTTAGGCTTTCAAAAGCGCTAATGATTCCTATGCCAAAGCCGTTCTCTAAAGATGTAAATATTAATTAATAAATTCCTCATAAATTGTGCTGTAAAACAAAAAGTTTGTATGGAAATGTATTAAATATTGTAATAAATTCTTGGCTAATATTCCAATAAATACAAACTAAATAAAGATAAAAGCCACAACTTCCCGCAGCTACAAATATTTTAACGTTTACTTAATTAGGCCCACGTCTCCTCCCACTACGGGTAAAACGACTCCTACTACCAATACAAATGCAGGGCTATTGGGGCTCATTTAAAATGCGTTCAGCCCCAAAGCTCACACGTCGTAAACAATACCCAAAACTACCATGGAGAGTGGAGATATAATGTTTAAACATAAATTTCCACAAATCAAATTGAGCGCATTTTCCAACACTTATTAGCAACGCCCACGAAAAGCTGTGGCGAGGCGATAGATTGGCTGGGTATTTTTTTTTTGGCTCCTAACACTAGTTAAAATGGAAAGCGTTTGCGTCTGAGAAAAAATTATACAAACGACTTGAAACCTTAGACGATTAAAGTCGAAAAGTTGAGAAAATGGGCGTTGCTTGGCCATAAACAAAATATGAGCTGGGAGGGTAAAAAAAAAATGAGATGTGTTACAAATTTTGAGAAAACTAGAAAACTAGAAACTTGGTGTTCAATGTCTACTTTGGAATCGATTCGTCACGTTTAAAGGGCTTTGGCTCAATGTCGACAGACGACGGCGGACAGCGGACAGCGGACAGCGGACAGCGGACAGCGGACAGCGGACAGCAGACAGCAGACGGAAGACAGAAGGGGATTCACTTTGGGGTTAGGCTAGGTTCAGGGGTCGGAGACGGGGTCGGAGTCGGAGTCGCAGTCGAAATCTCAGCGTGTAATTTGCATACATTAAACTACTGTGGACCGTCGTTTGGTCGTTTCTTCTAAACTTAATCTAAATTTAATTATTGTGACCAAGAAATGGACATCGTAGAAAAAGAAACGAAACGAAACGGCAGCGACACACAAATCTGAATTTTTATTATTTTTAGTTTTTTCGATATTTTTTTCTCTCGATTTTTTCGTCGATCTTTCTTAGTTAATAAATTAATAATCAACAACATAAAAAGCGCTTTTCATAACTTTTTTTTCCCTCTATTTTTGAGTTTTTGAAAACGGCGCGCTTTGAACTCATGCTTATATGCATTATGTACATATATTTTCATAATTTATAAACGATTTCAGGGGCCTTATTTTCAGGCTTTTGAATGATTACTGAAGCCCTCGAAGCGATTTTTAGAAGCGATCGCAGCTTCTCAGGTTGGGGGTTATGCTGTTGATATAGTTTTTATGGGCGTTTGATAAATCTCTTTACGTTTTCTACAACAATTAGTTGCAATCAATAGCCATATTGTTTATAACTTGGCCCAAAGGCCCAAAAGGCCCATCCATATATATATATCTACGAGTATTTTCTGCTGCTCGTTAATCGGTAAGCCATCGATGCAATCGGCTATTTATAATCGCTTTCGTTGGGCTCAAATTATGAAAGATGAGATTTGATTAATACCAAGAGACTTTAAAGTAGGGCAGCTACGAATATTAAAATAATTTTCGTTGAAATTTATGCTATAAAAATATTATATCAGCTCGAAACTCATAAGGAGGGAGATTGGGATAAATTCTTCCATTTGGAAATCGGCTTAGTTTTGACCAATTCACTGGGCCTTGAAGTCTAGGAATGAAGGAATGTGAGAGTCAAAATCGTGTGATTTTTAGTCTAAACTTCGACCTCAGCATTGGATCTGGAATATTTTTGGAATACTAGATTTTGATATACAGAATCCTATTGAGTCTCAAATGAAGATAGGTTAAGTTGTGACAAATTTACTTGGCTTTCAAATCTAGAAAAGGCTGAGGCTTACCAGTCAAAATGTTGTGATTTTTAGAATGTACTTTGACCGCAAAATAGGATTTCGAATATATTTTGTAAACTAGAATATAAGTTTTACATTTTTCTTTACATGCAAAGTCATAAAGTTGAGGGCTGCATGGAGTTCCGACTCAAAAACGGGTAAAGTTTTGGCCAAAGTTCTGGAAGTTTGAAGTTAAGAGAAGCTTTCAGCTCTAATTAGGATACTCCTGTTTCTAATAGGATCTGTGCATTGCAAGGCTGAAAATAGTTTAAAATATATTCAGCTTTTTTGTTGAAATACTTTTTTAGTGGGAGCTGCAACTAAAGAACTGCATTGCCCTATCGAGCAGCTCATATCATACTTAACCTTAAGAGAGAACGTGCACATCATTTGGCTGAACTCAGAGCTTCAGAGTTTGCTTTCAATTGGCCGTCAATAACTCAATAAAAAACGAGAAGATGAAGCTGAAGCTGTGGCTGTAGCTGTAGCTGAAGAATAGGAAACTATAGGTAAATTTTTATACAACTTCGACACACATCAAATTATGCATGCAATGCGACGCGACCCGATCCGATCCGATCCAATGCGATCCAATGCAAAAAAAAAAAAATGAAGAAGAAAAAAAAGCAAACCGATCGGCAATTCCGACCCGACCCGACCTGAGCAACTCGCTTGACTCTCTCGGAGTGTATAATCGTCCGAGACGAGTGCTGATCAATCATAGCAATGGCAATGGCAAATGGCTACATAGTCTGGCTAGCCTTTGGCTAATTTAATATGGCTAAAGATCAAGCCGTCGCATCGTCACACACTCTGAAAATGTTCCCGCGAACTTTTGCGAACTGCTGCACTTGCTTCGCTGCCCGTTTCGGAACGAAGTCATCCTCCTCCTTCGGTTTGGCATTCTCAGTGCCCCGCGGGTAGCATAAACAGCCAATAGCGCCCAAAAAGAATCTTTATTGTGTACCCTATAAAAGAGTTATTCTGCTTTTTATATGTGAAATGTAACCCACCCAAATGAGGAGTGTTTCAAGCCACCAAAAGAGTCCCTTGAGCCATGGATTCCATCCAACACTTTTAAGGATATTCTAATGCAATTACAGGTTAATGTTGCTTTAGGTAAAGACAATATATGTACGGGAATTAGCCAATATTTTACCATATTTTAGATGATATATAACCCTTTCCTTTTTGGGTATTTATATTCTGGAAAGAATTGATCAAACTTTGATTCCTTGAATTATTCTTTCTATGGCCAAAGCTCTCATAGAATGGAGAGTATCAAATATTCGGTGTTTTTGGGAAGTAGAATTCTATGTTATGCTCTGGCAATTGATTTCAAGCCATTGGCATCGTTCCAATGAGCTGAGCTAGGCCGTGCGAATAGCTTTCCGATTATCATTATTATTACGAGTCTTCGAGTATGATCTTCATAATGATCATCATAATCGTGGGTCATTGCTACAAATTTTGAACGTTCGGGTCATAGCCTCATAGGTAGTCACACGGCCAATACAAGATCGCTCTCTCTCTCTCTCTCTTTCGGGGTGTCTCTCGCTCCCTCTCTCTGTGATCCTCTCTGGTTTTTTTGTGATCTTGTAATCAGGCGCAGCGAATTTGTATATGGGCATGCATGACGTGTGGCCTGATGAGCCGTGGAGCGTGTGCAGCATTCGTGCCCTGACTTCACCTGGTCTCACCTGGCCTAGCCCCAGCCCCAGTCCCAGTCCCAGCTTCAACTCCCAACTTCAACTCCAACTGTGACTGCAATGGAGTGATCAACACATCAACATCATCATCACATGGGATCTCACATCGGCACGTCGATGAAATGTTAAAGTTCCAGCAAACAAAATCACGATTGACATGATGCATTTGTTGCTATTGTTGTGGCCAGCGGCGTACGCAAGGGGATTTTTTAATTTTTGGTGACTATAAATTTAGTTATGTTTATCATTTCTCTACTACCACAAAAAGTATAAATATTTCGAAAAATTACCTGTTAAATGGGAATTGGTTTAAGGTATTCATAAATATTGGGAAGAAACGTTTATTGGGCTTTTCCCAAAATCCATTTCCGAATCGATTCGTTTTGGTTTAAATAATATCCAAAAAAATTGGCTTAAAAAGTTTACTAACTTGGTTCACGTATATAACAGAATCCGGATTAAATCTTTTCTCTTTGACCTACTGAGCGCTGATCTCCGAACCTGAATCAAGATTTCATTTTCGGTTCGAACCGGTTACGAATTTTAAAAGGCTCGCCGCTTTGCTCAAAAAATATCATTGCAGGAGTCAGCCTAGAAAACCGTTGCTTAAAATCCCTTCATAAAAAAGGCAGCCTGCACCACTGGTCTTTGCTATTGTTGTTGCTGTTATTGATGCACTCGCATGTGTTTGCGCTTTTTTTGTAGGTGCAGAAAATATAATTTCATAATTTTCAATTTCCATGCGCAATCAACAGGTCAACAAAATTAGCGTGGCCAAAAAAACAAAACGAAACGAAATAAATATTGATTGCCCACCTACCAACCGATCCAACCGATTCACCAGATCCACCAGATCCAACAGATTGCTGTGCTGTGATCTTCTGCAATGATCATAGTTCACGTAGCGTGTTTGCAGTATTTGCATTTTGCACACATCGTTGAGATTTCGCTTTGATTATCTCTGCTAAAGTGAGAGGCGAGAGGGCAAAAGTCGATATTTTTTAGCGGAAGTTATTGATCGAATACCAATACGAATACGAATGTGTCTATGACTATGTGAATGCCCTTGAGTGACATTCGATGTGGAAGTGAAACTATCGATTTTACGCTTCTATACTCTTCCACAGGGTATTATAACTTTGTCTCGAAATGTCTAATGCACTCAAGGAGGCTTCTTCCAAAGTCATATACCAATGTCTGTATGTCCGTCTGTCGGAAATAGAGATTTGGTAGCCTTCGGTATGTCGGAACAGGTTCGGACATCAATATTCTATGACTTCCATTGGAACTATCAGTCCAAAAGTTATTGTATGAAGAACTGTTCTGTTTTTCAAGGTATACTAATAATAATTGAGAGTGCGTTTTCTAAAGGCCCCATTAAAATGATCAAGATCGGATTACAATATCAAATAAGAGGCATACGAACAATCCGTTAAAATAAATAAACTTTAAAAACAGTTTTTCATATAACAGCCTTTGAACTAATTGTTCCTATGGCAGCTATATGATATAATTGTTCGATCCTGCCGTTTTCGGCATATATGCTGCCTGCAACATAAAGAAGGCTCCATACCAAATTTCATTATCCTATCTCAAAAAATGAAAGACTAGTTAGCATATAAACAGATGGGCAGACGGACAGAAGGGCAGACGGACATGGCTATATTCATTCGTCTCGTCGTCCTGATCAATAATATATATACTTCATGGGGGGCTCCTTCATGTGATTACATATTTCGTGACAATGTTATAATTCCCTCTGCAAGGGTATAACAATCTTCAAATGGTATATAAGGGTATGTAATATGGCGAAGAAGATGGCAGTTTCTCATTAGTTTTTAAGTATTTATTTATCGATAAATTTCCACCCGATAAAATATTTATATTTAATTAGTTGAAGTCGACAAAAGAATAACTTAAAATAAATTATTTTAATTAATTATTTAAATAGCTCAGTTGATAACCGTTTACATTCCAAAATTGTAATAATTGACTCGCACTATTCATGCCATGATAATTTAATAGGATAATTAGTATTTATGTTATTTAATAGATGGAATAACATTTTATATTAAATATACTCCTTATTGATCTGAAAAAATCGATTTGAATCAATAAAGATAGAGATATGCGTAAGACTAGCTTTGTTGCATTGCCTTACAGCACTCGAAAATAGTCTATCGATAAGCGTGCATCGATAACTTAACTAAGTTCTTCTAAGAAAAACTCCCGATCTTTCTGCTTAATTCGATAACTTTTCGAAGCAGGCTCAGTTTCCTATTTACTTTTCCGCTAGAAATATTTAAAATTCCAATTGGTTTGCATGTTCATTAGCGGGCCCAAGCGACCCCATTTCTTACCTTCTTTTTTTTTTGTTTTGGGTGAAGATGTTTTTTAACTGATCCTGTACATAGCATGCCCATATAATTACACGCACAATGATGGTTCCATGGACGATTGAAAAAAGAAAAAACACTTTAAGAGGTCGCAACCTGGTAGAAGCTAGAAGAAACTCATGAAATTCGATGCAAAAAGCCATCGCCTTGAATTCCTTTTTAGCAGCGGGGCAAACAACAACAAAGTTGTTGTTGTTTGTGTTGTTGTTGCTGCTGTTGCGGTTGTTGCTGTGGTTGTTTTTGTCGCTTGTAATTGGCTGTACATTTCGACACCCCGGCGACAACACAGAACTGAAACAACTTGCAGAACAGCAACAACACCAACAACAGCAACCAAAGCAACAACAACAGCAACAACAACAGCAACAGCAACAACAGCAATGCAGTAATGAGCTTACATTACTTGTGTAGAAACATTGCCATAGGTCTACGAAATATGAAGAAGACGCGCCCCGAATCCGCAAAAAAAAAAAAGCTTTTCCGTAGAAAGCTGCATGAAAAAAGAAATACAAATATTCAATTGGAAAATGTAGTTTTCCACGCACATTGCTGGGGCGGCTGTATGTTTAATGCGGCTTATTACCAATAAGACAAATCCTAATTATACAATAAATTCCATTTTGCATGTGCGTTTTCACCTTGCCAATGTTTTTTCTAGTCAGCTGCAACGCCTCCGTTTGCCCACCTCGTACAGTGGGTACCAATATTATTTTTTCCTTTTCTCAAGTCGGCTCAAATCTGGTTAATAGAGAATAGTTGCATTGAAAATATGTAAGCATAAATATATATTTGGCCAAAAGGGAAAATGTTTGTTTAATTTATTCATTTTGAACGGTTTTTCCTACAGCAACTATTTTATATACTAATCTGATCTCTTCTTTTATAATTAAGATATTTTAGGGGACAAAGTAGTTTTGGAGACAACAACTTTTGGAGTGACTGTTCCTTTCTAGAGCAGCTATATAATACAATTGTTGGATCCAGTCTATTCCGACAGACACACAGAAAGAAGGATGCGTCTCTAAGGACTCGTCTTAGTTCTTTGTGGGAACAGAGATGCCTCTTTCAATGCATTACACATTTCTTCACAAAATTTCAGTAACCTCTCGAAGGTTATAAAAAAAGTTTTAGGCAAAAACTCAAATTTCATTTATTGGCAACCAAAAAAGTGCACAAATAATCAAGTAAAATTAAGTTTAAAGAAATATTTAAGATAATTGTGATATGCACACAAAAAAATCAAATATTTAATTTTAAAAAAGGGGAAAAAGCTTTAAAATCTTAATTAATTGAAGCGCCAGAAAAGTGTGAAAAAAATCAGTTTATATAAAACATCAAATTATTTTTGTGTTTGCTTCTTTTACCCACTGTGCACCTGCTGCAGTTGCTGCTGCTGGCTGTTGTTGCTGCTGCCTCTGATGCCTCTGCTGCGACTGCTGATAACAATCTCACAAATATCTGTAGCCGGGACTGGAGTCGAAGTTGAAGCTGCAAATGGGAACTGGACACATGGCTCGCCTGGCTCCGTGTGGCATGGTGTGGTGTGCTGTGGTGTGCTGTGGCGTGGTGTGGCGCATCTCTTGGCGCAATAAAAATAAAACCATAGACTAAACGATAACAGAGGAGCAGCAGGAGCAGGAGCAGGAGCACCAGCGGGATGCTGTGGGGGGAATTCGCTGTCTAGGCGTGTTTGTCTGCGTTTTGTGTCTTGTAATTGTGTCTTGTTAATTTCGCATATTTGAGCAAACGGCAGTTTACAGTTGAATGTGGCAAGTTTGCAGCCATCTCGCTTCCTCTTGCGCTCTGTCTTACTCTGTGGCACTGTGGCAATTAAAGTGCCTTTTAATTTGTTAGTTGTCCACTTGAATAGATTTGAGGCAATCATAAGCCTCGAAAGACATTAAAACGCATCAGTTGATGTTGGGCTCTCCGTTTCGCCCTCTCTTTCATTATCTCTCTCTGTCTCTTTCTCTCTGTCTGTCTGCCTCTCTCTCTGGGGCAGATTCTGGTAGCACGCTGCACAAATTTGTAGCAATGTTGCACATAAAATTGCTTAGCTTATGGCATATTGCAACTGATTTTGTCAGCCTGTTGATAATAAAAATGAGACTTTGAGCTCCGGTTCAGCGATGCTCTCTCGTGTCTGCTGTTAATTAAATTTAATTAATTGCAATTTATTTAATTGAAAATTAAGCCAAATATTTACGCAGTTTACGATCCACTTATGACATTTATGCTCCGAATATTTAGAGTATGTCTCTTCGTCTTAACTGATAAATAAATGAGTCATAGCTGCTGATTGTTATTCGTAGGGATTGCTTTTTATCTAGGTTTCGGCTTACTCTGCCCATAAGTTATTCGAGTCCTTCGTCGGTAGCTGAAAAATAAAAATATTTATTAGTTTTGGTTGTAAATTGTAATATATTTAACCTCTTAAATAGTATAGTTTTACCTGCGAATAAAAGTAATTACTGGATTAATTGTAATATGCTGTTTTAGTAGAACCACTATCATTCATTCAATTTGAGCTTACATTGTTTATCCATTTTCTTAGACAGCTAAATTAAATTCTTAAATCAATATAAAAGCTTCCTGATAAAAAGCTCGCTTAAGTAACTTTAAATGCATGTGAAAGCTCAGCAATATAATGAGGTTAAATAATATTAAGGATTAATTATTAAATAGCTCTATTTAAATACATTTATTATAGCTGTATTCCTTTGTAGAAATTATAATTTGGAAACCATAAATTTTATATTACTCAATATATTTGCAGAGCTGAAATTTCTTGAAAGTCTTTTAGATGACTTGAGTTTTTCTCAGTTCACAAGTTCCGTTTACATTCTTCAAGTCTTTTGCAGTTAAAATTTATTTAGCTGTTTTTTTTTTTTAGCAGCTGTTAAAGCTTGTGACCTTTATCATTGTGTCTGTTCTAAGGCAGTGTGATCCCTTTCCAATATATGTCGACTAACAGTGGCTACTAGCAGTAGCTGCCTTTAAGCAGAAGAAGAAACGGTTCGCTCTATTTGTGGCACAGGCGGCGCATGCATATGATATGAACGTTAATTTATTCAAAGTCACGTTGCTGGGAAGAAACGAATAGGAAAAGGTAAGAATCGTACGGGTACTCGTAGTCGTACTCGTACTTGTTCCGAGTACCTTATGGGTACCTCCTCCCCTCTCCCTCTCCCCCTCTCTGTTTCTCTCTCTCTGTCCCCATAGACCACAAACAGAAGTGAGTGAGTCAGCTAAGTGCATCAATTTCCATTTAACTGTAAGCGATATTTTGCCAGGCAGCATCGAAATATTGCCAATATTTGTGTCGTTGTATTTGTTGTTATTGTTGTTGCTGTTGTGCCAAATTGCAAAAGTCAAACTGCTGAGAGATCGGGGGAACTAGCAACTTGGCTGACTGACGTTGTCTAAACAAAAGACTCAGGCAACGAACTTGACTAAGGCTGACTTCAGAGCCTGAGCCTGAAGTGTGGGTGACATCTTCAGCAAACACTTGAGGCGTTTGAGCTATTTGCGTTGATTGCCAGGCCATAGTCGAGGAACTGAGAGAGAGAGAGAGAGAAAGAGCGAGAGGGAGAGGGATAGATCGTTAGAGAATCGCTGAGAAAGAAAGAGAGAAGCTTTGCCTAGCCAACTTTTCAACGAAGTCGTGTTATTGTTGTTGTTGTTATTTTAGTGCTACCGTTGCCTGATGTTGCTGTTGCTGTTGTTGTTGTTGTTGCTGCTGCTGCCTGGTCCCCTCCTGCTGCGCCACACAATGTTGTTGATGATGCTTCAGTTTTGTTTTTTTTTTTTGCCCATTTTTTGATTTTTGTTTTTGCAACTAGCCGTTTGTTTATTTTCCTAACACTTCAATTGGCATTCCACACCAACAACAACAATAACACCAACAACAGCAGCAACAACACCAACAACAGCAGCACAAAAAAAAAGCGAAAATTGCAAAACGTGAGTAGTTTCGAGTTCTAATTTAAAATAATTTTTGTGTTGACGCTTTTGCAATTTTTGCAACGCCTTGCGATGCCTCTATTATTTCTATTTTTTCTCAATTTTTTTTTGGTTTTTGGCTTTTTTTTTTGCCATTTCGTAATAGAGTCGTTAAGTGGCCCGTTGCGCTCTTTTCGGTAATTTGATGAACGATTTTTGATAATTTTGCACGTTTTTTTGCACGTTCGGATTTTTGTTGGTTTGCTCGCTTTGACCCGTTTGACTGAAGCATCTCCCTACACTTGCCAAAAAATTGTGTTTTCGGTGGGAAAAAAATTTAGAAGAAAATTATGAGATTTTAGAATTCAAAAAGGATAAGTTATCCATTCAGCGCAAAGTGATAAAATTACCAGTTTTCTTAGTAAAAAAAAGAATACAGAAAGAAAATGAATATAAGGTTTCCTTTGTAAATAATAAAATAAAAATATGAATACAAAAGAATTGTAACTAAGTATTTCTGTTTTTGTGGAAAGTTGTCTGCAATAGTTAAAAACTCTCTTATTAGACTCTCTTTTCCTTTCGATTTGAAATTGGTGCTTTTGAGATTCTAGCAAAAAACTAATTTATGGAATAAGCGATTTTTTAAAATAATCTCTAAAAAATTCTATTGTTATAAAAAAGATTGTAATTCTAAGAAATATGTGTTCAATATTAATAAAATTCTTTGAGATGCATTATTTAAAAAATAATTTCTTTGAAACCTTATCCCAAGAGGTATTGAAACGAAAAAGTTAAATAAAAGGCTTAAAAAGTTAGAAATATTGCATTTAAATGTTTTCATCTCTTAATGCAAAGTATTCTTTTTGTTTTGTTGAGTGTAGCTTGAAGTTGTACTGAATTTTTTATATATATATATTTTTTTTTGCCTTTTGTCTGATTTTAATATCAAGTGCAGGCAAGTGGGTAATTATTGTTGTTGACGCTGCCGCTGCTGCTGCTGCTGCTGTTGCTGGTGGTGCAGCTAAAAACGTTGACCACTCAACTGTCAATGCTTGAGTGGCTACCCGCCTGTGTGTGTGTGTGTGTGTGGTGTATGTGTTTGCCCATTTGGAGTGCTGCACTTTTGTGGCTAGCCTGTCGAACTTCACCTGTGTGTGATTTGCATATGTGGCCAAGTTGAAGCTGCTTCTGTTGGCTGCAGCGGTTGCTGCTGCTGCTGCTGCTGATGCTGCTGCGGCTTTTGAGTGCCCATGAATAGTCACAAAGCATTAAGCACTTGACTGAGCAAATCAGGAACGGGGACGGGTGAGTTTAGCGGGGGTTGCCTCACAATTATCTACACAATATGGCAATCACATATGTAGATATTGCACACACAGAGAGGCACTGCCTCTGCCTCTGCCTCTGCCACAGCATCAGCATCAGCCTGAAGTCTTCAGTCGAGTCATAGCCCCAACCAGTTGTTCAATCTAGGAAGTGCATGAGTTGCATTTTCCATATGGCCACTATACGTCTGTCTCTCCATCTGTGCGTCCGTCTGCGACTGCGACTGCGTTTGCCATTTCCTCATTACTAGCCCGGACTTGCGAACGGGTCGTCTCTCGTAGTCGTTGAAGTTGGCTAAAAAGAAATTGAACTTTTTCACACCAGAATCGATTGTAATTGAATGCCTGAGGGTGCACACCAAGCCGCCTCAGAGAGCCTCTGCTGCTGCCTCTGCCTCTGCCTCAGCCTCTGCTTGGCAATGGATGGAACCCATCCTTAGCCTTAGCCTTAGCCAAGCTTAATGCAAATTTTTTCCCATTTTGACATTGGAGAATTTTTCAAACGCCAAAACTTTCCCAAAAAAATAAAATAGAAGAAAAATATAAATAAATACTTACTATATACGTGCGGCAAATGGGGCCAACCACACCACAGCCACACCACACCACAACACACCACCAATGGCGTACATTAAATTGCTTTATTTTGGAAGCACCACTCAACTGCTACGACGCTCTGTTGATGATCAGTAAAAGCTGATGAGCTGCATCTTCCAACTCTTTTTTTTTTTTCAGTTTGTATCTTTTATTTTTTTTTATTTTTCATTTTTGTGTGTGTGTGTGTGTGTGTGTGTGTGTGTTGAACGAACACCTGCTGCTAACATTTTGCTATAAATTGAAATTTGAAATAGCAAAATTGTGCGAACCTGCACAGAAACAAGGTTGTATCAACAGAAGAAACACTCTTGAATCGCCCCGAACTGCGGGTACTCTTTTAAAAACGACTGTAATGCTTTAGCATATTTTTTTTTAATCGTTATACTAATTGGAATAGAGTAAAAAAAGCTATAAAACGCTACTTGTTAAGGCCTATTCTATAAGCATACATTTAAAGTTAAACTGAAGATTCAAAGTTCAAGTTAAATTACTAAATTCTTCTGAATCAAAAAGGATAATAAAAGGACTTTTAAAGTTGAACTGAAGATTTTAAGTTCACATTAAATTATTCAATTCTTCTGATAGGTGAATCATTGGTGAAGCTGAATTATTTTATAGATATTATATGTATATATATATTTATAATTTTTATATAGTTATAATTTTTCATACCTTATTCATTAATTATTAAAATAAATCTAACGACTATTATATTTTTTTGAATATAAAATATATTTTTAGTGAATGTCAAACCGCTTGACAAAGCCAAAGTACTTTCTCCTTTAGCCGAAAAAGGTTGTAAAGAAACTTCATTAGCTGATTCGATTTCGCCATAATTCTGCCCTAATAATTTCTCAACAGGCGCCATTTGCTATGCGTAAGTTTCTCGAAAGAAACCCTCGAGAAAATAAGATTCCCATGGCCCCCATATAACGCTGTATAGCGTAACCAAAATTTATGGCTTACAACGATTCAACATTAAAAAAGCCAAAATAAAAAAAAGGCCAAAAAAAACAAGAAGAAAAAAATGTATATAAAAATGTAAATGATTCATTTGGTGTGCTTGCACAGCAGACAAGAAATCAAAGCAGAGGTGTTTAATTACCAACAAATAAACAAAATGGAAACGATTAATTCAATTCGCCAATTTTGTAACGAAGGCCCCGTTATGGTTAAAACAGACGGACAAATAAAAACAGAAACAGAAACAAAAACAAAAACCGAAACCGAAACTGTTTGAAATTGTAGCTAAATTTGTGGTCGAATCTATAGCTATGTGGCCCCGCAGGGCAATCAGCAGACACAAATAATATCAGAAGAGGTAAAAAAAATATAAAATAGAAATCCCACAATCAAAAAAAAAATGAAAAAAAGAAACAACAGTGAGACAAAACACAATAATCAACCTCGAAAAGGTTGTGTGCCATTTATCAAATAATGTGTAACTTGGCCGTTCCAGAAATGGAGATGGAGCTGAAGGTGAAGCTGAAGCTGAGGCTGTGGCTGAGCCTGGTCTGTGCCTGGCTCTGGGCCTGTGCCTTTTGCCTACACAGAACGAAAAACATGGTCATTCTGAAAGTGAGTTTTCCATTCTCAAAGCTCTTCCAAAATTAAAAAAAGTTTTCCAAAATCTATCTGAGTAAAAAACGCCAAGTTTTTGCTTTAATTGATCTTCTTTTTCGGCCTTAACTCAATGGTACTTTTTAAGCTTAAAACAAGATTTATTGTTACTTCAAATAAGATGAGACCGTGCTTAAATCGAGACGAAAAGCCTTAGGTTTTTTCTCTTTGTGTAGGCCCTATTTGTGGATGGAACGCGGCTGCCCATGGTGTGAGTTTCATTTGCCTTATGATACATGTAGAGGAGGCGCCCCGTAATCCACCCCGGTCGCTCTCTCTCGCGCCCTCACAATTCTCTCAGTGTACCGCTCTGGGTCAGACATGTGAGTTCAAACTCATCCGTCAAGTGGCGGGTGCTACGTGTATGGGGCTTAATGGATCGACATCGGCTCGGTTTTCGACCTGCTCCATAGTGTTGCAGAGAGTATTACAATCCATAGGCTAGTTGTGTTTTGGTGTTGTCATTTATCATTTGATTTGCTTTTGATTGCCTCGCTTGCGTTCTCGCTGTTTGGTCTCGGCCTAATAATTGTTAACAAGTAAAGTCTATTTAAGCCTTGTTCGTGGCTTTGTTGTTGTTGTTGCTGTTTGTCTTGTTGTTTTTATTGCCTTTGTTTAATTGGTTCACATGATTTGTAAATTAAACAATTGCGGCGCACAAATTCTAATTGAAAATTGAGCATGACGAAACGGTGTGAGCTTTGACAGCTTGCCCCTTCCATCTTCCATCTTCCATCCCCGTTTTCCATTAATCTCTCCATCTCGAGGAAGGGGCTACAATTGTTGTCTAATAATTGTGGATGCTCGCCACACACTGAAGATTGCTGTAGAGTTTAGTGCAACTCAAATCTATTCTAATTAATTTATTTCACTTTTTTAATTTTTTTTTTTTTTTTAATTTTAATTGTTATATGAAAATTTGCAAAATCAGTCTTTCCCTTAAGAATTTTTACCTGTGTATATGAAAATAATTTTCTTAAATTGTTTTTATTTTTGTTTAACTATTGAAGAAATAGTTTATTAGCACTAAAATAAATAAAGGTAAATATTCAAATGAAAACAAACTCCTTTCTTAGATCCTAGATTTATCTCTGTATATATAACTCTTTTCCCTGACTGACTGACTGAGTGATTGACTGACTGATTCATCATAGCACAGCCCAAAGGGTATGAAGATGAAATTTGGGAACAAGATTTACGACATGCTCAAAGTTTTCAAAGTTTGAAAAATTCGGCCTCCAACTGGAGGAAAATGGGGAAAACCTTTTTTATGAAACTTTTTTGTTTTTTATTCGATTAGCTTTAAATTCATTTTCAGATAACAATATGAAAATTTAATAAGGTCCGCATGCAAATATTTGGATTACTTACCCCCAATGTGGGGAAATGGGGCTCAAGTCTTTTTATATAAAAAGGTCTAATTTTCCCTATTTCACTATTAGATTTTATTTTTACCCGATTGACTTCAAATCTAGTTTCAGAGCTTTAAATTTAAATCTAAAATATACGTGTTTCGAATTTTTTAAGAATGATATGATATTTATATATTGTGGAAAATCCACCCCCAAAGTCTATAAATGTGGGATTAACGATAAATGGGGCAAATTCTAATTCTCAGCCTATCAATATAGCCAGGGATGGGATAAAAATTTGGTTCGGGCAGCGCCGAGTAATAGAGGTTAGTTTATTCATATTTTGTTCAAATTTAAGTCCGGTCGCATGTGCTTTGTGTAGTAGTACTACTTACTTCGACAAAGTTTATTCAGTCGAAAAATAAACATTCTGTGTGCAACATATTCGGATAGCTCGAAATTGTTTAAAAATATATCAATAGAAATTTTAACTTTTTATATTAGAGAGAACTACGCTATAAGGATGGATTCTAGTTCAAATAGTGACTCGAAAAATTGTACGGTAGAGGAAGCTGAACGCCGAATAAATATATTGCTGAAGCGCATGGAGCTTATAGAGCAATCCATAAACTCGCTGCCATCACTTAATCAATCAGATAGCGAAGATGAAGGATCTGAGAGTTCATTTGAATTTCCGGACCTTTATGTAAATTATGATGAACAGTCGGACAAGGAAGAAGAAGAGAAGAACAAAGGAGTCTATTTTGACGAAATGAGTTCCGATCCTGAGGAGTCTGAGGAGCCTGAGGAGTCCGAGGAGCCTGATGAGCCCGGGGAGCCTGATGAGTCCGGGGAGCCTGATGAGTCCGAGGAGCCTGAGGAGTACGGGGAACCTGATAAGTCCGAGGAGAAAGATGGCGACGATCATGATGTTGATTGGCTTACCGACTACGAATAGGGAGAATTGATGTTGCGCGCTCTCTTTACGTGTTATGTTAAAAATTTATGTTCTGTTAAAAAATTAAAAAAGACGTTTGAAACATATTTACAACATACATTAGTATTAGTTATATATATTTAATTCTTTTCCATTCCCCAAAGCTAACCAATGAGGGTCCAAGGTTAGCGAGTTCAAATTCTTTCCCGATAAACTTCAAACCAAGTTTCAAAGTGCTCTATGGGAGAGGTATTATTATCAAGAAAAATATTTATTTTGGTCACGGGCGGAAAATAGCTGAAAATCTGTAGAGTTCTCGATTTGCCTCAATGTGTTTCGCAAACTATTTCCTAAAATCCAGGGACGGGATAAAAATGTAGTTCTTATGTAGACCCGGGCGATGCACGCTAATACAGGTTATATAGTAATATATCCATTTTTTACTTATATATATTTCCAGCTATTTTTGGAAATATAAGAAACGAATGAATCCTTGAGCTAGTTTTGTAGCAGCTTGAATTATTTATTTCAAAGTAAACATTTTTTCATCTCAATGCAGACATATTTTGTAAAGGTAGTTTTAACAT
This sequence comes from Drosophila repletoides, assembly GCA_018150835.1. Classification (NCBI taxonomy): domain Eukaryota; kingdom Metazoa; phylum Arthropoda; class Insecta; order Diptera; family Drosophilidae; genus Drosophila; species Drosophila repletoides. Next base: position 5,939,533 of record JAECWQ010000231.1, read on the forward strand.
ACCGCAGCACTTAGCCAGCAATAATACTAGCCTGGCCAATAGATCATATCTTGATTTTATTATGTTCATTCTTGGCAATAGATCTATCGCATCAGAGAGTTATTTAGGTTCAGACTGAATTGTTGCCGCATTGTTTGTGCATGCAATCGACTCGTTTAGCAATGCAATGGAGCTAAGCATAGGAGAGTATTTTGTATTGGGTATTGGACTCTGTGCAGAGAGAGACTGAAGTCGTCTTCTTTTTCTGCTGCTGGTGGTGGTGCTGCTGCGGCTGTTATCTGTGCAACGCCTGTGGCGAAAATCTGTACACGCAGAGGAAGATGCCCCCGAGAGGCGACCTCTTGCGACTCGCTTGTGGCATAAGATTTTTCGCTCATTATAAGCGGGGGGGAAAACTCGATCCAAAAGATTATAATTGATTAAGATGAATCAGCGTTGCGGTCAAATGTTTGATGGGAATATAAATTGTTTGTGGTTTTGTGTAACGATGCAGATGGACAGGAAAATTCCAAAAAAAAAAAAGCTAAAAAAGAAAAAAAGTAGTTGGCCTAACCAAATCAAACGCAACATTTAAAGCTGCCTTGTGCGCCGCTGGTGCCGCCTTGGTTGGTTGGCCGATGCCTGACGGGAATATACAGAGAGTGGGGGAGAGGGTGAGGGGGGCGTCTTGGCTCAAAAGTGGGAAAGCATCATCAGCACAATGCCAAAATGCCACTCGGCTGCAAGGCGGTAAATCTAAGCCGTGGTAAATAAATCAATCGTACTGCAAATTTTCTTTCTGCTGCGTTTGATTTTTCTTCTTGTTGCTGTTGCAACGGCGCGGCGGCTGCTGTGGCTATTGATGAGCGGCCATCAATATTTGTCTAGTTCGAGCTGGAATGTGGCCCAAGAGAGAGAGCGAGCGAGCGAGCGAGAGAGACCAGGAGAAGACCTGGCCGACCCGGAGCAACCCAGCCTTGTGTGAAGTCTGCAGTCTGCTGCATCTTTTGGCTGATTGCGTGTGGCAAACTTCCTGTTAGAGTCGACTTCGGCTTTGGCCACCCCAGAGCAGAAAACTAGACAAAATGTTGCACTTTTTTATTGCATACGAAGATTTAAGCTCAAGGTTTGCCCAGCTAATTAAACTCAAGCTATAGCCACAGCTCCAGCTACAGCCACAGCTACAGCTCCAACTCAGACAACAGTAGCTCCACGTCAGACTTAATAAACTGCCCACGATTCGCCCACAGAGAGCGTAACCCGAGTCGAGACATAATCAACATAATCAGTCGATTTGGTGCCAAAAAACTAAGCATAAAATACAAAAAAAAAAATACTTCAATCGATTTTCAAATTATATAGTACTTTATTTATATAACATTTGCATTGACTTAATTGTCAATTTGGACTTGCAACTGAGGCTGCCATGCCCCCTTAGGGGCCAGCAAAATGACGTGTTGCATATTCGTTTGGTTGCATGCTCGCAATGAGAACTCTTTTTTTTTCTACTCGTAAAGGAACTGGCAAAAGGTGCAGGCGTTCAGTGCAGTCACCTAGATTAGCAAATACCCTTCAAAACAAATACCCTTCATTCGGGTGACCTATTCAAATCTGAGCTGGAAAACTCTCGTATCTGGGCAGGGAAGTCGACACCAAATTTTAGATGATCTTTTTAGAAAATTTGTTAGGAAACTTATGTTAAATGCTGATCAGACTTGCTGTGGAGATCTGAAAAGTATGCACTATTTTATTGAGTGGAATTGCATTCATTTTCTTCAGAATAAGTGTTACAGACGGTGTTACACAGCGAATGTGCTCTAATATGCACATTACTTGCATTGAGTTAGGGTATTATTAAAAAGCTTCAAGTAAAAAATAGAATGAGCAACAAGTCTGGCAAAACTGGCGACGCATGTGGGATGTTAAAGGTGAGGTTACAAGCAGCCAAAACAAAATCTCTGGGACTACGATTGGGATTGGGACTGGGACTGAGAAGGAGTTGGAGTTGGAGATGGAGAGACCAGGGACCAGAGACCAGAAAACAGAAACCAGAGACTACGAGTATAGCCCAAGCCCAGAATAAACAACAACAACACCAACAAACAGTTGCTCGAGTTGTTCCCATTCCCATTCCCTGTTGCGAGTTTCCTTTTGATTTGTTTTTTATTTTTTTGTTTTGTGGCAAGCGTCGTGTGCCTTGCCACACATATGGGCTCGGCGTGATGACAAACTGAGCGACAGACGGACAGACAGACAGACAGACAGACAGACTGACGGACAGGCATTTAATTGAAATAAAGAAGTTTAATTTAGCTAAAAGTTGAGGTGTTGCTGAGACTGCTGGTGGCCCGCGTGGGAATGCGATTAGTTTAGGCTTAAAATAAGAGATAAATAAATAAATAAATACAGATCTCTCATATTTATAAATGCGACTCATAGGTAGCGCCAGCATGTGGGCTAAATGTGTCGCCAACATGCAGCAGCTCGAATTATTACGCCACAATTACAAGTTTTTTCAAGGCATCCCCGAGACCCCCCTCCCGCATTCTCCATAAAAAAACACAAAAAAAAAAAGAAATGGAGGAGAAAAACGAAAAGTCGGCCCCAAAAGAGCAGCTTCTCGCGGTCGATCCCCGCGGTAATTGCAATTGAAGCGCAATCAATTACCTACCGGCTGGTAGTCTGGTAGTCCGTCTTCTCTCGTATCTCCCCCTAACTATAAGTAAAAGTCGTCTTCAGTTTTCAGTCTACAGTCTTCAGTCTACAGTCTGCAGTCTTCAGTCTGTGGCTGTGGCACCACCTGCTGTGGTAAGATTTACTTGCTCTTGCACCACTTAAATGGAGCTAACGCGCACCACTTGATTGCGTGCAATTTATTAAGACGCGCTAACAAGACGTGTGAATGACCAAACCGGAGCAGAGGAGCAGCTCCCAGTTCCCAGATCCCAGAAGCTCTCCAGCTGCCAGCTGCCCCCCCCACCACTCTTAGTTAACCCCTCTCTCTCAGTCTCTCTCTCTCAGCCGTGTAATTGGTATACCTCTACCGGGTGGTGCTGTCATATGTTTATTTTTTTGATTTTGATCCATTCAAGTGGCTTAATTGAAAGAAACTGAAGTCTACGAATTGGATGGAGATTAAATACAACCTTGTTGTCCATACTGAGATGAATCAAAGATCTGCTGGTAATTAAAAGAAGTGAATCTTCATAGAGAGATCAAAATTACTTTTAAGAGATCAGGTGGAAAACAGAGTCCCAGGGAAATACTATCTGAGTGCTGATCTCTCAATGCAGTCAATCATAATTACTTGAGAGAAAGAGGAGCTAAATTTATGAGTTTTTACTGGAGTAATTGAATTAAAATAATTTTTATTAAAGATTATAAAAATAAAAAATGCAGAACAAGTTTTATTTTATAGCGTCGATCCACTATAATTTTATAATAACCGTGCAAATGGATTTTCATCCAAAGGCTTCCCCATGGGCAAATATCAATTTTTGTCTATTCGTTTCGAAGTAACAAAAAATAATCGATATTTATCGATTTTTTAATACAAAGTTGAGGTCTTATATATTATAAATAATGATTAAAACTGGTATTAAGAAAGAATCTTACTACTTGAAAATAACATTTTAATTAGAAATCTTGCTCTGAAATCTATACCGAAATTTGAGTCGGATCTAACTAATTTTAGCTTAATTAGAATGGAACTATGTTTGGCTCAGTAAATAACTTGTAAATTTCTATCTAAAAGGTCTACTTAGGTTCATTGTTTAACCTTCCTTCTGTCTCACTTTCTAACACACTTCAACTTCAACTTCAACTTCCACTTCAGCTTCAGCTTCACTTTATTCAAATCTGCCATATCTTTGAGTCCAAATCTTTCTAACTCTGTGGCTGCGGCTGTGGCTTGGCTTAGAATCAGACAGTGTCTTTTGGCTGTTACCACGATTCGCCCACGCAAGTCCCACAAGCCTGTCTCAGTATCTCAACTAAGAAGCCTATTACTGTCTCATTCCCCAACCAAAGGCTAATCTTCAAGCTGACTGACTGCCCAGTCAACGGGGCTCCTCTAAACTCAACGACGGGGACTGCGACTGCGACAGCGACGGCGACGGCGACGGCGACGGCGACGGCGACGGCGACGGCGACGGCGACGGCGACTGCGACTACGACTACGACATTGGCGACAGGCCATTGTTTTGACTTATTGCCTGGCTTTTCTTACTGCTCTGCTCTACCCAAGAGCAACAAGATTGATCTTTGTGCAAATATATACTTCTTTTTTGTTTTTTCCTCTTTTATTTTTTCATTTTCATTCGATTTTGTTGTGCACTGGCTCTCGTAACTCGTAGCTCGTAGCTCGTAACTCGTTGCACTTGTTCAGCCTCCGGTTATGGGGCCTACTACTGCCTACTGCCTAGTGCCTACTGGCTGGGCCTAGCCCATGAGTTGTTAAATGTTTAACACGTGATATGACAAATAAATTACATATGATCACCAGATGCAGCTCGAAAAAAGCTAAAAAGGAAACCAAACAACGTCTATGACTTAATAAAACCTTGTTACGATCAATCAGTTTTATGTTCTCTACGTTGTTCTACATTCATCATCGTCATCGTCATCGGCATCGCCGTCGTCATTGGCATCGGATTCGGATTCGGTATCTGAGAGAAACAGAACAGAACAATTTTAAAAAGCTTTTTTTTGTGTCTCAAGGATCGATTGATCGTTATAAAAATGCTGACTGTAAATTTAGTTTCTGTTTCTTTTGTGTGTTCTCGAGCCTTTCAAGGATCGATCATTTCAAGTTCAATAAAAGCCCAATGGCACCTGCTTAAAGTCGTCTCTTAGCTTTAGTTTATCTTTTTGAAAAGCATTTAAATATTATAGTTAATGCTGCATAAATGTTTGAGTATGTCTCAAATAAAGTTATAAAGTTCGTTTTTTATAAAAGTTTTTCAGGTTCCTTTTCTATCGATTTAAAAGATCAAAAGCTTCTTAAAAGCTTTATAAATGATACAGTTTGATTGTGTGATATTTTCTGCTGAAAAACCTTATGAAAAATGGCTAAAAACTCAACTAACTGTATGCAATTAAGTGATTTCAAGTTGAATTTTTGGCTTACGATTAATTATGGTCTGAAACGATGCATTTTATTTAACTATTTTTACATAAATTTCCTTTGACTCCGCACAGTTTTATTTATCTACTGAAACTCATTATTTTTCAGCCGTTATAAGAGAGACAATTAGTTTTATGGGCCTGCTGCAGTTGAAGGTTTTTATATGTCCTTTCGGTATTTTTATAACTTATGCCTGGGCGCTCCAACTGTTTTTTTTCTGTTTTTTTCTCGTTTTTTTCATGAACCCCGTCTCCTTAATGGTACCAAAGTTCATTAGAAACATGCAACATCGAACGACCTCAACTACCCATTTTATGTAGCTGAATGTTCCTCTATATTTACGAACATCGTAAGATCTGTCTTCCTATACGTTACGTTTCCCCAGAGGTAAAGCCAGGCTTTATGATCTACGAGTATCTGGCTGGATGGCTGGCTGGCTGGATGGCTATTTGGCTCCGCCAGTCGGTTTCTCGTGTTTACTTTTCCTGGGCATTGAGATTTGATTACTGTGCCAGTTCCCATCATCCACTACGTAGTGCATATACCCGAATATCGAGCAACAAAATTATAGAGCTCTGCATGTAAATGGGGTTTCGGTTTTCCAGTTTATAGTTTATAGAAGATCACTTGCTGCAATAAAACACTTAAAACTGACGAGAGAGAGAGAGAGAGAGAGAGAGAGATAAAGACAGCTGAGGAATGAGAAAGATAGAGATATAGTAACTCCATAGTGGAAATGCCGCCAATAAGCGATGCTTTGCATGACGAATAGAAAAACTAACCCAAAAGTCACGCTAATAGTAAATTGAGCTCAGCATTCAACACTTACTCGTACATACCCCGAATGCTCTACTCCAACACATGCCAACTGAGCAAGTGCAGAGTGCTGGACCATCTAGATACCCTGTAATCGACTATATTCATAGTGATTGGACTTTAGTGGGGAATCGTTTTGAAATTTATCTAACTATAAATCTAAATTTACTTAATCTATCTTTAAAATTGATTGATAAAATTAGTTTTCAAATTAAATCCTACGGAAATACTTCTCTTTTAGACACCTATCTCACCGGCTCTGGTTTGAAGCAGACAATGAAATTTCAAATGAGTTGTTGTTTGGTAACACTGGATTCTAACTGGGGCTAGAGGCTTTTCAGCAACTAAAAAATAATAATAATAATAATATTCGTATTTAAATAAGTTCGATATTTCATATTATAAGGCCTAAAGCATGGGAAGACATTGCCAAAATACTACTAAATTTCTATGTATTTTTCAATTGTATATCAAGCTTATCATACCTCCACCATACTGGCCATTTACAGGGTATGCAAATACGAAAATACAGCCCCCAAAACGGCGCATACAAATTGCAATTTTTCATATGCAACAATTGACACCCTCTAGGCACACGTCGTCATCATCGTCATCGTCTCTGTCTCAGTCTCAGTCCGGAAAGTTCCCAGACATTGTAGTTGTTTGTATTTGTTGTTGTTGTTGTTATTGTTGTTGTGGATCTACGGATCGTGTTGTGGTGCTGTGGCATTGCTTTTGGGGTGATGTCCAAGCTGAAGAGGACGTCGACGACGACGACGACGCAGCAGAAGATGATGATGATGGTAAAGTGGATTAATGTGGCATGAAATGATTTGGTGAAATAATGCAGCCATAGTGTGTTGGATCGTCGTTGTTTTTGGCCCCACTCACACGCAGTGGGCCACTCTAACGAGTTTTTCATTGGGTTTTTCTCGCATAGCGGCTACCTGTACATATTTTCTTTTCATTTTTTTTCGATTTTTTGCACAATTTCCATGGGCCCGTATGGGTCTATAGGCATGCAGGGCAATTCCCATGACTTGATAACACAATTTGGTGTCTACAGACAGAGAGAGAGATACATAGAGAGAGAGAGAGAGAGAGAAGGAAGACGCTTCATTTACCGCAAAGTGCATGTGGGTTCAGGAGTGGTGCAGCTACCTCTGATGCTGCTGCCACTTCTGCTGGTGGTGCGTGGTGTCGTCGCGACGTTGAGTGTGTCCCGCGGTTATTACCACTAATAACAAAGCCACACAACAAATATACGTCTATAACGGCCACATCTTGGCATAGTTCCCTGGTTCCCTGATTCCCTTTGTGCCTGGACCGGCGTCCCTGCTCCCGGCGCTGATTTCAGAATTTAGTTATGCAAATTCTGGGAATTTCTGTGTCAGGAGACACATTTAGCAAACTGTTTTTTTTTTTTTCCAATATTGTTATGGAAATTTCTTATGGCCTGTAACAATTATCGATTAATTATCGTAACTCCCATAAAAGTTGTGCCAGCTGCAATGAATCAAATCAACTAATTTGAACGTATTATCCATAGAAATGTGTTAAGATTCAGTTATGAAACTCATCAAGTTTTTCATTTTTTGTTTTTAAGCTTAGACGGGACAACTATAAATGAGCTGGGCTTAAAGGGAAGTTCACATAACCTTTTCATACATCCTACTCAATTTTTATACCCTTACATGTTAGAATCGGATTACTGAATCATATAGGTGCCATAAGCCACAGGAACAATCGGACGACCCAAATAAATTAAAAACAATTTTGAAATGCTTATTCCAGTATGGAAGGGTATTTAATCTTCCATGATAAACTGTTCCTACTAATTTATTTTTAACAAAAGGAAATTCTTTTTCATTATCAGAAAAACTTTAGGATTCTTTCGATATTTTTTTCAAGTATTTCTACAAAAAGAGATGCATTTAATTGCGATATTTTATTTCTTGCGTAATCGTATCTTGTGCCAAAAAAAGTTGTTTCAATTTTTCAAGATTTATTTTTGAGTATTTTTCGTGCAATTTTAATTTTTTTTATTATTATTTTAAAAACATTTCCACAATGATTTTTGTTTGATTTTTTTCATTAAAATTCCTAAACGAGTTCGTGAGCTGTGAGCTGCGAGCTGCGAGCTGCCAAATCAGCACAACTCCCACACCATTCAACATTCAACATTCAACATTGAACATTCAGCAGCAAGCAGCAAAGGCACCACCAAGCCAGGCAAAGGCAACACTCAACCACTCAGCAGCACCACAATGCACTTCGTATTTCGTGCTCTACATAATTCATCATCAATCCACACAGTGTAACTGCCAACTGTTGGCGGAGATGATGGCGATTTCCTGCGGGCAAAGAAACCAGGTAGGCAAAAGGGTTTACAGGGTTCGGGTGCGGGTGCGGGTGCGGGTGCGGGTGCGGGTGCGGGTGCGGGTGCGGGTGCCGGTGCGGATGCGGTTCTTTTGCTATATTTCCAATCAGCCAAGCTAGACAAAAAATATTGGAGCAATTTCCTATGCCGTATACTCTCGTACCTTTTGCCGTATGACTTATTTGCCTTTGAGTTGGGATCTCAGAGGCAGACGGCAGACACAGAGACAATGTCCAGTTGGTGGTTTGCCTTCTTTTTGCACCTACAACTTAACGCCGCCAACTATCGACACGATGGGTATCGATGCCGCTGTCGATGCCGATGCCGATGCCATTGCCGATACCCGTCGCACCTTTTGCCTTTGCCTTTGCCTTTTTGCCAATTTAAAGAGTTTGCGCCGTGTTTCGTTTTCGTTTCATAGTCGTATGTTTTTTTTTTGCGGTGCCTCCTCTCCTCCTTCCGCAACGGATTTTTTCCGATCCAGAGTCAACTTTGGCATGACTTTTCATCGCTGTCGATTGTCGTGATCAATTGAGAGCAATTTATTATGAAATGAGGGTGAATTATATGAATGAGCGTCGAGCCAAGCTTTCCTAACCCGCTCTCTCTCTCTCTCTCTCTCTCTCTCTCTCGCTCTCTCTCTGTACCTATCTCTCGCATATCTTTCTATATATAAAACTCTCCAGTTAAGCGCCGCACAATTCTTTTGATCTTCAAGTCTGGAGAACGACCTTATGAAAGATCTCTGAACACTTTTTTTTTTTTTTATCCATTGCCTGATGACTTGTTGCACTTTGCATTCGGTTTGAGTTGTGAGTGTGATTTTTAAAAGTGTTTTACATGGGAAAACGACAACGATACCCACCGTTATAAGCATCGATCCATGACTTAGGTTTCTCTTCTTGTTGCTGTTGTTGTTGTTGTAAATTGTCTGTCGACAATTATTTTATTATGCTGTCAACACTTAAATGTAATAATGCCAATAATATTGTTTTATGACAGTCGCAATATCTTTTGGTGGAGGCGAACTCTTTTTTTTGTTTCTGTTTTTTTTTTTTCGTGCTACGGATCGATCTTGCAGAGCTGCCTTGGGGCCTTCCTTCAGTGCCAGTGCCTTGTCCTCGGCTCTTTAATGTCGGTCTAGTTGAGTCTCGCCTCATTCTTCCACTCCTCTCCGCATCCGCATTCACCTCCACCTCCACCTCCATCTCCGCCTCAGTTCAGTTCAGCTCAGCTGCATTTCGGTTTCGTTCCAACTATAGAGGTCAGCCATGATTTTTTCTGTCTCTGAGTTTTGCACAGTTTCTCATATAGTTTACTTGGTGACTTGGTGGGAATTCTAGTGCGCCTAACCCTCTCCTACCTCTGGCCCCAACAACCAACAACGGACAGAAAAAAATCTCCACTTACTCCGCTTTTTTTCGACTTTGCTTTTAATGGCTTCAACTAGTAATTGGTTCATTAGCCCTGCAGTTCGCAAAACGTCCAAAAAGCAACTGAGGTAGCCGCTGCGGCTAAGCAATTTGATTTGATTTTTTTCTTTTCTTTTTTAGTTGGTTTTAGTGTCTGATTTTAAGTAGTTCACAGTTTGATTTGATTGCCTGTTGCCCGCCGTTGGCCAAAGTTTAACCGGCTAAGGACGGTTTCAGTCTATTGGCTGCCTAAGAAATCTTTTCAAAACTGACAATTATTTTACACTAACTAAAACCAGTAATTCATTATAAGTATTTTTTCTTTCTTAAGCAAAAGCTCAGCTTTGAAAGCAGCTTAAAGCTTTAACAAGTTCCAATACAGCTTTGAAAGCGCTGGAAAGCTCTGTTCGCCTAAAATGACTATTTATATTATTAGTTCCATGTTTATCTGATAATAATAAATATTGTTAGTCATTTTCTATAAATTTTTATCAAGTTTCAGAGCTTGACAATCCCTGACTCTACGGTTAACGAAATACCCTTTTTGGAAACAAATTGCGTTTTTCTGAAATCTGCTGGGGAATTCTAACGACTATTTTTTTAGAAGCCAATTAGCAGATCATTAATCGCCGAACTCGAAAAATTAATTAAATTTACAGCTAATGAAATTTAAGTGCTGCTTAAATTAGAAACACAGAAATCAATTTCACTTCGCTACGCTTCTGTTAATTTACTCACTTAGATTCCATTTCAGAACTGAACAATAGACAAACAAAAGACTCAAGTAACGAACTTGCAGTAACATGCTGTAAAAGCTGAAATTGCATTTATATTTCTGTTCCTTTTTCCTATTAGGAACAATAATAATTATAACAGTTCGACTGAGTTGAAAGAATTGCTTTTAGGTTCATGACCTGGTGAGAGGCCTGAGAGTCAATCTATCAAGAAAGCCCTGTAGAAAGCAGGATAATATCAGAGACTTAAAGGGTAATGGAATATATAGGAATTTTTACGAACGGGAACAATAAACTTAGAAGACTTTTACTTCAGAGATAATTTATAAAATATAATTAATAATAATAATAATTTTTTAAATATTGAAAATAAAAAAATATGCTGGAGATAATATCTTACTCATAATAAAGTGACAGAAACCTTCCTAAAATAGAATTCATTTAAAATGATCGAAATATTTAAAAAAATGTATAAGAAAGATAGGCAATTTTTAATAGAGATAAACAAAACTGAGGTTAAATACAGGAAATTATAGCATTACTTATAAATGTTTTAAAATATTAAGCTGAACCAAAATTTATAAAAAAAGAAGCTAATGAGTATATAGCTCTTATGCTCGCTGGGAAGCAGACGTGCAGGGCTGATTGACTAAGGACTTGATCCTTAAATATACACATAAAAATAGAATAAAACAAAGGTATTTGCATGGCTTTAAATTGAAACAATTGAGGTGCAATAAATGCTGTCCTTGCCACTTGCCACTTGCCTTAGATTCCTTGGGTTCAGAGGTTCATTTCAGCGCAAATATTTCAGTTCTTTTGTAGGGGGACCGGCTCAGTGTGTGTGCCTGTGGGATGTGATATATGTGGCTTGGTTGAATGGAGCTGCTGTAGCTTCGAGTACATCCCGTACGTAGGTTCAAGTTCATGCAACATGCAACACAAAAGGTCTGGCTTTGGCGTCTTGTCTAACGGAATTTCTAATCGAATAATTGACTCTGGAGGTGGCAATGGAGGGGTTAGGAGGGTAGATTGGTGAAGTGAATGTTGCAGTTGCAGTTGCAAGTAAGTTTTTTTTTTTTTGGCGGCGTATTGTGTCAATGCGGCTATCAACTCATGGCCATCAGAGCGGAGGCTGAATGATGCTGCATTTGTGGCAGTTGCATTGATATAATAAATAAATGTCTGTCCGTACAGCGTTCCAAAAAGTTGTTGCAATGTTGCTGTTGTTTTTGTGGCTGTTTGCTGTTGATGCTGTTGTTGCCTCATTTCGTGCAGCGTCTCTGCACTTGTGGCATGGAAATGCGCGCGCGCTTCAAACTAAATTGCTTTAAATTAGCTTTTCGGTGCTTTTTGGTGCCGATGCCGACTGACTGACTGCTGCTGCCTGCTGCCTGTTGCCTGTTGCTGCAACAAGTGGCCAGGTCTTCATTTGCACTGGACACAACAACAACAATCCATCAATCCATCCATCCATCCATCCAGCCAACTACAGCTCCACCACCAGCACTAGCTCCAGCTCCAACTTTAACTCCAACTCCGAGTCTCGAGTCAGTTCAAGTGGCCGGGTCATCATCAGGCACATCTCTGCACGTGTTGCTGTTGCCGCCACTTTCAAAAGGCTCAGGCCGGCTTTTCTTTGCGCTTTTAGCCAAGTTTATGGCACTGGGCACAAATGCTTGCCACGGAATGTTACAGCTTCCCCCCGCCGTCTCCGTTCCAGCCACCCCATTGTCTGTGCGGCCCATAAAACTCGGCAAATCTGCGTATTTCACATGTCAAGATTTGCTTGCAAGGCGCTGGCCAAAGAGCCAACCGAACAAGTGCAGACGTTGCCTCGCTTGACAGATTTATGGAATTTACAGCATTTTGCCAGAGCAACAGCAACAAGTAAAAGCAGCAGCTAACTTGGCTGCCTTCTTTTCCATTTTTGCCCATTTTTTGAGTCATTTTGAGAATGCTTTTTTGTTGCTGTTGTTGTTGTTTCCATTTCGGAAATATGTTTCGGACTGGGATCTACCGCAAAGGCGCAAAAGGTGGAGACTCTTCCGAGAGCTGTGCAAACCTGTCCACCTGGTGGTCAGCTCCAGCTATGGAGCAATTAAGAACAATCAACGAGATTTGATGGATTGAAATGTTGGCTCCACTCATTGAGCAAAATACCTGACATTTTCTCACAATAAAACTGCATCGCTTTGCCTCCGATTGTGATTTTCTGACCTACAATTACAATCTACTCAATGGAGTAGCTAATAGCTACATATTTTTATTTCCTCCAGGGATATTATATTCTTTTTCTTGCCCTTGTTTTAGTATTGTTTATTCAGAAGATGGGTAATCCCAAATGATAATCATATCGATAAGTTGCTGCTGTAATACTGAAACCTATCAATTTATCGATAGGTTTATAATCGTTTATTACAAAGACCTCTTTTCCCTCTCCGCGTTTTGACTGCTGTTATACTTCTAATACGCTTTTAGTGGCACTTTTTTTTTGTATTTTTTGGGAGATTCTTTCTTAATTGTTTTTCAGTTCTCTTTGTGTTTAGCGCGTGCTTTGGTCCCTCCATTGACCGCTGTCCACCCCCTTTGGCCATTTAGCGGCACTTGCTTTCATGAATTGAAGACAAAAAAAATAAGAAGTATATTTAAGAAACCTGGCAAGAAAAATAATAGAAGAAAAAAAAAGTTAATTTCGCCTGAGGGTCAGAACTGGTAGCAACTTGTGCGCCTCTTCGCCAGATCTGTAACAATTAGTGCTGCTGCCAACTGCTTTGTTTGACTTTTTAGCTTCTTTTATAGCTTTTTATTATCATTAAAAACTGCTTATAATTATTTGTAGAACGCGCAGTTTAGAGTCTTGACTCGGTTCGACTCAACTCGCCCGCCGCCGATTTGAAAACAATTAAAAACTTTTTTGAAAATGGTCAAGCCAGCAATTTTGGCCATTAATCAAAATTAATGCCACATGCTTTGCCCCAGGTACACATATATAAAACTATATACATATATATATATATATATATATATGTATATATATAGATATAAATGTGTGCGTGTGCGAAGACAAAGTCAAAAGTTTTGGATGAGTTTCCGCATTGAGAACTTTGAAATTCAACATCAAATCAAAGCAATGCAAATTGCAAAAGAACTTTTGCAGCAAATTTTGTTTTAATTTTTCTTTTTTGTTTTTGATTTTTTGATTAATGTTTTTCATTTAAACGCCGATTTTGGCACTGAATTTTCCGCTGAACCGAAGCAAACGAAAAACGTTTGTCGAACAAATGTTCGCGCATCAATCATACGCCATGTGTTCGCCCCGTCGACTGCACTTAATGAACTTTGGAGGCGCAGTTAACGCTCATTAAAGTAGCCACCGCCACTAATCATGGAGAGCCAAGTCTGAACTTGTACAAAAATAAACGTATACCCTGTAGTACAGTTCGGTAGTCGCACTCTGCTCTCCGGCAACTGCTACCAAAGTTCGAACCGACCCGCACCTGCTGGGTGTCTTGATTAATGATCTTTCGCATAAAACGGGGCCCTTTTTTGGATCGCTTTGTGTGTCTTTTAACAAGAGAGAGGGTTAATAAACTCTTCTATGCCATATAACACATGCATATATACACTCGCTCATATGGTATATATGGTAATATAGTAGATACGTTTAGTGTTGTTTTCTACCAGCCAGTCAGCCAGCCAGCCAGCCAGCCAGCCAGCCAGTCAGTCATATGTAGAACTATAACAGTTTCATTAACTGTCTACCAACTGTCTATTAATTAAAACATTTTCGCCAAGAGCATATTGCCCAAAGTGATTGTCCATCTCGTATCAGCTTTCAAATAAGACACTGTGCGGCAGGTTTTCTGAATTTCAACCAAAAAGAATCATATTGAAAACTGTTTTAATCTATTTTAACTCACTTTAGTATTTTACTTCATCGGAATTTTGGCATGCATTTTTTAAAATTACATTTAAAAAATATTGAAACAATCCTAAGCGAACTAATTCAATTAACTTAATTTACAAGAAAACTATTGTTATTATTTTTTTCTTCAACTTAAATAGCTATATCTTTTCAAAAACCTAGCCAATTTTGCTGAAATAATTTGATTTGTATAGAAAATTAATTGTTAAGCAAAAGAGAAAACTTTATGGACTCCCAAATAAACATTTATTTAGTTTATTTTTCCAGAAAGATTATAGGTAAATATCATTAAGAAGTATTAATTCTTAAGTGCAATACATAAAGTATATTTTTTTAGGCCTTAAATTTATATTTTAATCTCTTTTCAAGTTTGAGCTCTATAATTAGATCAAGAAAACTCTACAGAACTATTTGCAACTGAGTTTTCAATGTATGAAATATACATTTCTAGGTAAATTAGTTAGTTTATTCATTTATTCGTACAAAAAATAAATAAATTAATTAATAATATTATCAATATTGTCTTAAATATTATAATTAGCTTGAATTGCATTTGCAAAATTGTCAAAAAAAAGCTGAAAAATACTTTGTAAAGCTATACATTTCAATTCTAATTGTAGCCCAGTTTAAGTCTATCTTAATATCATTAAGAAAATATATAAATTTAGGCCATAGAAAAGTATTTTCTTTTTATGTATTAAAATTGATATGTAACGCTTATAGAACACTTTCGAAAATTAGTTGAATTTATTCTTTCTTTCTTTCTTTTTTTAAAGTAGAAATTTCTAAAATTGTAGCCGAGTGTAACATAATGATCTTGTGGTTAGTCAAACCCATACTTAGGCGTATTTATGGTAGCTACGCTCCAAAAGTAATAGCAACATTTTATAAACAACTTATTTCCTTAATTGATTGTTAACAATGATTGCGCCAAGGGGGCCGCACACTTCTTTCACACTGTCTGCTGCAACACAGCTGCAGTTGTTGTTGTTGCAAGTCGCTGCTGCTGCTGCTGCGCTGCTGTGGCTATGGCTGTTGTTGCTGTTGTATCTATTAACCACGCACTCCATTATTATTTAATAACATATTTCTTAAGTATCTGCCAACCCAGTTCAGAGCACAAAACGAGGCTGCTGTTGCCAGCCTGCCTGCCTGCCTGCTGCAGCACGCCTCTTGGCCAACTCGCCTCTTGACCATAATTTGATGTTGGGGCTAGGTACGGACTCGGTCGTCGTTCAAGTGATTGCCACCCCATTAAAAAAAAAAAAAAAATACGGCTGCGCCTTCTTGTGGTTTGGCTTTGGCTCCTGCCACGATCACTCAATAAGTCTAGACAAAATGTAGCTGGTTGCTTTTTGCCAGTGGCGTAGGTCTCAGGGCTACTGATTCGGGCATTAAATGTCAATTTAATTTTCTTCTATAATCTTGCCAAAAGAAGAAAGAAATCCCAGCTGTATCTGAAAGAATTTTTAGATGCACTTTCTTGGTAGAAGGATGAACACAGAAAGACAAACATTAAAGAATTTGTGGTCTCCTTTTTGCTTAGTGTAATATTCGTATTAAACATCTTATTAAATACGAATCATTTTATACTTAAACTTAAGAATGAAGCCTCGAATTCTAATCCATTTAATGGACCAAAAGTTTTGAAAATTTCATAAATTTTGTGTGTTTTTAAGAGTTTATGGAGAGTTTTATAATTAAAAGTAGAGCCCATATATTCGGTCTATCTTTTATATGTACATATCTATGTATTATGTGCCCTTATATCATTATATTGTGGAACAAACTGTCTTGTCTTTGTTTTGTATTTACTCTACAAAGTTCCTAGGTTCCAGGTTTCCTATTAGGAATTTGAATATAGATTTTATTTCAAAGAAAAATATATCTAAACATTTTTAAATCAATAGATTCCCTTTGAAACTTTTGAGCGAACTCCACTGGTTTCAGTACTTTGATTGTCGCTTTGTTATTGTTCCTGTTGTTGTTGTTGTTGTTGTTCCTGCTCTCTCTCTCTTCCCCCTCCCCTCCATCACTCTTTCTCTGTCCGTCTCTCCCGCTGGAACCGTAATGGATCAGCACGTTTTGCTTTTGAAAGAACTGACTACTTGATGGTCTATCTACAACACGCTACGTCATCAGGCATCATATTTGTTGCATGATTATGTGGTAATTGCGGCTGTCAATAAAACTCCCCCGTTTATTCTTTATAACCCAAAGCATTCTACGCCTATATTTTATACACTATAAATATATATATTTATATATTTATGTATATATGTATATGTATATATATATGTATATAGCACTCTGGGCTCTTGGCTGCTGTGTGTAGCTTTTGGGTTTACAGTCTTGGATCTTGGGGTTTTAGGCTTTTTTTTGTTGTTGCTGTTGCTGTTGCTGTTGGTGTTGCTGTTGTCTGGGCTATAAAAAGCCGTCCGTAGGGTACCGCACTATGATTTACTTTGACAAAGGAGTGACATACAAGTACTTAAGTGATTTCTTTACACCTTTTATGGAGTAGTTAATGTGGCCATGGTATGCGCAGCCTGGCATTGAGCAAAGTCATGCCAGCAGCCATCGGCCAGCAGCCAGCAGCCAGCAGCCACCACCACCACCAGCACCACCGACCCACCAAAATCTCCCCACCGTTTTGCTATGCTTGTCATTTTGGCACTTAGCGGCATTTAGGCTCTGACTTTTAGCCACATCTCAGTCTCAGTTTTCGTCTCCATCTTCATCTCCATCTCCATCTTCATCCCGTTCCATCTCCATTTCCAGCTCCCCCTTCAGCCTCATCTCAGGCTTTTGTTGTTGTGCTGTGTCTGGGAAACGCCTGAAGAGAGAACTGTTCGGTTTCTAATCGCATTTTGAGTTAATGTGATCAATATGTAAATTTGTAAATGGGCACTGCAAGCAGCTCAGGCGGCTACTTGATATTTTTTGACACAATATACAAGTTGTCTTTTCTTCAAATAAAACCTATTAGGGCTCATTTTTTATGCTTATGCTCTTAACGTTTGTAATATCTTTTAATATAAATGAATATAAATATGTATCTTCTTTTTTGTAGGCAAATTTTATTAGTAGCTGCTCAGGCTTTCGTCTGTTTTGGTTCTCATATATTAGTGGAAATAAGATCAAATTAATCTAGATATTTCATTCACTCTATTTAAGCTATATATATAATATAATATATAAACTATATATGCCTAAAAAATCTACCCAGTTGAGCTGCATCTAAATTTAGCTGTACTTTTTTATAAAAAGGAAAGTCTCTCTTCGGCTTACGGAAGATTCCATTCCCTTGCAGGCTGGAAGAAGCATTTGAAAAGTGCTTTATATCTAAGTAGGAAAACCTTAAAATTTCTTGAGAAAGAAACAAGTTTTCCATACAATATCTTTTGGAGCGACTATGCCTATGTCAGCAACATTGATGAAAATTTTATCCGATCCGCCCGGTTCCGGTATAAGGCTCCATAACAAATTTAATTTATCCATTTCAATGACTGAGGGATTAGTTGTAGTCAGTCGGACGGACAAACAGATATAGCTATGACGACCCCTCTTAAAATGCCGATGAACAATATATATTCCCTACAGAATATGTCTCTTTCAATAATAACCTCTGAAAAGGGTACATAAATTCAACTGAAAAAGTTGTAGTCTACCCTTAGAATGAAGTCTCAGCAGAGCAGCCAGTATAACGTTTCCGAAACAAACAAGAAATCAAAGCAAAAAATGAGGAATAATTAATTTTAAATAAAATAATATAAATAAGTATGAGAGAAGTGTGATTTATATATAAATAATTATGCAACTAAAACCCTAAACCTCAACTGCTGCGAGACCAGAAGTTTATTTTGTTAAGGAAATTAAGAAAATTTATGGATTTTTCATTTTACATCGACAATTAATACTCTTAATATAATAAATTCAGGATTTCCATGATTATATTAGAATTAATACTTTAAAATCGACTTTTTCACAGGGCTATTGCTGGTTCTGTAACTTACTGACCCGCCTTTGAGCAGCAGAGAAGCTGTTTATCTTTCTTCTCACTTTCCATGGATAGGATACTAAAAGTATCTTTGTTTTGTTGGTTTTCTTCGATTTAATTTTTCAGCCTATCCGCTTATCCTCAATGACTTCCGTTCCATTTGCGCAACTCTTAACCCAGTTAGGAGCCACTTTCATATCATATTATAGTCTGCTTAGTATGGGCGCATTTATTTCTGGGGCTAGTCGAAAAGCGTTGCAAGCCAAGTGTGGGCGTGTTGATTACAGTATTCAATATATGTATTCGTACTCGTGCTCGTACTCGTCTCTGCTTGTTAAATGCATTAAAAGTAGTCTTCAAGTTTTCAACGCATCATCGTCCGCCTTTTATGTCTGTTTTTTTCTCTCCAGTTCAAAACAGTTCAGTTCGGCTGCTTAGGTGTTAGTTACTAATATTGGCACATACAAACTGGGGCTTGGAGCAAACAGTTATATGGCTAACAGCTACAGCTACAGATACAGATACAGCTTCATGCATCACAGGCTGCGTGTGGAGTGGAGCAACCTGGGAGTTCCAGTCTCTGGTGGCGTTGGTGTCATTTCTTATACAGTCTTACCTCCCTAATTCAAACTGCTAACTATCCCTAATTAATTCCATAATTCAAACTATCCGTAATAATTTTTTTCTTTAAATAGGAACTCAAATAACAGCCCTCTGCCTCTCGCAGGGTTTTCGAATATTTTAATATGAAATTTGTAAACAATTTAAAAGCAGATAGCAGAATGAATAATTTGGCAACCTTCTTTTTAGCCATAGAATTAATTAGCCAGGCTCTACTGTAGTTGTTGTTGTTGTCGTAGGTGCGGAAAGTGTTCCAAATGCGCGACAAGAGTTTAGGGTGTAGTCGCCGCTTGTGTCTCTGTCCGTCCGTCTCTGTGTGTCCGCGTGTCTGTGTGCGTGTGTGGGTAGCAAATAAAAGCGCCAAAACACTTAAT
Source organism: Drosophila repletoides (assembly GCA_018150835.1). Lineage (NCBI taxonomy): Eukaryota > Metazoa > Arthropoda > Insecta > Diptera > Drosophilidae > Drosophila > Drosophila repletoides. The sequence continues at coordinate 5,958,902 of JAECWQ010000231.1, forward strand.
GGATTTGGAGCATATAAATGGAGTATAAGATGATGGTTCCATAAGACTTTCGACTGGTAGCTGGGTGCGTCTTCTTCGGTCTTCGGTCTTCAGTCTTTAGTCTACGTCAGCTCTATCGTCTCTATGAGACGTCTTTAAACTGCCTTTGGCAAGCTTGTTAGCAAAAATGCCGCTGGGTGTTGGCCAATCTTTGCAGATCAAACAATAAGCCTGAAGACTGCTCTTCGCCCACCCCACTCCCCCACTGCCCCACTGCCCCGCACCCCTTTCCCCTTTCCCATCTCTCTCTCTTTCTCTTTCAAACGCATTTGCATGCAAATTTGCTGAATCTCGAAGTGTGTGTGTGTGTGCGAGTGTGTGTGTGTGTGTTTATATGTGTGTGTGCGCAGTCAAAGGTGTCAAACAATGTCAGTGGGAGAATGTGTCTCGCAATTGAAATTTATTTGCACTACTATTCAGTGCTGACAATGCGCCAAGGGACGTTTACCCCCCACCAAAACAGACTCCTCAGCTTAGAGATGGAAGCGTGCTCAGAAGAAATGTTGGAGAAAAGAAGAAAACTTTAATCTTTCGCATTATTATTTAATTTATATTAATATTTACAGCTCTACTATTTCTGGAGAGAATTATATATTGAAAATTGGGCTCATTTTCCCCAGAAACTTTATTTAATATTTCTAAAATATAAAAATATCAATAGAATTCCTATAGAAAATTATAATTGAAATGACTTTGGATTAATGTTTATTGTATAGAAAAATATTTTGCTTATATTTTAAGCATTTTTTGTTTAAAATGATTTTTTAGTCTTAATAAAAACTAACTTTATTTTTTATTTAATTTTTTTCTTTCTACAAATAGAATATAATTTAATTCTTAATTATACTTTATAATATCTAAATTTGATGTCATTTTATATTAATTCTATTCTATTCTATTCTATATTTAAAACGTGTACTCAAGCCAAAAAGTTTAAGTATCTCATCTATCTATCTATCTTTAAGTATCATCTTTTTTTAATAATGGAAAATTCTGAAATTAATCCAGTGTAAATTTAGTACGTGTAACGAAATCGAAGCACGACACGCGCTCAGCGCTAGTCCTCACTTGGCTCTTTGGGGCTGGCTGACTAGATATCTCTGGGCCCGGTTGCCCGTCAACTCGTCAAGCCTTGTCTACGGCCCCGGCCAAGACTGCACCCAGAGGCCCAGAGGCAACATTTGTCGCTTTGGCTTCTGTCTGTCTCGATTCGGTCTTCAGTCTCCAGTCTCCAGTCTGAAACAGTCTTCGGTCTTTGGTCTACGGACTTTTGCTGGCTGCCAATTGCTTTTAAAGTTGCCAAGATTCGAGCTGGCTTGAGCATTTGCAAAATGTCAATCTGCTGCAGCGCATCAATTCAAGTGTGAAATAAATAGAAACGAATTCAGGTCTTCTCAGCCTTCTCTCTCTTCTCTTCTCTCTTCTGTTTCTTCGCCCTTCCACCTTTTGTCGTCGAGCATTTGCTATAATTTTCGCGCCATCGCGTCGCATCTCGCAGAATCGCGAGCTCGTCGCGCCAACTGTCAGTCAGTCAGTCAGTCAGCCAGCCAGCCAGCCAGCCAGGCAGGCAGTCAGTCAGTCCCAAGGCAAAGTAAAATATGTTGAAAGTATTTACAATTACGCAAAGATTGATTGAAATAGATTTCGGATTGATTGGCTCTCCTGGTATGCACATTGACACAGCTATAGCTGCTGTATCTTCTCGCAGAACTGCTGAGAAAACCGATTCGTATTGAGCTTTGTGTGGGAATTGTTTTCGCCAAACTGCAGTTTGCACTTGCTGACGAGTGCCTTGGGACTGATTTTAAGATAAAAGCAGCTGAAAACCAGATACTTGTCTACTTAAGCAGCTCATCAGGTTTATTGCTGAATGGCTGAACTAAAAGAACACAAAACTAGAGTAAGACTACTTAATTAATTAGCTCTCGACAGTGTTTAAAACCAAAGAGAAAGGGAAAGGAATTAGTCAAAACTATGCTAAGATAAGATAAGTAACTAAAGTGAATTTAAATTCAAAACAAACCCTAAAAATAATGTTTTAATCATAAACTTAAAAGTAAATAATTTAAAGAAAAATTGGAAACTTTACATTTATTGATAAGCTATATGACATAACATAATATATAACATTTATCGAAATTACATTATAAACATAATTTCTTAAGTGTATTTAATTTTTAGCTACATAAATACGAAGGACGAAGTTTCAAAGACTTATCTTAATCTAAAAATGAAAATTGGTAAGAAAAAACTTTCTTCGACGCTCCGCAGATTAAATACACTAACCAGCCTTATGGCAGCTATATCATATAGTAGACTCATCTTGATGCATTTTAATCATACTTTACCATCTAAATTGGCAATTTTATAAAGATATATCAAGAGACAAATATGTTCCCTATAAAATAGCTTTTAAGTTGATTTTCCCTATGTCAGATATAAGATATGGGAGAATGATCTCAATAAATTATGAAATGCAATTAGGAAACCAACTCATTTACTTAACTTTAAAATTTCATTATGATATTTTCAGAATTAAAATAGTTTTTCATACAGCAACTTTTGGACCGATTGTTCGTCTACATATATGATATAGCTGTCCGATACGGCCAGACAGAAGGCTCCGTACCAGATTTCATTCATCAAGTCCAAAACGACGGACATAGCTATATATCAACTCGTCTCATCATCCTGATCAATAATATATACACTATATGGGATATATAACTCCATCAGTGGAGTTATAATACACTTTTGAAGAGTATAATAAATGCAAGTTTCATATTTGAAAAAAAAATAAGATTCCTATTGAAAAAATGGTTTAATTTTATTACACGCTTTCTCTTGATGAAACCGCTGCCCGATACAAAAAAAAGTTTGTTCCCATCCATACCCCATCCACAGTCAGTCGATTAATAGCCCGGCTATCGAATAACTATCGAGCTTATCATATGTACATATTGATGTGCTCTTTGACCCAGTTCCTCGTGGCACACGTAACGCACCCAAAAACCCATAAATAGGCCCATCAAAATCGTTCATCTAAATATTTATTTGTGTGTTTATTTAATATCAATAATATTTTTCTCAGTTTTTTTTTGTTTTTTTTTTAAATTTTTTTATTTATTCTTTTCATGTTGTGTCGCAGCACAATTTGCATACTTAGCATAAAAAATACCAGAATGGAAAAAAAAAGAAAAAAAAATTAAGATCTACAATATACAAATAGAATAATAATTTATGCTATACATCTTGGTGCTTTGATTTCATTTATTTATTGTATCTTTTTGTATTCATTTATAAAGGGGCTAAAGAACGAAAAATTTGCTAATTGTGACTAATAACTCGAGAACTAAAGCAATCAATTACAATAGTTTTGAAGTTGAAATTCGCTATGATCAGATACAGATATATTCGTATGCTTATTTAAAATACAAAAAAAAAACACATATATATGATTAACATTACAAATGTTTTTATACCTAAAAAAAATACTTGAAATATGTCTATTAAGAAACATTAGGGGTATTCTAGTGTATAATACGCTGCATATACAAGTAAACAAAAAAAAAAAAAGATAAAGTAAGAGAAGTGTATTATGCTATATTCGTATATGCTCGTTCATAGTGTGTACTACGAGTATAAACTAAAACTAAGAAACGCTGCTTGGACTACATTCAAAATTCCACTACTATTCGTATGTTATGCAAACGATACAGATAAGCTCTATCGGTCTCTTGCATAATTTGCAACAATTTAGGCCGGTCTCATTTCGCATTTCGATACGAATTTCGATTCAATTCGAATCAATTCGAATTCGATTTCATTCTTTGTTCTGTCATCGTTCTAAAATACACGTACAAAATATCATTTTGTTGAGCCGAAATATTTGTGTTTATTTATTTATAATGCGTTGCATCTAATTAAGAACTCGCCTCGCACCGTGTGTTATACTTTTCAGATCTCCTATGCTAATTTATCGGCATATCGGCATATTTTGCATATTTTTTCCATTTCGTTAGTTGTTTTAAACGATGTGATAATATCTTTCAAAAACGGCACGAACCGATTTTAACATTGAACGCACGATCTCACGTATTATTCTTGTATTTGTTGTATTTGGCATAGCGGGAGGGGGATTTTTATTCATTTTATTGTAGTACTTTTTTTTTTGTTTTTTTTTATTACACTATGCAACAAACTCTTTTAAAAGAAACGAATCTCTTAGTTTTAGCTGCCTTTCAGTGAAATTTATTTATATATAAATTAGTATTATATTATAAGAAATGCTTAATAAAATTTATATATATATATATATATAATTTGTTTTTTTTTTTTTTTTTTGACAAATCTATCTGTCATTTGGTTATTTTTTTTCTATCTAGGAAAAGCAAATTTCAATTAATTTTGTTTTTCTTCTAATTTATAATTGGCTAAGCTGCAATCTTCAAAAGTATATTACAAGTTTTAAAAAACTTTTTTTTTATTAAAATTTTGGAATTTTTTGGTGCTTCTGTATGATAAGAAAAAACTTAATTATGTTATATATTTTTTTTAACGTATATTTATTTTATTTTCATTACTCTTAAGTTCTTAAAAAAAAACTTGGAAATTTTTTCTAAAAAAAGGAATAATGCTGTTTTATTTTTGGGATGAAAACCACATTAAATAAAAATTATAAAACTCGCTGGCAGTTTGTAAAAAATTTGTTGCATAGTGTTGCTCAAACGATTGATGTACGCCATTTTGTCTATCGATAATTTATCGATTTGTGTAGATAAACTCAAACCTTGGTGGTTAAATCGAGGGCTGTTGAGGTGGCCAACTTAACACCCAAGTTATTGGGAGGTGAGTCCAAACGTAGACGCTTTGAACTAATTGAATGATTCGAATTGTTTGAATGATTTGAATTATTCGTTTCCTGCATGAGTTCATTCAGTTTGCGTTTGATGCCATCGCTGACTTCGTTATCACTACTATTATTATTGTTATTATTATTATTATTGTTGTTATTATTATTATTATTGTTGTTGTTGTTGTTATTGAGAATGCTGGTTTTAACGGTTTCCGTGGTGCTGCTATCCTCGAGCTCCACCAGTTCCTCCTGCTGCTCCTTAGAATTCTCCTTAGCTGCCTCCGTTTCACTATTTATCTCGGATCTGGAACTGCAGCTGCCTGTGGTTTTCATACTCAAATCAATAGGATTATCCTGTGCTATATGCGGCAACTCCGGCTCCGGCTGCAATTGTGGCGCTGGCGAACAAGGTGGCGTCATAGATACCACTAAATCCTCCTCGTCTTCCTCCTCCTCTGCTTGCTGCGATTGCTCCAAGTCCTCGGGCTTTTCCTCATCCGCCTCCTCATCGTCCTCGCCATTGCTTTGCCTGCTTTTCACACGCTCCCGCCCACTCTCCGAATTGGGAGTTACTAACGCCGATATGGAGTAATCCTGTTTACTATGCGGTGGCAATTTAGTCGCCAGAGGAGGGGGACTATGCTGCTGTGATTTGAGCACCGCATCCAAATAGAAACGCTTTGTCAGCTCATCCGATGTGGATAATTTGCTGCCATTGGGTAAATGATTATTGTGGCTATTGTTAGGACTGTCAGCTGCCGGCCCTGCTGCTGTGGCATGCAACTGTGTGGCAAAGCGTTGACCGCTTGCATTGCTTGAGTTGAATAAATGCTGCACTGCAGCAGCGGCAACGGCGGCTTGTTGCTGCTCTGGTGTCGGTTTTAGCAGGCTTTGGTGGTGTGAATAGAGTGCTGAATGATAGCCAGGAAAGAGCAGATGGGAGGGTGGCAAGAACGCGGGCGGTGGCATCACTGGCATTGTGGCAAGTCCGGGAAAGGGTAGAGGCAAAAACGGTGGTCTACCAGGCGCTTGACTGCTTCCCGTTGACTGATCAGATGCACTGCCAGGCTTGCCACCAAGTTGCAACAAGGAGTTACCACGCACGCTGCTCACCTCCACAGAGCTGTCCGAATTGTGGGAGTCTGGCGAACTAACCGAAGGGGAAGCCACTAGCGAAGGATGTTTTATGCCACCATAATCTCCATCCAAGCCGAGCATCATCAGCTCCTCTTTGCTTCTTGGTCCGGCCGCATACAGACTCGCATAGCCGCCTGTAGCATGCCCCAACATGCCCAGAGCAGCAGCAGCTGCTGCTGGTCCTTGCACGCCCTGCATCGACTTCATGCAACCATTGACTGTTGCATTACCACCACCACCGTTGCCCGGATTCCCTGGTCCTCCTGCCCCACCGCCACCCGCCGCCGCTTGCTGGCTGTTGTGGTGCGCCGCCATAGCAGCCACCGCTTGCTGCTGCTGCTCCTGCAGCAAGCAGTGAATCTTAAACCAATTGGAACGACGTCCATAGCGTGAACCGCTCTTTGACATGCCCACCATGAGGCATTTCTTCAGGCGGCACGCCTTGCAGGCGGTGCGATTCTTCTTGTTGATGATGCATTCACCGTTGTTCTTGCAATCCGATATTGAGGAGAGATTATTGTAAGAACGGCCAAAGAAGGACTAGAAAGGAAGTAGAGGAATACAAATATTCGATTAGCTTATAATGACTTGATTAGTGTATTCTTTTGCAGATCTTCTTAGTCTCTATTAATTTATTATTAGACCAGCTTATAATATAATGCCAAAGACTTCTTCAAGGTTTTACGGCTACTTTGAGGAACCGCTTCTTCTTGGAGGAACTGCTTCTTCTTGGGGGAACTGCTTCTTCTTTGAGGAACCCCTTCTCGTCTATTTTCTTAGATTCTCTTTAGTTGATCTCCTATATTGACTATACTTTCTTCGCTGAAAAACTCTCAAGACTTGATCTACACTTCCAGTCATCAATTACAACTTCAGAGCCTTGAAAGTCTCTTTAAAGTACGTGTATAGTATCAGAATCTATGATTCTTCTTCTAACGATATATTTGTCTTATAATCGAAATATGGCTTAAATCGAACTTAAACTCATCTTAAAAGAAAATATATTTACATTGATTTCTTGCATTTCATTATAGGCAGATTTGATGCCCTATCACAGAGGGCGCCAGCTTTGTTGAAGTTCAAGTGGTTATTCTGAAGTTTTTAGCTTTATTTGGCTTGCATTTTGCTTTTCATGTTGCCCCTGCTACACAGCTGATGTCATTCAACAATAATATCTCATTAAATTTTGTGATGATTCATCAGCAAGCAAACAAAAAAATGAAGAAAAAATAAAAAGCCGAAAACGACATGCAACATCCACCTACACTTAACGGAGTGGTGCACCATTAACCGTTTTGGCTGGGGCACAATCAATTGCAACAAAGCAAACAAACAATTTAATTCAATGCGGCACGAAAAAGACTACAACATGTTGGCAGAGAGTCAAGACTCAAGAGACTCAGCAGCATGTTGCAAAGGTTATAGGCTGTGCAACACTTATGCCAAGTTGCAATGTTGCTCGTAAATCACAGCGCAGCGGCAGCGGCAGCAGCAGCAGCATCAAGTTGGCGTATGGACAATAGACAGGCGGACTGCCAGACAGACAGCAGATCACAGACAGAGAGACGACCAGACAGACAGACAGTCATGTCTGTCAGTATTCAGTCAGCTGCAGTCGTAGGTGGAGTTCGAGTATAAAGAAAAAAAACAAAAAACAATGCGAAAATCCACTTTTAAGGTTAATTGGGCATCAAGATTACTGGGTCGGAAATGGAAATGGAGGATTCTAGCATAGTTTTTATATTGTTTTTGTTTTTGTTTCTTTTTCTTTTGCTTTTAACCTCTTCTTTTAGCATAATACGATTTCAGTTTCGTTTGAAAGAGCAGCCGCACCGGACGAGCCGAGTAGAAGCCAAGGCGAATTCACTTTTGTTTGTTTGTTTTTTGTTTTTTTTTCTTTCGGAAAATCATCTTGCACCGCTTACGCCTCTCTTTTCGCTTCTCATTCCGTTTTTTTCCTTCTTCTTTGTTTGCTTTTGTGGGCGTCAAATTAGTCGACCCACGCCATGGCGCACAAATCAAATAATGTTGACCCACAAATTGTACGTTAGTTGACCTTTTGCTCCTTTGCGAAAAATGTTAAGAAAAAACTCTCGCAATAAAAAAAAAAAAAAAGAAATCCCCACCTGCCTGCCTCACCTCCTTCTCCTTCGCCGACTGGCTTCCCTCTTCAGGCAGATCGAAGTACTCGTGTTTAAATCAATTATGCATTTTGTGGAGCGCTCTTTTTTGTTTAACTTTGACCTTAGCCTGAGGCGTTCTTTGTTGTCGTTTATCTCATTGTTGTTGTTGCTGTTGTTGGAGCTGATATTGCTCGTAATGAACTCAACATTCCAGTTTTGGTATGGCACCATTTACTCTACGGCTTTGTCACGATGCGGCTTGCGATTTATTATTGGAATGCCAATAGCGATCGATAACTATTATTCATATTGGCAGGGAGGCGCCGAGTGTCGATTATTATTATTATTTTCCTTTATTTTTATGGAAAATTACGAGCATTCGCTATACGCTCGCTTTTATCGATAGTTCGTAAAAACGAGTATATCGTTAGCTCTTTATTTGTTCTATTTGAATTATAATCCCAAACAATTCCAGAAAACTATTAGATGTATGGATTGATTTCGTTTCTATTTCGATTTTTAATTTAAAGAAGGAATTGGTAAATCCTTATCAGCTATCGATAAGTGTGGAGAACTATTAAGCTCGTAATAAAAATATCGATTGCACTAAGCTCATAGATTTATAGATGACAATGCAAAATAATAATGGGGAGAGTATCACTGCTATCGAAGAAATTGTAGATCTATTCAAATGGAATTATCGATTGATTTAAGCTCATAGATTTATCATTGATTTATGCTCATAGCTCATAGATTTATACGGGCTATCGGTTAATAATTGAAACAAAATGTGCATATATAATAATCGATAAAACTGTACTAAACATTCTTAATTAAATAATTCATAAGCATTTACTTTGATTAATTGATTTAATTAAGATAATATTAGGTACAATCACTTCGACTATTCAAAAAAATATTTACGATTTATATTTTAAAACAATCTACACAACTAATCGATAAAAGCGCATAACAGCAATCGATAACAACCAATATGAATCCCTGCAATATTTCTGTTAGCCCCTTTAAAGCTTTGTTTACATAAAGAGCTGCACATTTGAGTTAATCGATTGCTAATGTTTCTCGCTAATTTATTTTAATAAAAGAATAAAATTTATATTTAAATGAGAATTTGAGAAATTATAGCTCAATAAAAGGCTTTTGACTTAAGTCACGATAATTAGATCGATTTCGATAGCTTAAGTAAGTAAAAGTAATCGTTTTCGATGAGTTTCTATATAGTCAAGTTAAATTGATTTCAAAGCCTTATTTCAGGCATTTCAATGGAAAACTCTATACCAATCCTATACTACTCATAGCTTGACTTTCAAATATGAATAGATTCTCGTTGTTGTATGTGAAATTTCGGATTGTTTTACGAGTATTATCGGATTTTGGACCCTTTGAACTCACCTTGCAACCTTCGCATGTGAATGCACCGAAATGGAATCCAGCCGCCGGCTCTCCACAGACCTTGCACGTCTGATTCATCTGGCGAACATGAAAAGAAAAAGAGCAGAAAATGCGAAAATGAATAGAATGAAAGATACATTAGTTGGCGTGTTCTAAATTTATCTAACTGTCTCTGTCTAATGCGAGGTACAATTGCGTGCAGTAAAAAAAAAGGTAAAATAAAAAAAACGAAAGCAATAAATTCATAAAATTTCAATTAAAAGCAACAGCAAATCATGACACGAGCATCTCTCGCTCTCCATCTCTAAGCATAAAAACCGAACCCAGACCCAGAGCCAGGACCCGAACCCGAACCCCAAGAGAGCAAGTGCGCCGCCAGCAAAATTCACACGCATTAAAAATTAAAATGCAAACATAGTTTGTCATATCGCAAAATTGGTATCAAAAAACAACAACAGCAACAGCAACAACAACAAAAGAAGGAAAATGGAAAAGCCAGCGCACACAACAAATGGAAATGGAAATGGACAACGGAGTCTGTTGCGGAGTCTGGGGCATAATAAAATATGAAGATGAAATCAAATGAAAAATTGCCCCAGAGCAGCGCAAACATCGTAGCAGGCGAGCAAACAAGCAGCGTGTAGAGCATTTGCATTTATATGGCTTGTTGCAAGCTGCCTGTTGCCTGTTGCCTATTGCCTGTTGCAGGCTGCCTCTGTTACCAATCTTTTCTCCTGGGTTCCTTTGAACTGTCTCAAGCAATAAAGGCGCAACTTGTGGCCAAGGTACTCGGCACTCGGTACTCGTATTCGTATTCGTATATTTGTTTATTTATTGCGAGCGAAATGTTTATCAACAAATTGCCATCATTGTTGTTGTGTTGTTGCTGTTGCTGTTGTTTTTCTTGCTTGTAGCTGGGATCTACCTGGTTTGTGCCTTGTGGCACTTGCAGCTTTAACTGGAGCACAACCTGGACACGCACACACGCTAAGACCCGTGGGAGAGTTTAATAGGAGCTGGTAATACGAGCACCACATTTAATTAATAAAAATTATATTACCTTTGGTACTGAAAGATTGTTTGATTTCACTTTGACCAAAAATTAGACAATTCTTTCTCAAATTTTACGGAGAACTGAAAATGTGCTTGACACATAAAACAAAGTTGATAAATTAGAATTACCACTTGAAAATCTTGTCATTATTTAACATAACTGAACGATTTTTACAGCTTTACTTTACATTTCTGTATTTAAGAATTTGACTTTAACAGAATCAAATTCGAAATAAAATTATCATTTTTAACTCTGACATTAAAGTTTACATTAACATTTCAAGTGTTTTACCTAAAATGCTCCATTATTTTATCTATATTTGAGTATATTGAGAGTACTTTTTAATTATTTAAATATTAGACACCCTTTTTTCCATAGACAAATACCATAAACTATTCGAATCATTCGGAAAACACTCATTTCAAATTAAAGTCATTCACAGTTCTGCGCAATAAATAATAAAATTATTAACCACGAATATTTGATGCACTATCTTAAGTTCTCATTATAAAGAAATTGTTTCAGGTGGCTCATAAAGCAGGTGGCACAATCGAGTATCGAGTCCTGAGTACCGACTACTGAGTATCGAGTACCGGCGGTAGAGCCACCGTGAACCACCACTCGCCACTCGAGTGCAGTTCACTTTTTGGTGGGATTTATGTTTTATAGCAGCAATTGCCCCACTGCCAATTGGTGGCAATAATTTTTCCCATCTGTCCAAACAATTGGCACATTACAAAGTAGAGAAAGCATTCAACACATTCACTTTTGGCCAATCTCAGAGTCTTCAGTGGGCAACCTCTCTTCAAATGGACATGGAGCTGGAGGAGCGGTGGGGCGGAGACCCCCGTAAAGAATGCAGCCAACCAATTGGCTTAGTTCGTTCAGTTCCTTGGCTTGTTCGGCCTGTAGTAAAACATGCTAATCTGATTTCGTGTTATGTGTTGAGTTTCGGCTCCCCAGACACCCCTTACTTGCCCCCCAATCCCGCCATCCCCGCTGACTCCAGAGCCGATCCCCATTCGATTCATTCGTCTGGGTAGGAAATAAATTTTGTACGTTTAGGTTTCATAAAGCGTCGTCGAGCGAGCGCGCTGCTGGTGCTGTTGTTGTTGCTTGGGATTAATCGACAAATAAAAATCACATAAAATAAATTAAAAATTATGAGTTTCAAGTTTCAACAAGTTGCGGATTGGCAGCAGATTTACTTTGATTTTAAATCACAAACACAAGAGGAATATGGAAAAGAAACAAAAAGAAACGAAACGAAGCGAAAAAGAATAATAACAAAGTTGCAGAGGCTGCAATCGGTCCGTGAAATTTATGCGGACAATGTGCAATATTAAAAAGCAATAAACATTTATTTAACAACGGACAAGTGACACATTCTACAGGGAAAATGGGGAGGAAAATGAGAAGGAGAGCAGCAGACACAGAGACTGAGAGAGTGAGACAGAGAGAGAGAGAGAGACACATGCACTTAGAATGTTTCTCATTTGTTGGCTATAAGCCGGCATTTGCCTGATTTACACACAATATACGACTGTATTTATATGCATTCTCTTATATAGTATACGCTATACGATATACTGTATACTGTATACGATATATGACAGTGTAGAGCAGAGAATCGTACTATATATACTATATATACTGATATACTGGCTACTGGCTACCGGCTACCAGCTTAGCTCGGCCTGAACTTGTTTAGAGCCGCGTGTGAATTTATTTTAAGTGTCAGCGAATGATTTGCGAGTTCGTTTTAATCAAAAGATTCCAATTTAACCTAAAGTATAGCAAACGTGCCATTAGCTTTACGTGGGTTGATTTAATTGTAATCGCAATAATTTAGATACTTATTATATATAGGAAATCTGTTCATTTTCTAAGCACTATATAATTTTTTCTTCATTTAATATCCCATTTATTTTATTAACAAATTTTATTTTTAATTTATCATTTCAGAGATGATTTTTTCGTTGGCTTAAAGCAATCAATTTAATTATAGAATTTTTCGTTTTTATACGCTCAAAATTAATTAAAATCAAGTTGTTTTCCATATAATCAAAACAAAGACTGAGCGACTTTTTTAATAATATAACAAATATTATTGATTATATATTATTAAATATTTCAATTTATGTTTCGTTCATTAATCAAATATTTTATATGCATTCTCTAATCATTTTTTAATTACTTAAATATCAGTCCAAAAATAATCAAAAGCCAAAAATCCCCTAGTCAAAATAGATTCTAGGAAATATAAATTTAAATATTTAAACTTCGATTTTAAAACTTTGCCACTATTCACTTTGCTAGCTGCTATTCAAGCCAGAAAAAAGAAAAAAGAGCTCATTAAATGCCACTGTTTTGAGCCATATCATGTTTCATATTTATCGAATGACTTCATTATTAAACAGCCCATTTGATCATCTTCTCAAGCGACCCACTAATTTGGGTACAGGTTTTTCTTATAATTTATAACTCGGCTTATTGCATAATTCTATAAAACTCAAAAAAACACAAAATACAAAGAAAAAACGTTTCCAAGATGTTAAAGCCACAATTAGTGGCTATTAAGTGAAAGTGTTATAAATTAAATACGCCAGGCAACAAAATACTAAAACAATGCAATTTGAATTTTTTGTTGTTTTTTTTTTTTTTTTTTTTTTTTTTCTTCTGTGTTTTATGCATAATAAAATACATTTTGCTGTTAGTATTTTGCTATACAATTTGTTAAATACTTAAGTATTTTTTTCTGTTTTTTAGCTGTGACTAAAGTTTGTGCGCAATTTGTTAGGCGCCCCAACTAACCCGCTGGCCCCCAATACGCGGAATATTGATGAGTTCGGCTGCATTGGCTGTAGCCAATTTATTTTAATTAGTTGGTATATTTTACGCGTAGAAAAAGTACCCTAAAATACCCTGTAAAATACTCAAAATAGGGTTGCCAATATTTCGAACAATTTTTCTCTCTCTCTCTTTGTGAAATATTTGAAATATTTTATCAAATTTAGCAGCCAGCGTAAAAATTCCTGTGCATCTCTGATTTGCTGGTTCTAACCCATTCTAAGCTCTGAATTTGGTTCAAACATATGAAGTTAGACTTCCTAATTCAAAGGTTTAAATTCTTTAACTTATGACTTCTATCTAGGCCCAGGAAAATATTAATTTTTAGACCGGAAATACCTGAACCCAAGAAGTTTTCAGAGCCTAAAACAAGTTTTTAAATATAATTTTTGAACCGAACCCAAAGTATTGGTTCGCCTGTATTTTTAAATTGTGGTTTGGTTCAATTTATAAAAGTTGTCGGATATCCGGCCTCAAAGCAGTGCCATTTAAGGCCGGATTCCAGGCTTGGTTGCAAATGTTTCTTGCTGGCTTCAGGCTACCTCTCTTAGGCATTTTTATAGGTGCAGGGTATTCAGCAATAAATTGATCTGATCAACTCAGCAAAAATTTCCCGCGTCGTCATCAAAATTGACAGTACAAAAATATATTTTTGGATCTTGTTGATTTTGTGTGTGATTAATTATAGCAGCCGCAGCCGCTGCTGTTGCTGCTGCCGCTGCTGCTGCGGCTGCGGCTGCTGTTGCTGGCTGATGTTGTTGCCGTTTCTGTTGCTTGTTATTTGTTGTTAACCTTAAGTCTAAGCCAAAATAGCAAGTAGAATTTTTAATATTTCATGGGATGTGATGATGCAATGAAGGAGATATCTGTATATCAACCAACAAAATTTCAAGCTCATTATAATATGAAATTATTAAAAATAATTCAGTTAACCAAAAAAAAAAAAAAGAAAAAAAATATGAATTAAAGGCACGTTTACTCCAGTTTCATCGCAACGTCTCGCAGTTAAGCTAAGTGCCATTAACGTGGCCGTCGCTTCGCTTTTGGCCAAATAAGCGCAAAAAAAAAAAATATATATATATATAGCTAAACAGAAAAAAATTATGATAATTGCCCAACTTGACCTTGGCAACATGTACTACAACAACGACAACAACAACAACTACAACAACGACAACAACTGCCACAAAAAATACTACTCGTAATACCAAATGCGCTGCATGGCAAAACAATTTTTGCACATCTTCCCCTCTGGCGGGGGGAGCATTGTTTGCATGCAATTATAATAAAGCGCAAGCGCAAAAAAATAAAAAATAAAAAACAAAAAATTAAAAAAATAAAAAAAATAAACATAATTTAATTAAAATGAAATCATGCACAAAGCAATTGCCTCGCTTTGTTCATTGTGCGCGCAAAATGCTCAAAACAAATTGTTCTAGTTTTTGTCTATTTTTGTTTTTGTTTTAATAATTTTTTCTTTGCTTTTTTTTTTGTTTTTTTATTTAATTTTTTATTCATGACTCGTCGACACTGAAGACGGCCACACTATTTGTTTTTTTAGTGTTGGTGTTGCGGCGGCTGCGGCTGCTGTGACTGTTGCCTTGTGATGAGAAAAAAAAGGCAAAAATTATAATCCATGATTTGCGTAGTGCAATCAAAACTAGGTTTTCGCGACTGCCTCACAGAGCACAGTGGGGCAAAAGTTAGTTTTTCTATCAAAAACTATGAAATATACGAAATATGCTAGAGACTAATTATATTAAAGCTGGAAACAGTTCTGTCTGCATTACACAAATTAATATTCTTTTTTTTTAGCATTAGATTTAGTTGTGTTTTTATGCCCCACTTTATTCAGAAAAAGAAAGATTTATATAAATTAAAATTAAATTATTTTATTTCCAATCAAGGTTGCAAAGATAAAAATACTCGAACCTTCGATTAGCGGGCTTAAACCAAGTCTCACTTCCGGGTTTGGTTCGACAAAAATTTATGAATTTAATGAGAGAAGTACGACAGATGCCGGCAAACAGACCTAAAATGTCTCCGAGGCCAAGAAAAAATTGAATTTTTGGCTAGAACAGAGGATCATTCTAATCAATTTCTAAGTAGCTTAATGATTACTCTGTAATATTATTTCTGAATGGAGCCGAAACAAAAGTAAATAAAAGTCTTGTTCTCAATTCAACAAATTATTATGCATTTTGAAAAATTATACACAAAAATAAATACATTTAATTTAAAGTGAAAAGATGAAGATATTTTTAAAAGAAACTTCTTAAGATAAAAATAAAATCAGACTATTTCATATAGCCAAAACTATCGTATAATATAGGAATAGCTACGAAGCTTGGATGCCAGACATTCCTTAACAGTTTTCTAAGCAATTTTACAGCACAATTTTTGAAAGATAATCACGTAAAAACAGCTGGTTTAACAGTTCCATTGATAAATGCTTTAAGTACACAGATACAATTTGCATTGGAGAACCCATTGCAACTTTCCCGCTTGACATTTTAGCTGTTTAGCTGTTTAGCTATGGCTATAGCTATAGCTATGTGTTAAACATATACAAAAACTATAGAAAACTCGTTAGATCAACTTTTTGAGGCAGCTGCTGGCTATAATCGTAGCATCTTCTACGACTATGACTAGAATTGATGAGTCATTTTTGTAATGCGAACTCGTTTGTGCCGCGGTGTTGCTCTGTTGCTCTGCTGCTCTGTAAACGCAAACTTGATGTGGTACATTTGTACCCCTCCTAAAAATTGTCAAAATTGTTATATAGCGTGTTTGGCCGGCTTTGGTTATGGTTTTTATTTTTATTTTTTAGCAGTTTCGCAGTTTCGTAGTTTTAGCAGTTTTGCTTTCTTTTTGCCGCGTTACAAATACTTGAGGCCTTTAGTCAGCTGCACACACGCATCGCCCGGATCTCTTCTGGAAATGCCTCTCCCAGAATGAGCTTAGTCACGGGCCTGCGAGTCAGCGAGTCAGCGCGTCGAGCAATTTGTCAAATGCACAACGCACAGAAAGAAAGAAGAAACAAAAAAGAAAGAAGAATATAGAATTTTTACACACACGTATTTTGTTTTCATGGCCCTTAACGAACGAATGACAACTTGGCCCTTGGGGAGTGATCAATCATACAGATCATAGAGAGAGAGAGAGAACGGGAGAGAGAGGAAGAGTACGCAGCTCACAATAATTATTATATGTTACAGTTCTTCAAAATACATAAAGAAATATTTTATTATATTTTTGCTGCTGATAAATGATGCGTTTTTGCACATTTGTTTGTTTTGTGTTTTTTTTTTTTTTTGGTATCCTTGTTGCTTCCTGGTTTGGCAGCTAACGCGCATTCATCATCAATGCTGCATGAGTTGCTGCTGTCAAGTTTGTCGCTTAAGTCTTTCGTTTTGATTTGTACTTAGCTAATTGCTGCCGCTCGCAGTGAAGTGTAGCTAAGTCAAGCTGTCTAAACTACATAAACTAAAACACTATAATTATGTACGATGATGATGAAAAGCAAAGTTTTAATATTTATCGCTGCTGACTTGAAGCATCATCATCGCTGTCTCCTCAGCAGTCGGCTCGCTGGAAGCCTCTTCAAGCTGTCAAGCAGGAAATGTTTAGATTTATAATGTGCTCATGCGTTGTACAGACTGCATTCCCCATTTTTCCCAGCCCCAACCCCAGCCCCAGCCTCAGCCTTCTAGCCAGCAGACCCCTACTCTTCTCTACTCCTCTCCTCACCTTAACATCTTTGTCATTATAATTAATTTGTAACTATTTTTATGAGCTCATGTGAAATTTAAATGCACTCGCCTCTCTCAGAATGTGCCAATTGCTTGTGCAATTTCCGTTTAAAATTTGTGACCATCCGCCAAAACGGTTTAAAATTATGCTGAAAAATTGACAAACGGAACAGAACACTCGCTCCAACTCCCCCCCCCTCCACTCACCCGCCGACTAGCTGACTTGCTGACTCTCTGACTCGCTTGACGCTTTAAAAGGCAGCGTCTAATTTTCAATAGAATACGAGTGCACGTATGATTTACCAAGACAAATTTGCAAAACAATTTTTACACAAAACTCTCGGGAACTACGTGTGGGTCTTTCAACAAGCTCACAGAATGCACTTCAAATTTCGAGTACTTTTCCTTTCTGACTAGCTTTGTTTTTTCTTTGATTTTCTTAGTGCATTTCAAGAGTTATTTGCGAATGTGATTTTTTTTTAATTGTTGAGCATTTTTTTTTATTCATTTTGAATAATTTTGTACATAATTTTTTATTCTTTTTAATTTCTATTATATATATTTTTTTAATTTTAATTAATTTTGTATATTATTTTTTTGTATTATTTTTTAATAATTTTGTATACATGCTATTATTATATTTTTTTGTATTGTTTATTTAATTTTTTAGATTGTATATTTTTTTATGTTTTTTATTAATACTTTTTATTATTTATTATATTATTACTTCAATAATGACAAGACTAATTTTAAAGTGCGAAAACTGTTGGATTATGTATCACTTTCTTGAAAATGAATCATTGTTTTTATAGAATTATAATAATATGTAATAGTGTTTATTTTTCATTGTTAATTATCATATTTTTTTTATTAGTTTTTAAATTTTATTTGAAGATTATAGGAAGTATTATTGAGCTGTTATGCATTGCAGAATATATTTATTTATATGATTTTTTTTTTGTTTATATCTGCCTATTTATTTACTATTCAGTTATTAAGCAGTCTTCTATATTTTACTATGTACTGTGTGTATATTTATTTAAATGTTGATTATTAATAATTTCTTTATCTATTTATTAATATTATATTTAGTTTTTTCGTGCTTCAAATTGTAATAATTATATCGAAAAATTCTTTTCCATAGTACATAAATAATTCATAATAAATGCCAAACATTTTTTTAATAAATGAGCTGAATATTTTTAAGAACTTCTTTGTGATTTTAATATTTTTTTATAGAGTATCAAACACTTTGTTGCACTGAACTGCCTGTGCCGTTACTAGTTATGCAAATGCGTGCAAAATGTGCGAGGTTTTCCTCAGAGTTTTTTTTTTTCGTGAGGTGTTGTTGCTGTTGCTGTTTCTGGTGGTGCAACCATTGATTTGCCCGTTGCCTGCTGCCTGGTGCTTGGTGCCTGGCTGATGTCTGGCTGCTTGTTTTGGCTTGAAGCCACACGTTTGCCAAGCTCTGTGGCATTTGTTACAATTTTAAATGTTAGCTTAGGCAAAACTTGTGCCAATTGTTGCTACAAGTGTTTGGTTTGACATTTAAGCGCGCGTGCGCGCCGCAATTTGAACGTGTGTGAGCCACTAAATATTCGCCCCAAACTGCAATTGACAGGGCCCTGTCAGGGCAGTTGCAGAGTCAACTGGCGCCTTTGGGTGAAATGGCTGCCTGCTATGAAAAAAGGGCAAGAAAACTTGGCTAAGAAATTAGTAAACGACGCTTTGGCAAAATTGCATTTATGTTGCTGACCATGAATTGGCATAAAATTGTGCAGCTTTTTAGCCTTTTAGCTTTGAGTTTGGTGTTGAGTTGTTGCGGCTGCTGCCTGTTGATTCAATGAGCATTTAACTGCACTAGATGCCAATGACTTGACACATGCGAATCAAAAGGGGCTAAAACTCAAAGCCCCAGCACGTCAGATAGACAGACAGACAGATGGACAGACAGACAGACGGACAGATTGCCAGACAGACAAAATGAATAGACAGACAGTTGGCTAAATGCAGGCAGCAGGGGTCCAAAACTGTTTGCTGGGAGCGTTTCTCATGATTTGTGTGCAATCGCATTTTGTATAATTTTATTTTTTATTCCTACTGCTGCTGCTGCTGCTGCTGGTGGTGCTGCTGCTGTTGACGGTCCGACAAACGACAAACGACAGGCCGAGTGATGTGAAGTGTCTGCCACAAATGCGACACAAGCAAACTAATTGTTGACTACTGATGGCTTTTAGTTTTTCTCATTTTATTTTATTTTTTATTTCTTTTTTTTTTCAAGTAGTTCAATTGAGGAAGCTATAGAAAGTTTTACCTCAATAAATTGTGTAAGAAAATGCGATTCAGAAATTCTGTTTAAGTATCGTGACATTCTCTAATGAATTATAATGAGTAGAAGAATATTTCTGAAGAGCACTGTAAGCTATGTGCCTAGTATTAATGGTGAAAATTTAATTATTTATCTTAAAACATTTTGAAATTGCTTTCAGCTAACCTGGATTGAATAATCAAAATTATTCATTGAATTAATTTAACATTCATTTTAGTACTTTTTCTTTGGAATACTTATTTTCTGTGTAGTAATTATAATTTTGTGTTTCTGGGTAAAGAAGTAATATATAGCTTATTGGCTTAGCAGCTGGGTTTTTTCTGCATATATTTTTTATAATTTTAAGGTCGACACAACGAAAGACTTAAGCGGCAAACTCGAGTTTTCTTACAGCGCTGATTGACAATAAATATCTATTAATTTAATTAAATGTAATTTATGAAAATTTAATTTTTCTTATCAAAAACAAAAGACTTAGGCGACGAACTTGCATTCACACATTCCTTTCAAAGAAACGAAAAAGATAGAAAAAAATAACAAAAAATACTCTCAGGCAACGAACTCTCAGCGCGCGCCTTGCCACCTTTTCATAAATCAACACCGAACAAAATTCTCAAATGCAGCAAAGAGTTGTTTTGGGTGAAATGGTTCCCATAGCGCCCATAGCTGCACAAATTGCTCGTTTTGCACAGCGAAAAAAAAATACCTAAAAACACAAAAAAAATAGGAAAACTACAACACCAACAGCAGCAACAACAACAATAACAAGTACAAGCTTGTGCACTGCTCTTATTTAATTGACTTTTGACTCCCGAAATCAGGCGATGGCTGGTAAACATGGGCAAGAAGCAGCAGCAGCAGCAGCCACAGCAGAAGTAGTAGGAGGCAAAATAAGCCAAAAAAGCTCGCACAGATAACAACGAGACAACAAACAAATAAATCGCATGCAACAGAGAAGAGAAGAGACTCCAAGCAGCTGAAAAGCAGCAGCCACACACAACACACAAAAACCCAAAACAAATAAACAAACAAAGACAACGACAACAACAACAGCAACAACAACCACAACGAAAACAACGACAATGTAGCTTGGGGTCGCCCAGGCTGGGCAACAATAACAACGACAGAAAATACCAAAAAATACAACAAAAAAAAATACGAGGCAAAAGCAAAAAAAAAAGAGTTGTACACTGTACAAGTGCAAATAAAAGAGACGCGGACACATTTACTTATCGCGCCTCTTTAAGGCAGCAACGGCAACAACAAGAAACGGTGGCAACACTGCCAACAAAACACATGCAAAACGTTTGCAGCGACGCCAGCAGCAACAGCGACGGCGACTGCGGCAGCAACAACAGCGACAACTCTAGTTGACCAACTTCTGCTGCCGTTCGCTGCTTCTAATGATCCAATTCCCACGAGCCGCGACGCCGATGACACTGACTGCAATTGCAACTGCAACAAGAGGCAGATGACGACAACAACAACAGCAGCAACAACAAAAAGTAGAAGGTGGAGGTTGCTGCTGCCGCTGCTTCGCCTGTTTAAACAACTTTCAAAGTTAATAGTCTGCGCCACGGCGAGACGGCAACAACGTTTGGCCAAAAACCAGCTAAAACCGAAACCAGGCAAAAGCCAAAAACCCAGCAGGAGTTGCAGCAGCCCCAGCAGCATCTCTCTCTATCTCTGCCTCTGCCTCTGCCTCTGCCTCTGCATCTGCCTTTGCCTTTGCCTCGGCCTCGGCTACTGCCACTGCCTGCATGCGCTTCATGAATCATTTCTTTGCAGGCTAAGAAAGCTGCCTGCCGGCTTGTCCTGCTCCGCCCCGCCTCACTCCGTTCTGCCCCAAGCCGCCCTATCCTCTGCTGGTGTAAATGTGCTGCAAACTTGACTGTTATAATTTTTGGGTGGCCACAACCGCGCTCCACGTTACGTATACGTAATGCGTCTAATTAAATTTGAATTTAGAGTTTTATTTCATTATTTTTTTTTCGGTTTTTTGTAGTTTTTGGGTGGCGTGGGAACATGCTTTTTTGAACTTTCAGTTGATTGATATAGCAAATAATTAAATGGTAATTAGTTGAGCCTGCAAAAATCTTTCAAAATCTTGGGAACTGAGCAATTTTAAATTGATCAAATTACAAACAAAAAAAAACTTTCTTCATGCAATAATTGTTATGTATATCATTGTAATATATAAATATTTTTAAATATATTTGTAATTTATATTCTAACATTACATTAAAGCCAAAAAATGAAAGCTCTCTTCAGGCCAACATTCATTGATTTATTCTGTAGTAGTTTTGATTCCTTTGATTTGTGTATTATTGCATTGCAGTAGAGGAATTCAGTCATATCAAGAACAAATGGGAATTATTTAGCAAAATTTATTAATTTCATATATATGTATGTATTAGTTATTTTACAATACAAACAGATATAATTTATATATTTAATGACAAGTGCCAACTAATCAACACAAAACAAACACTTCTCTCTATGATATATACGCTAGCAATAAAAATATCAACATTTGTATACCCTTCAAGCGGGTATGATTCATTTGACAACAAACTTATATATTTTATTGATCAGGACGAGGAGATAAGTTGGCTGTATTCGTCTGTCTGTTTCTATGTGAGCTACGCTTTCGGTTTTCGTAACTTGGCAGCCATAGAAAGGAAGAAAAACTTTATGCATAGAAATCTTGTTTCTTAAGATATCTTTAATCAGTCCGCTATATAATATAGCTGCCATAGGAGCAGTGAGTCAAAATATTTATATTTTATAACAATTTCCCAATAGTTGTGCCTGTCTGCAAGGGTATCTAATCTTCGGCGCGCTGATGTTACTTATAGCTCCACAGAAACTGTACGTAAATTTAGCAGTAATAAAATATATTATATTATTTTTATCGTTTCAGGCATCTTCTGGAATGCTGAATTTGCTTGAAACTAAATAAATATTCGAAATTCGAGTAAGTTTTTAGCTGGAATTAAACACAAAAAAAAACTCAATGTGGGTAAATACGAATCAATGAAATTTCACTCTTCATTTTTTGCCATAATTAAAACTGAATTAAGCTTAGGCGTGTCTTTTGGGCGTGGGAAGAGGTTGAAAACTCCGAAGACTGAATTTTTTTAAAACTCTTTTCAAGACTGTCTGTGTTTAATGTTGATTTTGCCAAGCTGCGCTCAATGCCAGTGCCAATGCTTCAATGCTCATCCCTCACGTGTGCAAAACAGAAACAAAAACACAACAACAACAACAACAACAATAATAATACTCGTAATAGAAATAATAATAATAACAAAAGCAATAGTCGCAATGCGATTTACAAATAAACAGACAATATAACAATGGGCACAATTTGCTCGGCTCATTGGGGGCTCAGCACTAATGTAAGCGGACATCTCAGTATATACTATATATAACTATTTATAAATATATATATATATATATATATATATATAGTTAGATAGTTAGTTAGTTAGATGGCAGATACTTGTCTCTCTATGCAATTTATATAAATTTAATTCAATTTGCTGCGCTAAATCGCGTTGTGAGTCGTGCAGAGGTCGTCGCATTTGGATTCTCAACTTAAGTATTTTCTATAAACATGGCCAGCTGGCCAATTAATTGAATAATGCTGTGGTTGTTGCTGCTGTTGTTGTTGTTGCTGTTGTTTTTGTTATTATAATCTAACCACAATTCTAACAATTTGGCAGCTCATTACCGAAACCCCAGAAAATCAACGCAAAGCTGCCTCCAATAAACGGCGCACAACCTTGACCTTAAGGCTAACATTTTGCTGGCGCTGCTGCTGCTGCTGCGGCGGCTGCTGTTGCACCATTATTATCATTATTTTTATTATGGATTACAAACCAAAATTATAACAATTTTGTTACGCTTCTTTGAGGAAAGCTTCCCTCCTCCCCTACCCTCCATTCGAGACTTCTCTATATAAGGCAGCCGGCAGTCAACGGTCCACGTAATAAAGTGGCAGGGGCAACCAGTCGGAACACATTGGCGTCTGGCAAGTGTTGAACTTGAAATCGAAAGCAAAAGCAATGGGCAAAGATAGCAACAACAACAACAACAACAACAACAACAACAACAACAACAACAGCTACAAAAAAGATATATATAAAATTACGATACTTAAATATAATTTCTTGTGGGTACAGACGAATTTTGAATGATCTATAAGATGGAGAGTGCTTTCTGTCTAGGGATTATTTGATTTTTTTATTTGTAATATAAAAGAAATATTTACAGAATGTATTAAGAATATGAATACATTTTTTGATTCTGCCACAAAATTTCAAGCATATCCAAACGATTAAAAACTGTCTGAAATATGAGCAATTATCTTGAGCCTTTCAAAAATCCCCCAAATTAATTATTTATTTATATTTATTTCTTGTGCTTACTCAGCAATATTTTGAAGCTCATTTGACGTAGAATGACGTAGAGAATCATATAAATATCCTAAAGGCTATTGTAGCATTATGAATGAAAGTGTTTTCAAATGAATTCCCCAACTATTTTAAAACCTGACAAATTTCAGAAAATTCAGAGTCTTTTTACGGAGAAATTTTATTTGACTCGGGGCTTTTTGAGGTCTCTATCATATTGCCAAATACCCAATATTATAATGACTTTTTTTCTACATTAATCTATTTATGAACTGAATAGCTCCTCAAAGATTAACAACTAAAGTTAAGATACAAAATGAGACTCCTAATTTTAGGCTCTATTTATTCCTTTTAATAGTAAGCTCTGTTCAACTCTCTATCCATTTTTTTGTAGTGTTTCATGTGTTGTGTAAATTCGCGTAGACTTTGAAATCTTTTAACGCACTGCCAACACCTTGACAAGGCCACGCGCCTGCTCTTAACTAGACGCATATAAAAAGCTAAACACAACAAAAACAACAGCAGAAAAAGGTGAAAAAGGTGTGCGCTTTCGAGGCATGGAGCATGAAGTACAAGTAGTTGGCGTTACTTTATAGTAGGTCCCTACCCGGCTAACCGCCCGCCCACGCTCCCTTTATGCCAACGTTTGTGAGCCACGCGCTAATTTGAAAATAATGCGCTCAATCATTTTCACATTTCAACTTCTCCAGTGGCTTTTCATGATCAAAATAAAACCAAAAAAAAAAAAAAGAAAAAAAAAACAAGTTATAAACTTAAACTCCCTGCTTGATTCTACTCCTCCCTCTGCGTTTGTTGATTGTCTGTATAATTACATAATATTGCATAATTTGCAAAGTACTTTGGCTTTGGGATTTATGCTCTGTTAGCTACAGTACCCCAAAACCCAAAGATTCGAGTATTGAAGGGGGGGGAGATCTCAGTCTCAGTCGCAGTGGCCGCCGCAGTCGCAGTCGCAGCCGCAGTCGCCGCAGTCTGAGTCTCAGTACAATGCTGCCTCATTATCGTAGTGCTGACCGGGTCGCTTGCTCGGCTCGGCTTGGCTTGACTTGGCTTGGCTTGGCTTGTGGTCTTCTTCGTTTTCGTTTTCATTTTCGTTTTCAGTATCAGTGCACAATGTAGTACTTAAATAATAGAAGTTTAATAGCGTTTTGTTTTCTGGTACTACTCGTACTTTGTCGGTGCTTTGCAAGTCGTTAGTTTTGCCAGTTGTATTTTTTTTTTTTTTCTATTACCGCTGCTGCTGCTGCTGCTTCTTCTCGATTTTTTTTGAACTACTAATGCATTCAGCTGTGTAGGATTTTTGTCAAGGTTAGCCAGTTGTTTGTACTGTGTACTCAGCACTGAGTACTAGTTACAGTACGGCGGGCGGATATAATGACTTCTAGCAATTGCTATAGCAACAGCCACAGCAACAGCAACGGCAACAGCAACGGCAACAGCAACGGCAACGGCAACAGCATCGAAGAGGAAGTTTGCAGTTTATTTTTCTTTTTTCTATTTTTTCTGTTTCTGTTGTTTTCTTTCGTATTTTCCGTAAAGTAGTGTAATTGTTCTTAAGTTCGTTCAAGTTCGTTGCCTAAGTCATTTGTGCAACTTCTCATATGCTGCAACGACTTTCAGTTCACTAATTTCGCTCATTTATCATACAAGCAACGGATTACTCTGCTCGCACGGATTACACATGTACACCCCAACAGCAGGAGCAGGATGAGGAGGAGGAGGAGGCGCAACCCACCAAAACTCGAAGACTCGACTTGTTTGGCCAAAAGGCACAAAATGAATCACATTTCTCTGCAGCTGCCATAAGGATTCAGTGGCGTACAGAGGACACTTTTCTCAAGGGGGTCTCAAATCAAATGAAATTTAGTTATCCCTGAATTTGTATCTCCAAAAAAATATATTCACAGTATCAATAAATGCAATCCCGGATATCAATCTTTCATATTTTTTAGAACTACAATCTGTTCGTAAATTTGAATATGCTAATTAAGGTTAGGGCTAACCCCCTATGCGTACGCCACTGGCGGGATGAGGCTGCATTTTGGGGCGCCTGAAATATATCTGCAAATAAATGAAGTTGTCTGTGTAGTAAAGTCATCAACAAGCTTCAGGATTGATCATTGATCTTTTGGCACTCGCCAGACAGACTCGAAGAGTGCCTGTTGCCTGTTGCCAGTTGCTAGTTGCCTGTTGGCTGCACGAAATTATAAATAGTGCAAATGCGTGCAGTGCATCATCATCATTAGTTTTTTTTTTTTTTTTTTTTTTTTATTTTTTCGGCCCAGGCCAATAGACTTGTCTAGCCGAAATGAGAGGCGACTCGAAGAGCTCTGCCCTACAACAACTTGTCGGAGTGCCAATTATGCAACACAAATCATCAGCTGCAACATTTGTGTGCCTCTCGTTGCATTTTGCTAAATTGTTTCAATTTGTTTGTAAGGCTCTTTCTACCCTCTGCCCACTTAATTACCCAGGCTTCGTTTTGTTAACAAAAAATTTCGTTGAAATCAAGTTCGTGTCCTAAGTCTTTCGTTTTTGGATTGGTCTTTTTTTTTTGCAAGCATTTTCTAATTGCAAGTTAATTTCTTGTGGCGTACATAAATTTCACATTCTAATTGAGTTATCAACCGCAACATGTTCACCACACGAGCAACAAAAATTCCAACAAGGAGTCGCAACAACAACATCAACAACAACAACAACATGAGATGAACAACTTTTACAGAGCTCTGAAAACTGGCTACGCATGTGAAAAATTGCAACCGGCTATGGTTGCTGCCGCAAACAGTGCTGCCAATTACGCCTTTTTTTCGCCTGAATACTAGCCGTTGGGAAAGTAAGACGAAAAAAAAGCGAGAAGCTGGAATTCTAGCATTTTACAGGAGCTTTTTATAGGAATAAAGCTCTTAACGACTTATTCTTATAAGGTGGCTTAGGAAAACAACATTAAGCAATTTTTGGAGAGTAGAATTGGTATTCGAAGACATTTGGTAGATATTTCTGGTATTAAATTGTATAAATAAATTAATTTGTATATTTTAGTATCATGAAAGAACTTTATAAATGTATCTTGATTTAATTATTTAATTGATTAATTTAATTTTACATTAATGTATAAAATTGTTAAAAGGCGCCTTAAGAGCTATCGAAAAAATTTCTAATGTTGCGAACTGCATTTTAGCCTGTAAGTTTCAAAAGAATTTAATTTCTAGACGACTTCTGTAAGAGTTAAATATAAAATTCACTTAAAACAATATTTTTTTTATTTAGTTTAGGGTTAAATAAGTAGTTTAAGTTAAATATGGAACTGTGTGATTGACGTTTAATTTGTGCATTTTAATTACATAAAATCAGGTTAATTTAATAAAGCAAGAAATAACCTTTTTGGCTTTTCTTCCGCATTGAAATTAGCGTGTATTGCCGAATAAAAGTTAGCAACACTAGCTGCAACCGCAGCCAACAACAACAGCAACAACTCGTGAGAGCAACACAGCAGCTGTAATTACATTTTCTTGTTGTTGTTATTGTGTATGCTTGTGTGTGTGTGTGTGTGTGTGTGTGTGTGTTATGTGTGTTTGAAGCGCGGCAAATGCTTTTTGGGCTTTAGCTAATTTGCAAGCTGCTTCTGTTTTTTCCAAGCATTTTGGCCATGTTTAGCCATGGCTTTGGCTTATTTATTTTTAGGCATTTATAACTATTTTTTTTTTGTTTTCCCATCTGCCAAAGAATTTTTCAACGTGCCACTGCAGCAGCAGCAGCAGCAGCAGCGGAACAGCAGCTCGTAATTAATTTACTTTGTGTGTTCGCAGCGTCCAACAAAATATGAAAAAATCCATTACGCAAATGTTTATGACCAAAATGGTCAGTCAGCAACTTGCAACTAGCAACTCGCAGGCTGCCTGCTGCCTCCTGCAATGCAAATAGAAAAGAGTTGAAGCTGCAAATGGAGTTGCAGATGCGTATGCCGCATGCTTCATAGTCAAAGTGCATTTGACTGTAAACCACCAGTAACACAGCAACCAGCAAGCCACCAAGCCACCAAGTCAATTCCCAGTCAACTGTCTGTCCAGTTTGGGGCATGCCTCAGGCCTCAGGCTCAACTGCAGCATTCAACATTGTAATGCGTTTCACTCTGAATGCCAATATGCATGTGCAGTTGATTTTCTGATTTTCACCAGTTGTTAAGTCTCCTAAACCCACACACCCCCCCATCTCCCGGCCCCTTCCTTCACTCTGCCTCCCATAAGGGGCGGGATTTGAACAGATCTATGTTTGATTACCAACAAAATTCGATTCTATATTCATTTTTAACTGAAGTTTTGCTTACAAAGTTGTGCGGCAATTAAAATTTTCATTCGGTTCAGAGCTTATACTAATGATATACCAGCTTTATGATCAGCTTATTTGAGTAAAAACTATAGAAAAAATCTGTACTTAATTTCTATTTACTATTTTCAATTGGCTCTTCTCTTACCTAATATATCTATGATAATTCTGATACAATTTTCAATATATTATTTTATCATTTGCATAAATATATAAATAATTTATTATTTCTCTATAAAAAAAACAAAGTTTTTCAGTTAGTATTAAATTTTATAAATAAAACTAGTTCATAGTTAATTAAAGAGTTCACGGATTAAATTAAAATAAATATATTTTAAAATATATATAAAATAATTTCAAATTTGTTTAAATAAAATTAAATATTTATATATTCCATTTAGTTATTGAAACCTTTGCATAATGCCAAGAATTTTGCTTTAATTTAATGGATAACTTATCACAATAAAAACATAATGACAAAATGTCCTTTCCATACCCTTACAGAGGGTATTATAACTTTGTCACGAAGAAAGAGGCAGCTCCGATTCCATAAATTATATTTATTATTGATCAGGACACACTAGTCACTCAACTAGGGGAATAATCGGACTTCTATGGCAAATAAGATTCCAGGGTATGCCATCTTCGGCTTGTCACTGATTGGCTTTCATTACTGGTTTCATATACTCTTCATTTATTGGCGGCGCCAATATAAATGTGCCATTGCCTCAAAAATTACTTTTATGGTGCGACTAGTACATTAATCTTGTACTCCCATTTATGAATAGAACTCTATGGATTAGTCATATTTTTATGTTGCCTACGCACATTTGATAATCTAAATTTTTTGTATATTTTATTCATATTTCTCTTGGCTAAACCAGACTTAATCCAAGGCTTGAAACTGATCTTATTCTTGTTGTGGGACTCTCATTTAAATCAAGCATTTAGTTTATCGTCTCACATTTCAACTAATTAACACTAAAGCGGACCCGCCTCTTTGGCAACCTCATTTCATATCTGGGGGCCGCCAGCCGTTTCAGAGTAAACGAAAATCGGCTTAGAGCCATAAAAAACGCACTTAAATAAAATTTAATATTCAAATATTGACATTTAGTGCCATGTTAGCAACAACTTACGTGAGTTTTAACCTATTCCAAAGGAAAAATGAAAAAAATTTCTATCTTTGCTTCTTCTCGCCATAGAAATCTATTTAAAATACGCAGTTTTTCGAGCATTCGAGACGCTTAATAATATTAACTAATTGATCTGCATTAATTTAAGTTGACATGAAGTCCACAAAAAAAGAAAAAAAGGGGGGAAAAAAACGCAGTTCGTAAAAACAAAACAGGTGAAGCGGCTGCCGTTTATGAAGATCATCGAAGTGTGTGTAGAGTGTTGTGTGTGTTTGTATTATGATTATTATATTTATTTCTACTAAAAATTATGACATCATTTAAATATTTTCGCCGCCAAGTTGTTGTTGTTGTAGTTGCTGGTGTATAAACTGGTTTAGGCCACTGTTTTTTCAGTGTTTTCTGTTTTTTTTTTTTATGATCTTTATGAATTTTTCTCTCCCTCGACAAAAAAATGTTAGGGTAATTATGCACGGACTTCAAAAACTCATAATTCATAAATTTTGCGCCCATTTGCGAGATGCGGAAGCGCTTTTAATTTGATGTTGACTTTTCGATTTTGATTTTTAATTTTCATTGCCTTCTTGTCTTATCAATGATATTTCGTTTGGCTCTTCTGGTTTATCAAATAATGCTTTGCATTTGAATCTCAAACATACCCTGTATACATCAATTGAACAGAAAGAGGTATTTGCAGGCAGTGGAAATTTTCAGCTACCATTCAGAATTATCTGACTAGCGTTTAATAGACAAAAGAGAGAGTTTTGAAAGCATATAATAATCTGATATTTCTGGAGACTTTTTACAGGGTATGTATACCGTCCAGTGAACTTGTTCAGAGCATTCTTCTTGTGTGCGTTTCGGCTAGCTCGTAAAAACATTTTTATCTGATTTTATATCAGTTTGTCCACTTTTTAGCTCGTAAAATATACAACAAATTTTTCTTTTTGTATTATTATTAATATTATCTCTTTGTTATTGTTGTTGTTTTTGGTGTTGCCATTGTGTTTGGCGCTCTGCATTTATCATGCGTTCGGTTTTTGTGTTAAAATATGCGACATTTTACGATGCAGCTTACAGCGCAGACAACCAAAACTTGTTATAAAATCCATAATAATTTATAGGGTTTACGGAATGTAAAATTTTTTTTTTTTTAATTATAATTATAATCTGTTTAATAAAACTTGGCTTACCGCATATGGATTATCCTGATTCATCATTGTAAATGCTTGATACGGGCAGCTTTCCTGCGCCACTCTGTGTGCTAAAAAGAAGGAAAAATATATATATATAATTTGTTCAGTTTTACCCGGCTTTGTCCGGGAAGAGTTAATAATGGAGCTGAATTTGATATGGTGGATTAGTTTTTTAAAATGAGTCAAGTTTTGTTTTTGGGAAATATTGGAAAAAAATCGAGATACTCTTCAGTTTTTAAACTACTTCCCGCCTAACCGGAAATTCTGAAGTAAATATAACGCTCGTCTCTTAATTATTTAGGAACAACTCTGAAAGTAAGAATTATTACACAATTGCATACAAAATTAAAGAAAGAAATTCAAGCCTAATCGAATCAAAAAAACTATTAAATTGTATTCAAGATTTTTACCCCCTTTTTAGGTACGTATTTTCCAAAATCCCTTTTTAGTGGAAATTTTCCTCATAACGTGGATGAATGAAGAACTCACTATTAGTTAACCAGGAGCAAGAGTTTTATATATAATAGAGAGTGCTATGAAAGCTTTTGCCATTTAAAATATAAATAATAATTGTAATTTCAATATTTTATTCAATATTAAATGCAAATATTAAGCTACAGTTCCGGCTGCTGCACCTACAAGTAACAATTTATGCCGCTGTTCGCTTTAAATGTTAATTGCAAATACTTGAAAATTGTTGCTGATTTGCTCTGGAGATCTCTGAAGAACTCAGCACTACCTGTCTTAACCCTTTATTATACTCGTATGTTATTTACTGACTGACAGCAGGTGTTTACCTGTTGTTCTCTCATCTCTGTTGTTGCCACTGCATTTGCATTTGCATTTAATATTTTTGTATTTTTTTTTTTAACGCGTTTGTACTAAATACTTTCACACTTTTGTCTCTCTCTCTCTCTGTCCCTTTCGCTTCAATTCTACCCAAGTGCAATAGGAAGCAGCAATTGTTGTCTTCCGGCCCCGTTGTTGCCTAAGGATGCTGGGGCAACAACGACCTTGATGTGTTAATTTGTCGTGCACTGGGCAGACAGACGCCGCAGCAAACACCTGTCCAACAATGTACTAAAGACTCTAGAAAAACGAGAGACTTAGGCAACGAACGCGTTACTGTTGAACTCAAATTGAAGTGCAAGCTAACTAGTACAACTTGTGCTCCTAAATAGATTCCAATAGAAGGGACCAAAAAATACCCTGTAAGTGCAGCCCTGTAAGGCTATGAGTTTGTCCAAATTTTTAGTTTTAAATATCTAAATTTCTCTAAAATATTTAAAAGAATTGGATTATTCGCAAATTTCTGAATTATTCATCATTTCTTCAATCTACTCTAATTTCACTTACTACATTTTCTTTTGATTCCGAGTTGCTCAAAAACGAAAGACTTAGGCTACGAACTTGTTGCACTTAAAAATCAAATGAAGTGCAAACTAACTAGCTCAAGTAGACTTTTCAAATTGATTTCAACAGAATACTCCAGAAAATATCATGTAAAAAGTTTAGCGTGCTACAAAATTGAAAATACTCAAAGCTTGTGAGTTAATTGAAATCGTTTTAGGTTTGCTGAAATTAAAATTAATTAATTTTAACTTAAAATCTTGAAGTAAAAAAAAGATTTATTTATCCACATTAATAAAAGTTTAAAAATACTTGTAATATTTGTTTAATTTATAGTAAATAAAATAGATAATTGACACAACTATTTCTTTTGCAAAGATTTATCCAATATTTCTAATTCATTTATTTGATCCAAGTTATATATATTTCATGGTAGGCTAATATTTATAATAATTTATTTTGAATATTTATTTTATAATATTTCGAAGCACTCTTAAAAGTAGGCTATGTGATTTGGAAATTAGCTTAAAAATTTGCTGCGAATTTCTATTGAGTTAACAATTTTTTAACTCGTCTGAAATTTAGGTCTTTATCATATTAAATTTTCAATCTTTTTCTCAAGCTTTGAATACAATTTTAAAGCTAATATCCCCTTGAAACTTTAGGGGTCGACTTAGCTGCTTGGATAATCCTAACACTTCAACCAATTTTGCTGTAGATTACAGGGTATAAAGAGTGCATGCTTTGTAGAAACACATGAGAGAAGATTACAAGTCACTTGTAATAACTGTGGGGCAATTGTCAATATTTGCGGCACATGCAAGCAAAAGCATCCAAGTCATCGTCAAAAGGCAAATTCCTTGATTACTAGGCTAGTCGATAGTACGAAGGTTTTTGTAACAAATTCAAACAAATAAAGCTTCGCACGCTATTTACCCTATAAAGCAAACATGTGCGGGACAACACTGAAAGAAATTCATTCGACATTTCAAAAGAAGATTCATTTGGTATTCATGCAACTAAAATATGCATCGGACGATTGGAGCTTTTAATAGAATTGAGGAGAGTGTAAGTAATAATAGAAATATTATCAAAATTTAATGTTTATTTTTAATCTGAATACAATTTCTATATTAAGTTCTTTTCAAGCTAATAATGATATTGAAATATTTGAGTTTATTTCAGTTAAAATAAAACATTTTTTTTATAAAGATTAGATTAAATTTTAGTATTTAATTTGAACCTAATTTACTTATACTTAATTTATTTTCATGTGCTTGAAGAGGGTATTTAAGCTATGTAACGAAAGGAGGCATCTTCGACCCTTATGAAGTATATATATATGGTTGTTTAGGGCGATAAGATCGGACTATTATAACATAAAGCTGCCATGGGAACAATCGGTCCAAAAGTTGTTGTATGGAAATCTATTCTGATTCTTAAGATATTTGAATGAACAAATAAGTTAGAAGCAAGAATTAGTTTTCTAAACATGTACTCGAAATGAATAAGATCAGGCGACTATATACTATATACTCTATATACTAATATACTCATATATGTAAGTCCCTTAGGAATATTCGGATAAATGCGGAGAAGTCAATAAGAAGAAATAATATTTAAATATTTTTGTGCACAGTTTCGCTCAGTGTATATGCTTTGCCTTACATTGATTCTGTTATATAGTCGTAAAGTTTATTTGCCTGCCCTTGTCGTTGTCAGTTGTCGTTGTTTTCGTTGTTGTTGGTTGGTTGTTGTTGTTGTTGTTGCTGTTGTTGTTGTTTGTTGTTGCTGTTTTATGGCCACACTAAAAAGTGCACTGCCCAACGAAAAACTGAAAACTGAAAACTTTCTCACAGATTCTCTCGCCATTGCCCGCTCGTACTCAATCGTCATTTAGTCATTTAGTCAATCAGTCAGTTGTTCAGTTTGGTCTTTTATCTGCTCGCCATCTTCCTTTGTATTGTTTTTTATATTTTTTTTTAGATTTTTTTCTGAATTTTTACGTTAATGAAATTCACATGTTTGATTTTTATGCCAGGCCTCATCTTTTATATGTATGATGAATATATCTGTATAATTTTTGTATCTGTATCTTCGGCTGCCATCAATCTTCCAATCAAAAGTTATCGCCAGTCCCGAGATACTTGAACTCTATGCGATATTATGGTTATGTTAATAGCTCATATCAGCTTTTTTTCTTTTTTCCTTCTTCAAGCTAGATAAATTATGAATGGCCCAAAGTTCCAGCTAATACTTAGCATCTCCATAAAAAAAAAAATAAACAGAATAATGGAAAAACTTGTAGCTAAAATAGTAAAATAGCTAAACAAATTCTACTTTGAACAGCCGCCAAGAATTAGGTTTTCTTTTTAATCCAAATTTTGGTTTATAAACTGGAATATTAGTTTTCTTTTAAAGACAGCTTTTACTTAGTAAGATAAAAGAGCAGAATAATAATGGAAAAATAAATCAATAAAAAAGTTTTTGATTTCCACAAAGTGAATATTTTTCGATTTTCAAATTTATATCAAGAATAGTTTCAGATATCTTTTAACATCTGCATAAAAATAATAGAAAAACAAGCCGAATAAACGAAATAAAATATTATGGAAATTGAGAACTCGGATTTTTTTAGCTTTATTTGTATACAAACTTAATTAATTGCTCAAAGAAGTTCAGCTTTTATTTTGGCAAAAAATAGAATAATAAAAAAAGGAATGATTTAAAATAAAAGCACATCATTTTAGCCAAATTTGATATGAAATGTTGGCCCAATTATTGTGGCTAATACTCAACAATTTCTTAGTACGTACCTTATTGAAAAAAATTAATCCAATTTTTTTTTTTAATGAAAATTCCGTAGTTCTGCTGAAGTATTGCTTTCCGTTTTCACGTATTTCGCGAAATGCTTTATTTTATTTTCTTATTTTTTTGCGTTGCGGCAAAATTGAAAAATCATTTAAGTTGGTTTTTATGTGTGCACATTTTTTTCTATTATTTCTATTATTTTGTTTTTTTTTTTTTGTTTTTTCACCTTGCGCCAATAAAACGTCACTTGAGCGTAGAGTATTTTCAGCAATTGTTGTTGTTGCTGCTGTTGCTGTTGTTGTAGCTAAATTGCACTTGACTTTTAGAACTTTAGACGAGCGTGAAGCATGCACGTACATATATAGATTTATATATATAAACATATATACATATATCAGTTATATATATAGAGAGATATTTATATTAAATATAGAGGAAAACAGGCAAATAAACCGATCTTAAACACGCGCTCATTAGGCTCTAGCACACGCTGTAACTTTTTCTCCATTTATATGGAACAAGATATTATATATAGGTATATATCTATATAGAATTGACGAGTCTGGGATGCATTCAGTTTTTTTTATTTTTATTTTTATTTGCTGCAGTTAGAGTTAGGCCACACCTTTATTTATAGTGAAAAGGCGCAAATGGCGAACAAGCGCGCGCCTCTGTTTTCTTTTTTATCGTTCATCTGGCTGTGTGTGTGTGGTGTGTGTTTGTGTGTGTAGCACAGGTGTGAAAATGAAAACACTCTAAAAAAATTGTATAAATGTTAAACGCTTCACTTGCATTTGTTTTCTTTTTCTTTTTGTTGTTGTTGTTGTTGTTTTGTCGGAATGTAGCGATAACAAAGCACAGATCGATTAATCGATAAAAAAAATGTAGAACACACGTTACGCTTAATTTATCGTGTTTAAAAAGCCGACGACGGCGACGTCGCGATCGAGCGATCGAGCGTGCGAGCAGAGCAAGAAGCGCGAGCTATCACTAAAGACTGATGTTAAACAGTTCTGCAAAACTGCTCAGTCGACGGCTCAGTCAACGACGGCGACGGCGAAGGCGACGACGACGACGACGATGACGATGACGACGAGTACCTGGTACACCTGGTAGCTAACGACTGAGGCTGCCGACGACTCTGCAAAATGCTCAACGAGCAGAGCAACAACAGCGGCGGCAGCAGCAGCAGCAGCAGCAACAACAACAGCAGAGATGCGACAGCAGCTTCGGCTTTTAGCTAGCAACTTAAGAAGCTACTACTACAACTACTACTAATACTACTATAAACAAAAACAGCAACAAAAACAATAGGAACAATAAAGCTAACAGCCAACAGCAACAACAACAAACTGGTTGTTGTCTCATCAAAAAGCAAAAAAAAAAAAAAAAAGAAGACGCTCGCGACTCAATTGCTCTCTAACGGTGCCTGCACAATTTGAAGAGCATTTGAGCAAAGACGCTCGATTGCTTGTGCGCTCACACTCTCTCTCTCTCTCGCTTGCGCTCTCGCTCTCTGTGTTGAAGTTTGAGTGATTTTAATTGTTAACAGCGCACTGTTAACAGCACAGCCTTAACAGCGCCGTGCTGCATTGACTTGGCTGTTGTAAGATCAATGCAAATATTGTTAAGCAGCAATAAAAGAAGAAAATTAATGAATGATAAATAAATAATTAATAAATATATATTTATATGTGATTTGAAAATATGAACAAAATATGAAAAAGCATAATAAATCAGCTCAAATAACGAAATATAAAAATTAGAAAATACATAAAAGGACATAAAATAATGCAAAAATACCCTATTTAATTGTCTTAAGCAGCTGTAGAGTTTTCATATTATAATTCAAACTAATCGATGAAAATTGTTACTTTTTGTAATTGTTGAAATGGGATGCAACACATATAACTGATTGAAATCTGAATATAATTCTGTTGGGATGAGCTTACTGATATCTAAACAAATATTCAGAATAAATCATTAAAACCCATTCACAGAAAACATATATGAATATCCAGCTAAATATACTTAAAAATATGTTAAAAAAGGCACTTAAAAAATGTCTAAATATATTTTCAAAATTAACAAATTTAAACTCAATAGAAAAAGAAATATGTAAATGAATAGATAGGAAACTGAATATAATGTTATTATTACTATAACTAAGAACTTTTGTATATATGTATCTATGTGAAAACTTAGTGAATTCACTTACACTATAATAAAATAAATAAATAAATAAAAATATATTTATGTATTTACATATATATTTACATATATTTATGCTTATATGTACATAAAAAGCGAATTACAACAGAACAAACAGAATATTAAAAAATAAATATATAAAAATATTATTTTCACATTCATTTATTTCAATAATTAAATAAATATAAATTATACTAAAATAAGTTGAAGTGAATAGAAAATGAAAATTCACAATAATTAAATGAATAAAAATCAACTCAACATTTTAATGTGAGGCAGCTGGCACTCACACTCGCACTCGCTCTCACTCCATTTTGTATTTTTAACAGCTGAGCGCACTCTTTCCCTTTCTCGTTCTCATTCTCCCTCTCTCTGTCTCTCACACTGTCTCTCTCTGCTGCTGCTGCTGCTGCTCTCTGGCATTACGACATTTGATTGGCTCGATTAACACAATCGGAGCACCTGGTTATAAACCAGTATAGCAGCGCACACACACACGCATGCGCACATGCGCGCACACACACACACACATGCAAGCGATGTGCGATGCGACACGAAGATCGCTCGCTCAACCGTTTTGTTTGTGCTATAAATAAAAAAAGAGAGAAAGAGAGCGCAGTATATATAGCGCTGCTTTGCTTTAACGCGAACGCGAAGGCGAACGCGAACTTATTTACTCAATTCATTGACCAATGCAGAGCATAACACACTAACACACCCACACACACACATTCACACACGTACACACGTACTCAAATGAGAGCGACTGCGACTCTGTGTTTGTGTATTTATACTCTGTTTACTGCTGGTCAGCCAATCGCATGTGGGCGTGGCCTAACTGTTGCTATGTTATCGATCGATTGTACGGTGACCCCCCTCCCCACCCCCCCCACACCACACACCCCACACCCTTCGGGCGTCGTTTTCCTTCAGCTTTTGCATGTTCACGAACTGGATTCAATTGCCGTGTTGGCAGAGGGGCAGGCAATACTCACGCCAGTTGAGTTTTGTTACTTAGTTAGTCAGTTTAGTTAGTTAGTTAGTTGGTTTGCCTGCTTACTTGACTCTTCCCCATTGCTAACGGTGTTTAATTGACATCTTCCCTCCCCCCCCCACGCTCCCACCGCTCCACACTTGCCATTTGCCAGTTGTCAAGCTGTCATAGTTTTGATCGTTAAAAGCGTTATCTGTTGATAGCCATAAGACATTTTATGGTATTAGTTGCATTGTAAACCCCGAGCAACACCAGAAACACCAGAAACACAAGAAACACTAGAAACACTTGTTCAACATGTGGCGCAGCTCTTTAGTTAGATAAATTCAAGATGAATAATGCATCATAAAGTCGGCTGTATTTATCGTTATATATCCGTATAATGAACTCAATCAAGTTTCCACTATAACTTTGAGGTCGTCGCGAGATCAGCATTCAAATGATTTCGCAATATCAACTTAGGATCATAACCGACTATTAAAAAAAAAGCATTTTATGGATTGGATATGGAAGTGTATTATTATTATTTATATTATTATTTATTTTTTCTTATTATTTATATTATTATTTAAAATGAAATTTTTGCCAAAGTTTTCAAATTTGTTTTTTAAATAATAAGAAATAATTTTAAATAACTGTTATAATCTTCAAATGTTAAGCAAATTATTTCAAGTTGATCTACCACAAACGTTATTTTTTATTTACGTTATTTTGTAATCAGATTGAATTGAATAAAATTCCATATATATTTTTTTCTGTGTATAGAATACTCTGCTAAAAGCTGCCGTTTATTGATTGGATATTAAAAAGCTGCATTAAAATTGAAATTTTCATTAGCCAAAAAAACAGTTCCTCATTATAATTTAAAAGTATTTTGCTAGGCATAAAATGAAGCATTTAATTTAAAGGCATTCAACATAAAAATATAAAAATCATAAATATTTTATGGCTGTTACATAGGGTACGCCATAAAAGAATATGAATTATCATTTAACTTTGGAAATCAATTACCAAACGAAACTTCAACATTTGCTCAATAAAATAATGTTAATTTTTTTTATATTTACAATGAAAACATAACAAAATAAATTTGTAAATCATTTTAATATTGAATTTTAAATCGACTCGTCTCGTTTCGCCTCGATCAAAAATATATATTTGCGTATACTTTATTGTATTGGAGATGCCTTCTTCAATGCTCATTTTCTGACAAACTAAAAATACCCTGTATACTGACATAAGAATAAATAAAGTTGATTCGAAATTTAGATCATATACCCCTTCGAAGGGGGTATATATTATTCTTCAGGATGACGACACAATTTGATATAGCTATATCCGTCTGTCTGTCTGCAAATTAGTCTTTTTGGTTTTCAGCTAGGTGAATGAAACAGGGTGCAGCCTTTCTTTGCTTTTATGTCTGAACTGCCGCATCGAACAACTATATCATATAGCTGCCATCGAAAGCAACAATCTGTTGTATGGAAAGCTTTTTTTAATTCTTCAGATATCTTAATAAACTTTAGGAGATATGGGTGAGATTGAGTCTTCTATGTATGAAAAGTGTCAAATATAGATAGGATAACTAAGAAAATATTTTTTAAGTCTCTGCTTCAGCATTCTGATAATGAGCCTTTTATATTGTATATTATTTATTTATAATTTCTATTGATTGCAATGGGTTCTCCCTGCTTTTAGTTAAGTCCCTTTAAATAACTGCGCCATCATCCTTGCTACCTAGAAATCTCTTTGCTTTCTCCTTTTCTTTGACTTGTCCAAAAGTCACATTCCAATCTCTGCTTCATAATGAACGGTTTTGCAGATGTTCGTCCTGCCAAATATATATATGAATATATATGTATATAAGTATGTATATAGGGGCGTGACGCCAGCAACTATCGCTGTATGGCAATAATATTCTCAATAACCGAAAAACTATACAGAAGTTAATCCAATTTGTCCGCCAAAAACCCGCAACTCGTTATCATGTGGTTGTGTGTGTGTTTTGAAACCCTTTTTCCTAACGGAAAGAAAAGGAGAAAAGTCAAAGAGTTTTCTGCAGGCTGTGCCAAGGGAACGCCCTGTGAGAACTGTAAGAAAAGATGAAATCAGGATGCGGTATCCTTTCGTTTAAAAGGGGCTGTTTAAACCCATTATACAAGGAGCGGACGCTCTGCGGTTGCTCTTGCGGTTATCCTTTGAGCTACCTTTTTTTGCTTGCTTTCTTTTTTCACCCACACACAATTCGATTTGCTTGCCTTTTGACAAATTTTCATGCTTTAATTTTTCCCGAATATATATTTGCATATATCGAGTGGTCTGTGGCCTGTGTCCTCTGGTCTGTGGCCTGTGGCCTGATGGCCAGGCTAATCCTTGCTGAGCAACAGATTATCCCTTGCAATTGTTTGCTTGATTTGTTTTGTTTGTTGTGGAACTCAACTCAACTGAGGATGTTCGTGGTGCTGGTGATGCTGCTGCTGCTTCTTCTACAGAAAATCATTTCTCTTCTTTCACTTCCAACGTGCAACTTGGACTTGCACGCCCCTTTTTGGTTACACTTTAATGCGTTCTAATGTATGTGACTTTTGCCCAGATCCTCAATTCCCGATCCTCAAACAGAGCCTCGTTTCTCGCCTTGTTGTTGCCGCCGTTTAAGTGACTTGCGAAATATTCTCTGCTTATTCTCTACTGTTCTCTGCTCTTTTCCCCTGTGTCTTTGTCTTTGTCCTGCGTCAATCAGCAATCATCAATCATCAATCAATGCGGCTGCTCAATATAAATATTTCTGCCGAAATTAGGTTAAAGGCTTGCAAAAGGCACAGCGACAACAACAAAAAGAAATTCACCAAAGAAATCAAAGAATTTGTTTATTCTGAGTTCCAGTTTTTGAACTTATGTCATGCCAGAAAATAGCTGGGGTAGCCTCTACTCTCTTTTTTTGGCCACGTAAAATAGCCCAGTAGGACTTGGTTTCCTGAGGGAAGTTGTACGAAAAAGAACCCTTTTTGAGAACTCTACTTTGAGCCATTTAGGTTGTGCCTCTGAGCGGTTTCTAATAGTTTTTTTAATTGAAATTATAAACATAAATTATTAAAGTGTATAAAAAAAAA
Organism: Drosophila repletoides; assembly: GCA_018150835.1. Lineage (NCBI taxonomy): Eukaryota > Metazoa > Arthropoda > Insecta > Diptera > Drosophilidae > Drosophila > Drosophila repletoides. The sequence goes on from JAECWQ010000231.1 coordinate 6,000,027, forward strand.
CCACTGTCCAGTCAAATATGAAATTCCCTTCGATATTTCGCTTTTATCGGGAAAAGAAAGCATTCAATCGTAAATATTTAAAATCATTAAGAAACTCTCATTTTTGAATGCCTATTCATAACAATTTCAGATGCGAAAACACAGGCCAATAGAAGGTATATTTTCAGGTGTTCCCTAAAGGAAATATAATGTAATTTTCGGATTTTTGAAAGACAGCAAATAAAATGGCAAAAAAACAATCAGATATTAAAGATTAATATCTACATTATTTATTTATGTATTTTTGTGCATAAAAATACATTTTATTTATCCTATTTCTTCCAAAATAAACAGTTCTTAACTAAATTATATACTTTTTATTCCAGATTATGCAGTTTGTCATATAAAAAAATGGAATGTACTTCTCATGTCGTTGGAAAACTAAGTACACTTCAGAGGGGAATCGAGTTCTACTGGGATACTTTCGATTCCTTATGAATACTCGCACACTCGCACATTCGCACAGTCGCATAGGTGTATGTGATTATATCTGTGTATACAATAAATTAATTATAAATGCATTAATCACTGCCAAAAACTTTGACAAATACTGACATGAGCGTTCGTCGTTCATTTCATTCCATCTCGTTTCGTTTCATTTCGTTTCGATTCGATTCGATTTGTGTTTTGTCTTGTCTCGTTTCCTCATGTTTCATTCCTTGCTTCTTCTCTCGCGGCGCGCGCGCGTGAAATGAAAACAAAAATTTAAAACACGTTTTCGCGCTTATTTCTGACTAATTTATGCGTTCGATTCGTCCGTTGTCTTCAAAAACTGAGCTGATCACTCAGTTGATTTGCCTCAAATGCCACAGACAGCATTTCGTCTTGAATATACCCTGTAAAAACTGAGTGTCCAGGTGTCAAAAAGCTTAATAAAAACTAAAACACTTTGTTCAAAGACTGAGAGACGGACGGATAGACAGATAGACAGACAGACAGACAGACAGTCAATCAGACAGACAGACAGACAACTAGACGGACAGATAGACATACGGACGGACAGCCATAGCTATAACAACGCGCCTTATCATACTGATCAAGAATATACTTTATGGGCTATTAGATGTCTCGTTTATAATACGCTCTGTCTGATTGCTCATCTATATTAGATTATAATACTTCTCAGTTGCTGATTTGATATTATTTCTATATTAATGTTAGCTTATCCAATACTCTGTAATACCCTGAAAATAAATTTCAAGTGAAATTTTATAGGGTATTTATGAAGCCAAACCAGCTGTTTTTTTTCCTTGTTACTCGTTTGTCGCTGTGCAAAATGCCACCTTTATATTTGTTGCTCGGTATTTTTCGAATTTGATTTTGATTGAAAGCCCCAAAAATTGATTTCCACCTTGCGGCATTTTGAATGATGCTCTTTGGCATGTTTCACATTTGGCAGCTTTGTGCCGTGTTTCTTTGAGCTGTATGCAAATGAGATCATTGATCTGTTTTGGTATCGATTCGTTTTTGAAGACATCGTGAACTGAAACTAAAACTAAAACTAAAGCTAAAGCTAAAACTAAAACTGACACGGAGACGGAGACGGAGACTGAGACGGAGACTCAAACTCAGGCAACAGAAATCTAAATTTGACCCTAAGGGGTCGCACATGCCAATAATGAAAACCGAAACAGAAATGTTAATTTACTGAATACACAAATATATGAAAAATGCTTATAAAATATTGACTTTAATTATACCCTTGCAGGGTATTACAACTTTGTCACGACACATGCGACGCATTGTAGTAGGGGCATCCCATAAAGTATATATATAATTGATCAGGACGAGTTAGCCTGTCTATTTCTATATCTCTCTGGTTTTCAGCTAAGTGGAGTCTTCTTATCGGATACGGCCGGATCGAACAACTATATAAGAACATCAGACATATAACTGCTAAGAAAAGGAACAATCAGTCGAAGAGCTAAAAAACTTTTTTGCTTCTCAATTCTAAAAATTATTGATCGCTGTCAAAATTCTGTTTCCAGTAAGAGTATATATTATTCGGCGTGCCAAAGTTACCATTTTCTTAGTTTGGTTTAGTCTGCTGCGACCGTTGTTAGATTTTTCCAGTTTTCGTGCCGCGAATTTGAATTTAATCAAATTAATTATGTTTGTCTCAATGAATTGAGGCTTCTGCATTTTTGGACATTGATAAATTGACAGATCGGATTGACTGTGCTCCAAACAAATTGCTCCAAAAAAGCATCAAAGACGTTCTTATTGTGTGTTTTTTGTTTTGGTAGAAAGCTCTGCTTATTCCATATTTTATGGAGCTCAACCCGGCCGGTTGTTGTTAGCCAAAAGAAACTACTGTAAATGTTATGACAGAGCGCTTGGAGCCAGTGCTCCAAGAACAGCTTCCGTACGGTCTGATGGCAGTCCATTTCCATTTCCATTTCCCTTCACAAAAGTTGAGCATTGTTGTGGACATATGTTAAAATTGGTGTCATAAAATAGACGCGCTTAAATACCAATTTAACAATTGTTCAACACTCTTCTTTATACATCTATTTTTTTCTTTGGGATCTGTGGGAACCTGGGAACCGTTGACATCACACATCGCTGGCTGTTTTCGGACCGATTTCAATGCGTAATTGTAACGTCTTTGTGGTTGTTATTAACACCTTAAAAAGCAAAGGCTGAAAGGCAAATGCTGAAAAGCTGCCAAAGCTGTCAAACCAAATGGACTATGAAATTGCCCCCAAAGGGAGAAGAGGTGGAAAGAGGTGTTTCACCTCCGAACAAAGCATTTGCTTGAGGAATACGAGAGTATTGAGGAATTTCGTGAATTTATGCATAATGGTTGTACATTAAATTCATAACGCCGACAAATGAACTGGAACTGCTCTCTTCACATTTTTGGTATAGTTTTGGTTGTTGTTTTCGCTTTTAGTGGGTCATAAATGGAAAGATTTTTCACAGCTGATTGTGAGAAATGGGCTCAACTGAATGCCACAGCACTGTGACTGCCCTCCACTCTACAGTTTGTATGCTCCAAGTTGGCCAGTTTCAATCGGATTCTGCCCAGGTTCCCATTTCGAATTCAGGGCCTAATTGTGATCTTTCGGTATGAGGTGCTGATTCTACCCTGTAGCAAGAATTGGCCAAGAGATGGCATATTAAGTAGCCCAAAAATATATATAAGCTTGTTTGAGAAATTTCTTTCTAAATGCCAAATATATTTAAATTCATATAAATAAAATTCTTAAATAATAATTCCAGTGTTTTCTTTGGGGTTCATCTATATATTTATAGTTATAGATGGCTATAAAATATCTATAGATATATTATGAATAATTAATACATTTACATATACGTTTTTTTCATTATAATTGAAGGGTATCTTCTAGTCAGTATGTTATTCACTTTATCAACTTTTCGTTATGAATTTTGGTTATGTGAGAAAGTAGCGCTCAATATTGTTTGTTGGGGTAATAAAACAAAAATGAACCAACCATCTTGGGGCGTCTCTTCAGCTTCTCAGCTGTGAGGCTCTGGGGCTCTTCAGCTGCACCTGCAGGTAAATAAAATATACTCTCATAAGCACTTTTTCAATGTCTGCCATAGTAGATCAGTCCGAAATGAATCATACGGGTATATCTGAGCCAAAGACCAAAAGAGCATGACTATTTCAAGTGGTGCTAGAAAGAGGCGTTTGCAGTGCCAATAATAAAACACATGAAAATGAATAAATCATATAAATTCAATTTTCCAGAAATAAACAAAAAAACTATAATAAATTATATAAACACTGAGAGAAAAACATGCACAAAGTGGCGAAATTTGTCTTTGAAAAAATGTGTTCAAGTGCAGTGTACAAACTTTCTTTTCTGGAGTAGGGGGAAATTCAAAGAAAAAATCTTTGGCAGTTTTTTTGGAAAATATTTTCCTTAACGTATTTTATTTTTTTTTTATAAATAAGAAGAAGATTTTCATAGATTTAAAAATAATAATTTTTGGGAGTATATTTATTTTTTAGTGCGATTTTCTTTAGATTCGAAAAGAGTTTCGACTTATTTTATTTTTAAATTTCAAAGCTTTGTAAATCTTTCCCTTTTAGGCAAACCCTTTTTTTTGAGTGTTTTTACATATATATTAGATTTGTATACAATTTGAAAGGTTTTGTTGAGAAAATATTGTTTTAAATGTGCGCAGTGCTGAACTTGACCCAATGATATTTAGTCAGAGCCAATAGAGGCAGCAACAGCAGCAGTGGCAGCGGCAGCGGCAGCAGCTCAGCTCGAACTTGGTCCAAGAAAGTGCCACCAGCTAGCACCACAAATGCACCACAAATGCAGGCAGTAGGTTCCCAGGTTGAAGTTGGCTGACAAATGACTAAGGTCGTATGCGGCCTTTGTCGAGGGGCGGATTCAGCTTGGACGGGCGGTAAGAAGGTCGAGACTCGACTCGAGTTTTGACTCCGAGTCTCTCCAACTCTCCCAACGTCTCCACGTCTGCCACAGATGCATCAGACACACCAGCTGCAAGTTGAGCTGCGCTGAGACGTCATCGCTGAATTCAGCAGGTGTTCCGCTAGACAAAAGATCCACTAAGCAACAACAACAACAACATCAACGACAACAACAACAACAACAACAAATTGAAGCTGTTGATGCGCACGAATTCCGTTTTTAGCTGCAGCTTTTCGCGCGCTGTTTAGGCGCTGCCAGTTTTCCATTTTGTTGCAATAAAATTTTAATAAGATTTTTTTCTGCTTTATTATTTAGAATTAAAATCCATACACTGAGAAAAATATACTCGTTTGGCAGTCTCTACTGCTCTATTCCCTTATCTCCGTAGACATTTGTCAATAGAGGGAATACTTCTCCACTGAATCAGAGATTTTCCGGGTTTTCCTTCTTTCTATTTTGCCCTGATTTTTCTTTTCTTATCATTCGTTATGTCAGGTTTTCTTTTCTTTTTTTATATGCTTTATTGGATTTTATTTTAATTCTGATTGGCTGTTTTCTGCGATTTTCTCAAATCCGTGCAACAAACTATATATTTTTTTAATTTTGTTCTAATTTTTTAGGCTATAAGAAATATATAATTATTTAAATATTTAATAATTATTTAATATTTTATTTACAGGATTTGTTCAAAATATTTGTTGTATTCTTTGGGATCTTTGGGTAAATAAAATAAATCATTTTGATAAATGTGAATCACATTAATAATAATAATAAAAAGAATATAAAAAATATTAAATATATTTATTGTAAAAACTGTTCGATTCTTTTGTATATAGTAAATAAATAATATTAAGTAAAAAAATAAGAAATGATAAATGTGAATCACTTAAAAATAATAATATGAAAAAATACGAAATGTAAAAAACATTTGTAGAAAAATTTTTCTTTATTATTTAATGTTCCATCTCTAGGATTTCTTCAAAATATTTGATTGGTTAGAATATAGTAAATAAATAAAAAAAAATGTGAATCACATTAATAATAATAATTATTATTAAGAACTAGAAATCCAATAGAATTATTAACTTTAATTCTTAATAAAAAATGCTTCTTTTACTTGAATTTATTATAAATTATTTTAATTTGTGATGAAAATTCAACAAGAATCAAGCATTTCAAAATGGAAAAAAATAGTATTTTTTTTTTCGAATTTTCCGCTTTTTTCTCTGAGTGTATACATACTCGAGTGTGTCTGGAGTGTGTATGGAGTCAATAAAGCTATAGCTTGGCAACGTTCACAAATCGTGATGCAGCTTGGCCACTTGGCCGATCTATCGAACTATCGATCGACCGTTCGATCGAGCTCCATTTTTGTATTGGTTTTTTCGCATCGCATCGCATCGCATTCGCATTCGTAACTCCTCATCTCCATTTGCTGCTCTACTGTCATTGATATTGCCACAATGCTTAAACGCTTAAAAGCTTACAAAAAAATGCCTTATTGTTTATAATAAAATGCAAATTTAATTTTTTTCTTTTTTAAATATTCTTAATGACAGTCGCGATCGCAGTTGCAGTTGCAGTTCCCCGTCCTCTCTCGAGCGTCTCTTGCAAAAAAAGATGCACTTTTGGGTGTGTCGTTGTCTCTATTATATAAAAAACTAGTAAGGCAACGCAATCTTCACAGCGCCGAATACAGCATACCCATCCCGACTGGAATAAAATTGTTATAAAGCTGAACCGATTGTTCCTGCGGCAGCCAATTCTTTAATTTGCAATTGTCTTGAGAACTTTAAGATCTCTTCTTGCTATGACAGTTATAGGGTATATTCGATTTGGCTGCACAGCGACTGACGGACAAACGCACAGAGGGATACAGCTATGCCAACTCGTCTTATCGTCCTGATCTATAATATATATATTTTATAGGAGAGAAACTTCTTTTAATGCATCACACGTTTCGAGACAAAGTTAATATACCCTCTTTAAGGGTATACCAATATAATATATACTCTCGTATCTATAAATAATTGAGTTGAAAACTGAACGCTTGTTTGGTTTATGCGTGCCAAGTATTGGGATAAATCGAAGCTGTACAATATAAATATAAAGAGTATCAATTAATAGTAAAATTAATTTAAAAAATAATAGCATAAATATTATAAAAATTCTAAAAAGATTATTATTTTTTATATTGATTATATTATTCTTTAATTAAATACCCATGCCTATAATTTGTGAGTAAGAATACTTTTAAATTCTGCACCTCTAAGCTTGAGATATTTCCTTTTTTTTTTTTGCACTAAATTTTAATATCTTCAAATGCTTTAAATATTTAAGTTTTAAGATTATAATTCCAATTCAAATGATTATTTTAAACATACTTAAGAAACGTAATTTTTAGAACTAATTTATACTTATTTATTTTAAAGTTGGCTTTATATTTTAAAAGCTGTTTTAAGATCAGACAAAGACAGTCAGGAATATTATATTCTGTTTAGCTTCAGATGAGTTTGGCTATGAGGAAGATCAGAGAAACCTTCTGAATGCAGGGTATTCGGAGGTTGCTCCTAACTCATTCGACTAAATGATGATGACAGCCTAATTTCAGACATGGCCGGTAATTAAGCGGGACAGGGGATCGATCGATCGCAGGCTGGCTGGATCGCTGGATAGGTATTTTGGTATTACAGTATTTAGGCATTTATTTCGGTAGCCCATTTAAACGCTGGTGGCCTAATGACTGTATCAATGTTTCTCTGTTTTTGTGGATGGAGAGTAAAAGATACAATTTATTTTCATGTTTATTTAGCGAATACCGAACCGATGTTGCACGGTTGATTTAAGTACCGTGTGAGTGAGCATGAAATTGCCGCAGGATGCCAACTGTGCGCAACATATGTTCTGACTTTCGAAATACCAAAATTTCCAAAAAAAAAAGGAAGAAAAGGCAAAGAAAAGGAAGAAAATGGAGAAAAGCAAAAGGAAGGAAAAGTATTGAAGTAGGACACGTTACGACTAATTTTGTTAGTCTTGGGAGAGGAGGAGAGAGTTTAGAAAAGTACTCGTACTTCCTAATCGCTGACAGGAAGTTTGAATAGCCTGCTGGAAAAATTGTTGACATGTGACAGGACTTAGGACAGGACACTCTAATGCACATTTAAATAAGCCTTTTGTTGGCTTTTTGTTCGCTTCCCTGTGTCCTTAGTGCGTTAAGTACACGCACATCGGCTTAGCCAGGACTCTTTGGCCAAAATCCTGGGCAACTCCTAATTACATGCGTGAGCGCTCTAAATGAATGATAGAAATATAGAAATCTATCTATGAAAATATGGAAATATTTTTGCTTGTTTAGGCAGGCGATTGGTAATTCCGATTGTTGTTATTATTGTTCTTTTTCAATATTTTTTTGTATTTTTGGTGTGTTTTGCTTTGTTTGATTTTTATTTAAGCGACACGCACACGTCGCATCCTTCAGCCTGGCTTAGTCTTTTGGCTTGTTTGCGTTTTGCTGTAAATCTCTCTCTCTCTCTCTCTCGTTTTTTTGGCTTGTTTTTTCGTGCGGCGAGTCGACTTTAATGATGCCCTTACTGGGCCACGCCCCTTTGCTGACCATCATAAATTTAATTTTCAAATACTGCAGCCAAGTGTTGACGGCAACATTTGATGGCCTAATGGCAGCAGAGTGGCAGCAACAGCTGTTGGCTGCCCAGGAGAGGATCTCGTGGCAAGGCAGTCAGGGGAGGAGGAAAGGGCAACATTGTGTGTGGCCAGCTAATTGAGTGACCAAGCGTGAGGGTCAACAGATAAAACGGCCGAAGCACTAGCAGCAGAAGCAGTTAAAATACATCTTAATTGGCAAAGGAACTAACAAAATTGATGGCTACTCTTTTTATTTTTATTTTTATTTTAGTTTTTGAGTAGGATAACATATTACATATTAGAATTAATATGTTTTCCATGCGATTCTAGATATATTTAATCTAGCCAGTTTACCTTCTCCCTATCAATTGTTGAGGTCTTTGAAACCGAAAGTGTAGGTCAACAGGTTCTGGTCGGCCGTTTGGGTTGAAGGAGGCACACGAATGCGAGAGAGGAGGGCCTGAGTAGGTGGGGGTAGCAACCTTAGATAATATTTATACGTATAATCCGTAATAGTGCGATCATTATAATAGCATCATCGTTTATTTGCAATCATGCGGCACATTGATTAATAAACTGATTATTCATAAACCACAAGAGGCAGCTTCTTGTTAATGAGCCATGCGATGATGAGTTAAGCCTGTGCGCTTCATTTCAGACCCGGGTGATAAATTTTCGTTTCGTGTGAAGTTTGATAGCTGAGGTCATGCCATGGATTTATTTCCATAGCTCATATATCATGCGGGCCAACGAGTTATTAACGGGGCGGTAGCTAACACCTGTGTATTAGCTGAATTTCCGCATTGCTAGCCGCAACCCCCAACAAAACAAAAACAAAAACAGAAACAAAATCAACCAAAAAAACTAACCGAATCAAAATGAAACGAAATATACAAGCCTTATTATTGAGTCGAATAAAGTCCATTCCATCCATTCACTGCCCCAGACATTGACCCAAAAAGATCATGCAAACGATGAACGCAATGAACGATCCAATCAGTTTTGACCACGTTATATGATATAGTATTTTCTCTTTTTTCCCAATAATAAATCAAATGCTCTTTGGATATGATGACTTGGCGTGGGAATTGAAAACAGCGACAGCGAAATAGTTTTAATAATGAAAGGTGAGCAAACAGCATCAGCCCCAAAATCCCAGTGAAACAAAACAAAATCAAAAAAACAAAAGGTAATCAATTAAATTTCTTATCATTGTGGTGCATCAGCGATTGAAAACGAAATGGGGCGCCACAAAGCAAGAATACAGCAAGTAGCAAGTGCGGTTGCTGCACTATGAAAATGCCCTGGAAAATTTATTTTCTTTGCAAAGCTTTCACATAAACTTTCAACACCGATGCGAAACCTAAAAGCAAAACTCTATTGACTTAATAATTTGTACAGAGTATTCTAGATAATATTTCTTGCGAGTCGATTTTCCAAATTAATCTATAATTCGGTTGATAACTATAAGAGAAATAGGATATTGTATTTTTATAATAATACAGTCCACACACAAGTTTCATAAAATGATTAGCTTAAAGCTTATTAAAGCTATTTTTAAGCTTTATTTTAAGCAAAAGCTTGCCATCTGCCTACTTTTCTTATCAAGCTTCCTTTAGCTTAGAAAAATAACTAAAATGATTTTTAAAATTTTAATTTGTTCCCCAATTATTAGTTGAATCATCATGATTAATATTATTTGCCTTTAATAGGCATACCGCTTGTCAGCTGACATTCCAGGGTATTAATATTGAAAGTACTTTGCTTGAATCACGAATTTCTTGTACTTTTTGGAATTGATTTTGTTTTTTTCCCCCCCATTTATTTATTTATTTGTTTTTGCCATTCCTTTGGCAGGAAACGTTTAAATTTGGGGCTTACCAACAATTTGAATTGAAAACGATCGCTGAGCTCTTCCCAATTTTTTTCCCTCTTTTTTTTTGTGAATGATTGAAAATGCAATTACAAAACATTGACAGTTTGTTGTACTAATTTTTTGAGATCTAGAAAGAGTCACTGCTACAGTGGAGAGCAGAGAGCAGGGAGAGAGAGGGGGGAAGCTGTGGGCTCATCAATCATGTTTACAAGCAAAGGGAATACGATTCAGTCAGACAATGCAACAAAATTATATCATGTGTTAAAAGTTATGACGGATCATCGAAGGTGTAAAGTGTGTGTCTGTCTGTCTGAGGGGTAGCAATGGCTCTTCTTCTCTTTTTATTTTACTTTTTTGCACAGCTTGACTCTCTCTTTCCCCTGAAACCCCCCTGAGATATTTCCACTTTTAGAAATCATTACTCATCAGAGTTGACGACGCATTGTTGATGGGGTTTCCGCTTTTGAAGGTGTAGCTCAAAATACAAAAATACAAAAATACGAAATACAAAATACAAAAATAAAACACGAGATGTGAGATGTGAGACGAAAAAACGCCCAATCAAAACGAGCTGAACAAAAGGATCGTTCAATATTTTTGATATCATATATATTGACAGGCGGGCATACAAATTGCTCTCTCTCTCTCTCTCTCTCTGACTGTCTCTCTTTCTCTCTGTCTCCCTGACTTTTCAGCCAATCTCCTCTCCTGCTGATGCTGCTGCTGTTGTTATTGTTATTATAAATTAGCTCAAACTTTTGTGTACATCAAATGCACCACGGCCATCAATCATTATAATACTCGTAAAATGAAGGAAAAAAAAGAAAAGAAATACTTATAAACTGAATGCGCAGTTCAAAGACAGTTCGTTTAACTGCCTCTGGCGATAAGTCCGAATCCGAATTCGAATTCGAACTCGAATCCAAATCCCAATCCGAATCCAAGTACTGACATCTGGTTTGCTTTTGGCCACTTAGTGTCCAAATATGGCGACGATGAACAGTTCAAATGTCAGCTGAAAAGACTTAAAAAAAGAAAAGCAAAACAAGACTTGTTTTTAGCTGCTGCCTCTGCCGCTGCCGCTGCTGCTTGCATCTTGAAGGCTTCATCTTTCAACTCTCTGGCATCATCGTCTCTAAGCTAACCTTAATTGACTTTACGCAAGAAGAATCCCAACAAAAATACTAGAAAATTATCATGCATTGTCTATCGGCTGGCCTGTCAAAGCTCAATATCTGTGACTATCAATTGTTTTCACATCTGAGTTATCTTTTTAATTTCGCGCAACGTTCCACGCTCCAAGCTGCAAGCTGCAAGCTGCATGCTCCACGCTCCATGCTACATAATTTCGACTTGCAGTTTGGCCTGACCCGGGTCAAAGTTGAGAGTGCCATGTGTGCCCTGGTGCCGTATACTCCTCATAGTTTTGGACTGGTCTCTAAGAGCCCACATTCACTGCCAGCCGCCTGCCGGCCTGCCAGCTGGCCATATGTGTAAGTGTATGTCGCGTGTTTCATTAAGGCGACAAACAACATAAACCTCAGCAGCAGCCTCTGCCGGCAGCGGCAGCAGCAGCGGCAGCAGCAGCCGGCAGTAGACCCAGCAGACCCGGCCTCAGATTTCCAGCGATGATCATAGTCGTCTTCTTCGTCGGGCATATTGTGACCTCAAAAATTGCGAAAAAATAACGAACGTGCGGTAAAAGCGTCGCCAAAGCAACACTCAAAAAAAATAATAGAATTCGGTTCTGACTTGAGAATAAAATGGTTAAAAAAGAATCAAATATTAATGAAAATAAAAGATATTCCAATTAAATTCAATAATTTAAAAAGTACCTATATGAGTTTTAATTGCTATAAGAACTATTTTTAATAAAATATAACTATTTATTGAATTACTTTTACATTATGAAATTTCAGTCCTCAGGAATTAAAATAAATAATAAAGGAGCAAGTTGCTAGAAAGTTAGAAAATAAAGCCAGCATTGGAAAAGGTTTTTATTTGTTTTAATAGATTCATTTAGACCTACGAACTGTATTTTTTATTTATTTTATAATTCCCTTTAAATATTTTTAAAAATAGAATTCTAGCTTTGGTTTTTGGGAAGTATCTTTTAATAAACAGTAAGCCTGACTCTGGATTGTTCAGGAAATTCATTCTTATTCGTCTATTGAGAAGGAAAGAGATAGTTTTTAAAACTCTAAAGTATTTGAGATATATCTTAAACTAGTTAAAAAACTGGAAACAATTAAGAGGGGGCTCTTTGAGGTTCATTACTTTAGATACAAGAGACTTAAAGGTATTCAAGTCTATTATTATAACAACTTTTTTCTATGCCCAGCAGAAACACTGGAAAGGTTTTTTAAACAAAGTTTTGTGGAAAAACCGCAAAGCTTTTCTATGTGTTCTAGTTTTATTTTTGTATCCTTAAACATCATCTTTTTCTCGCAGTGCACACTTACTGCTGCCTCAGATGCAGCCAAACATCTGAGATGGCCTGGCCAAACGGCCGGCAGCCTCCCAGTTTTGGCTTTTTTCTCTCCTTTTTTTGTGGCTTGTGTGTGTGTGTGTGTGTGTGTATTGCAAGTAGTTACGATGCGCATTGTAGACGCGATGTGCCACACCTGTTTCATGTTGCAGGCTCTGTTCGAGGCACAGGCTGAAGCAGAGGCAAAGGCTGCGAATCTGCAGCAGAACCAGCCTTGTGAGAATCTTTTCTTGCCCCGTGTGTGTGTGCACAACAATTTTTTGTTTTTTTCTTGGTCTCTAACTGACCTTAGTTGTTGCAAGTTGTTGTGCTGTTGTTGTTGTTGTTGCTGCTGCTGCTGCAACGCATTTCTTTTACTGCTAGGCGGTGTTGGTGGCTGATAATGATGGACTGTATTAACCGTTAGCCGCAGCCTCGTACGACAAGCACCAGCAATCAGTGGACATTTTGATATTTTTCTTCTTTTTTCTCCTGGCTGCTTTTTTGTTTTTAATTTTCTTTTGGGAAAATAGTTGTTGGTGCCAAATTGTGGTTGCTGTTGCTGTTGTTGTTGGTGCCAAATGCTTTCACTCTTTTCAGACCCTTTTGCCATAAGCACAACAACAGCAACAACAACAACAACAGCAACAAGAAGAGGCACAAACAATTTGAACTTGTCAAGGCTAATCAGTTTTCCTTTCATTTACCCAGACATTTGACGTTGATGCATGGCCATGCCACACAGAGCTCAACAACTGCAACAACTGCAACAACTGCAACAAGCAACAACTGCAACAACAAAAACAGAGGCAACACTTTTGTCGCAATTATCAAAAAGCGCGCAAATTTTCACACGCAACTCGTATGTCGTATCATGTGGCACATTCGACTACGAGTAGATGCAACAGCGTCGAGAGTTGTCCACACATCAGCACTAATTACGGCTCATTATAGTGACCAAAGTGTAACATGTTGTCAGCTGGAGGACAGCAGGCGCCCCCCTCTTCATTACCCCCTCCTTCTAAGCCCCTTTCCATGCCCACTTCCCTTTTCATGCCTAACCATTCCCACTGACGTGCCACGACAATGACAACAACGACGAGTGGCAGCAATTACAAGCTGCAACATGCGAATTGAGCTGCAAAAAAATATGCCAAGCCGAAACATTTGTACGCTCTCTTTCAAAACTAAATATCCCCTTTCGATTCTAATTAGATCTTTTGGGAGATCTTTATCTGTATCTTATTATTTGTTTGTATCTTTGAAGTGTCCCGAAAGCAACAGCAGATTGAGCTAAAATTTATTTCATTAATCGTTGTAGAAAGTCCAAACAATGTTGCATTAAATTAAATTTGAATAGGAAGTTGAATTACTAAACTAAGACTAAAAGTTGAGGCTGTTATCATAGCTGCTGTTAGCTGATAAGGAATTGGGAATTTTCAATGAAATTTGTTAAGGAAATTTTTGAAATTCAAGCAGAAACTTTTGAATTAAACTTAATCCTTTGCAGTGCAAAGGCAGTTACAAAGTAATAAGACTCCGTTTTGCTGTAAGACAAAAGGCGACTCGTGGCGCACACACAGAGGAACATGTGAGGAGTCTGCGAGGAGTCAGATAGATCTGAGGCAGGCATCTAACTAAACACCTGACAGTTGTTGTTGGCGAGTGTTGGCGCTACAATGTGAGCAACAGACAACAGTTGGTTGCTGCTGCTGGTGCTGCTGCTGCTGTCATTGTTGTTGTTGCTGTTGTTGCTGTCTGTCTAACCATTTTTGGCAATGACGTGGCCAGGTCTTAAAACTGAAATCAGAAATCGAATTGAAAGTGCATGCGACGCACGAGAGGTGGCAGAAGAATGCGTTAAGCTTGCAACATCGAATAACAAATTTGTGGCATAACAATTAAATTCTTCAGTTATTATAAAATAACAACAGCAATCGAAATGTCAAGAGTCTCCGGGTCTTCAATTAGCTTAGAGATCGTTTTCGTTTCTTTTTTTTTTTTTTTTTTTTTATTTTGTGTATCGATAGTTTTGTTTTGGCTGTAAAAAACCCCATTCAAAATCAATGACTCTTCTAAACTGAACAGAGTCGTGTAATTGAGTTGATACTCTCACTTGAAAATGTTTCGAGTTGTTTTCGATGCCCAAATCACTTATGAAAATCGTTCACTTCTTTCCGAGTGCTAGAAAAACCCTTGAGAAAACAACAACAAAAACAACAGAGTGAGGAGAGTAGAAGAAGAAGTTGAGACTGAAGCCAAAGCCTGAAGAAGAGCTCTGTAACTGAGTCGTAAAGTCATCGCTCGTTCAAAGTTCGTGTCAACATCATCAATTTTGATCAATATGTATTGCCCAGTGATGAGTACTCATACTCACACTCACACTCACACTCATACTCATACTCATATATTCATACACTCATATTTAAGCTTGTACACTCAGAAAAACAATGCTGTTCAAATTTCTAGCCTGACCCTTTTCCTCTTGCAATTTGAAGCTTATTTCGATCAGTTTCGCTCGAAAATTAAGCGCAAACCAATCTTAAATTTAGATTTTTATATATTCTTCGAAGGCAACAATAAAAATTAATGCATGAAGATTTTGGAAAAAATTAGATAAGAATTAAAAGAATTAAAAGAGAAACCAAAATTTCCTTTTCACTTAGAGTGCTCCGTGCTTGTTTCTCTCAGTATATCCAGTATCCAGTACCACTTCCACTCCCACACAACGCTGCCTTTGGCGATCGTGTTTGGTTCGGTTTCTATGATCGGGGCATATAGTCGACAAAAATATGGTAAATTACAATTATTAGGCATTTGGCTTGTTTGTTTATTGATCGCCGTGTATTGAGGTTATGCGCTAAATGATACATCGATAGTTTGATCGCTTGATCGCTTGGAATAGAGCGATCGATAAAAAAGAAAAAAGAAAACTCTAGCGAAAACGGAAAATGTATGAAAATTGTTGTGGCCATAAGACACGATCATCGATTACCGATCACTGATTGCCGATCACCGACCACTGATCACTGATAACTGATCACTTTCTTCAGCTGAAACCTGATCGCATTGGTGACATGTGTGGCTGGGGCTCAACAGTTTCCTCAATAGTTGACCTAGCTCAGAGCAATTATCATCTTCAGTGAACGATTCAAGAGCCTGTCCAAGTTCAAAGTCTAGTTAAGTGACGCCCTAAGGCAAAAAAAACCCGGGCAGAATCCGAGCCAGCAAAGATTGGGCAGGGAGGGGTACGACGAACGACGGACGACGGACGACGAGCGACGAACGACCCTGTTTAAGTTTATAAAAACTCATTATAATGTCTTATAAATGCACTTGTATCAAGTGGGATTTCTTGATTGCCGTACAACAGCGTCCACAGCTCTGATCCGTTTTGCTCTGATCTTTTTTTTTTCGGTTCTTTTTCGTTGTTGTTGTTCTGCTTCTCTTTTTTTTTTTGTATTTTTTTGCTGGCCTTTGCTGTGCCTTTGATATTCGTAGTGGTGGTGGTGTTGCAAGAGCAACTGCAAGCACCGCTTGGAGCTGTGGGGCTCCCATGCTCCTCAGACTTAGACACATAGTTCGCTCAAGATCATAACATGACCTTTTGACTGGCAGTGATTTCTACGCCCACGCGTATAAACCAGACCCAAACAGCCACCAACAACAGCAACAACAACAATGAATCTGGTTAACTTTTGCTGTGGCTTTTGTGGTTTATGTATGTTTATGGAAAATGGGTTATGAGATATTTCTTCCTTTTATCTTTGGCCATTTCTATTTGACCATGGGAAATAAATTTCTGAGTCAGTTTTTGTTTTTTTCTTTCCTTTTTCTTTTTTTTTTTTTGTGCCTTTGCTCTCAGGTAGGTAGGTTGGTCCCACTTAATCGAGTTGCATTCCGAAGGACGTTCCGCATTTTACACCTACGCTTTCTGCCTTTGCTGCCTTTTCGCACAGTGTCTGCCGTAGGTGCGTTTATTCTCAATTTAATGCAACAAATTTGCACTTTTCATAAAAATTGAAGCAAATTCTAAAATTTTTAAAAAAATGCGTAATTTTTTTGGGGAAAACTACGCACTGAAAATAAGTGAAATAAAACTGCAAATAAATGAGGGAAAAATTGGAAATTATCTAAAAAAAAGAAAGCGTAATATGGAAACCCCTTAAGGAAGATACTTGATATTAATCAAATGAAAGGAAATGAATTGAAAGTGTTTCAGTTTTGTAACTAGGTCTTTTGGTCGAGGGTTTTGTAAGTTTATCATGAAATATGTAATTCATGGAAGGAGGCATCTCTGACCCTATAGAGTACATATAGCCCAATCTCTCAGTTTGAGATCACTTTTTGTAGCATGCAGCTCATACGAGGGATAGCTATAATATATAGCTGCCATAGAACTGAACAATGGGCTTCAAAAGTTTTTGTTTCTTAAGTAAGCATTATGAAACTTACTAGATAGCTGTAAGAGAATGATTTCTACTACTATATCTTCTAGCTGTCAGTGGAGTACTCAAGCGATGTCCTCTCCCGCCTGGCAGGATTTCACCAATCCTAACTAGTTTACCCATAAAATGATTTATAAGTTTTCCCAGATTCAAATGTGCCGTTTCATTCCTGTTAAATTGATAAACTACTTGTTAATTGATGACTCTCCCAACTCAAATGAAATATTAACTGAAATGTGCCCACTGTACAGCAATTCCTTTGGCTTTTTATGCATTTTTTAACAGCTTGAGAATGTGACTTGTTGCACAATACGCGCAATAAGCAACTAATTTGCATACGAGTATTTAACGAATATATTTATTTACGGAAGAAGAATAAAAAAAGAGAGTCTAGAGCTAAAAATAATCAATAAGACAATGAATGTCCTTTTAATGTATGCAAAAAGTCTATTTGTAGTTGCCCCACGACGATTCTTTTTGGGGGAAAAAGTAAATAACTGATGGGTGTGGCAAGTGGCAGGTGACACGCGAAACTCGTGCCTCATCCCGTCTCTCCCCTTCCCCGCCGCCGCCTGATTGCATTAACCCACTGCGCGTGGAGTGCAAGGACTTTCGAGGAACTTTTCCTTTGTTTACACGTGTTTCGTTGGTTCGTTGCCAGGACAACAAGCTTGGCCAGGACATTCCAATGCAAAATAGTTTGAAGGAATTTTGTCGAGTGTCTTACATTTAGTACTCGCTTTAGCCTTGCCCTGTCTCGTCGTGTGTGCAGCTCTGCTCTGCCCCATAATTTCTATTGTATTTTTTTTTTTAAGTATTCTCTGTGACGTCAATTGTGGTGCAATGAACTGAAAGGAGCAGATATGATTACGGGTCCGGAAGCTAGGCAAACGCACAGGTTGTTGGACTTGAAGAAGCAGCAATGGGCTAAGGAAAGAGGTGGGTCAATCGAAAACTAAGCCATACACCATCCCTCGCACCACCCGCACCAGGGCTGCAAAGCTTTATACATTTTATATGACGCTTGTAGCGGCGCAAAGCTATTTATTCCGGAACCAAGAAATACCTAAGCTCCGGAATTTGGTTCAAATTACCCTTTTTTTTAGTTTTCCAAATTTATTTAAGGTCTGTGCTGTGCTTCAGCTTTTTTTTAACGATATATATTGAAATAAATATTTTTTTAAAGTGAAAATGATTTGATATCAAAGCATATCAAACTGAACCGGTTCAGCAGCATTTTGCAGCCTTAAAGCGAAAATCCAACCCTAAAAAAAACCAACTTGCTTTAATAATTTGTTCTAGAGGAAATCGCGCGCATGGATGAGATGTACCATCATCAGCACACTTCATCCACATCGCACCACAAAATCGAACGCACCTCCATAAGGACGTACTATTCCAATTTGGATCTCAGCCAGAGTCAAGGATCGAGCTCCAGTCAGGTGCGCTTGCCGGGTCCAACGCAGCCCATGCAGCAGGATTATAGACAAATGCAGCGGCAGCGCAGTCAGGATTATATGAATCAACTGGAGCGCTATATAGATGATTTGGATGTGGATGGAGCTGCGGATGTAGATGCGGACTTTGAGGATGATGAGCTGCTGTACAGGCGTCAGAGGCGAGGCAGCTATGCACCGGGCATGGCACAGCCAGGACGCTATGTGGAACTAGTGCCGACATCGCTTCAAACGGCCAAGGGACGCATGCAACATCCGCAGCAACTGCAACAGCAGCAGCAGCAGCAGCAGTTGCAGCAGCAGCGACTGAGAAGTCCCAGTTTGCCCACCATCAGACAACGGGGGTATCCTCCAAGAAGACAACAACAGCAGCAGTTGGAGCAGCTCCAACAACAGCAAAAGGGGGTCAATCAACCTGGCAACATGAAGGGCACAAACAATGATCCCAGCAACGCTGTGCAACATCATCGATTAAACAATCCAAATCCAACCGGTTGCCAGGAAGAGGACACTTCTGGCTATCTGAGCGATACTCCCAAAAATACACACACTCCCGATATTTGGTATAACGACGCGGCCAGCCAAAATGGGAGCATTAGTGGTGTGGGTAGCGCCAGTCAACCCGAAACCGAGCAGAGCTCTGTGCGGCGGCTCAGGCGATCAATACAGGGTGCACCCCCGGGCACGGGCATGGGCACAGGAACAGGAACAGGCACTGGCACAGGCACAGGCACGGAAACCCTTACCCCCAGCTCCCATATGACCCCAGGCAATAAACAGGCATTGAACCATGCATATGCCATCAAGGGACGACGTGTGCCAGGGCAGGGTCAGAGCTATGAGCCACTTGCAGCCGATGGTTATCTGGCGGATGGGTGAGTTATCAGCAAACTTTCAAGTGAATATTCATTGTATTCACTTCCAATTAAATACGTAACATTTGCTCTACAATCGCTGCTAAAATGTCGTATTATTTTTTTAGTGTATTTTTAATTACTCCAAAAAGAATTTATTGCTTAAATAAAATATTTTATTTATTGCATGTGCAACGGGTATTGATTTGAACTGCCCTTCACAGTCTATATTAAGTTCAGTTTACTTTAAATGAAATATTTAACACTGGCTGCAAAACCCTTGTGGATTTTCCCATTATCTTTACAGACTCTGTTAAATAGCTGTTAGTAATTTTATATATTAACATTTAGAATTACGAGATTTATTGTTTTTATTGATAACTTAAATATTTTTAAATAGTCTTCAGCTTGGCCCAAACAGCTAACGTTAAGATAGCCAGGTTAGGCCAATAGTTGAGCTTTTTAGTAGACTGGTGGATAATGTGAAAGAAAGTAAATAAAAGTTTAAGAACTTAAGCTTAATTTATTTTTTTTCGCAATGTTGGATGTTGAGTTTTGAACGTTTCTACATAAAACGTTAGAGAGGTAATCAGACTTGACGTCACGAATTGAAATAATAAATAATTCCTTTAAAAAAACTGGCTGACCAGATAAGCAGCTATATCGAGTGTTGTCCAACAAGATGAGAAATCAGTGCTCTTTATTAATAGGGTTGTTCGGGAGTCGAACTCAAGATCCCCAGGTTGGCAGGCGGAGGCTTCTGGACAACACCTGCCCGAAGCTCATCTACAGCTAACGGCATTGTGCTTATTGCATGAAGAGAACCCATTTTCTCCAATTTTCTCAACTTATGAAGCTCTTTTCTTCACAAATCTAACTCTTGATTTTCGGTTTCAAATTCTATTTCGAGAATTTGTTTACTGTGTTACAAGGTATAGAATGAATCCCAACTGAGCTTCTTGTCGTGCAAAAGCTTCGTTTTATAGCTCAGGATCCTACATAGGTCCCCTAACCGAATTTCATTCAAAAACTGAGAGACTATTTTGCATATAAGCAAACAGAAGGGCAAGCGGGACATAAGACGCCTCATCGTCCTGATGAAAGCAAACTCCTAAAGATATCTTACTAGCTTCTATTTTTATTTTAGGCAAGAAAGTAGCTGCATTTCCTCATAATTAGACTTAAATCTAGTTATCATTCTATCTTGATTTTAATCCTTTCTAAAATTAAATAAATTCGACTTCATAGAACCCATTTGAAAGTCTGAAATTGTCTGCGCTATGTTGAGATCTAACAGAATATCTTTGCAGCTGCTGCTATCTGGCAGCTCCCTCGAGTTCCTCGAATATGAGTCTCAGCCGGGATGTCTCCACTTCGAACACTTATCAGGTGCATCACTTGAGCAACACGACGTCGGAGCACGGCGATTATTATGTGCACGAGCAGCACGAGCGTGAGCGAGCACGCTGGGCCAACTACAATGCACCACATCAGCAGCAGCAGCAACAGCAGCAAATGGCTCTTGGAGGAGGTGGAGTGGTGCCAACGCCAGGGTGGCTTAGTCGTGGGATGCATGATCTCAAGGATAGCGAGGATGATGTGCAGTCGGTGCAATCCTCATCCACCTATTTACGGGGACAGAATGCACCACTCGATGCTCAGACACTGGCTGAGCGCATGGATAAGCGTCGAAAGGCGGCAGAGTATCATAACGCAATTAAGAAGCAATTGCATGAAAGGGAGCTGATACGTAAGTGGGAGCTGGAGCGGCAGCGGCAGGAGGAACAGCTACAGGAGCAGCGGGTGCGTCGGCAGAAGCAAATGGAACAGGAGCGCTTGGAGTATGAGCGTAGGCAGCTGCAGCAGCGCGAAGAGGTGCAGCAGAAGAAACAGCAGGCCATGTTGGATGCGATTGCCAAGGCAGAGGTGGCAGCTAAGGTGGAGAAGCTCAAGAAGCGGCAGAAGCGCGTGCCGCCCTTGGAACAAGAGCAGCAGGATAAACCAGAGCTGCTGCAAGTGGTTTCCGTAGAGGAGGAGGAAGAGGAGGAGGAAATTGATTCACATACGCCACGTGTAGCTCCGACTCCCGCTGCAGTTCAGCCTACAGTTCCAGTTGCAGTTCCAGCTGCAGTTCCAGCTGCAGTTCCGGCTCCCTTGACGGAGGAGAAGGTTCTTATAGGCACGCCCATAAATCTCAGACGCACCATTTCCAAACCCATCAAGCCGCCAGCTCAAGAGGAAGCCACAACTAAGCCCACTGCTATGCTGCCTGAGGAGCAAGAGAATCTGGCATTGCTCATGCAGCCGGCAACATTAATTCCTTTGCCGGTGACTACTGATATTTTTGGACTACAAAATGCCATTGGAAATCTACAGATTGCCACCTATTTTATGCAGCAACCACAGATGAAAGTGGTGCCCTCACCCAACGCGGAACAAAGTTACTCCAAGGCGACCATGACGCAGCGCACAGAGACATCTATATGCACCGAGGATGGCTATCAGGCGGAAAAGGAGGAGGAGGATGAGGAGGAGCTGCGTTCCGCACGTACCGCGCTAGAAACAGCAAGTGGTTGTTTCTCGCCAGATTCCTTAGAGGTGCTCGATCAGGAGCAGAATAAACTAGCTCTAATACCGCTAAAAACACCACTAGATGTAGTAGGAGGAGGTGGAGAAACTGGAGGAGGGTCTTCTGTAAGCTTTAGGCAACGTAGTGGGAATGCTTTCCAAGCGGATGTAGAGACACAAACAGAGTTGCCACTCAATTGCGACTTGTGCCTTTTCCATGATAACTTTTACAAGGTGCTGCTAAAGCGTGAAGTATCCACCACAACCACCACGCAAACCTCAAAGACGCAGACGCAACCCGCCAAAGAATCCACAGCGGAGAAAGATCATGAGACAACCACAACAACCACTACAACTACTACAACTACATTTAAGGCCAAGAGCAAGGATAAAGATAAGACAAAGAAGCAGCAGAGCAAGGATAAGGATACTAACAAAATGGATGATCGTCCTAAATGGGGTGTCAATCGTCCTGTGGTGCAGTACGTCAAGGCCAGCGATCGAGATCCATTTTGCCTGCGCAAAAAGAAGAATCACACAGCGATAGTCAAGCCTCCCAGATCTCAATCCATGGACTCACGCCTGGATACTGTGGTGGTGCTGCCGGACCATGAATTAAATCCTGACGGAGAAGCTTCACTCATCCCAACCGACGATCATGAAGAGGAGGGTTTTCTCCTAAAGGCGCGTAATGTTTGCACCGAAATATTACCCATTAAAACGGATGAAAAGGGACGAATCTTTCTTAATTTCCGTGAGGCCAGCGCCATTATGAATGAGGATGAAATCAAGGATAAATTGAGGCAGAAATATTTCAACTTTGGACGTATTTTACCCAGACGCAGTTGGGCCTCGGCCACACAGCACGGTCTGCCCTTCAGTGTGACCGCAGCCACAGCCACAGCGCCGCCGGCTGCACCCACAGTCGGTGACTTGGCAGATGATTGAACCTAAATCCTAAAATTATCCAAAATACCGAACACTAAAGTACCAATACATATATATGTTTTTACCCAGCGCACCACACCAAATAATTAAACTCAAATACATTTTCCTTGTACTAGCATCAGGACATAAGATAATACAATAAACTTTTGGATAGATTGCGATAAAAAAATAATACAATAAAGTTTTAATAAGGGAAACGGGATGGGAGATCAAAGCATTGTCCTTTATACCATTCATCCAATTGTACTTTGTTTCTTTGGCATTGAAGAAGGTATCTCTGATCCCATGGAACTCCTATCGCATAGAGCTGCAAAATAGATCCAGAAATCTTTATAAAATTTTGAAGTTAGATATGGGTTTATAATCACATATCGAAAGCTGTCAAGATCGGTTTACTATATCATAAAGTTCCTATTTAAGCAATCAATGTAAAAGTTGTTTTAAAGAAAGCTTTTTGACTTCTAAACTATTTTGTTGTTTGCCATATTATATAGCCCCAATGGAAACAATTGGCCGAATAAATAAATTTAACAACAATTTTTAAATGTCTGAAACGCAACCTTTCCTTAATAGTTTTTTTTTTGTTTGTGCTTGTGCTTTAAGGATAATACATCTGAAACTGGAGAGGTGGCCAATCCTTAGTTCCACCAATATAAATTATGTTATTAGCCAAAAACTCCATTAATTTTATAGAACGATAAACCGCCTCTTGCTCCATTTAAAATATAAATGTATAAAAGTGGTGCAATTTAGGAAAGCTTCTTTTGATGTTAGCAACTTCTATGTCGACTTTAAGACGAGAGCTTTTCGCCTTCAAAGCGTAATACAAAAGGAAATTTTGAGAGCTTTTGTTGGGAATGTATTGCGGCGGCAGCTTAGCAACATCTATTAGCAACATTGTTGCCAAAGTTAACGCTGAAAGCTACAAATCACACAGATCTTGGCTTATTGTTCATGGTAAGTTAGCACCTTCTCCTATCCCCCTCTCTGCTCCTCTCCTCCTGTCGCTTCTGCGCTCCTCCTGTGCTTAGTTCCCAGTTTGAAGAACAATTCGTAAACCCAAACCCAAACCCAATGCCAGAGTCCCTGAAGCTGTTGGTGTTACACTTTCACAGAACTCAAAATGTCGTATTTCACGCAGTTTTACGAGCGTTCGCGTAAATTTATGCGAAAAATCGTAAATTATAAGCCGAAGGCATAGTCTATAGACCATATACAGATAGGTTTTAGCCATATAGCCGCAGCTTTAGCTTTAGCTATAGCCAAATTGAATGCTGCTGTGGGGCGTTACTCCAGGCCAAGCCTGGCCAGAGTTGCCAGAGTTACCAGAGTGGGCGCTGCATATTTCTGTTAATTAACGCATTTTGTGCGTTTCGTAATTATGAGATATTTTTCTCTTTTTTTTTTTGATGTTTTTTATTTTTATTTTGCCTTTCAGCCTGCTCTTAACTTTGGCCTCAGGTCTGTCTCTGTCTTGTTAACAACGGCCTGTCCCACTGTCCGGGCTGTCTGTATAACAATGCAACTGTTGAAGAATTAATAGCATGTGCTCTTGCAACCAGCTTAATACACTGTAAAAAATACAGAAAAATAAAAATAGTTAGAATCAAAGAACAACAAATATTTCAAGTTTATTATTCTAATTTTTATTTTGATTGTTAAGAATATTAATCCAGAATTTTCAAAATTTTTAATCAACAGATTACTTGGTTAGCTTACTTGTTTGATTTATATTCAAAGTTTCACTGGGTTATAAATCATATTTCTATGATATTATCTTTCATTATTATTATTATTATTTATATATATTATTATTCTTTTTAAGATAAATTATAACATACCATTTTTTTATTTTTATGATAGTTTTGAATTATTTGAATTTTCTTTATATAAAATTATATACAATCTGCCATTAAGTAAATAAAAAATTTTAATACCAAACAATTCTTAAAAATATCTGTTAATGTTTTTCAATTCATATTAAAATGAACTATTTAATATTTATAATATTTAATATTATTTATATCGACTATTTCAGTAATGCAAAATTGGTCTTTTGGCTATTTTGAAAACCCTTTTCACTGTCGTCTATTGAGTTTCCCTGAGTGTAGCTGGTGAAACGAAGCCAAGGTGCTACCTAACAAGTTCAATGCCTCAATGCCTCGAACCTATTAAAATTGACCTTAGCTGCATTTGGCTTTTCCTATGCATTTTGGCCAAACAAAGCGCACAAAGCCCAACATAATAGACTTTAAAAAAGGTAAAAAAGTTCTCATTCGTGTTCTAGTTTCAGAGCCAATTGCATGTTGCAAGTTGCGAAGTTGAGAAGTTGAGAAGTTGCCACTGATTTCGAGTCCAATGTCACGAGAGTGTGAGTGTGCGACGAGTATAACAATTGCCTTTTTTTTTTTTTTTTTTTTTTTGGGCTCCTAGTTAGGTACCCTTGAACGTATGCCAAATCAAAACACCTTTTGACTGCTTGATTAATGATGTAACATTCGAAATTCAGCCATGGCTAGGAATAAACTCATACATTGCCTTAACCCGTTCTCGAATTGCACTCGATATTTATTATTTCAGTTTCAGTTTCAGCTCAGTTTCAGCTCAGCTTCAGCTTCAGTTTCTTTTTGGGCTGCTGAACCACAAAATGTGACAGGCAGGCCTAAACAAAGGCATAATTAATGACAATGCGGTGACATAATCAATAGAACAGAGCAACAGAAGAACTCTGAAGTGGGCCTAAGGTTTGCAGACTTGAAATCTATCAAGAAACTGCCTAATTTAAGTCGACTTCATCTGCTCAGCAAAGCGTTAAGTGCTGCTTTTGTTCAATGATTTTTTGCATGATTAATGAATCCATGAAATTTTTATCCTAAGGTAGTTCAAGTAGTTGCACATTTGGCAACTGTTTTCTAATTGTTTTTGGGCCGAGCAGAGCAGAGAGTTCCATTTGTTGTGACAACTCTCTGCCTACTGGCAGTAGAGCAACCGTTGAGGATCGGTTGAGGATCTATTCGTGATCCGCTCCTCATTTGTCATTTCCACTGAGCGACTGGGCGACTGAGCGACTGATCGACTGAGGATCCCAGGCAGCTGTCTCTTGAAAACTGTTTTTTCTTTTTGTTATTTTCCTTTGTTTTAATATGCAGACTGCATATCTAGCTTGATTTTTCAGTTAGTTTTCTTTCACATTTCTCGTTTTTTTTTGTCGTTTTTTTTTCGATTTTTGATGGGCTAAGCCCACCTAGCGCAGTTCCCGAACGGAAATCACATACGACACAACATAAAGCATAAAATGCCAGGCACTGGTCAATGAATCTCCATAAATTTTGTAACTTTTTTTTTTTTTCTTGTATTGTATTTATTTTATATATTTTTTGATTATGCTATGTGTCTCGGGTTTATGGGTAATTTATGAATGCCTCGCTTATCATGTGAGCTGAATAATTGAAATTGCATTTTATGGCTTTTCTTCATTTTATAATCTTTATATTGCATTTAATCAATCAATTTGTAACAGGTTCGGCTGGCTATTGACCTTAGTAAGGCTCCTTAATAATGGCATAAATATATTGCTGGAAATTAAATGTTCAGAGTTAGTTTCCGCTCTCAAATTCCAAGTGAAGTTATTATTTTATCAATTATTAAGCTTACAAAATATAGCTATTAGAAAAGCTTTTCTTTCCAATCAGTTCAGTTTTATGGACGTTATCAGTTAAGAAAAATGTAAATAGACCAACTAATAATTAGACCATGCTCCAATTAGTGAGCGGCTCGCGTTGCCAGATCAGTTTTTAACAGCTTAATGGTCCTCCTGAATGGTGTGACCGTTTGGCCAGTAATCGGAAAATACTATTTTCAAAAGCTTTAATATGGTAATACTGTTTTAATCGACGGACGTTTCAATAAAATCAACAAACTCCACGCGGAGTTAACCTTTTTCTGAGGCCACCTTTTTAGTTCATAAAAAACTAGTTGATCGAAGCTGGCTATTTTCCAATAGTTTTCTCACTAGGTCTGTGAAAATTGAATGTATTCTGGTGTTAGCTTTCGATTATTAGAATACATTAAATAAAAAAGACAATTTTCAATGGAGGATACAACTCAACACTCAACGGAATTGCCGCCTGAACTGGGTGTAGTCACAAGAAAGGAAGAAACCATAATGAAGACTACTACAGTGGACACGGTGGCGATGTTCCACCAGTTCGATCTTGTGACATTCACTGCACAATACAGCATATGCTGCCTAGCACCAGAAACAACTGCAGTGAGTAACGAGTACAACATATTTATTGTGGACGAATAAGGACCAAACACTTCAGCTCGGATATTAAGGACATTGTAAGGACAATAACAATCGAAAATACCAAATGTAAGCCAACTTTCTGCATTTGAATAAAGTTGCCGACACTTAATCGTAATCCTGCAGCAAACAACACCAAAAGATGACCGTCTCTTTCCAGCAGCTTTCATTATTCCGCCAAGAAACAGCAAAAACAGTTTAGATTATAGGTAAGTCGAAATAGCAATACCAACATTTTCAACCCGCTAAAAGAGCCGCAAAATTTTTCCAGTTTCATTCCAGTTCTTCCCAAAGAAACTACCAATTTTGGCAGAAGAACGGACGACCAATCACCACCAATATGGAACTAAACTCAATAAGCGAAGCTGGAACAGAATACGATGCCTTAAATCCTGGATCTGAATGAAGCCCTTCCACATTTTTAATATAAATTTTATTAAATTTGTTGAATAACGCTTTTAAAATAATTAACTGTCCCTTTTTAATGCTGAATTGTTCTTTTATTTCTTATAGAGCCAACTTATAAGCCATTTTTGTAAGCGCCAAGTAGTCTTAATTGGCTAAGGCTTGGTTTTGTTTCCTAGCTGAGAGTATTATAACTTTGTCCCCAAATCTGTAATACAATATTATTGGTCAGGACGACGAGCCGAGTTGATATATCCACCTCCGTCTGCCCGTCTGTTTATATTCCAACAAGTCTCTCAGTTTTTGAGCCAGGTGAATAAAATTTGGTATGGAGCCTTCTTTTTGCTGCAAGCAGCACATATGTCAGAACCGGGCGGATCGGACAACTATATCATATAGCTCCCTTAGAAACAATCGGTTCAAAAGTTGTTCAATGGAAAACTTTTTATTTCCCAAGATATTTTGACTAAATTTACAAGTTATATGGAAAAGTGTAATTTCTAAACGTACACCAGAAATCATTAAGATCGTATTTCTATATCAAATAGCTCTGCAAGGGTATGTAATCTTCGGCGCAGAAAATAGCCTTTCCTCACTAGTTTTTTCTACAGTTTACTCAGAAAAAATATTACAGACAAGCACCAAACCTCACCCATATTATAAATATCTTTAAAGATGTCTTCTGGTCAGGTAATAAAACTATAACAATATTTTTCGTTGGAAATATACTCCACATAATTTTTATACACTTGTAGGGTCACAACTTTTCAAAGGGTATTATAATTTCATCACGAAATGTTTTGAGGATGGCATCCCCAATCACCATTTGCTTGGACTGTAAACTTATCCATTGAGGTATACACTATCACCATTTACTTGGATTGTAAGCTTATATTCTTGACTAAGCTGACGAGACGAATCGATATGGCCCTGCCGAACTGTCCGTCTGTCGACTGTCTATGCCAAACTGTCTCTTTGTTTTGGAGCTAGGTGTAGATGAATCACAGTCGGATCGAACAACTATATAGCTAAATATATTTATGTATATATATAAATATATATATTGAAAGGAACAATCGATCTAAAATTTGTTGTTTGTCGCTCATTGCATTCCAAAAATGTTTAAGATCGGATTACTATAACATATAGGTGCCATAGGAACAATCGGTCAAATAAATGAGCTTTACTCCAGTCTGGAAGGGTGTACAAACTTCGGCCACTAGTTCAACTTTCAATAGCTAAAAGACTTAAAGATATTATATGTATTCAAATTTTGTGGTCTTAACCATCTGCATTAAATAATTTGAAAACATGAAAATGTTAAGTATTTTAAAAATATTATTTTGAATTAATCCGCATTTAAGATATTTCAATTCAATTCAATTCAACTAATCTCCACAAATGTCTTTTAAATCGAAAGAAATTCGCTTGATTTGACCAACGCCTACGTTGGGACTCTTTTTGTAGGAAATTTAGAGTCGAGAGAGGGAGAAATTCATCTGGAATTGAGCAGCTGTACTTTTTGGAAAATTTCAAATCTTTCATGGCCACACTTGATTAATTTCATAAAAGGATTAAAAGTGTCAGCCGTTATTAGATAACTTCCGTATATAATCTAGATATCCTACAGATGATGAAGTCATCAGGCAGGGAGGCAGCCAGCCAGCCAGGCAGTCAGTTTTGCCGGTTTAGTTCTGCGTGTCGGATGCTGAGCAGGAAATTGACATTTATCACACATATATTTCTTCCTCTCGGCTCTCAGTTCTCTACTTTTTCTCTGATTCTCCACTTTACTTTGTTTTTATGATCTTTTTTTTTTGTTTTGCCTTGCTTTGCTTTGCTCTGCTCATTTTTTATTCGCGCACACGTCCCCGTTTTATTGTCATAGTCTTGAATGCCAGACAATACACTCGTATATCCTATATCCTGTTTTGTTCTGTTCTGTTCCCGTTTCAATTGCCCTTCTTTTCCTCCCTTGCTTTATAGGGCGAGCTGTGGTGATTCGCGCCAGTCGTCATCATTATCATAATTAATGTGACTTAATCAAGAATAATGTACGCCAAGTTTTTCTCTTCTAATCAAGTTGTTAGCGCTAAAGAAGCAGGAAAAACTTGACTGAACCCTTTTTTTCTTTTTTTCACTCTCCTCTCAAAGGAGCAAAAAGGAGCTCGCAAACCGTTGCAAATGCGGTCAACCGCAGTTGTGTTTCCAGGGGTGAAGGTCAACCTTTCAGCTTGAGACAAAAGGGAAAATGAAGCAAACAAAATAATAAATATATTTGCATATTACCATAAAAATCAAATGAAAATTCTCTTCAAGCGCATGTCCTGCCTAAAGATTTATGTAGCATATAAAAAAAAAACAAAAAGATAGAAAAGGAAAAGCCATTAAAATTGTTTTTAAAAAGTCAAGAAAATCAAGACTTGAGACTAGGAAAATGAATGTAGGAAAAATGCAGCTTGTTTGCTAAAGGCCACTGAAAAATTCTTCTTTAAAAACAACTTTTGTATCTGTTACTTTATTTTCAATACTCTGGTCGGGTTCTTTAGCCAGTTCAGTTTTGGATACAGGATATAAAAGCCTAGTTAATGAATCAGTTAAATGCTCTACTCAAAATGAGATCAGATCAATGCTGCAGGCTTCATTTATCCAAAACACAAATCTGAGCATATCCCTCTTAGCCAATTCTGCTCTCAACAACAGCATTTTTTTCTATATCTTGAATCCATTTGAATATCCTCTAGCTTTTTTTCAGGGCACACAAATGTAGTTTATATGCCAAGGGAATTCTCTAATAAATATTGCTCTCCAGTGATAACAGCAGCTATCCCATTTTCCAGTTATCCTGCTGGCTCCTGTGGCAGTAGCCCTCTGCTTCTGCCTCTGCTCATTATGCGGACATTGTTGTGGTCGCTGTGACATTCGCACGAATCGAGTGTGTGTGAGTTGTGTGTGTGATCCTTATCAGATGTTTTGTAGACA
Source organism: Drosophila repletoides (assembly GCA_018150835.1). NCBI lineage: Eukaryota > Metazoa > Arthropoda > Insecta > Diptera > Drosophilidae > Drosophila > Drosophila repletoides. The sequence continues at coordinate 6,030,434 of JAECWQ010000231.1, forward strand.
ATATCTCAGTACCAGGAACTAGACATCAGTATTATTTGTAAGAGTATTTGTGGCCTGCCAATACGGACTACTGTGTGTTCTCGGTCTGTCTCTCTCGCTGTGTGCTTCCTTTACAGACTTATCGCACATGTTGACACATTAATGTCCTTGTGAATGTGAGGCCCAGGATTGATTCTAATCAGCGTTACTAACAGGAATCGTGTCGAACCTTAGAATATATTGCATTAATTTTCAAACTCACGATTAATACGATTGTTCTGGTATAGTCGAATGCGGGACTCGGGTTCGAATTGATGCGCACTTCCTCGATCGATGCCTGCGATAAGCTGTTAGAGGTGTGAAAAGACTTTGATTGAATTTTGATTGGACGTGTGTGTGAGAGTGTGTGTGGCAACTGTACCTACTGTAAAATAATGTATCCTATCTGGTATCCCAGTTTAATTGGCGGGCGTTTCCTTAGCCCTCAGCTGCCTCAGAGAGCTAGCTGTACATAAACAGATCATAACAATTGTTGTATGGCGTCTGGCAGCTTGCCAGCAATTTATCATTCTCCTAACTGGCAACTACTCTCTATAGAATCCATAGAGAGACAATAAACGAAGGACGCATCTTTTGTGTGTGCCCTGTATTCCCATTCGAGGCCTCTCCTACTAAACAGACTCGTAAACAGTGACTCACAGTGCCTTCTCTTCAGTCTTTTGGCCGTCATATAAACATCAAAAATGTTCTTTTTATTTAGATTCTGTTTCCCAGCTCTTGAATTTTTATTGGTGTCCTGATTTCCAACTGTGTAGCTTGTTATTGATTATAATATAGAGTTTTTTCTGTCTCTCTGTCTGTCTGGCTGTCTGCCTGTCTTATCGTGGGTTTTTGTTATTTCATGTTTTTTGCCCCGGGGCGTTAATAAAAAATGAATTAGTGCATCAGGATTTGAGTTTGGGAATTTATTCAGGTACCACTACGCTTGCTACACATTTCTTGACTTCTTTTAAATGATTTATTATCAATCGTAAATAGCTGTTGAGTATGGCCAGGCAACGGGGCAATGGGGCAACAAAAGAGTGTAGATTTTATAGCTCGATAAAAATCAAAATAAAAATTTCCGACTGCCTTAACATTTTCAATACCTTTTTTTCCTCTCAGCAGTTGCATTAATTTTCTCTCATTTTGTGCAAGTTTTTCCTGAACTTTAAACAGTTTCCCATTCACATTCGCCTTTGTTGATTTTCTCTATAAACTTCCCTGTGAAGAGAGACTGAGCGGAGTTTACTTCCTCACTTAGCACTTGGAATCGGGACAGCAGTCGCTAGTTTAGTCCAAATAACATCAAAATATTATTATTTGTTTTGGTTTGTTTCTGTTTCTGTTTTTGATTTTGTTTTTGGTCTTTGTTTTATGTGTCGAAACCAAATTTTAATAATGTTAATTTGTTGCGTTTCATGGGATTTGATATTTATGGCTTCTGCTCCGCGTCTATCTTTATCTTTCGGCTTATGTTTCTGTTTCTGTTTCGGTTTCGGATTCGCTGTAATTATAAGCAAAAGTCACACAGGGTGTGGTAAACCACACAGATCTCAGCCTGTGGTCCACTGATCAGGGCGTTTGTCCAAGCAAAGAGGCGTTAATTGTTTGATATGGGGCTTAGTTCAGACTAAATATTCAATATTTAATACTCTTGCAGTCAATGAATCTCTACCAGAGACAAAATTGGGGAGAGGAAGTGTGATTTTGGGGCTTTCGTCTGGAATTGGGAAGTTTCGCTTAGCCAAATAGGCAAACAAAACATTGTTCTGGAATGGGAAATAAAGCGCGATGCTAGGTTCAATTTAGGAAAGGGTATAGGAATATCTATGAAAGAGGCAAAACTATAAGCCCAATAATAGAATACAGTTTCATATTATTTTATTTGAAGAACTGAATTTATAAAAACATAAATTGAATACTATTAAAAGAGACAATTTCACAAAAATTTACTTAAGTTAAATATGGTAATAAATTGTATAGAAAATGACTCTAAAATACGTTGGATTTCAGAGAAAAACAAAATATTTTATAATTTCTATATCCTTTAAGAGGGTAGAAGACGGCATCTTCGTCTCCATAAAGTATATATTTTATAGGAGCAGTATATTTCGGATGAGATAACTATATCGTGAAACTGCCATAGAAGGAAGCCATCATTTTGAAAAGTTGCTCTATAGAAAACTCTTTTATATCTCAAGATTTCTAAAGGAATCTTACAAGTTAAATGGCATCCAAATATGATCAAGATCTGTCTACTATATCATATAGTTGCTATGGGGGCAGTCGGTCAAAAGAAATACATTAAACAAGCTGTAAGAGTATGAAATCTTCGGCTCGTCTTCCTCTATAAAATGGTCAGTTAAGTGATATACTATAATACAATAGAGTATCCCGATTGAGATGAGTTTTTGACGCTAAACTGTAAGTATTAAAATATGAGTCACACTATATAAATTTGGACTCAAATTAAACCAACTCTTAAAACTTTGAAATACAGGAAAGAAGTTAATAGACATACTCTCTAAAGGCAGCTAAGCTAAACTCCCAAATGGTTTCTGATTTGCCTGATTACCGCAAAGATGCTCTTGTCGAAGAGTTCCATCAATTTCCTGACTCATTCTGTGAGTATTCTTCTGCCCAGCAACTGGTTAAGTGTGTCAACTAAAGACTCACTTTTTATTTGCTGTTTGTTATACCCTTGTTTTTTGAGTCTTTTCAGTATTTTCAGTTAGTTTCAATGAAAATGACTTAACACTAACCCAATGACCCAATAGACAAGTTCTTTACAAGAGACTTTACATAGAATTTATAAGATTTGGTGTTTTTCTAATGTTGTGTAGAGTCGTCTGGGGGTAATTATAACGCTAAATCAGCTAAGCCACGACCATTGTTCAGGCACAGAATCTTAAGATATGCGCACTTAGATAAACCTGAGTCGTACAATGGCAACACTGACAACAGCAACAGCAACAGCAACAACAACAACCACAAAACGTGCATTATAATTATTTTCATAATAAACTTGACAGAATTATAGTTTTTAGCAATTAAATATAAACAGACAACAGACAACATACAGCAACAGCAACAACAACAAAATAGCAACAATTATGTGAATAAACCAACGAAAAGACGCGCAGACCCGGTAAGACCTGCTGCTGCTGCATCAATAACAACAACAACAACAACAGCAAAAAAATAGAAATTTTTTATTTAGAAAAATAAAAAAATTAATACTAAATTGTGCAAACTGTATGAAGCTGCTGCGGCTGCTGCTGCCTTTTCAAGGCTAAAGTTTAAAGAACATGTTCGTGCTGCTTGTCAATATTTGACGATGATGAGTCTGAATTTAAGTCTTGATGCTCTTGGTTCCAGCTGTCGGACTTCTTCTTCTCAGCCGTCTTCATCTTCTTCTCAGTCGTCGCATAATTAATGACTAACATTCGGCCCAGGCGTAGTCAGTCAAACTCGCGCTTCATCTAACGTTCAAATTTCTATGTGTGATTGATAACCCACAAATGATGCAAACCTGCTTCAACTTGTTCGCTTTTCGTGTTATTTTTTACTTTTTTCTTCGTCTTTTTGTCGTTTCTATATACACTTGCTAAGGGTATATATTATAGACCTCTAAAGTAAGGTGCAACGCCTTGGAAGATAGCCAGTCCCAGTCCTTAGGAACTCTGTCAGTCTTGAAGCATTCCCTAGGAAACTTGATAAAACTTGTTCCTTTTATATAAATATTATTATATTATCTACTTACTTATTTTACAATTCTAGCTCCATATACAACGCTGTGAATGATAAATTCTACCCGTCTCGGAGAAGTCTGCCAATGGCGGAGCTGTTGTATTTCTATATTAATATTATAATTTTGGAACAATGTCAGTCAATAATAATCTGATTATAAGAATTTATGCTTTTTAATGCACAGAATTTTAGTTTTTTTCCAAAACAATATTCGAATATATTTGCTTAAGATCTCTATAATTGAAACAATATTGTTTTAAAGTAGTCTACTCTATTTTATTGGTGTAAGATGAATAAATTATAATAATAATATTAATAAAATTGTAGAATTGTTTACAACTTATTTTAGCAACACATTTGACACCTAAAACATTAAAACAATTTTTGTATATTAAAAATGTATAATATTTTTAACAAGAATCTTACGAAATTTGTGATGGAAACAAAAAGGTAAAGTATTTAAAAAAATTCAAAATTTATTATAATGAAACTCCTTAAGTATTTAACAAATGTAAAAAAAATTAATCTCAAAATTTATTATATATTGTATTTATTATAATTATACTCCTGAATCTGTCCAATTTCATAAGAATTCGAAGGAGAATGACGGCATTTCGATCGTCTAAGAAAATATTATGAAGTTTTTTAAGGTGAGCTACAAACATTTAGCTCACCATGTGAATACTCTGCGATCAATGTTAGTGTATTAAATCGTCGTCATGCACTGCCTTTGAATTCTTTCTGGTTTTCTTTTTATGTCCGGGGCCTGCAGGAGTGGCCGCTGCTTTGAGAATCAATCAACAGAACGAGTGCTGCGACGACGAGTTCAGCTGAGCTGCGCTGAGTTGGGCTGAGCTGATCAGAGTTTCAGTTTGCAAAAATATTCAAATTTTCGCCCAAGTCAGGTTGGGTTGGAAGCAGAACAAGATGAAGAAGAAGCAGAGAGCGACAAGTGCATTTATAAGACAAAAGACTTAAATAGGCAACAAACTGGCTTGGGTTGGTGGGAATCAAATACGTTTGTGTGGTCTTTATTTTTTTTTTTCCAACTTGAGTTGAGTTTCATTTTTTTTTTTGTGGTACATTTTTCGTTTTAATTAACAGCTTTACAGCACAACGTTTTCAACGGTGAAATCTTTGGGGTCGGCACCACCGAACCGCCCATTAACATAAGACATTCGATTACCCCTCTCTCTGCCCCTGCTCTGCTCTCTGTGCCGTCTGCTCTTTTGGCTTCATATATGGCCACAATAAATGCACAGTGAAAATTAACACGCTTTTCAATTCACGCTCACCTCTGTCCCTCTGTCTCCCCATCTTTCTATATATGTATATTTGTATACCCTACACAAGATCCATCGATCCACCGATCCACCTATCCAGCGAGACCTTAGACCCACCGCGGTGTTTGTCATATGAAATATGCAAATGCAGTCGATCTCAGTTAGTTTTTTGTTTGTCAAATTTATAATATTTTACGGGTGTTAACTTTATGCGGAAATGTTATAAACGTTTTATGCTTGTGTGAACCAATAATTGCTTCTAGATAATTTCCAATGCTCCGTGAAGACTCAACATTTTAGAGGCTGAACTGAACTGAACTGAACTGGTTGATGCGGCAGTCAAGTCATCAAATCATTTATTTAGTTCCATTTACACAATTTAAACGCATATTTGTTAAATGCTTCATAAAGTCTCTTAAAATGGAATATTTGATTTTTATTATTTTAGTTTCGGAAATTTTCTTCCACGATTAACATAAGCCTCTAGGCCTATTAAACGTTCTTTTTATGTATTTTTTTTTCTATTTTAGACTGAACTCAATTCGATTGCGGATTTCTAATACGAATTATCACTTTTATTTGTCATTTTATATACCCTTGCAAAGGGTATTATAAGTTTGTAAAGAAATATGTTTTGAAGGAAGTATATCTGACCCTACATACTCTTTATGTATAATATTGATCAGGAAGATGAGACCAGTCATCTGTGACTTCAAACTCTCTTTTCGAGATTCGTGAAAAAATTTATACATACTAAAAACTATTGAGACCAAACGACTATATATCATATAGCTGTAGTAGAAAGGAAGAATCGGTCAAAATGAGTTTCACAATTCTGAATTTCTTATTCTAGTCCGAAAGGGTATGTTATCTTTGGCGAGTCGAAGATAACCTTTCCTTTCTATATTAGTTTTTATTTTGGACTGAACTCGATTCCCTTGCGAATTTCTAATGCAATTCCTTAGCATTATTTTTATTTATTTTTTATGTAATTGTGTGTAAAAGAGATAAAAGAAATATTTGTATAAAGATTGAGTAACAAAATAAATTTTTCTCTTCAAATTTACTGCACATTTTTAGATGAGACTTAAAACTAAAGGGCATTGCAGGGTTGGGTTTACTTTTATTAACTAATTCCCAGAATGGTTTTTCTTCAGATTTTCTATATATTTTTTTATCTATTTTGTTTCCAAAAATTTCTTACCCTTGGCTAAAATATCTTTTGTATGGTTTTGAGATTCATCGCTATAAAATATCTTTTACTTTTTTTCGAAACTTTCTTCCGCATTTCGTTAGATTTATGCCAAACCTCCTGTCCACCCCGCGAACTACTACAATAAATAGGTGAATAACGGAGCAATTTCTTATGTTTTCAGCACAATAATTTTGACATAAATTGCCCCTGGTTTGCCCTCCTTTCGCAGCAATTTGGCACATTTGTGAAACTTCCCCTAACATTTGTATGGCAATTCGTACCTTTTGTATTAGTTTCTGACATATTTATGGCATTTTGCGGTTAAGTAATGCCCCCTGGTTAACTGTTAACCTCTACAGTATACTCATACATATTTATATATATATATATATATATATATATATGGTGATATAGGGAACTGGAGTCTGGAGGAAATTGTTGGCATTGTTCGCATTGTTCTGCGCATTTGTCAAGAGTCAAAATATTTATTGAGTTCAACTGGTTTTTGGTCAGGTCCAGGGCAGAATTCGGAACGAAGAACTCAGCACGAAGAACTGAGAACTCAGAACTTAGGGCACTGAGGGAATTGCGGGATCTGGGAATCTTCTGATCTTCTGATCTTAAGCCCTACCCACAGAGATGTGAGACGTGTGCCAAAAAAATTATGCGAAACGCTCTGATAAATGGTATGAGCGTAAAATTTTGTCGCTTTTCGCTGATCTAGATAAATGCATTTGAATTTGCATGTTTTATTAAGAAATTTATTAACACAGAGTCGCTCACACTCAAACACACACACACGCTCCCTCAAGAGCAATTCCAATTCCATTTCTCAGCTCCAAATTCAAGTCCAAGTCCAAGTCCAACTCCAAGGATCGTTCTGGTTGGTATTTCAACCTTTTCATTGTCTCGCTGCCTCGTTTCGTTATAAATTATGCACTTAAGTTGAGGGTGTTTTCATTATATGGATAAAGTTCGATGGTGACTCTGCCACAGAGCGCAGGAGGCAAACGTTTTGGCACTTTTATACCCTTTCCTTTGAGGTATATTGCTAACTGACATGTCCTAAAATATATATAGCTTCTAAGATAAAATATTCCTCAAAGGTCAAAGCGTTTTTAATGAAAATTATGGGTTAATTTCGAAATAAAAAACCAAATTTGCAGGCACATTAAAATGGCTCCCTTAAGGACAAATACAAACAAGGAATATATACATATGTCACTTTTCCAAGAGGCCTCTGAGAGATATTTGATATAAAATTATTTTTGATTCCTGGTTAAAAGTTTTCAAAATGAATAGATTAAATTTCATTTAAATATTGAATTTAAGGTAGCGAATTTCAATCATTGAGAAGATATTTAACTTAAGGTTATTAAAAAATTTTCTAAATGGATTGATCTAAATATTATACAATTAAAGCAGCGAATTTTATTAAGAAATATAAATTAAAGTTGGATTGGAAAAATGATCTTTGAGTGAAGCTGAAATCTAACTAAAATCAGCTTTTATAATGACTATAAGGTTAAGTTGAGTTTATTAATGTTCTCTATAGAAATAAATATTGATTAAAGAGTATTTAAAATTTGGCACTTTTTGAAAAATAAGAATTTATTTCAGTTGTATTTCTGTATGGTTATTTTCTGTGTGGTTATTTTGTGAGTCTGTGTGTGGAGTGTCTGGTCGTCCGTCTGCTCCGTCCGTCTGTCTGTTCTTCATTTTTCAACGCCTGGGATGGTCCAGGGTCTCATCTGCGTCGGTCGTCGCCGCCCGCCCGCTGTGCGAGTGACACTGACACTTGAGTAGATGTTTTGCGGTTGATAAAATCAAGAGCAAACAAGGCAAAAGGCAAAAAACATACGGCACAAGGCACAAAACACTCACTGGGCATACGAAGTGGAACTCTGGAACTGGAATTGGGTACCCAACTTTCAGTATTATTATTATTATTTTTTTGATATTTTTTTTTTTATTTTGGGGTAGTGAAACTGTGACACAGCGAGGTCCTTTCGCCGCCGATTTTTTTCTTTTTTTACTAATGGTGTGACAAATTTTAAACAAGTAATTTCTGCATGTTGTTTATGAGCATCGCCATCGCCATCGCCGTAGCCAGAGCCAGAGCATCACATCGCATCGCATCGGATCGCATCGATCTGTGTGTGCTCAACGGGAGAGGGAATAAACAGATTCATATATATATATATAAATACGAGTGTATATTCCCCCGAAGTTCATAATAAAATTTATGAGCAATGCGAGAAAAACGATGAAGAAAAACAGAAGAAGAAGAAGAGGAGAAGGAGGAGGAGGAGGGGGAAAAAAATATAACTTGTTGGGCGTTAATTTCAGATGAAATTGACTTGAGCAAGCTACGATTATTGAACTCTGTTTAAAAATCTATAACAACTCATCAGGTTTACGATAGTCTGCTCGATGCTTATCGCCTGACAATATAACGCTTCATTATAGTAAATCATAATTTCTACTCTGCAGCCATACGCCATACAGCCATACAGCCATACAGCCATACAGCTCCACCGACTGACTCCTACAGCGACCCAGGGGGGAATCGAGACTCTATGTGGGGAACCACTCTCTAAACTATGAGAAGATATTGTCTGAACGGCGCTGGGCTGACAATGAGTGTGTGGGCCAGTTAAGTTTTCTCTTTAGACATAAATGCAGCCGTTTACAACATATTACATATTATATTATAGCGCCAGTGCAGCACACTTGAAAAAAAACCAGACACTTTAAGGGTTAGCTCAAGAATGGAGCTAATTAAATTAAACTGAGCGAATTATAGCGCCAGCGATACACATCTAAAAAAAGTAACACTTTTAGCTCAAGAATTGACTGTATTGAATTCTAGATAATATTTACTATTAACTATAAACATTTATTCTATAAAAAATATTTAAATTTAACTATGAAAGATTCGAAAATTTCTATATATTTTTATTGCTTTGCAGAGTTTATCACAACTTTGCCTCTAAATGTTTATTACTTTAAAGCAGGCTTCTTTGACTGCACACAGGTTATATATTATTGATCAGGACGACAGAACTGAAGCTTATATAGCCATGTCCGTCTGGATGTCCATACATCCGTCTGACTGCTTCTATGCCAACTTATCTCTTAGTTTTTGAGCTAGGTGAATAAAACTTGGCAGCCTTCTTTTCGTTGCAGCAGGCAATACTCATGTCGGACTACTATAGTATATAGCTGCCATAGGAACAATCGGACCAGAGAGTATTGTATGGAAAATTTGTTGCTGCTCAAGATATATTTAAAAAACTAACAAGTTAGAAATAATCAAGTTCAAAAAATATTTAAAATTTTTATTATTGTTTTAATATTTTCTTCTTTTTTTTTTGCACCATCAATTTAATTACCTATATAAATATATTTGCATTTTTGTTTATACGAAATTTGATTTTGAGTAATACAAAACAGTTTTTCTTCTCTATGCATGTTCCCAGTTCCAGAAAAAGTCAGGTGTTAAATTGTTTTAGGATTTGGTATGCTTTTTTTTCGTGTGTAGGAAACTGAACTCTAAATCTTTAACGAAAACTTTTCAGCTATGATCTTGAGGTTCTGCTCAGTTCAGTTCTCAGTTCTCAGTTCCAGATACAGATACACCAGCTCAAAAGATGCCAATCAGTGAGGCTGCTGGATGCAGAGATGCTGAATGCTGCAGCTCGTTACCTCCAAAGTTGTCTCATTTTCATTTTTCAGTTTCAGTTTCGTCTGTCGTCCGTCGTCCGTCGTCTGCGTCTCGAACGTCGTCGACATTGACGACTTTGTTGATAATTTTGATTTTATTATGTTAATAAAATGTTATGGTTTAAAATGTTCAGCATTCAGTCAGTCAGTGGCTGCAGCTGTGGTTGACTCTGGTTCGTTGTTGTGGTGCTTGTGGTGCTGGTGGTGCCACATGGGTTCTCTTAGTATGTCGTCTGTGCCTCATAACTCATTAGTGACAATATCTCCAGCGAGTGGGTTAACTGATTTCGATAATTTTCATGTTCTCCCTCTATCTCTCTCTCTCTCTCTCGCTCCTCTTTTTTTTCTCTCTGTTAATTGGATTAAATATCTGGCCATGGCAATTTTGCAGTAGCCTCTCAAAGCAGCTCTCGAAGCTCTTCCAAATATGCACATTGATTTGAATCGTTACTGTTCTCTGTTCTCTGTTTTCTGTTCTCCGATTTCGATTTCGATTCTGATTCTGATTCTGAGTCTGATTCAGATTCATTTGGGTTTGTTTCTCCACTTTTATAGCCTGTTCCATGGCGCTCTGTTCGCTGTCATGTTAATAGCATTCGTAATATGCGTTTTAATTAGTCTGAACGACTTGTGGGGGGTCTGGCTGGGGCATAAAAAATAAAGCTTCTCAACTGATTAATGCTGCATTTCTCTGGGATATTACCTCTTTGCTTTATTATCCTCCATTGTGGCTCAGTAATTTAAATAGGGGAGCGGCATGGTGAGGTATTTGTTCCACGAGATATTCTTGGTGTTAAAACTGCTAAGCTGTTTATTTAAAATTACATTTTTTTTATATATCAATTTCACATTTTCGTATTTTATTTATTTCAGACTTCGACTGTTTCTTTTATTACAAATATATCAATATTTTATCTACTTACAATTATGGCTTAAAAGGAGCCTTACCCCAGTTAAACTCTAACTGAAATTTTTATTTTTGATAACGGAAATATATGAACATTTTTCTTACAATTAATTTATTCCTTTACTTTATTTAACATACCTTTCCTTTTTCTTCACATTTTTCCTGAGCTTTCTGAATCTTAATTTCCACACAAATTTTCATCATTAATTTAATTTTCTACTTCCACAATAATTTACAAATTAAATTGGTTTATTTTATTTATTTACATTAATTAAATTGTCAAAGTGTCAACAGCATTGATTTTAGGTAAATAAATAAATTAATTAAAACTATTAAAGGCGCTTCAACGTATGAAAACTGATTTTCTTGGAGCTCGCTAAGATTACGAAACATTTTATGGAATTTTATGTTATTTGCTTAGCCCACCGAATTGGCTTGAAATCGAAAACCTCCTACTCAAACTTCAAGGTAAACTTTGATATCGAACTCTGCTCCAAAAAACCTAAAAAAATAAGCTACAAAAATCGCTGAAACTTAAACATAATGCAATTACTTAAAACTGTACCATGGCCAGAGCAGAGCAAGGCGCACTGTTAAAACAGGACACGCCCATCGAGACGGCGGTTACAGCAAAAGGTCGGACCAAAAAGCAAAAAAAAAAAAACCTCAGCTTGGAGGTTTTAAGTTGGATCCGAATCATCCGCAAGCGCCTCGATGGAGGCTGCTGCAGCGCAACAAAAACAAAAACAACAAAAAAAAATCTCTCTCTTAATGTAGATCATCTTGCGGCGCTGAGACGCTGAGCCGACGATCGATTGATCGTTGGAAAGGGGCTCAGGTGGGGCAGGTGGAACGGGGGCAGGCAACGCAGCAGCGGCCATGTGAAATGCATGAATTGCGGCAAAAAGGCCAAAATTAAGTGTATTTTGCTGCAATAAAAGCAACAACAACAACAACAGCAACAAAATTGAATGCTTCGCTTTGCACTCGAGCCAAAAAACCACAAAAACAAAAAGTGGGTGGAATAATGGGCGGCTATGCGAATTTGCTCAGTGCATGATTATAGCGTAGATTACAAAAAAAAAAAACAAAACCAAAAAAACAACAAAAAAAAACTACAGTCGGGGGTCTGAGACCCAAACTTGGTCCAGTACTTAAGCAAAGCGCCTGTGCTCGAACCCAAACCCAAACCCGAACCCCTCTGGGTCGCCCAGAGTACTCATAGAGGTCGTCGTGTCGCGGTTACATGAGAGATGCTGTCCAACAGATCTCTTCCTGTCCTCCTCCTCCTTCATACTCCCCTCTCTCCATCTCGAACTCCATCCACATCCACATCCCCATCATATGCTAAGAGAATTATAACACACTGGCGCAGTGCCTTATAATTGCTTTGTAACCTTTATGCGGACTTTATCTTGCACGCACCCCACTAGAGATGGAAGTAGGTTTCTTTTTTGGAGTCTCCATGGAACCTAAATAAAATTTCATATATTTTTGATTTATTAACAAGGATCAGCTTTAAATATAAGCAAAGAAATACATATATTTTTTATTAGAAATACGAAATTTAATTCAGTTTCAATAGGTAAAAAAACTGAAAGCCGATAAAAAGTTTAAGTGAAGTAAATATTATTAATATGCAAAATATATAAACAAATAATTTATTTCATTTAAAAGTATTTTATTGCTTCAATAATTTTAAATTTTATTTTCTATTCCAGTTCACAAAGTGCTAAAATTGTAGCTGTCGCCGAATAAAAATAATAGCAGTTTATTTAAAATATTTAAATCCGAGCTAATTAATCTCTCAAATATAAAATTTCAAGAAGTTGCTTTTTAAAGTAGGCACAAAGATAGATTAATCGATTATCAATTTCGATATTTTTGCCATTTATAGTAGGGGTACACTGTTCGGATATACTTAAAATTTTTTCTAGCTTAGCCCGTTTTATGGCGCTCTATTTAATCAGGTTTATAGTTGGAAAGAAAAAATTCTTCAAAAAATACTTTAATTTATTTTCGAGTGCTGCTTAAAAATATATATTTTAGATACATTTTTTTTTAAATTAAATTGAAATTTAACACTTACGCTGCCATCTCTAGTTCCCAAGCACGAGTGCTCGTGCTCGTGCTCGTGGTCGTGCTCGTGCAATATGCCGCACTCTCTTTTGTACGCTGCGTAGTACAAATTAATTGCTGCTTTACACGCGTTCGACCGCGAAATCATTCATCTGCAAGAAACACATGCAAGTACAGCTTTATACACTGAGAGAAATGCTGGAATAGAAAAGTGTGTGGAATCGTTGCTCAGTTGTAGCTACAAATTGATACACAATTTCTTGCCGTGTGCTTTACTATTACAATTTAAGCACAGACTGGGGAACGATCCAAAGCGGAGACTACGACTCCGACTCCGACTCCGACTGCAACTCCGACTGAGACTGCGACTGCGACTGCGACTGCGAGTGCGACTGCGAGTGGGGCTGCGAGTGCTGTCTGATCAAGACATTATCGATATGTTTTACGTAGTCTCCGTCGGGTAGGCCAGGGCAGGCGAAGCTCTCCCAGGAGAGAAATCCAATTAGCTGCGCTTGTGGCGGCTGCGACTGCGGCGTCTGAGCTTAGAGGGAGACATGCAAAGGACTAGTTGCAGTGGCGTAAGCAGCTACTTTTAATGGGGGGATGCGCGAAAATAAAATTTTTATTTTATTTCAAAATCACTTCATAAAATTTCAAATCCTATCTTATATAATTTACCATTCATTACTTGATTAGATTTCAGCAGAAATTCTTTTGGAATTTATACTCAAGCAAGGATAAATTTCATACAAAGAAAGGATATTTGAATATAATGGAATCTTCTATAAATAATTATCATTTTAACTATTTTTGAATTGTATCTTTTAATTTATATTCCCCAGAATTATTATTAAATAATTGATAGATAGATTCCTAGCGAAAGATCGGAGCTCCTACGCCACTGTTTAGAGCCGACTCCCAAATGGGGGCTGGACTGATGCTACATGCTACGGCTTAAGTTTAAGCTGAAAAAAATTCAATTGTTGAACTACGCTCTGTAGGCTGGCAGCAGGCTGGACCTGGAACCAGGAACGTGGAACGTGGAGCATAGCACAGCACAGCACAGCTCGAAAAGAAAAGATTTAATCGGTGCGGCAGCCTCTGAAAGAGCCAAAGCCAAAGGAAAATGGAAAAACACCGCCACAGTGTCTCCCCAACGCCGTCGACGTTCCAGCTCCAGCTCCAACTCCAAGGCGCAAAATTATAATTGCAAATTTTGTGTGCAACACAAACAGAGAGAGGGAAAAGGAAAAGGAATACTCGCAGCAGTGAGAGTGTGGCGGCGTGTGATAAGGCAGCTAGCAGCTAGCTGATAGCTGATAGGCTCTGCCACAAAGAGGTGCCACAGCGATGTGGCACGCAGTCCACTTAATTGTGCATTGACTTCATGTGACATTAATGCCGCCGCTTTGCATTCATTTTGGGGGCATAATGAGCTCCAACAATGCCACAACAAGCCAGAGGTTAGATTTAAGACTGTTTAAGACAAGTTTATGCATGTCTCCGACTCCAGCAGCTGAAATGGTAATAAGTTGTTGGCCTGAACACTAAACCAGCCATAGAACTTTCAATTTGGCTTCAAATCTACTCATACTGTATATCGATTTTTCTAGCTCTAAGTTATACCAGAAATAAGCCAGAAAATTGGATGATATGTTTATTTTTTAACTATTGAAAACTGATAAGGGAAGGCTTATTTATTCAGACCAATTCTGTCTATAACACTGATGTGAAATATTATAATATAATAATAATAATTAATCTTTTTTTCCATCTCACCCATAATTTTCATCAGGAGACCTTGAGAAAGAAGTCTATAAAAAAACTTTTTAGTCCGATTGTTCCTTTTTATATCAGCTATATTATATTGTTGTCAGATTCAGCCGGTTCCGACAATTAGTTTAAAAACTATATATCAAAAATATAAATAATATTCGAAAGTTTCCAGCTTCTCGTAATTCTGAGCAATCGAAATGCGGGTGAATGTTCGCAATGAGCATACTAATCGTATCGTTCACATCTCGAGCTCTATAGCTGGACAGCACACACACAGAGGGAGAGACACACTGGAAGCTAACTGGAGGACATCTATCAAAGTCAAAATAGAGCGCAGAAATCTTAAGCAGCTTCGCCTCCCTGCTCACTATTCCCTATTCCCAGATCCCTTCTCTTTTTTATAATAGAATAGGATAGGATAGGACACTACATGCAAATTGGCTGGAACAGAGCAGAGCAGAGCAGAGCAGAGCACTGAGGGGCCACATGGGGATGGAGCAGTTGCACAGATGCCGTCGCATGTTGCATGTGTTGACTTAAGTGCCACACAATTTACTACACTTTTGGCATGACAAACGCATGGCGAACAACGCATAGAAGAAGTAGCCAAAAGGCTGAGACTCTGGCTAACAAGAGCACCCAGCCCCAGAGGAGGATCAGAGGATTTGTTGGATTTGTTGGAACCCTGGGAAAGACTTGGGCCTGCTGCCGCTCAAACTTGTAAAGAATTGCAGCAATTTTCTTCTTGTTAAGCAAACGTCACAAACAAACCGCCCGCAATTGCAAAAAAGACAAGAAAAAAATAAAAGGATTGGGCATAGCTTTTGTCCCCGTCTCTCAGTGTTCCGTTCAGTCCCTCCGCCTCTCCTCCACTCCGTCTCTCAGTCGTAGCCAAGACACATTTCGATCACTGTCAAGCTGCCCTCGACTCGGTGTCAATATTTTGTGAATTTACGCAGACTACAAACGGACAGGTAAATAGAAAGAAAGCCATAAACGAGCAGATACTCTACCTAGGAATATATCATAAATTGAGTACGGATACCAATAGATTCTTTCCTGAAAATTTGAACCCGTTTTCAATAAGGATGAAGCAAACTTCTGGCAAACTTCTATAATAAATATAGCTCTGGAGCTCGCCTTACTTGTTAATTCTGTTTCAATAATATTGCCTAGTTTATATATACCCTTGGCTCATAGAAATATACAGGGTATATTTAGTTACAAAACATGTGAATGTCTACCGCCTGGTTGACATTTGTTCTTTATGGGCAGCACTCGGATTCGGATTCAGATTCGGATTCGGATTTGGATTCGGTCTGTTCCTAGCCAGAGACGAGAGACGAGACATTCGTTGCGGATTGTACGTTTTGCGTGGTTCAAATTTGCATATAATAAGCCGCATCAATAGCGAAACACGTTTCCACTGAGATTTTGCAGCCACATGACCTTATAGAGAGTGTGAGAGAAGAGCGAGAAAAGCAGATAAACAGAGAAACAGAGAAAGAAAGAGAGAGGATTGCTGCCTAGCTCACTGTCACCTGTCAATCCTGCCAAAGGCAGAGTCAGAGACAGACTTAAATTTTAGCGATATGTCTCATTTTCCACAGATTTGGCTGGCAGGTTTACGTAGAAGTCGAAAAAATGCAATGCCAAAAACCATTTGGGTCCAATCTTTGGCATAATTGAGCATAAACCCAGCAAAAGAGAGAGAGCGGGTGAAAGGGGTTAAGGCGGGCAGGCGGGCAGAGAGTCGTTGTTGGTTGACCCAATTCATAATCATGCTTAAACGCCGTCTCTGAACTTTCAACTTGCTCTTGGGGCATGCCGCATAATGCAGATAATCATGTTAATAACAATGGTAATGATGATTAGGCCTCAGCTCCAGCCTCAGCCTCGGTCTCGACTCGTCTCCTCTCTGGACCTCAAATCAGACTGCCAATGCGAATGCGAATGCGAATACTGATGATGGTAGCCTTTCACCGCCATATGAACCTGCCGCTTATGTTGTTATTGCTCTGACAGTGGCGTAAGCCGGTTAATTTTCGAGGGATCAAAACTGAATTGTATATTTTCAAGTTGTTTTTTGATAAAACTCTTGTGATTAGACTCCTTCAATTGCCAGAATGACAAATAAAGGGAGAATGATATCTAAATGCTGAAAATCTGAAGAATAAGTTAGTGTTAATCTGGACTATATTTCTATATTTATATTTACATGTTTATAAGGATAGCTAACACTTTACTGTAATCCTGAGGAATGCTTTCAAAATATAAATAAAAGTGAGCTGAAAATATAAAAGAAATCGTTCCAAAATCTTGAGTATGTTCCAAGGAAAGCAGCGACTATTCTTAAAATCAATATATGAATTTATTTATTAGGTTTGACCCGTAGACACCCTTCTTCCACCTGCTTACGCCTCTGCCTCCTGTTGTTGTTGTAGCTGTGTCCTCGTGTGTCCGCCGCGCTCAGAGCAAACATAATTTTCACAATCAGGCAGAATCTCGCTCGCTAGCTAAATCTTTTCCTTCCTTCGACTTTTTTGACTTTGCCTCTGACTCGAAATCTTCTTATATTTTGTTGTTGTTTTTTTTTACATTTTTTTTTTGTTTTTTGGCGCTTTCACATGACTCATAACAAGCCAAAAGCATTTTGTAAGCAACGCTTAAAATGCAAAAGCAAAGCAGAAGCAACTGAAGCTCAAGCAACAGCTACAAATACATATCGAAATCGCGTTCGCCCAAAAAAAAAAAAAAAAAAAAAAGAAGAAAAGCTCAACTCTTTTAAACACACAGAATTTTATATGCGCTTACTTGTACTTTTCAAAAAAATTGTATTAAATAATTTATTTTATTTTAATTTTAAATTATATATAGTCATTATGCTATAAGGAATATAAATAAATCTACAATAAAATTATATATTGAATTCTATGCTCGAAAATGGGATTGCTGCGCTTAAAAAGTAAACCAATTTTTTTTGTTTATAAAATATATTTCTCTATTTAATTATTAATTAAATATTTTAGTATAATGTTTATTTTTCTTAGCCTTAATCTTTGTCTTTCAGCGAAAAACATTTATTATATTATTTGTGTTGTATGATCCATTTCTCAACTGGATTTTCTTGACATTTTGATTTTATTTCTTGGCTCAATCTAAGACTCTTAAATGCAATTTTCCTTACAAAAAAAGGACAAATATCCAAACAAATTAAAATTTTGTAGTCTTTTGAAACATTGCAAAGTTGAAGATATACCAAAAAATACCCTTCACAACGCTGAAAAAAAAAAGGAAAAAAAGAGTAAAAAAGCCAAAAAAAATTCTGAATAATTCGTGATGTACAGGCGCAAAAAGAGGGTCACGTTGTTTGCTGCTGAAGCTGCTGCTGCTGCTGCTGCTGAAGCTGCTGCTGCCTGTTGAAGAAGATGAAGATGACGATGCTGTTGGTGGACCCGGGCCAGTTGGTTGGCTGGTTGGTTGGTTGGTTGGTTGGCTGGCTTGGAAGAGTGCCAACACGTATGAGGAGAGTCTTCTGGTCTTCTGTCCAGTTGGTGTCTGTCCCTCCAATCGACTGTCTGTCTGTCCAAGCGCACGCTGCACTGCAAACACGATTTCAAAATATTTCGCATAAATAAGTTAGTGTAACACACGAGACTTGAACCCAAACCCCAGCAAAAAAGCAGAAAAAAGCTACAAAAAAAAGCCCCAGCCCAAGTTCGAAGCGCGAAGCGTTGATCACACGTTCACATTATTTGATGATCGCACGATATGAAAAACAAGACGAAGCAGGAGAAGCAAAAGGAGGAAAAAAAAACTGTTAAGGAAAGTAAATAGAAAAAAAAGAGCTGCTGTTTGCCCAATATTTCCATAACACCCCACAAAGTGCACCCACATCGTGATAATCCATTATTAATGCCAATCAGCATATAAAAAAGCCAAAAAAATAGTAGTAGCTTCCCATAGAGATTATGATCGTGGCGCCCATTTCCTGCACCACTGAACCACCCAACCACGCTTTGACATGAGCAATTCGTAAGTTTGTCGCCCAAAAAAACAAAAAAAAAAAAATGGGGGGGGGGGGAGAAAATTTGCATGCAACCTGGTTGCAGCTCACCTGGTGGTCCTTGCCACATATTGCGGTTTGTTGTCATTACGAGGTTGCCGTTGCAGGACCTCCCACATGCCGCCAAAAACTCGATTGTTTTGTTGCGGTTACTTTTGCTACCGTTTGCTCAGTTGCCAGTTGCCAGTTGCAAGTTGCAAGTTGATGCTGCTGCTGCTACTGCATGCAACATCATCTTCATGGTCTCATAATTGTACGAAATTTAGTTCGCATGCCCTTGCGGTTCGCCTTTGGGTTGCGACTATGCCCCTCACTTGTCGTCTGCTGCCTTAACGGGCAGAACAATAAATGTTTTTTTTCTCGTTGTTGTTGTTATTCTTGTTGTTTGTGTTGGCAGCCTGTGTGCAACGTTTTGTTGTATTCAAATGTGGCAGGCAAGTTCGCAACTTTCGCGAAATGAAAACCGAAAAACTTCAATTTTTTATCGAGTGCATTGCTCATAATTACAAAAGCCCAAATGCAGCGGTGCAGCAGCTCCCACTGGCTATTGCTGTGGCAAGCGGCTGTGGCAAGCGACTGCTGGAACTCTTGCCCCCGTTTGGGGCAACATCTCCTGCACTCGATATTCAATTTTGCATTTTACAACAAATGCGTGCCTTACCATATTTAGTTGGCGTGCAAAAATAAGCCAAGACTCTCAGAGAGGCTGAGACTAAGACTGAGGCAGAGGCTGAGGCAGAGACTGTGGCATGCTGTTGCAAACTGCTCGTGCATTGTGCTTATCATTTACATAGCTTAGCATTTTGATGACCCAGCCATTTGTGCTGCTCTTGGGGTAGCTACCAACAGCAGCAGCAACAGCGGCAGCAGCAGCAAAAAAATTAATTTCAAATTAAATTTATGGCGCCGCAACGTCAGGAAAGGAAAGCGTCGCCTTTGCAACGTATGTGGCAACATATGTGGCAGCAGCAGCAGCACCAGCAGCAGCAGCAGCAGCCTGGCCGTGATTTATAACTGTAACCCCCTCGTAAAAGTTCACCACAGAGTCGACAGTCGAGAGTCGAGAGTTGAGAGTCGACAGTCGAGAGTCAAAGTCAAAACGTTGCAACTGCCACGCATTTGTGACCACTCATCTTGCAACTGCAACAGCTATAAATGTCCAAATGAGTTGCCAGCGAAACCATCAACCATCGGACAGACAGCCAGCCATACTGTCAGACGGACAGACAGACAGATGAGACCCATCATTGTGGCATGGAGTGCTACGTATTATGGTCACTTTGTTGCCGCTGCTCTTAATCGTTTTGGAATTGCTTTATTAATAGAACAATTGTCGGAATTAAAGGCCAGGTCACTGAGATTTAGCCTTTTTTATGCTTTCAGCCATAAACGCCCCAATGACATTGGTCAACTGCGCTGCATCTCAGTTGGGTCTATAGATTGCTATTTGACTTGCACAAAATTTGCCAAAATTTTAAATTTTATTCTAGACTGAAAGTTATAAACAATTAATTTTTTTTAACTATTTGCTTAGAGTTTTGTTTTCTCATCAGCAAAAAATATATTTTAAATCATAAATTTATTATTTAAGACATCTAAGTAAAAATCAAAGGAATTTTCAGGATATCAATTAAAAGTTTTCAGAATTTTCTTCTTCTGAAAGAAGTTGAATTTCTTAAAACAAATATTAAACTCTAATAGAATATACGTAATTCAAAATAAATGAACAATTTTTTATACAATAATTATATTAAATATATTAATTAATTAAGTAACGTCTAGACTTATAAATTAGACATTTTGATTGAAGTAGCTATGGAAAAGCATAAGACTCGGGTTAATCTTGTTAACAAAACCCCATAATTAAATAAAATAATTATAATGATATATTAATAATAATAATAATAATAATAATAATAATAATAATAATAATAATAATAATAATAATAATAATAATAATAATAATAATAATAATAATAATAAAAATAATATAATAATAAAGCTGTGTTTTCTATTATAATAAATAAGTTTTTGGTCTTTTAGTTTTTCGAGTATTTATGACTAAAATATAGCATTCAATTAAAATATTTAAGTATAACAAGCATAGGTCAATAAAACTTGCTTTATTAGTAAGAATTTCCACCAACTGATAGAATCTTTAGTTTTTCAAAATTGTTTCTAATATATTCGGCAATTTCTAGAACAAACCTTACGATAATGCCTTAATATTTATTTGTTTAATATTTAGAAAACGATTTTACTTTTTTTTTATATTCTTAATATTAAGTAAGTAATTTAATATCTTGAACATGTTATTCGAAAATATTGAAATGCACTGCAACCCGATCGTAGCTTTCATATAGCAAATTTATATTTTTATCCTTTTTCTACCTATTTTCTAGTCAAAAATTGCCAAAGTAAGCTGATCCTTTGTAATAAAAAGCATTTACATCCAAATATTTATTTATTTTTCCAATATATTCCAGCAGGTATTGAAGTCTGTTGAGTCTTAAACAGAAAAAAATAATGTTTTCTCTCTTGAAAGGAATATAATATTTACTGTCTTCTACTTAATTAGTTTATAGACCATTTAATACTATTTACAATAAAAGGTAAAAAAAAAAAAAAATAACAGGGAAATGGATTATGCAGCCGGCAGGGTATCTGATCTGTCGTTTAAGTCACTGTTAACATGCCCAACTGACATGTTTAATGCTCTCGTAGCACTCGAGCTTGCAACTCAGCATGACACTTGATGCCTGATGCTTTAAGTGAATAATTGCCACAAAAAAGAGCAAGAGACGAAAAAGAGTCAGAGAAACAATGCCACATGCATATACATATATCAGTAGCGGGGAGTAGGAGGGGGAGTGCAACACAAAATGATGGCCGTTAAAGGCCGCACAGCAAACCAGGCCAGATTCAGGCCCAGATGTGAGGCAGCAATTAGAACGGATGGGGCAGGCGGGCAGGTAGGCAGGCAGGCCAGGAGGCAGGAGACCGAGGACAGAGGACAGCGGACAGTGGACAGAGCGACAGGCTGCTGGTGAGCTTGCAACATATTTAACACTCCCTTTTGATATCGCGAACTAGAAAAACGCTCAGTTGACGACGCATTGTCGCCCCGCTTTGGTGTGGTCATTTGCCTCAGGGTGACGATGTTGCAACATGCCTGTTGCATGTTGCTTAAGTGATTTGTTCGCCGCACTTTCCCAAGGGAAGTGCAAGGGAAGGGGTTGCGGATACTTCATTAATATGTATGCCGTCTGTGGCTGAGCTCTGACTGCGTTTTGCGATGCAATACGATGCGGTGCGATGCGATGCGAAGTGCAAACTGTTTAATTGCGGAATAATTGTTTTGCACACATAACCTCGCACCGTTGCAAATGGACCTGGTCCGGGGCCATAAAAAGCATATTAAGTGCGAATTAATGACCACAAAAGGCTCTGTCCAGGCAAAAAGCGGAGCACACAGACAGCGAGAGAGATTACAGCACAAGTTGCTTGTGGCATGCCCCAGCAGAGGCACTGTGAGTGTCGATTAAGTCGCCACTTAAGTACAGTCATTTAATTAGTCTTTAGTTTTAATGTATTTGTATTACAATTTATTAGCACTTACGGCTACTCACGGCAACTCCACAACTCCCCTCTCCTATTTCCTTCTGCCCCTAAATACTCGCAGTATCTGCGACCATTACCAGGAATCTGTGGATCTTCACTTGTATCTGAGGGTCCTTCCTATCGGGGTAAACTCAAGAATTTAGAGCATAATTCTTAATTTGTAGTTTATAATATTATAACTCTATCGTAATTTTATTTATGTTTAAAGTTTTAGTACTTTAATCTCAAAATTAATTTAATAATTTTAAAACTGTTATTTTGCATGCTTTTCTCTCTAAATATTTGGAGCTTTTCTTTTTTTTATTAAATTAAATTAAGTTCTATTATTGTTTATAAAAATTTCAAGATTTTCTTGGCATATTGAGTTCTATGAATCTCTTCTTCCGCCGCTACTTGATGCATTTATCTAAATCCGTAAGCTTGCCACATTAAAACGTGCTGCAAGCGACCGTTATATTTTGGACGCTGTCAAAATTATCTATCGGTAAGTGCTATAAACATTTATTTATCTAAACCAAAAACTACTTAGTAAATATGTATATATATATATATATATATATAGAGAGAGAGAGATATACAGATAGACGAGTATATTTAAAATATACGAGTGTTTTGTTTCTATAGCAATTGAGACAAGATCTTTGGGAGCAGGTTTGTCCATTTGTGGCATGCATATTTATTAAATACTCGTTCCGAAATGTTGGGTTCATACTAGTCTTAGTCTTTTGGCTTGGCTTGGCTTGAATTGGATTGGATGGAATGGGATTAGATGGAATGGGATGGGATGGGAGAGAGACAATCTTGTATGGCATTTCTCTTAAACGATATCAATTCAAATCGTTGGCTTATTGACTCGTAACAGCTTTTTCTCGAGCGATTCAAAGGCGAGCTTGTTATTTTTTCTATAACAAATTCTTGCATTAATTTCAAATCAATTTTCTTCACAGCTTCAAAGGGGCACCTTTATCAGTCGATTGAGACCCCAAAATTGCTCCGAAACGAAACAAATTTTCGTGGAGCGTTGCCCAAAACAAAAGAACTTCATTGTTTCATCGCGACTGTAAAAGAGATTTATGCGTCCAAGTGAAATCATTTATCATGCTTAATTAAAATTGAAATGTTTAGCTGGCCGACTTCTCCGTCTTCTCCGCATCCGTTCTTCTTCTTCATCATCTTCTTCTTCTTCAGCTCCCAATGGGGGCTACCAAGCCTGTGTCTAATGCCAAACATTTTCCTTTTCTTTGTTTCCTACATCTTTTCTTATTATTTGTTGTTGACACATTGTTACACAAAATGCATTTAACCGGTTTTCACTTGTATTATTTACGAATATTACGAGTATTTCCAAATATCTCCTCTCTCCTCTCCTCTCCTCTCGTCCCCTCTACGCGCTACTCTTCGATATTTAGCGGTGCGTTTCCAATGCAAAGCGGCCGTTTATCTTTTAATTGTAACAGTCTCTGGCATAAATTAATGCACAGCCGCAAGCTGTCATAAATCGTTTGACAATAGTCTGCATATATTAATGATATCCGCAGAGAT
Source organism: Drosophila repletoides (assembly GCA_018150835.1). Taxonomy (NCBI): domain Eukaryota; kingdom Metazoa; phylum Arthropoda; class Insecta; order Diptera; family Drosophilidae; genus Drosophila; species Drosophila repletoides. The sequence goes on from JAECWQ010000231.1 coordinate 6,054,400, forward strand.
TTGCATTATAAAAGGATTTGCTGCAGCTTTGTTTCTTATACATTATTCACTCACTATATTCATATTCATATATACATATATATCTTATGGACAGTAGCATCGATACTCTATTGTTCTATTCAATTCAAGACAATTTGGAACTAGTTCTCACCTACTAACAATTTCAATAACTCCCCATTAATTTGCTCTATTATGGAAAAAGCCAAACGAAAATTACATCACTTTTAGCGTTACAATTTTTATTGAGAATCCTCATTTAGCACCAGTTTCTCTGGAATTGAATAATTCGCATATTACTTACTTATTACTCATTAAATCAATCAGCGAAAAATCTATCAATTTACAATGTAGATCGAGCTTCAATTCACAGAAATTTGTCTTGACATTAGGCTATAGTTAAACAATTATACATTGAACCTATTTCCATTTGAAATAAACCTAAACTGATTGAAAACAATTTGCACATTCTGCGATACCCTGTAAATATTAGGATTGATGATGGAGGTTAAGCAGTTAATGTATAGCAGTAGTATATGTACTCTAGAAACTCAGTTATCTGAGAGATTATAAAACCAAATTTTATTAAGATAAAAATTTATCTTAGTCTTTAAATTTAATTTAAAAATAATGAATTAATATGCATTTTATCTTAGTGTATCTCTCTCATTGATCTCGAAGTTTATTCTTAATTTGATCTTCAAATTCGCATTTTAAGATGTTTATTGAACAGCAAACATAATTTACTTGTGAGTTTATTTGCAAATTTCTCTGCTTTTTGGCCAGGATTTTGAGTATCTTCTAGTCGAGCAGCCTACATTATTTCTACTGATTGTTATTAGCTATTGTTTTTTTTTTTTTGTTGCATAAGGTGTGTTACTGCCAAGCTTCAGTTATTACACACTCATACATACGAACACACACACACACACACATATACTCACATATATGGTGCGGGGCGACTCTCCAAGTTGGCAAAGTTAAAGTTCAATGATGTCATTACGACTAATTCACACCTATGTTTGAATTCTGAGTACGCGATTGTTTGTTTGCTTATGCATAGATACACACACGTAAACAGACACACAGGCATACAAATATATATCTATACTTTTTTGCGATCGAAATCTAAATAAATTTAGCATTTAATAATAGATATATAGCCCAACCCGTGCTGTTTAATAACTTTATTTGTCAAAATGAAATTGTTATAAAATATACTACGAAATGCCTAACGAGCCGCTGAATTTCGACCACCTGCTGAGATTAAGAATTTCAGTTAATTGATTGCATATAGAAGTATATTTTTTAATGCTTTCAGGTAGCTTTAACAAATGGCAATCAGTTTACGTCGCAACTGCTAAATAAAATATGAGTTCTACGCAAGTTTGTTGCCTAAGTCTTTTGTTTCTACTCGTCTGTGGTGGGAGGGGGTATCTCTAAAAATGAAATGTCAATGAATTCTTTGTATGCCATGTACAGTTAACTTATGCTAAATCAGTTCAAAAAACATAGAGTATATACTTCAATTGTCTCTCTCCCCCTCCCTCTCCGTCTCTCTCGTTTTTTGTTAGAAGGGGGAAGGGAGCTCTTCAGGCTTTTGTTGTCATTAGAAATTAGCAGCTAAAAAAAGAAAAAAAAAAGTTAATTTAAATCAATGCGCAATCTCTTGTTGAAGACCGCTCAACTCGTGCGTTGCTGAAACAAATGCCAATATGTGTGACCCCCTCCCAATACCCTTTCTTTTCCTTTCCATTCGTTTAGCTTGTTTGTTGGGCTCCAAAAAGTGTTAAGTATGGCTTTTATGCTGGGATCTTTGGGTTTGTTCGGGCTCTGTTTGGGTGTTTGCTTAGGCAATCAGTTGTTGATAATTTTCGTTGTTAGTGTCAATTGTTGTTTTGTGTTGCTGTCTGTTGTTGTGTGTTGTTGTGTGTGATAATTTAGACAATTCATCGATAAAAGCGCGCAACAAGCGTATCGAAATGGCTTCTATTTTTATTTTTCCTTCTTATTTTCCCTTTTGGGGCTTGTCGGCGATTGCATTTTAATTATGTCGAAATGGTAATAGATTGTTGATAGTTTCATTTATCACTTGCCTTTAAAAAGCTTTTCAGACTCCTTTTTGTGTGTGGTCCGTTTTCCGTTTTTCCGCACAAATTACACCGCATACTCTTACACGAGCCTACTTGCATATAAATTATTTCCCATGATCCATCATTTGGGACGACCTCAAGCCAACATTCAATCATTATTCAGCTCTTTTACACCACCCACAAGACACAATACAAACAAGCAATACGAGCTATGTAAGGCCAATCAAGACAACTTGGTCAATGGCTATAATTGCCAGGCCTGTGTCTCTCTCTCTCTCTCTCTCTTCCTCTCACTCCCTGCCTCTCTCTCCGTCTCTCTTCAGTGTTAATGTTTCGGTACGGGAATTTTCGTTTTCGTTTTCATTTGTGCAGCAAACAATAAAAACGTGATTAAAGATGCTATGCAAAGTACTATATCAATTGAACATGGCTATCCACTTGCCAAAACCGAAGTCTATCGATTTCTGGCCAAACTTTGTAATGCCCATAAGTCGGCTGAAAAATAAAGTAATCTTGTTTAATAAAAATTCAATAGTTGAATTATGTAAAATGATATGGAATATGAAATATGTTCAGACTTGATAGACTGGGTACATATTAAAATTAAAGATAAGAAATGGAAAATAAATATAAATATAAAATTCAGACTGGAATGATTGGAAATATATAAACATTAAAAAAAATAAATTGCTTCTGAAAATCCATACGATGAATTGCTAAAAGTGAGCGAATTTATCTTAGTTTCCAGTTTATAACTCCATGTTAACAAGAGTAGACGTGTGGGACAAATTTTGCCCTGAAGACAGATACCGTAGTGTATCCAAAATATATCGGAAAAATTAAAAAATTATAAAATTTTTGGTTTTTCTAAAACACCGTGCACCTGGAGCTGATTAAAACAATAATAATAAACAATTTAAAGGTCGCTACAATCGATATTAACTTCCCATCTAACATCCAAATCAATCCCAATTTTCTTTTGATTTTGACTAAAGCTTAAATTAAATTAAGTACTCAAATTTAGAGCCTTTTTATGAAATTATTGTATATAATTTATATTGCATTTTATCAATCGCGAATTATTTATAATAAATAATAATAGATTTGTCTTTGATATTAACAAGCCTACAGGTCAAAAATTTAATGCATTTCTTCCCTATTAATAATTTTAAAATGATTTTTTTTTATTTTTTACTAGAATTATTATAAATAAACTCAGGATTTTATGGTAGAAATATCTAAAGTAAAGCATTTCATTCAATTTATTAAATAAATAAATAAATAATCATCAAAAAGTATGTAAATATTTTTCTGAATAAATTTAATTACGCACTTTACAGGATAAATTAATTACTAATTTTTTTTTTATTTTACTTGAGCAAAAAAGTTAATACGCCAAATAGTTTCAACTTAAGGGTATCAATTTTTATTTCCAACATTTTGGTTTTTTGCTGCTGGCAGTGTGTTTTTTATTCGATAAATTTTTGTAGATTTTGTAACTCATGTCATTGAGGTGAATCACAAAGCTCGCCTTGCGAATCGTTTGCTGCTGTCTTAATGTGGGAACTAAGTCGAGCTGTGGCCTCTCCACGCCCTGCCCCCAATATGGATAAAAAAAAAAAGAAAAAAAAGCAAAGCTCCGGGTATGCTCGACTCGTAGCATGGGGGCGTATTCGGATTTAGATACAGTTGCCTATTAAAATCGATGTAAACGAAGTGCGCTGTGCATATAATTATAATAATAAAATGTACAAATATTTTCTACATGCATTTTTATGCTTCATTTCCTGTGGACAGTGGGCAAATGGTCAATCGGGTGACTCTGGCTGCATATTAATTTTTTTTTTCATTTATTTTTTGGGCGGCAAAGTGCATGGCGGCCATACGAAATGTGCATTTAATTGACGGGCCAAAAGAACTTAAAATTAACATAAACGGACGGAATATTTTATACATTTTCTTTCAATAAGTATTTAAATACAATATTTTCATTAACGAAAAAAATGAGTGTTTGGGCCCTGCTCTTTTACAGTTACATCAGAATTTGTTTTTTTTGTTTTTGTAATGCCGCTCCAAAGCTTTCTTCTGACACATGTCCAACTGCATCGACCTGTTCGATCGGTCGGTGAGTTCAATAACTTGGTTCCACTTTGATGAATGCATCGCCAATGCGATGCGATGCGATGCGAACAAGTTTTGCATAATAACCAAAAGGCCATAAATGATATGTCTAAAGGTTTCTATAGCAGTAACAAATAAAAATAAAAATAAAAATAAAAATAAAACAAAAATATTCTTTTTCAGCGCACATCTCAATTATTGAGGGCTGTCAGCCAGCTTGAAGCTTTGAAAATTGGCAGATGCAATCGAATATCGACTCGACTTTTTGATCGCATGTCAATCGAACAATCGAAGAACCTTTGAACACAATTTTGTGTATTGACAGCCGAACGTAATAATAACGTGACTTTATGAAGTGGTAATGAAGCTATTAGATTATTGGTAACGTCGCGACGGGGTTTTCAGTTTGGGCTTGGCTTTGGCCCACAATTTTCAATATTTACGACAGGAAATTGCGCCTTGCATTGAAAATGTTTTCAACAAATTTTAATGTTCATCAAGTTTATTTCAAAAAATTAATAGTTAAGGCGTCCATTTTGTTGCTTTTTAGCCCATTGCTTTATGGCTTTTGAATTATGTTCCAACGCGTTGGGAAGTGATAGATTTATGCGAGTGCGTGTTCAGCTCAAGCTGAGTACTCGATGTTTAAGCCAACGATATTGAGGCTTAGAAAGCTAGAAATTTTATGAAGCTTTCAGAGCGGAAACCGAGATATTTCAAATTGGTTTTCGTATTTTTATTATATTTGTTTGATACTGTGAATCTTCGAGGAACAAGCAGAGCCTTCATGGAGAAATTTTAACTACTTTCAAATAAAATGAAAGACAACCGGAAAACCATTTAGATTTATTTTTATCTATTTATATTGTAGGCTGATAAAAATTATCAATTAAAGAATTATTTATTGATTTTTGTTTGCATTAGAGTAGAACAAAAACTTCTGCCCACATAAAGGGAACTTAGGTCAATAAGCAAAGACAGCCGAAGTTAGCCTTTCCTTACTAGTTTTTAATCGAATTTTATTTAATAATCCATAAAATTATTATTAATCAAGATATTAATTTCATGGTTTAGCCATTTGTTATCAGTTGAAGTGGTACAACTGTTAACTGTTTTATGTTCTATGCTCTTGGCCATGTTAATCCCCCTTTAAATCATTCAAAGCGAAGTGGGGAATTTACAGAGAGAAAAAAATATTGATCTGTTTTTTGGAATTTCAGTAATCATTCAGATTCTTAACAGTTCCCAGGTAAAGTCAACAACATTCCAATTGATTATTCCGGCTTCCAATAGCCGACTGCACTCATCAATTGAATATTTCATTGTTTTTGCATAAATCCCATTAAAATTGTGGTTTTTCACCCAATCCGTGTGAATGTACAACAAGATCAGATAAGAGACAGACTATGATTAGTTTTTCTATTGAAAACTGAGCAGAATACTCCAACTAATAGACGGAAGTATCGGGTATCGAGCATCGAGTATCGACTAATAACTTAATCATTGAATGGCTAATAAGCACGAGTAAGTAATGACAACAGGGCGTGGCAGCTCTGACGAAAGTACAAAAAAATGAGTGTACCGGGAAGGGTTGAGGCTATGACGGCTGACGGGGTATCGGCTGACGGGGTATCGGGATATGTTTGAAGATTTGCACAGTTATGTCAGCAAGTGCAACTGAAATACTTGTTTGGATTGAACTCACAGAAGAGCCCACAGAGCCAGCTCTATTTGAACAGAGTCCAAGTGCACGTCCAAGTCCGAGTCCAAGTCGAAATCCGAGAGAATGACCAACACTTTTAATGATCATCGTGAGGATTGTGGATTGTGGATTCAGTATGGAGAGTAGGGAGGATTAGGCAGAGCCGTATTTGTTCACCATTAGTATTTGTTATTATTGTTATTACTATGTATTTGAATTGCTCAAGAAGCTAAGCTCTCGCTTCAAAGAGAGCCTCGAAAGTGGCCCAAAGCAGCTGCAGCACAGAAATTAGCCAAACTCTAACTGGCCAGACAAATGCATTTTCGTTCTAGACCGTCCACACTGTCGGCCTCTTGGCCAAGTTAAAAGAAAAGCCGCTCTAGCTCCGGGTGTTTGCCTACTCTCCTTAGAGACGCAGCCCAACACAGAACACTAGACAAGAGAGGAGGGTAGGGGCGAAAGGAGGAAGCAGCAGAAGAGTCGAAGAAAATAGAGGAGCGTACGCGTCATTGTTGTTTACACAATTATTAGGACAACAAGCCGCCGATCGCCGGCAATCTCCGGTTGTTGTTGGTTGTCGGTTGTTGGTTGTTGTCGGTTGTCGGTTGTTGGTTGTCGGTATTGCCGCTTGCCGCTTGCCGCTATTTACCCAATTCAGCTCCCTCCACAGCTTAAATAGCATCGAGTGAAGCCTTTGATTTCGATACACTCAGAAAAAAAACAAAGTAGTTTACAACTTATTTTAATATCCTTTATACAGCCTTCCTTTTACCTATAATAATATTTACTATTTAATTTAAATCTTTCAGAAATTCATTCATATCCTTCACAAGCAAAAAGCGAAACAGCTTTACTTGTAAATATGATTATATTATAGATACTTTTTTAAGCAGAAAACGATAGATATAGATAGATAGATAAATAGGTGGCAAGCAAAAAATTTAAAATAATTATAATTTTAGTTATTAAATAAGAGAAAATTTAAAGAATTTTTATTAATAGTAATTGAAGAAGAATTACTCTAGAAATCGTTCACTATTTTCACCTTAATTCATATGAGATAAATACGATATTTGTGAAAAGAATTTATATAATTTACTGCTAAATTCATAAGTTATATGAGAGCTTAAATATAATATTAAAATTGAGTAATTTTTTCGAGTGTACAGACAAACCGCAGACCACACAATCTCAGTCCAAGACAAGACTCCATATAACAATTCCAGATTGGGCTGCCAATTACCAGGGCCTCATTTCAGTGTTGTTGTTGCTGTCACGTAATGAGACGGCAATTTAGCACCTGCCTTAAGAAAGAGTGAGAGAAAGACGAGAAAGAGAGAGAGGGACATCCTTAGAGTCCCTGATCCTGTTTGCATAGTTGATGAAAGAATAACAGTAGCTGGCTAAGGAAGGGATCATAAATTGGTTATACTCGTATTTGCGCAAATGTGGCTCATAAATGTGCAGTTAGATCACGATTCCGAGTCTCAATCCGACTCTCCTCCTCCGCCTGACTAATTGTGCATGCTAATGCATGCAACTGTGCCGAGAAGTCCTGTACCCTCTACCCAGTACCCAGTACCCAGTACCCAGTACCCTGGCTACCCTGGGTACCCTGTACCTGTGGAGTCAGTTTAGGTACGTGAAGTTCAGTTGAGAATCACAAAAATTTATAAATTATTTAACATTTTTTGTTGTGTGGCTTTGCACGTAAGTAAACCCACCAAGCTGCGGTGGTGCACCCACCGAGTCAGAGGTGCAGAGTGCAGACCCGGGCAACCCGGGCAACCGGGGGCAGCCGGGCAACTGGAACATGACCGATATTGTGCGACTAACAGTTATACGAGTCCGAGTCTGAGTCTGAGTACGAGTTATATGCGATGCTCTACTCCATCGTTGACGACCGTTCAGCATCATCGATTAATGCCAATGCACATTTAATGCACATATTTCGATTTTTCTTCTTATTTTTTTCGGTTTTTTTTTTGGTTTTTTTGTATGTATTTTTTGTGCTTTTCTGTGCCACTCGATTGGCTTTTTTTCTCATATCGTGACGTACGTGCCGCAGTTTCAGTCGCCAGTCCCAAGTCCAAGTCCCAGTTTCAGGCCTCGTTCCTCGTTCCCTGACTGCGCTGCCTTCTGTCTGTTGTGATGTCATGTCACAAGGTGATATAACATGGCTGCAGTTATTAAACAAGGAAATTATTCACTCCATAAATAACTGGAATATTAAATACTCTTCCGCCTCAAGAAGTGTATATTTTCCTTCGATTTTGATATGACTGCAAAATAGCATAAAATTTCCCCCAAAATCCAGAAATAAATTATTCACTGTTCTCTTATATATTTGTATTATGAGTTGATTAAACTCAATAAAATTTGTGTAATTAAAATTAAAATTAAATTATATTATATATTCTTACTTTAGTAATTTTTACACTAAATTATTTATTCGTTCTTAATTATTTAAATTTACTTTTTACATAATAAAATCAATGCAAGTTTTTGGTTTATTTCATTCAAAAGTAATCTGAAATTCATTTAAATTTATTTAAAATTTATTAAATAAATAAATAATTAAAAAATTTTATAATAATTTTAAAATTTTAAGTATTTTTATTTAGTTTTCATTATATAAGTCTTAAAATAAAATGCTTTTATATCTGCTTTAGGAGTACTTTTAATCAATTAATTTTCATTGGAAAATAAATTCTGGTTTTTTATTAAATAGGCAATATAAAGAGATGTATCCATATGAAGATTATGCCAGGCAGTGGTTAGTTATGAAAGGTTAAGCTATATATTTGTGTTTATATATTTAAAAACTTGGCCTAGAGCCACATTCAGATCATTTGTCGGCTAAAAATTCTAAATGCCGAATCGAATGTGTGTGTTGGGTAGGAGGGACAGGGAGGGGCGGGGAGGGAAGGGGAGGGAAGGGGAGGGATAAGAAAAGCAATCGAAATATCGTACAAAGCGAAATCCAAATCCAAATCCAAAGCAAGTTGTAGAAGTCGCGACGTTTCATTCATTTATGGCTAAGTCACGTTGGAATAATTTGTTTTATGTTAATGTTTAGCATGGCGCATTGTAAGCAGGAGGCTTCCAGCTACAGTCTTTTGGACCTTCCTATGCAATTCTCAAAAAACCAATGCGATTTGCTACTTTTTCCTTTTTCTTTCCATTTTCTTAGCTTGTGTGCCCCTCAATGAATTGGAATTTAATTTGAGTATTTGCGCAAATTTTCCAAAAGCGACGACGACGACATCGTGGACAATTGATGCCCGGGCTCCCCCGCGCTTAAGATGTCAGGTGCAGTTGTTGTTGTTGTTGTTGCTGTTGTATCTATAGATAGAAAAAGATATTGTAGCTGCAACAGTTGCCGCTGCTGCTGCCGCTGCTGCAAATGTGGCCCGCACGCAACAATTTGCTACTGGAATTTCTTAAAAACATTGCCAATGCTCCATTCAATGTGCCTCCATGTAAATGGAGCCGGCAACTGCTTAATCGTGATTCGGTAGTCGGTACTAGGTACCAGTTACCAGTTACCAGTTACCCGGTTACCAGTTACCGGGTAGCCAGTACTAGACTCAGATACTCAGTAATCGTTTTAAATATTGTTTTGATCCTGAATTGCGAACCAAGTTAAAGACAGCGCCAGCAAATGTTTAACAATAATCCACAGTTCTATACAACTTTATCTGCAGCTGCGAACTTTATTTGAATCTAAATTAATTTAAAAATTGAATTATAAATTCCAACTCGCCTTTTTGTTTACCTTCAGCTTGCAATTAGGATAACGCCTCTGCCGAACCTTTGCTGGAGACTATACTCTTTTTTTATTACGGTTTAAAGTCCGTTTCAGTTCGGCTTAAATGTGGTTAATATGACTAATAATACGACTAGGTTTTACCCGCGATTAACCGACAAAAGCCGGGAGTAAAGTTTAAGTGAATCTTGCTCAGAACTCAGCTCAAGAAACGCCCCCAAATATATAGTAAAAATCCACAGTTTAAAAGTATCTAATACTCGTATAAACATGTATATGTAATCGTTTTAAATAGATACGTTTAAAGCCTGCTCGAGAGACAGTAAGCCAGAGTTAAACGATCTATAATAACTTCATTAGTTTTATAAGATCTACGCACATTTGAGTCCACTACAAAAACAAAAAGAATAGTAGTAGAACCCACATAATAGGAGTACACAAAAACGATCTTCTTAAGCTGCCTAGGTGGCCCCAGCAGTTACTTCCGTTGACGCCCACGTTCCGTGAGTGCGCTGGTATACCCTCCATGGACCTCTATAAGAGGATTACCGACTTTAATGTGATGTGACGTGACCGGCGGCAAGTGGCAAAAAAACAACAAAAAAAAAAGTCTGAAATATATATATTTAATTCCGGCGGAAATACAAATAACAAATAACGCCGCACACAAAGAACTGGACAAACCCTGAAACTGAAATTCATCCCATAATTAGGGTTCAGAATTCGCACGCTCAATTTCAAATTGAAAATTGTAGCAAAAAGTAAGTTGTAAGTAAGACATCAATTATAGCAAAGCGTCTGCCTGGAATGCTCCTCTCTACCTTCAAGAAGATTGCAGGTTTACCTGTCATTTTAGCCATCTTTCGCCCTCTGTGTGTGTGTGTGGCCTTTTCTGAGTGACCTTTGACAAATGCGCCCATGATAGATGGCAGTTGATTCGCTTTTGGCCAAGCGCCAGTTTTGATTAATTGGCTGACCAAATTCTCTTTTTTTTCTTTGCTACTTTGTGTGGGAGTTCAAATAAAGCAGATGAAAAAGGAAAGGTAGCTAAAGCAGCTATCGCAGATGTGTGGAATTTAAGGTGGGCTCTAAAAAAATACATTTTTTTTTTTTAGAAATAAAAGCAAGTTGTGCTTGGAAGAACATTTGGTTGACGGTCTGAAATAATAACAACGAAATAAATGTATCTTAATTTCTCTATTTATTTAATATTTAACCTCTCAGATACTCATAACAAATGAAAAAAAAAGATTGCCAAATATACATTTTATATGTAATATTTTAATTTATTTTCTAACTAATTATAGTATTAACTATTAAAAATGAAATATAATTAAAATTACACACTCAAAATTCTTTTGTAATGCGTCTTTCTTTCCATATAAGAATATATAAAAGATGAGTTTAATTTAGTATTTTTTTATGTTTATGCCAAACCAGAGAGGAGCTGTTCTCAGCCAGAAAAAATGCTAAATGAGTATCGCTCATAAATCCGCTCAGCCTGGCTGAGAACTCTCCACTAATAGCACTCTCTCTTTCTCTCTCTCTCTCTCGCTGGTCTCAACACTGCCCTTTCGACCCAAGACGGCCATCATTAGTTTTAATATTATTAGCCCTAGTGAAAGTGAGTTAAATAAAGCAACATTCTAACCACATCACCCCCGGAATTTTTAATTGGGACGAAAAAAGGAATCCCCTCACCCCCAAATCTCCACGCCACATTCAATTTAGAATATCTAGTTAGGTATAGTTAGTGTTTTAAATAATATTCCTACCGCTGAAATGACTCCATTATTTAGATAATAATCCCAACTATGATTCTAGCTACTACACATTTTGAATATTTATGGCACATATTAGTAGTATCCCTTTATCCGAAATTTATAAGCCAAGTTGCAGAAAGAGCTCGTTGCCATCTCTGGCTTTGTTCCTATTAAACACAATACAATATTTACCTGTAATATTGTCGCAGGTGTTTACCTGATTGAGCTGCATTTGGGGCAGCCAAATTGTCGCATTATCATTACTCAAGTAAGTCGAGCTATCGATTTCATGACCATAACGAGCGGCCAATCGATCAAAAGCGATCGAATCGATCGATCAACAGACAGGCGCATTTCAATACGAATACGAATACGAATACGAATACGAGGCGAATACGAATCGAATACGAATCAAATACGAATCTTATAAATACGGTTATGTGAGCTACTTTAGTTGTCATAAGTGTCACAATGTGCTTTGATTTACAACAATAACGGCGTCTATTAAACCTCATAATTGTACCAATAACCAAAAAGACTTTTGCAATTCCAATTCCAATTCGAAAACCCAAACCCAAACCCGCATCGGAATCGGAATCCGAACCCGAACCGTTGCAAGTGAATAAAAGAGTTTGTCTCATTGGCGAAACGAGGCACGTAGCACAAATAAAATGAGGCACAAATGAGCGAGCCAAGAGAGTCCAGAGCCGAGAGTCGAGAGTCGGATATATATATGAGATATATAGCCAGAAATCATATGTCTCTGCTTTGATATTTATGCGTATGCCAGACCCATTTTTGGCGACCTAAGCAAATAGGGGCGATTGGGCGATCGACAGTCAGTTGGGTCATTGGCCAGTTTGCCTCTATTTTGGCTATGGACTGGGGCCCAAATCTGGCTCTAAAGTGTTGACCATAAGTGTCTCGGATTGTTTGTTTGTGTATCATAATAATATATACCGAGTACTACAACAAATACACTGGAAAAACGTATGGCGCACAGTGCGTAAGTACAGTAGAACCAATTATGGATTTTATAAAACAAATGTGGTGCGCATATTAATGAGTCTACTCTATGGAGACAAGCCCCCCGCCTCCCTCTCCCAACCCCTCTTTAACCACTTTAGCTACTACTATGGCTTTAAGACGTGCGTATGCTCGTTCGTTCATCATTTTGGTTTGCTGGCCCATAAATTTCCAAATGATTTACTTTAGTTTCGTGTGGAATTATTTGTTGTGGCAACAACAGCAACATCAACAGCTACAGCAACAACAACAGCAACAAGCACAGCGGAAATGTGATTAAAAGCATATTTTATATTTAGTTGTGCGCTTGTAAAAAATAAAAAAATAAATATTAAAAAAGGGTAGAACTTTCCATTTTGCCTTGCCGTAGCTCTAATACCCTTTTTCCAATATTTTTCTATTTATTCAGGCCTTTCACTAAATTGTTAAGTTACATTTTAAAGTATTAAAATAAATCATTTTCTGACAGTTAACCAGTTAGTTGAATAAGAATTAAGGTAAATTAAAGCCACAATTTAGATAGGAAAAATAATTGCAATTACCAATAAAGATCTTCTTTGTCAAGCTATGATAGCTACAGGAACTGTCAAGATATAGAAACTTCAACTTTCTGTTCAGTCTTATAGAATCATATGAATGCAATGTGTTACTTGATGCGTGATAAAATTAGAATACCCTTTTGGAAGTGCATTCAAAAACAACCCCAGCTCTCTTAACGCTTTATAGGCCCGATGCTGCGTGCAGGGCATGCAAATGGCTAAAAGATGATGAGGAACAAAAGGCTCTGACAAACTCTGGCAACTGGCAACTGGCAACTGTGGCAACTGTGGAAACTGGGAAACTGGCAACTGGCAAGTCGACCCCCTGTGGCCACTGAGTGTTTATGTCAACTGCACGGCTGATGACAGCCATAATTCTGCGCAGAGGGAGATTCGAATCTGATTCGAAACGAAGACAGAGTCGAAGTCAAGAGCCCAGTTAACAGGCCTTGGTATAAATAAGTGCAAAACGTCAACGCCATGGGCGCAAAATTGTTATCGCCATCGCATTTAATGGAACGCGGGAGGTGTAAGAGTATACGAGTATTTAGTATTTTGTATTTTGTATTTTGTATTTACTATATTTACTGAGAACGAGTGTCGACATCCACTTGAAATTGGTCACGCCATCAAAACCCAAAACCCAAAAACTGAAAACCAAAAACAAAATTGTAGCAACGGAAGCAGACTTAAAACAGAGCTAAGTAGCTCTCCCACGGTAGTAAGTAGTTAGTAGCTCCTTCTGCAGATACACTCAGAAAATATCTAGATCTGTTAATATATTTCAAGGTTTAACTGAAGAAGAGAATGAGAGCTTTCTGCTCTGCTTTAGAACTTTTTGCCATTCCTAATTTACCACAGCTTTAAGAATGTTTGAATTGAATCTTAAGAATCCAAAAAATTTGTTTCGTTTTTCCGAGTGTACTGCTGCTCGTATTGAGCACCTTTTTGGCCAGAAAAGGCCAGCCAAATTACGTCTGGGCCGCAGAACTAGTTCAAGCCATTGCTACAGTTGCTTCTCTTCTTCTGCTAACGGGAACAGCAGCGTTTCTCATGCTCTATGGGAAAACCCAGAAAATAAAATAACCAGAGAAAAATACTTCTAATTTCACTTTGGGTAGTTTCCTGCTCCAAATATGAGAGAATTTAACGCCACACGCAAACATCCAATTAAGTTTTATTTTCAGTGCGTCACAAGTATCAACAGCAGATGATTAAATCCTCAGGAGATTGGCAGTAACAGCAGTTCACCTAGTTAGACACATAGAAGAATACTTAATATAACATAAAAGATACACTGAACAAAATTTCTATTTAAATTGTATAAAAATTCAACTAATAAAAGTAAAAATAGACAGCTAAATCTATGTGGCAAGCTTTGTGATATGATTCCAAGTTTCAACTCCAGATTCTTGGTCAGCTTCTTTTTGAATACATCTTTATTTTTCAATAATAACACATAAAATATATTTTCTCAGTGTATCTTGATCTTGCACAGTTGCTGACAGTTCACCCACAAAGTTTATGAGGAAATTATGCATGGAAATAAATCAATAGGAGTCAAGCATTATGCATTACAAATCAGTTGCATTTGTTGTGCAGCGCCAACGCAGCGAACAATATTGAAAAATTATTATAGAAAATCGGTTAGCTAAATCTGTGGCACACACATCTCGTAGATACATTGAGATACTGAGCTCAAAGATTGACTCTCAGATTGAGATACATGTGTAGCAGTCAATGAGTCACGTTATTGTGGTTGAGACTGGGCGTTGAAATTGGGCGCAAATCGAATTGTATCTGCAAGATACGAGTACATGTGAATAGTGAATAGTGAGCAGTGAATTGTGAATAGTGAATAGTGAATAGTTATTGGCATTTGCATTGACAACAACTGCTGAATGAAGTTATACTCGTACGTGTAGACCCGGTCTCATAAGTCACCCAGTCTCTGGCAGCAGGCAACGGGTCTTGGCTGTTGGCTCTCGAGTCTTGAGATAGAGTCTAGAGTCTCGGATCTTGGATCTTGGATCTATACGATCGCCCGCTTTAATTAACATATGCTAACAAGTTGGCCCATGCCGCACTTTGTCACTTCCAAGATTTGCAGTTCCAAACTCGACTTGGGGGTGGGCCTAAGTGGTTTTTAAATGAAATTAATTTAAATTTTCATTTTTCTTTTTTATTTGTTATTTTTTGCTGCTGCTATTTTCCTTACTCAACTTGTAATGAGATCATTGGCAGCACAATAAATTTGTTCATGACTCTATTTATAAATGTTATGCCATTGACCCAACCATAACCTAACGCAAAAAGGGTGTTAATACTTATTGCCAGTTGTCGTAATTGTTCTATTGAGTTGGCCACAAATCTAACACAGATCAGACAAGTTTATTAATCCATTGCGATTGCTTTATTTATAGCTTAGAGCTTTTCTTTTGATCTAAGAGTAGGTGGAAATTCATATTAGAATGAATCTAATCTATGTCTGAAAAATGTTGATCTTCTTTTAAGTTTAGTTTTAAGCTTTTATAGGGTTTTAATTTACAAAAATAAATCTCATTTATACTAAATCTTTATATTTCAAATAACATTTTCTTTAGCTCGAATTTTGACTTAAATAAATAGCGAAAAATAAACAAAAAACAGACATTTGAAAAGGATTTCAAGTTATTCTATAACCCATTGAATATTCCCCTTTTTGTTTATCAAATTTCCCCTGAAATCTTTTGTATATTTCAAACAAACTCAGTTTTATAAAAATAGTTGTGATTAATCAACAGTTTAAACACTTTTCCTGAATTAATTAGCAGCCACAGCAGTCTCTAAAGTAAGCTTAAAATCTTATTACTAATTTAAAATTTACATATTTAGATTTGAAAAAATAAAAAGCACCTGTTTATATTGCCTCACAGCTAGCAGTAGCAGAGGCCGTCTCTTTTATAGACTTCCAATGATCGTCTAATCGTCCCCGACTTCTGTGAGGTTTTCCGTCAGTAAGTATATCTACTGATTGCGTTTAGCAGTTCCAATTAAAGATATAGAAGTATCTATTGCTCTTCACACATAGCTGGCATTTCTGTGGAATAACTCAATAAATGCATTTGCAATGCATTCAATTAGTTAGTTACGTTTGTCGGCTGGAGAGATCCGGTTCAGGGCAGCAAAATGTACAATTTCAATATTATATTTTATTAGATTATTATTTTTGCCATTGTTTCAATTTTTTTTTTTTTTTACTGCTGGAATTCCCCAATCGCTGGGGCTCTGGCTCTAGGCTCTGGCTAAACTAGTTTAGCAGTCGCTGGGGCATGACTAAGTGCCTTAAATGCATACAAAATTCCTAGAGTAATTCCCTAGCTCTTCCCCCTCGCCGCCTGTCTAGCTTCTAGCTTCTCTAGTAATCGAGTAATCGTAATTTAGCGAAGATGATGCTCGGGCCCAGCCTCCAGGTGAGCTACAATATAATTATTTGTCAGAGTATATATTGCTCAGGTGTGAAATGCTGCAAATATTTTGCCAAATCATGCAAATCATTTTATGTTGCATTTATAGTTCCAATAAACTCAGAGCTTCGGGCTGCAAGCTGTAAGCTGTAAGCTGTAAGCTTTACGTATTTGTAGCTCACTTATTAATATTTTTATTATTTTTATATATTTTCCCGCAGCCGCACGTAATTTCTAAACTTAAAGCCGCCGTTTTGCACCGCAATGATTTCCGGCTAGCCCCTCTCCTCGCCTCACCTCCCCAACCCTCCACTCCCTTCCAGCACCCAGACTTGACTCGACTGCACACATTGTTAACGTCATTCACTCGCCTGAAATATCAAGCGTGAGAAAATCTATTATTATCTATAGCTCGATGTGTGTAGCCTCCACTGCAGCACAGCAGCAGCAGCAGCAGCAGACTCAGCCTCAGCTTCAGCTTCAGCTCTAAAGCTAATCTATTGCCACTTACAGTGGCTGTAAGCGGAACTAGCTAGAAGCTAGTATCTAGACGGTAGCACGTAGGGACTGTTCGGGTTGGAGCGGATCGGATCGGATCGGGTTTGCGTTTGCGTTTGGGATTGGGAGCGGGAGATGACATTGCGACGACGTCATCTTTGCAATGGGCCCGACCAGAGCAACAGCTAGCTACGATATATGGGTTAGGTTTCCACTAAAAGATCAGGCGCTTGATATGTCATAAAAAGAATTCTTTCAAATTTTCTCAAATATTTCTAAATGAAAAATGTGCTGCTAAAAAATACATTTTATTTCCATTTATTTTTTTAATGAATTCCCATTGCTATAATTGAAAAATTATAGAAAAACGATTTGTTTTAATATGAACATTTAAATTCCTTTTTTTTTCACACATCAAATATCTTAGTTTATTGACATTCCTTTATCATACAAATAGAAAAGTTCAAGTAGAGATTTGTATACTGAAAATATAGAGAAATAAGATTTTTAACATAGAAGATATAGGTAGATATATTGGCTTATTTTCTTTCAATTGCATTTAAGATTGAGAAAAAAAACCTTGTATTAAAAATAAAAAAAATAATCAATAATTAATAAAGAAAATTCCTTTTAAAAATTTATTAAAAAATAGTTATAAATATTGAACTGCTTTCAACCTACCTTTGAGGCCATTAAATAATGTAGGTATATTAAAAAATAAATTTAATAACTATTAAAAAAAAACTCATCAATTGTGTTCTTTGCAATATAAAATAGTTTACAATACAAAATATTTTTGCTTATATTTTTTGCATTCTCAATAAAATTGTATCTATTTTTCTACGCCTATTTTCAATTATTTATTGTTACATCTAAATTATTATGTAGATGTCTGTAATGATAGCCGTATTTTAGCAATTTCAATTTTAATTCGTGCTTCAATTATTTGCCAATTACTTAGTCTATTTTTTAAGGGAAACATCTCAATTCGAGTGGCACTTTGAGCTTTGATTCCCAAGTAATTTGTTTTCATTTCCCCCCCAGATATTTCCCATTTCCCATACTGAATCCGCCCACTAATTCATATGCATAGCACGCGTCTGTTTGATTTTCTATATTTTCATTGACACAGTTTATTGTCATCAGCCCCGGGGACCACACACATGCGAACCATCGAACCGTCCGAACCGCTCCCAACCGAGAAACTCTCCTCCTACTCCAGCTCCTCCTCCTGCTCCTCCTCCTCTTCAACGATGTTATTCACATTTG
Source organism: Drosophila repletoides (assembly GCA_018150835.1). Taxonomy (NCBI): domain Eukaryota; kingdom Metazoa; phylum Arthropoda; class Insecta; order Diptera; family Drosophilidae; genus Drosophila; species Drosophila repletoides. Next base: position 6,072,623 of record JAECWQ010000231.1, read on the forward strand.
GCGACTTGATATTCGTTTGTCTTTAGCACATGCATCACAAAAGTATGATTTAGACGTTTATTAAACCCTAAACAATGACTGGAACCGGGGAACAAGAAAAATACTGTGTTGGCTTTCGATTCTTGTGGGAATTCGAAATTAGAAGAACATTTGACAAAGCTGTTTACATATTGGGGGCAACATACTGAGTAGTTAGCACCTTTCCAAACAGTTCTCAAAAATTCATAAATCGGACTCTCCAATCTATGGGAATTTAGAGAAAAAAAAACATTGACCTCATATTGCGGGGGAGTCTGAATACACAGAGACAGTGACAGAGAGAGAGAGGGAGAAAGTGCCTGTAAAAATGTTGCAAAAAACCGTTAAATGTTAACCGTTTGCCATAAAACATTAGACGCCCTTAGAAACCCCGCCGTGCACCGCCCGCTCCCGTTCTCCTCATATTTGGAGTCTACGCACAGACCTGATATAAATTACAATAGCAACCCACAGCTCGTTGTCGACTCGCCCCAAAAGCCAAATTGTTTTTTAAAAGCACCATTTTTATTACGTCTGATAAGTGATCTCGCGACATTTTCAATTTTAATAGGGTCTCCCAGATGCCCCCAAGGGGCCGGGACGGTATGGGATATACAAAAGCAACTCTGCAGCTCCAACTGCGCCCCCACACAGTTCAGAGCAACCTCAGCTTCAGCTACAGATTCAGCTTCAGCTTCGGGTCTCAGTCTCAGTCTCAGCCTCAGCCTCAGCCTCAACCTCAGCTTCAGTCTGGTGTCCGGCTTGGGATCATTTGTCGTTGCGTTAATAAAATTGCATTGAGTCGCATTTGAAACTACTTTGTGGGAAGAGACGGGGGGTCTCTGCAGTGGAGGAGGGAGAATGGGTGGAATCTCGGACTCGCTTTGGCGGTGGTCACCGTACAGACAAACCAGGCAACAGCTACAGACTTGGCCATTATTAATAATGCCAGGCGATGTGCGCTGTGGTGGGGCATTGCCAGATCAACTAACCGTTGAAGGACTAGCAATATACCCTGTAAAAAACAAAACAATATAAAAAATTTATAAAAAATATTATATAAATTTAAAAATATATTAGATAAATACAGATATATTAGACAAGCTTAAAAATTAAGTAAATTAAAAGTTGAATAAAATACTTATGCGCTTTTTTAACCAGTAAAAATGTAAGAAAAATATAAAATTCTTTCCCTAGGTTCAGCCAAAGGTTGTGCTGTTTTCAACCTTTACTTTTCTCAGCGCCTAAGTTAAAACAAATGTGTTTTTTTATTTGTTTTAAAGTTTTTTTAGTCTTAAAACTTTGTATATTGTTTAAACTTTCTTTCACATTTACCAACCAACCGACATACCCCATTGCAGCCGTGAATACTGGGTATAACGCGAGAGGTCACCTGAAAACGTTGCAAATAAAACGGCAACCATTTTTAATATGATTGTATGTCATCTTAAGCCCACAGCTTTGGCAAGCTTTTGAGCTAAACAACGTCTCTGACTGCTCTTTGGCTCTCTAGGCTCAAGGCTCTAAAAACTCTAGACTTTACACTTAGAGAAAAAACATGAGATTCTGTACTTGAGTCAAGTCAAAACGTTGTTCAAAGTTGAATAAGTTTTGATGTCAATTCGAAATCCTTGAAATGTTCAATCAATATCTCAATTCCCACAGGTGACAGAGAGTTGGGAGCTTGAAATTTTTAAAAACAGTCTTAATGTTAGCGTTTTTTCTCTCAGTGTAGTCTCGCTAGGCTCTAGGCTCTATGGTCATGTGTTGCCATTCAGATACTCAAATTATCAACATGCTTGCAAGCAGCTTGCAGCCCGCTTGCAACTCGCTTGGCTCCATTGTGCAGCCTTTGCAGCTTTGGGTGTCGATGATAATTTTTCATGCGATGAGAGACCATGCTCCTCCCCCTCCTGCAGAGCCTGCACCTCCGCCCCCTGCCATATCAGGTGTGCCTGCCTCTCCATTTAATGGGTTCGTCTAAATACTAGCGAATGTTCGGGTGAAAATGGGCGATAATCCGCTTTGACAAATTTGTCTACATGGGCCAGTTGGAACCGTGGTCCGAGTCAGAGTTCATGTGGTGAAATTTTGTTTTTGTATTTTTGCAGAGAAGAAGAATAATGTCATTGTCCCCAATGTGCTTCCGTTGCCAGCAACAAGAAACTGAACTGAGAGAATTAGCATGCAACACGAATAACTGAAAAGCAAGCCACATAACGAGGCAAGACAAATCAAAATGCATGCATATGATTAATGCCCCTGCAACAAGCACATAAACAAGCAAACGAGCAAACGAGCAAACAAACAAACAAACACAGAGACAATCACAATAAAATCGAATCAAGATATCAAAATTATGCGTAGGGCTACTGAAATTCTTAATAAAGATAAAGACAGGGCGAAAAAAAGGACCTCTTCCTCAATTCTCAATTCTCACTGCTCATTGCTCAATTCTCAGCTCTACAGAGGGTTCCAGTCTCATCACGTACGAAGCGTGAGCAAACTTTAAGTTAGATTAATCGCAGTTGACGAGCTGCATGGAAACTGCATCGATTATGAGAGAACAACACAGCAGAAGAAATAAAATAAAAACAGAAAATTATGAAGTCAAAGAAATGTCAAAACGAAAGGATATGTGCATTTCCTTTTGTGAGTTATGCGCCATATCCGGTTAGCTAAATATGATTGGTGGGCTGGCAACAAAAACTCCCTCCTCAGATTTATAAGTCTTAGCCTTGATTTATGTCTCTTTCTGTTGTTTTTTTTTTTTCTTGTGTGTGCCAAAGAAAAGAGAAGGCATAAAAAACGGAGAACTAATTGTTTTACTTCTTATTTTGTGTATTCGAACTCACACTCGTATTCTTTTTAATGCGCCCACCTACTGTTTCTGGCTAACAAAAGGTGTGCACAGCTGTCTGGCTATTTGTTGTCTTGACTTGGCCAATATAAAGACATAATATCGTAAATAGATCACTTGTGCTCGCACCCACAGCTACCAAAAAAATATTCGAAAATTTCCCAAAATTTGTGTGGTCTGCTGGCGCCGGTTTGACAGTTTTTCTTTTTCTATTTCTTTTTATTGTGGTTTGTCTGGGTTAAGGTCGTTCTTCTACGAATACGAATACGAGTACGAGTACATATTTTTACATCAATTGGTTGCTTATAGCAAGTTCGTCGCCTAAGTCTTTTGTTTTGTGCACACATAATGCGTGTGTGTTTATTAATTTTCCGCCAAGTATTTTTCGGAAAATTATTCCAACCTTGACAGCAAAGCTGCTGAAAAATTGTATTGAAAGGAAAAACAAACATGAAAATTAACCCAGAAAAAAATTTTAAATTTAAAATATTTTTTTATTTTTCTTTCTGCATGTTTTTGAGGCATAAACAATAAGACAAAAGAACGGCGCTAAGCCCAATATGTTGTGCGTGTGTGTGTGTGTGTGTGTAGAGAGCTTGTTGAGCTTGTCATGCGCATGCGCTTAGGTTCAATGAGTCGAACGGTAAAGCAACAAAAACAACAACAACAAAAGACAAAAAACAATGCACCCTAGAAGTGTGCCAGCCAAAAACTAACGATGATTATGATTATGATGCAATGACATTTGTAAGCCATAGCCAACTCATATAAATACACTGAGAAAAACTTGGTTAGCAAAAATACTCATCTAACGTTAAATCAATATAATATTTAGTTTTTAGCCCAAACTAATTTCTTGTTTCACATTGTATGCAATAAAAATATATCTGTATTTCATAAAGATAAATTTTGTTTTTTCCTTGTACATAAAATAATACACAGATCTATCAAAAATATATATTTTTTATGTAATATTTTATATTAAAACCTACCCCCATTCCCATTAATATTTAAATGACCATAGCAGGCTTAAGTTTAAATTTAAAAGCTTCGATTAAAAATTGAAATATTACAAAAATATTCACAATTTTTCTGATGAATAAATTATTTTCCTTCCTTAAAGTTTCCTTAAAAAGGTCTTCAGTAGAATTTTACTTTTAATTTAAATTAATGCAGTTTTATGAAAAATACTTTCTGATTCAATATTATATGTGATTCTTCTTCTTCTGTATTTTATTTCAATATTTAATCGTTGAATTTGTGTAGCTTTTCCTGATTGAAATTGCTTAAAAATATCTTGATAACAGCTACTCCACTTTCATTGCAGTGTAATCTCTGCTTATAACAAGGTTGTTTCATAAAAATTATGTATATTATATCAACAATTGTTTATACAGCCCCCCAAAAAGGTCACAGCATTCAAGTCAAGTGCCCAATTTCACTGGGCACACGCCAGAGTTGAGCCCCCCACCTCGTCGAATACCCTGCTGAAAAACAAAATACAAATTGACAGACTATGGCAATTGACGTTGCACTTGCAGCGTTCCCTTGGCCCTCTTCCTCCGCCCACTACCCTAAAGCTGGCACCTTCAACTGGCGAGGCAATTATGCCCCCAACTTGGCTATAGTTGGCTGACTTGTGTGATTTTTCAGTTTTGTTTTTTCTGTATATTTTTTTTTTTCAGTGACACAGAAACTGAAATTGTTCATTGTTCAAGTCGGTCTACGAATATCTCTCTGTGTGTCGTTCGGTTCGTACGCTCGCTAATGACTTGCTCCCCTTAAATCTTATATATATATATAGATATATATAGATGTATATAGATATATATTTGAAGGTCAAGTTAGGGAAGTTATTGTCGACGCTTCAGTAATTTTGCCAAAGCTCCACATTGAACATTTATTGTTATTATACGACAATTAATTGCCCTAAGCCGCTCTCATATCGCATCGCATCGTATCGCATCGCATCGCATCGGATCGCATCGTTATTATTTTTATTTTTATACTCATTATTAATGTCGTCAAATTTGTTGGAGCGTTTGATTTTAATAGTATATTAAATGTACTTCCTAAGTATGTTAAGGTAAAGGCCCCAGAGCCCACATTTATCTAGAAAGCTAGCTAGAAAATTCGACAGCGAGCTAAACGAGCTAAACCACAAGAAATTCCATGACTAATCAGCGATAGGTGTCAACAATTTGAGCTCATAATAATAAGCTGGGCTACCACAAATTATATCATGGCTATATATAAGATCGAATTCATTTGTAGAGCTCTTGATTCGGTGAATTTTACTTCTGATTTATTATTTTATTTGCGATATCTAAGTAGCTCGAACTTCAAATTGATTTCTGCTTGTATTTGTTTTGTTTACTCAAGTATTTCTCATTTTATTTTTCGGGTTTTTTCTTTTTCGTTTTTGGTTTTTTTTTTTTTTGGTTTTTGTGAGGAGTCTGCGCGTAAGTGCGGTGGCTCTGGGGCAGCTTAAGCGAGAGAGCCACTTGGGGCTAAATATTGCGGTCGTCTCTGTTTTTTAAGAATAATATTTTTCTTTTGCTTCGCTTTCGGACATTTTTGCATATCTTTGAGCTAATTTTTATGGAATTGGTTGTATGCCCCGCCAGCGAGGCGCTTTCAATTAGGCTCAACTCAGACTTGAAGCACAGACAACTGGACAACAGAACAGACAAAACGACAGACAAAGACAATGAACCTCAGGCCACTGCCTGTGCCTGTGCCTGGGCTTGGGCTTGGGCTTGGGCCCGAAGCATGACAATGGCAATGATGAATCATGTCAATGTTTGCTCGGTTCGCTCGTGCTCTGAATTGCTTTTCTCTGTATTGTACACAGGGCAAAAAAAAGTATTCCATTTAGCAAGAAATTCAAGCTATTCACAGAAGTGAGAACAAATTTTTTGATTTTAAGCCTTATTGTTTCCGAGTTTCGCAAAGGAAAGGTCTACGTTTACTTTATAGGTTTTCAATTTCGTATTATGTTGGAATTTTCCCGTATGACTCTTAATGCCTCTACAAGTCAATATTTGCAAAGTTAAACTGTAATTTTAAGGATTAAAGAGGTAATTAATTAATTTTCCTATTTTATCTCGTAGTTCTTATTATTTTATAGATAGAAATGTATCTAATAATACCTTTTTCTCAGCTACAAGCTTTGACTCGACAGCAAAATAATGATATTATTATATTATAATTAAGCTAAAATTTATAGGATATTTTGATATCTTTTTTCCCGTAATTTGAGTAGTTTCAATCGGCAGCTCGACATTTACAAATATTTAGACAATTTCTAACATTTAATCGATTATTCGTTGTCATTTCTAACCCTTCTCGGGGTCTTTCCGTTTGGTTTTTTCATTCAAATACGAGAGTTTTCTTCAACTTAATTTCATTCATCTGTTCTTTATGGCTGACTATCGATCTTATTGCGCTCTGTCTTCGGTTCCTTGTAGCGTAACATGCTGCATGTGGCAAGTGGCAAGTGGCACTAACGGAAACGAAAGAAACCCTAAGGTTTCCCTTTTGACTTCCTTCCAGTTCGTGAACCCAATAAAAACTCTATGTTGCATCCTCTCACAGAAATGTAAGTGCCACACAGCTGTTGTTGGTGCCACAACACAACAACATTAGAAATTATTACCCCAGATATGCGCGATGATAGTCTTAACAGATTGTCAATGGCCATAAATTGTTGAAAAGAATGAATGAATGAAAGAAATACTTTTACATATATTCGTATAAAAATATTAATGTTAATGCATACGAATCAGGGAATCAAATCAAAGCAACTGTTGCAAGTTGCAGTTGCAGTTGCAGTTGCAGTTGGCCAGAGCCATCAACTTAGAATACTAATTCGGAGCGATCGCGGGGCAGTTCACCGGATGTGATGACATTTGGTCAGGGGAAGGCTAGAAGAACAGCAGGCAGGGATAGGTGAAGAAGGTGGCAGGGGCAGGAGGAACAGACCCTAACAATTATTGGATTGGTAGCAATAAAAAGCTAATAAAGAACCGTCTTTGACTCTCTCCCGTTGACAAGTTGTGCACTTGCAGCGTTTAACAATTCATAAATGGTTGTCCACACACTGACGCCACTCCGATTCTCTACCTCTTTTCACCTCTATCCTCTGCTCTCCCTCCTCTCCACTTCTCTCTGCTGCCGTCTCCTGCTGCTGGCTCCTCTTGTGGCACGGACTCCCTCGGGAAGTAGTGCAGACAGTGGCGACAACGACGTTTACGTATGCAAAACTAGTTTTATTTTTATTTTTAGGGCTACTGCTGCGTCTGGGAATCGAAAAACAGAAACAAATCCACACAAAATCTAAATCGAATGCAACACAAAGAGATTGGGGGCCAAAGGGGGACGCCTTGGGAGCACGCAGAGACATTTTGCGTGTTGAACAAATTTGTTGCTGCTGCCTGATCACGTTTTAATTGTAGTTTCAACTGGAATCGGAGCTGGGGCTGTAACTGCCTAGACTGGCGCCTAGGCAGCTAATTAACATGGGATACGGTTTCATTTTTTTTATTTGTCTTTTTCTCTGTTTTTTTTCGGCTATTTATATATACCCTATGCCCAATAGAAAAACGAAGAGTAGAGAAATGGGTATGAAAGTTGCACAAACAGCAAACGTGGAGAAGATCTACTGAAGAAATCAGGTAAATATAACTGAGTGCAGCAAATTTGTCCACCATTTATAGATCAGATTTATTGAAAATTTTATATATTTAAATATTATAAATACATCACATTATATGTAATAATTTATTCTACTCAATTATGGAGAAAACTTCAAAAATTTTAATAAAATTTACTTTCTTACCATATTTAAAAGTCTTAGCCTTGAAATTGTCTATTCTCCTGATGCCTAATTAAGCCATTTATCTATAGAGGAAATTTCAAAATGGTCGATTAATTAATTTTTTTTTAAATATTTTTAAATAATAAATGAACAGGTTTGCTTTTAGCTATGTTTCGACTGAGTGCGCCCAGAAGGCTGAATTGTGAAAATTAAATTGTTTTAATTAAACTTTATTCGTTTTTATATATATAATTTAGTATACTTAATTTTTGTTTATTTCTTGTGTCCACTGTAGAGTCTCAAACTTGCTGAGCCTTTATCAAAGGGTATCTGCTCTTCGAGCACTTTTTCCTGCAGCTCTCGTGAATTTTCTTTAACTTTTTTTTTGCTTTTATTTTTTGGTATTTGTTTTTGTGCCCATTCACACTAAAAGGCGTTTTTACTTTCTTAAATCGTTTTTAATTGTTTGTCAAATGGGGCAATGTGAAACCGATAGACCGCATTTGATAAGAGTCGAAAGATCGCTCTGCCCCTCTGTTTACCTTTATCCCCGCTCTCTGGCTCCCTCACCCGGCTCTACTCACCCTCCTCTCAAGGGTCAAATTGCGATTGTTATGCTTGGCATTTAATTGCCTTGTAAATGGTTGGTTGTTCCACCGGTAGCTGCTGCCCCGCGATTGTTGTCATTGTTGTTGTCGTCTTACGCAGTCCCAACATGCCACAAGTTGCACGCATTTCTCTCTGCTTGTTGTGGTTATTGTTGTTGTTGCTGCTGCTGCTGCTGTTTTCTGCTTGCTGCTTGCAGTTTGCTGAGATATCGAGTTATATCGACTGGCTACCGATTTTGCACCTGTTTTTTTTATTCGCTGTTTCGTCCTGAGGCAAAGGCTGTTACTCAGGCTGCTCAGTGATCCCGTTGATAATGCGTACATAAAACTAGCATGCCACAGTCGTTTAACTGCGGAAATGAGTCGCCAATTCCAGTGAATAAAACAAAAGACTTAGGCAACGAACCTCGCATCGCCTCGCCTCGCCTCGCTTCGCACTTGGCCAACGGCCAAAGCACGCCACACCGTGGCACGAACTCGCCCGAACTTGCAACGGTAGCACACAACAACTCTAAATTATATATAAAGCACATGTCACCAGCCACATCCGTGCATACAAATGATGCATCCACACAGCCAAAGAGAGCCACGGGGACTTAGAGCAGAGGCGTGCCAAGGGGCAAGCAGGCAATCAATGAACAACTTCTAGACATGCGCAGGGCACAAACCAAACTTAAAACAGGGCGCGGCCTCTGATAATATTTTTACGATTTTTATTTACTCATTTTTTTTTATATTTCTTTTGCGTAAATTATGCAAACGCACAATTGCAATTGCAAAAAACGTCAGCCTAGAGATGGACTTGAAAGGGAAAATTCCAAATTATCTTTATAAAATTTATAGGAGCAGTATTCATGTGAATGTTGCATGAAAAGGGTGTTTCAAAACTCTGGGACTGCTGCCTGTGGCGGCAGGATTAGTAAAGAAAAGTGGGCTTTAAAATATTTCCTTTGACTGAAAATAATTGTAAAAAATAAATAATTCTATATTAAAAGAAAGTTGTAAATAAGTAAAATGTTTTACGATCATTTTAAGTGCTAGGAATTCTCTAATTATTTACAAGATTTTTAAAATAAATAAATATTTTTTAATCTAATTTAAGAAAATGGAAAAACCAACTTTCTTTTCTTTCTTTTGATTGCCAGTAATTGATAATAATTTGAGTGCAAAGTAATCCTAATGAATCGCAAATTATTTACTTTCTTAATCCACAATGGGCTTATAAATATTTCAAAAAAGAGGCACAAATTATTTTGTATTGATTAAACAATTCTGTCGTTTATAAAACGCTTCGATTTCAGTGTGAATGAATTGATAACTAAGAAACACGTACAAAAATCACGACTAGAGCTCAGCTCTAGAGCAAACAACGCCAGACACTCGGACAGATGGATGGTTGGACAGATGGATGGATCATCATTATTGAGGCACTTGCAACAACACACACAGTGCACAGAGCTGAAACAACAGCAACAACAACAACAGCAGCAATAACAACAAGAAGAGGAAAAGCAACTGGCCGATGGTCAATAGCAGCGCACCACACAAAGTACCACAAAACACCACAAGGCACCACACATACGGGAGAACAGCAACAACAAGCAGAACAAGAGCTCTTTTTGGACGCGAAGCCTCTTTGATCTGGCACCGCGACGCGGAATGGGGTGAGGGAGTTGCATGCAACGCGCGCGCCTCACTGACACCTTGCTGCACTCTCAGAAAATGGTCTAAGAGGCCGCGGCCATTAGCCAATATAACTGCCAACGCAACGTTTTGTATTTTATCATGTCTACAAAAGTCAAAAAGCCATATTACATCATAACCCCAGAGATGGAGATAGAGATGGAGATGGAGATGCAGATGGACGGAGAAGTGAGAAGTGGGAAGAGGCAGAGGCAGAGGCAGAGAGGAAACTCGCCTGAGTTGGGATGCTGATTCGTTTTCGTGCCTAAGTGGCCTTTTCGGTTAAAAGCAGCTCGAAAAGTGTTCTAATAACAAGCCAAAAACATAAAGGAAAAAAAATCGTATTTTATGTGGAAAACTCAGTGAAAATTGTTTGCATTTGTTAAACAGTTTGTCGGCAAAGAGTTGAACTGTCTGACTTTTTTCCCTTTACACTGACCGCCCTGGGTTGCGATCCTTAGCAAATGGTCAGCAAACAATACCCGAGAGAGGGCACAAGTTGGTCTAATAAGCCGCACTCTCGACCAGATCATGTTGTGCAAACACTCGGAACGGAGAACTCAGAGCTCAGAACTGAAAGCCGTAAAGGAATCCCGCCTAACAAGAGAGGCATGAAAGGAGTTTATTGTGCGACGCGTCGTGTCGGTCACTTTGAGTGTCATAAAAAAAGCAAAGAACCAAAGAGAGGGGCAAAAAAAAAACGAATACCAAACTGAAAATTGAAGCAGGAGTTAAAAAGTTAAAAGCCAGCTAAACAAAACGCTCGCCTTGCCCAGCTAGAGCAGTTAATTAGAATGTGCCATATATACCCAACCATCATCATCGCCCTGATGATGAGCATTACACTCAGAGAAATAAAGCGGTTTAGAGTACCACAGATAAATTTTATGCATATTTTTTTATTATTCTTCTATATTTAAATAAAAAATAGTCAAAAATATTCTGAATAGTGAAGCAAAATACTCTTCGAGTGAGGCATAATTAAGAAATATCAATAAGAAAGTCTCAAATCTTCTCTTATATATAATTATTATTTTATATTATATACAATTAATTAAATAAATTTCAAACAAAATTTCATTTTTTATCTAAAGTTGAGCAATTACTTCCTGCACAAAAATAATTTTTAATGATCAATTTTTTTTGTTTCTAGAATTCTGTGTTTAAAAGTAGTTTCTGAATGAAGATTTTTGTGATTTTTTATATTTCAATTTGATTGAGCAAAGGATTCCTGGATTTTTCTTTGAGTGCATCATCAAGTGCTGAGCTGCTGAGTTGCTTTTGAGCCAAGTGCGCTAGACAAACAAGTCCCGGCCTTAAGGCGGCTTTGATTGAGTGTGCCTCTGGCTAGGCTTCGAGTTCGAACTTGGCTCATGCATATACATATATATGCATATATATAGAGATAGATATAGCTATATATATATATATATATATATGAGCAAAGTCAAGTATGAAAATCAAATCAAGTCATTGGCAGCCAACTGGCAGCAGCAGCCAGCAGCCAGCAGCAAGCTACCTCTCTCAGACAATGGAAGCCTACTTCGGGCTGCTTCTCTGTGTGAGCCTTGGCAATATTTACCAAATGTCAATGCAAAATGTTTGAGCTGCAATACAGAAGAGCCAAAAGAGCCAAAAGAGCTCTGCAGCCATATAAAACATACACTTGGCAAATGAAATGCGAATTAAAAATACGCTGCCAAATAAAGCAACATAAAATTATATTCAAAAAAGCTGAGGGAAAATGAATAAATTAGTATGTTAAATTATATATTAAAAATATATATGATTTCTACAATTAAATTAGCTTGTCTTTCTAATTTTGAGCTTCTTTTCTCTATTTTTATTCCCTTCTCCTTAATAATAATAAGGTATTTATATAAAATCTCAAAACTGTTATTCAATTTTTTGGCTAACCAATTGGATGAGCTATTATCTAAACCCTTTTCGGATAAGGGTATTATTTTTTGCGAGAAAAAGGAAAAGAAAAAATAACACTAAACACAGGCGCAAACGATCGCGCACGTTTGGTAATGGATCACACGATCTGCAGGCAGTCAGGCAGTCCAAAGCAGAGCCAAGATTCAAGCTGTGGTTCGAGCTGTGGCCTGGTTGGGTCGGTTGGATTCTCTCTCTGGTCGGGTCGGTTTTAGCCAAGTAAATGACATTGACAGTGACACTGGACTCCTTCGGAGGCAGTCTACTGATCTGGCTGGTCTTAATACGTGCACTAAGCATATCAGTTAACCATACAATAACCCTGGCTAAAGTGTTGCGAGCTGCTGAAGAAGCTTTAAGTGTCAGAGAAGCTGATTGTCGGCTTGTCCCTGGCTTGCTCTGGTCTCTGGTCTCTGGTCTCCGGTCTCTGGTCTGCAAGAAGTCTGCTAGAGGTCTGGTAGAGGTCTGTGAAGTTGGCTCACACACAGAGAGTGCGATTAGAGCTAATGATCTGTCGCAATGGAACTTACAATCCTTTCCCACCTGCGAGACCGGCAGAGCACCTGGAATACAAAAAAAAAAACAGAAAACAAACCACATTTAGACTAATTTAATGAGCTACAACATAAATTCTTGAGGCCGACTGACTCCTGCTGTTCGTTCGTCTAGGGTTACTCGTAATTCCCCAAAATAAAGTTCAACCAAAAATTTTTGACTGCTTTACGAGCTATCAAAAATCAAGAACCTTAAATCTAATTTCGTTAACAAAACTAAACTAGGGGCAGGACAAGATAAGGTCAAGACACTAAAAAACGAAGCAGAAACAGAAACAGAAACAGATCTACAAACGATGGCGATAAGCATCTACTCGAAACTCGTTAGGAAACTGAAAAGGTGCTGGACGCACAAATTAATATTTGTGTGAGGTCTGTGGTTGATTCCCGGGGTCCTGTTGCGTTCCAAAGAGACAAGAAGTCAGCAAGACAAAAGGACATCATCAGGGCCAAAACAATGGGCAAATTTGTCGTAAAGACTGCTGACTGGTGGCTGGAGACTGGACCACTGGATGACTGTCCAGAGAAAGTAGAGTCGAAGCTAAAAGGATTTACTGGGCAGGTCAATTCAAGCAGATACACAAGATACATTTATTTTGGATGAGCTTGCTGGAGCTCTTCTTCTTTAGGTTGACCTGCAAGTTCACTGGACACGCAGACGCAGCAGTAGTTTCCACAGGCAGGTAGGGAAACAGGGAGGAGCTTGAAGAGGGTTCTCGGTGCGATCTGTAGACCCGTTGAGCATCGTACCTTAATCGCAGCATTTTAATCGACACGCAAAGTTCGTTTAAGTTAAATAAACGTTTAAACGAGAACACAGAGAATTACTTGGAGTTGCAGTTGGAGTTGGAGTTGGAGTTGGAGTCGGAGTCGGAGAGAATGAGAATGAGAATGGGGCAAGAACAAGCGAATGGCATGCGCTGCAAAAAGGGTCTCTGGGAACTGAGAGCGCTGCTGCGGCGGGCGGGGTAAAAGGAAATTTTGGACCTGCACGGACCTGTGGCACATTTGGAGTGCGTGTGCAACATCTTTGCAACAGTTGGGTGTGTACGAAATGTTTAAATTAAGCTGCATATCAAGTGCACCAGATCACTAATTACCAGCGCCAGCCCAAGCTAAGAAATCGGAGAGAGAAAAAAGAGAAGAAAAATAAAAGAATACTTATTCCTCCTCTTAAACATCGTGTGAGCCAAGCGCCGGCACAGCTCCAACTCTAAATGTTAGCCTCAAGTTTTTGTTTTTGTTTTTATTTTTGTTTGGCTTTTCTTTTCTCCTCTGTGTTTTTTTTCTCTTTAGACTTTTTGAGGTGGCGGGGCATCCAAAATCAATAAAGATTGTTCCCAGATATGTTGTCCAGTGTTTGCTTAACTTTCGGGCGGCCCTTAAATGGGTTAATGTCGTTCTTCTTAGGCTCTGCTGTGAAACAATGGAGCTCTCCGTTACTTGATATATATCTGGCGATGCCATTCAAATGATTTAACTCAATTTGATGGGTTTTATTCTTTTGGTCGATCACTTAACTAGAGATACGCATATTTTGTATAGGTTTTTATGACCGAAATTACTATTTATACCTTGAAATCATAAACAAATGCTTATTTAATAAAATTGTCCTCTTTATAATTATATATATTTATAATATTATAAATATTGGTTATCGATTTTAATAGATATTTATTCCAAGCAGCTTATAATTCTGCTGTTTTAATTTTGTAGATTGGAAGATTCACCTTTAATTACGATCCTAAATACGGCAGTGCTAAGTAATTTATGAAAACACTTTTAGACTCAATCAGTATGAAAAAAAATGTTTTAAAAGCTTTTGTACTACTAAAATGCTTGCTATAATTTTAAAGATCAATAAAATTTGGACTTCTCTAATAACATACTCACATATGAGTCTAGCATTTGCTTCCTGCATTGTTTAGCTGACACTTGCTGGAAGTCAACTTGAGTTTATCTTAATAATGTGATCTTGGCTCTTCAGCAAGCAGATATAGAGAGACAGACGGGCAGACGGACAGACATATAGACTTATAGAAATATAGAGATAAAAGCAATTCTCTGGCAGCTGTCTACAAAAAGATATGACATAGCATCACATTGTACTTGGTTTGTTTTGACTATTTGTCAGACTGTGGAACACGCCCCATAGAATGGTTAACTATGGGAAGTTATGGCCAGTAATTAAGGCCGCTACCGGACACAGAAACCAGCAGAAAATTGCTGACTCTGAGTGTTTTTTTTTTTTTTTTTGTTTGTTTGTGTGTTGTGTTCATGTTTTGCATATAATTTCTGATTAAAACATGTTTCCATTATAATGTGTCAATAATTTTTCGTTCGTTGTCAGTTTGAAAATGCAAATTTTAACCGGCAATTGATTGGGTGATGCATTAGAAGAACACTGTGCCACACGGCAATTATTATTTTTATTTATTTAATTTAATAAACATGTTCCAAGGTACGAGTACGGGTATTACGACTAGCGTTAATAGCAAACTGTTTGCCAGCTGTTTGCACTATTTTTAAAGATGTGCTCATAACTTCCCAAAGCTCCCTTTCCCTCACTCCCTCATTACCATTTCTGCCTTTTTGCCCCGCCAGCTTTGAGTCTGTTCTCTCTATTAATAATGCATCTATCGACTCGCATACATAATAAAGCATCTTAAAGCGTTTAAATGCCGATCATCGCTCAAAAAGGTTGAAACTCTGGCGCCATTGGCCCACGTAATATGATCGGACCCGCTTTTTTTCTGTCTTCCTCTCCATCCATCTCTCAATGCATTTTCGGCGCCTGCATTTTGACAGTCAATAAAATTTTGAAATGTTATACTTTTCTGGTTTTTATTTTCTATGTCGCATCGATTTTGTTTCTGACCCGTCTTTTGTCTTTTAAATGGCTTTTTGATTGGAGAGATTGGAGCGTTGGATACAGTTGAACCACTTTTTCAGTTTGACAGCTACAAATAAAATATGTAAAACAAAAGACTTAGGCAACAAACTTGACAAGCTGTGCCATTTCAGCGATTAAACTGAAAGTTAATACACATAACTAACATTTTGACTTAAGTTCATTTATATAGTCGTTATTTTATAGCACATTTGACATTTACCCAAAGAAATTATAGTTAAATTAATTTTGTACATCTTTTTTTATATTTCCTGTAACTCCAACAGGTCTCTGGTAGTCGTTGTATTTTTAAAGGAATATATAATTTCGATATAAATTTTAGTTTATTTTTATCTTTAATTTACATTTATTATTTTTCACAAAATATATTTTTTTATCTTCAGTTTTTCACACAAGAAAAGGTAAAGGTAAATAAATAAATTTGAGTGAAGGAAAACCTTTTTTAAAATGTTTTTTTAATTATTTAGAACATTTCTATATTCTTGTATTAATAAATTTCTTATTTAAATTATAATTTTTATATTCATTCAATGCTTACGAATTTTTTCTAAATAGTTTTCTTCGATAAAATTGCAATGTTTAAAGTCTGTAGAAATCCAGTCAGTAAATTCTCTGCTACTTTTACAGCTCTGTTAGGGTATTGAACATTCGTCTGACTGCAGCTAGTTTGTGCTCGTAATTTTTTAGGTGGTTTTATGTTACTATTGACTGTTTAATAAACTATAAAAATAAATTTAGAAACAATGACGACAAAACACACATTGGAATGTCGATCGAGTGGCCGTTAAGAAAACGCACAATGGCGTGCGCTGGATACCTCCTCTGAAAGCACCCAGAAAGCACCCCCCTCGAGACCCCCTTTCTGACGGCAAACGAAAAATAAAGCAGCTCATCATGCATATTGATGATGATACAAGTATGCGTTTGCTCTCTGGGGTTTCAGTTCATTGTTTATTGTCGTCCGTTAAGGCGTCAACTTTTCTGACATAGCCACATTTTACAATGCTCGTAAACGATATTTGCAGGCAGTTGATCAAGCGATCGTACGATCCGACGATCCGACGATCTGACGATCCTGCATAGTTTTTTTCTTTTTTGTATCATTCATCATTGAAGGGGCAGCCCATAAAGCAAGAGTTGGGGTGCCTCTTCGACGGCGACAACGAAGACTGCCTAATTAAGTGATTAAAATTCTGATCAACGTCGAGGCGTATGACTTTTGTATGTGTTAATATAAAGTTTATTATTTGAAGCAGCACGTGGTCGATCGCGGTCGATCGTACGGTCAGCCTATAAGTCAGTCGATAGGCCTCTTTTTAGCCTCTTTTTTCATTTAGCCCTATAGGCTATAGGCTATAGGCTGGCTATAGGCACCCCATTCATGCCCCCTTCTCAGCATATCAAACAGACAAATATCTGTGCGTAACATTTGTGGCATTTTTAATTTACAGCAATCATTGCATTAGACAGACACAGACAGGCACTTAAGCATTACTATATCGGTTTTATTAT
Source organism: Drosophila repletoides (assembly GCA_018150835.1). Taxonomy (NCBI): domain Eukaryota; kingdom Metazoa; phylum Arthropoda; class Insecta; order Diptera; family Drosophilidae; genus Drosophila; species Drosophila repletoides. The sequence continues at coordinate 6,089,526 of JAECWQ010000231.1, forward strand.
CGCCCATCCGACCCATCCATGCGATCCAAAACGATCCGACAATCCGACAATCCAACAATCCAGCAATCCAACAATCCAGCAATCCGACGATCGCCAATCGACTTGCAACAAATGTTTCAACTTGTACGCTGATGAATTTATGCCAACCTACAACTATTTGCCACGCCCCATTTTCGCCCATATATTGTCGACCGTGTCTCAGATACAAACGCCTCGATATGAGCCGAGTACAAAGCCAACTTGCCGCGTGGCAATCAATTCTGGATGGATCAAATGGGATTGATGGAATTCACAGATTATGATAGGAAAAGGCCAGCTCAAAACGTCTTGACTGGAATTTCGGCTCAAGCCAAAAGTTGTCATAGAAAAAAGCTTCAAAGAAAAAGTAAACACTAAAAAGAAAAAAAATATCCAAACAGTAAAAGAAAATATATGATAGTCTTCTGATATTAAAAAAAGGATATTTAATAAGGTAAGAAGTAATATATAAAGAAATCACTTTCATCTAAATATGTTAGATTATGCAAGCAGCGTATAAAACTTTAATTTTATAACTAAAACTCTCGAATAGAAGCTTAACATATAGATACAAAAAGAAAAATTAAATTTAAGAATAAAATGTTGCATTTCAAATTTATTTTTATGATTAGCAATAGTTTTTTGAAGCGGAATTAGTTTTCATTTGTGAACGAAATATTCTTTATAGATGTTCCTTAAGTTTTTGTATAACTTTCAAAGCCTGGAGTAGTTTTAATAACTTCGGCTTAAGTTTTCTATTACCCAAAATAGATTTTCCTGAAAAAAAAGTAATTAGACTCGTATTATATAATTTTTGTATAATTATTTATTTTGATTTATTTAAGTGAAAAGCCAATCTTTAGGACAAATACTAAATACTAAAATAGAATACTTAAAACAATATTACAAATGAGGACTAAAGACTAAACAAATTTTATGTACAATACAATTGAGGGTACTTTTGGTGGGATGGGTTTTCTTTTCTTTTTCTTTCTTTCTTTTTGTTTTTTTTTGTGTGATATATATTTATGATAAAAAATAATGGGTAAAAAAAAATATGGGAAAAAAAAATTGAAAAAAAAAAATATTTATATACAAAATTAGCAACAAGACTGCAAAAAAATGTTTTTTCTCAAACTACTTTTTTCTTGTAAAAATAATTTTTGGATTTGAGCTCTCAACAGTTGTGTGTGTGTGTGTATGAATGTGTGCTGAGAGTGTGTGTGCCTGTGTGTGTGTGTTTGTGTGTGTGTCTCTGTGTGTGTGTGTGTGTGTGTGCTCCAACTAGCTGTCTCTGTTTAGCCACAGCTCTCAAACCTGTCCATAAAAATTCCAATTTCGACGGCGCAAATCGAATTCGAACCGTACAAACGGAAAAAAAAAAAAAAAAAAAAGAAACAACAACTGTGGTTGGCTCCACCCACAAAGCACACCAACAGCAACAACAACGAGAAATAAACAACAACACTTAGACACAGACAAAGATGCCGCGCATGGTGTTTGTCGCATTGTGAGCCACCGCAAAACCACCAAAAGGCGTCTCCGAATTCAGTTTTTGCCGCTTGACAGCTGTGCAGCTGGCGGCGGCGCTGTTGTTGGAGCTGAGACTGCTGGTGGTGGTGCTGCTGCTGCATTCCGTTTCGAGCTGACAAAACTTGCGTCGTGGTGCCGTCTCCTGGCAGTTTTCATCTGGCAGGCTGCAAGCGTCGCTGTCATTGCAACTGTGCACCGAGCTGCGTGAGGTTTTCATGCTCAGATCCATGGGCCCGTCCTGGGCACCAGTTGCACCAGCTGCACCACTCGCTGTGGCGCCCGTTTCGCCGCCAATGGAGCATACTGAGACCGGTGAAAGTGATTGCATTTTGGCCGCAAAACTCAAGGGGCTGCTGCTGCTTGAGGGCGTGGGCGAGGCTGGATTCGAAACGGTGGGCAGTGGTGCTTGCACAGGTATGGGCTGTGGTGTGGCACGTATTGCCACAGGTGTGTGTATGGTGTGGGGACTAAGATTACGACTGTGATGGGACACATTGTCATCCTCGGCGCTGAGGCAAACATCAATGGGCGACGCTGCAGGCTGTGGCACTTGCACACTTGCCACATTTGGTGGCGTGTAGCGACACTGTGATTCTGCCGAGGCGGCTGAATCGACGCTCTGGCGGTGCTTATACATCTCCTGCCGGTAGGCAGCATCGGCTGCTGCGGCTGCTGCCGCACTTGCGTGATAGCCGGGGAATAGCAAATGGGGCGGCAGCTGGAATGCCGTTGGAGGCGTGGTCATCATACTGAAGAAGGGCAATGCCGCTGCGGCAGCGGCCGCATCCGCCGGATGACGTGCAGCAAAATGTTCCGGCAAATGATAGCCCGGATAGCCAAGCAGCGGAGGCAAATGAGAATGACGTTGCTGCTGCTGTTGATGTTGCTGCTGCTGATGTTGCTGCTGTTGTTGCTGTTGCTGTTGCAAGTGTGCTGCCAAATCGCCAAAGCCCGGTGAACCTACAGGTGACCCAGTGCCATGCCCACCCGCCTTGCCAGCCGCTGCAGCCGCTGCCTGTTCGTGCTCCTGCAGCAAACAGTGGATCTTGAACCAATTGGAGCGCCGTCCATAACGCGAACCACCCTTGGACATGCCCACATTATAACACTTGCGTAGGCGGCACGCCTTGCAGGTGGTGCGATTCTTCTTATCAATAATGCACTTTCCCTCATTTTTGCACTCGCTAATTGTGCTGATATTATTATAAGAGCGACCGAAGAAAGACTGTAAAAAGAAGCAAAAAGAGTGAAGAAATTGCGGTTAGTTTTGGCTAGAAGATAGTCGATTAAGAGGGCTAAATTGTTATGTGGTTGGAGGTTGGCTTTTGGGGAACTTACCTTGCAGCCCTCGCATGTAAATGCGCCGAAATGAAAGCCCGCCGCTGGCTCACCGCACACTTTGCACGTTTGATTCATCTGAAAGTGAAGAAAAACAAAACATTAACATGAGTCTTAACAGTCTGTTAAACTTAAGATTAAAGATCTGACTGAGGAAATAGCCCCTTAATAATCTAAAAATGAAATAACTGATTTAAAAAGAGTTATAAGCCAAATACTTATAGAAATTTCTGTTAAAACTTTTTCTTTTAAAATAGTAAGAAATTTCTTGAGATTGAAGAAATTTTAGATTTTGAGAGAGAGTTAAAAAAATAGAGCCAAGTCTAGCGAAATAATTTTCAAAAATATTAGAAAATATCTTTTAGGCAAACAATAATGCAAAATTTTTTTTTAATTTGCAAATAACACTAAATAAATAGATTTTTTTATTTAGCTATAAAAACACTTTTGGACTCGTAGCACTCTTAACTCTTTTTAGACCCTTGCAGAGACTTTTTCATAATTATATTTTTTAGCTTATTTCATTCTAGATTTAAGCCACTTTAGTGGGTTATTTTGCCGAGCCATTGATAATCCATTTAAAACATTTTTGTTTTGGTTCTTTTTTTATAAACTAACCAAGTTAAACACCATTTTTTGGCTGTATGCCAAGTCACTTTATATTTATAGTAATATTTAATGAAGAAAGTAAAGAGAGTATTCCTTGATCTTCTGTCACTTTTTATGTATATTTTTTAACGTATTCTTTCCGTGTTCTGCGCGTTTGCTGTGCTGCTGTGCGACTGATGATACAACGGAGCGGAACACAGGAATTTATAGGAATCTGTTTCAAAAAAAACACACACGCACACAGAGAGAAGAACTCTGGAAAAACTCCTCGATTTTTTTATGATCAGCTGCGTGGGCAGGCAAAAAACTTAAGCTGAGGGTGGATTATGCAACCCTATACAGATCTGTGTATATGGCTGACAAGGCAGGTAGAAAAATGTGCAGTTTTTTTCGGTGATTTTTTTTTACTTGAAGTAATTACGCCTAAAAAATTCTATATAGAACCGTGGAGGACCTTGACGTATGTTGTGTCATAAAATATAAAATTCGAATGCTATTTTTTTTCTTTGGGCAAATAAAAAAAGGAAAGGTCTGAAGTTCGCTTGAAACTGTAAAAAATCAAAGTAGTGCAAACAGGGCTCATAAAATGTGCCGACGGTTGCAAAATGAAAAGAAAAAAATGAAGAAACTATGAATAATAAAAATAGTAAAAGAACAAAAATAAAATGTGAATTGACTTTGAGTGTGGGCGCGTTTTTCCTAAACTTACCTTGGATTCTTTTTTGGGTTTTTGCGTGTGGAATTCGCCGTTTAGCTTTTATAGCTGATGATTTTTTAATTGTATTTCTGGTATTTTTCACAACACTTTTTTCTTTTGCTTTGCTGTTGCTGTTGCTGTTGCTGTTGCTGCACTCTGTTATTTTCGATCTTTGCGGATCAGTCTCTATCTGGTATTTTCGAAAAAAAATGTTCGTATTTTACACTTTGAGATACAAAAAAAAAAAAAACTTGTGTAGTCTTGAGATTTGTGTAATACACGCAACGCGCTCTGTACTCACGATGTGTAACTCACACCTGGGCTACTAGCAGACGACTGATTTCTGGCTCAGACTCAGCGCTGGAAAGAAGCATTCGCTCGGTTGGCTACAGGCTTCTATGCCCAACAACAGCACTGAGCACAAGTTACTCCAACAGTCACACATACGCACACATAGACCAGTTTTGGCTCTCTGATAAATCACAGACTCAAACTCGATCGCCCGTATATTAACTACCACCAACAACAGCAACAGCAGCAACAGCAGCAACAGTGGCCACAGCAACAGCAACAACAACAGCAACAACAGAGAGCGCAAGTCAAACGCACTCAATTGAGTGCAGTAGACTCTCGCGGCTTTACCTGAGTTTGAGTCGCTGTTAAAAGTGGCTGCTGTTAGCACCGCTGTTAAATACTGAATGAATGCTTGCTTCTATGGGCTTAAGCCGTTCACTCACTCTCATTCACTCTCTCTCTCTCTCTCTCTCTCTCTGTGGCTCTTGCTCTTGCTCTTTGTGGTGGAGGGGGGCGCGCTTGCCCCACTCAATTTGCATTGCTCTGTTATTATTCGTTATTCGGTTATTTATTAAAACTCACACGTTAAGGGCGGCTGAGCTTTCTCGCACATACACACACACACACACACATGCGGACACACACACACACATACACTGAGCCATTGACTTCATTTTTAACAGCTGCTCATTTTATTTAACATGGGCGGAGCCTTTTAAACTGTGCACGGAAATGGTTGGAGTTAACTCACTCACATACACTTCATACATATGTATTTATGTATGTATGTATGTAGATATTCTGTGTGTGTGTGTGTGTGTGTGTGCGTGTGCAGTCAAGTAGCGGTACCGTTAATTGATTTGTTTGTTGTTGGCAAATGAGCTTCAGGCCAACGGTGCTCCAACTTCAACTTAATTCAAGTTTCAAAGCTTTGAAATAAAGTTTCAACTTTAAAATTCACTTTTACACTCGTATTAAATATAATTAGAATCTTAATGTAAATTTAAAGGATGATCCTTTGCAAGTAGAAAGATTTAATTAATAATCTGGTCAACATTGTCGTCCGAAGTGGACTAAAATCAAAACTTTGAAACAAAGTTTTATTTTTCATTTAATTCATTTTAATTGGAAGCCATTTAATGTATAGGTAAATAATAATTTAATAGGATTAATAAAATTTACAAGTTATCAAAATTTTCTTCACGAGTTTTATCACTTTTATTACCCAATCAAAATGCTATAAATAATAGCCGAATTGAATTAACTTGAGTGAGAAACTAAATAAATAAATAATAATAAAATGGTCAATAATAATGAATGAAATCTAAGGCACATACACTCCTCGCCACTTGAATAGGACACCCCTTGATCTCACCCTGATCTGTTTTTCAATAAAGTTTATTTGGTAATTAAAATATTTTTATTTTTATTAATGAGTATAAATATGGGAAAACATGAAATGTAGATCACGCAGTGTAGTTACCAATGCAAGTAGGTAGTTCAAATTATTGGGATAAAAAAGGAAAAATGTGGTTTTAATTCATAACTGACTTTCATAATCTGGAATCATAAAGAGATTAAAAATTAGGAAGATGCCACCTTTTGACCTGGTCCCTAAACCGCAACGTCCCAAGTTTCTGAATGAAATTCTTGGAAAAAAATAATATATTCTTTATATTTTTATAGAAATTTAGGTAAATTTTAGATATATAAATGAATATAAAGTGTATCATGTGAAGTAAAAAATTAGATAATAACAAAATCGATAGTTAATTGATGAATTTGTAGCTACAATATTTATTATATTTATTTAATTATGCAGCTAAAAAATAAATAAAATAATGGCAAATTTTAAAGAAATTCAAACTATTTAAAATTTTAAATTAATTGAGAATATTGAAAATACCTTTTCCAAAGCGAGAGTTCATTTTTTTCTTGATTTAAATACTTACTTTGCTAATCGCAGTCATTATTTATTTAAAATTAATCTATTCAAATTCTCATTAGCTAAACTCAAAGCAAAGGCTCTTTTTTTCTAATTTTCCACACTTTTTATTACCCTTTCCGGCGCTATATTTAAGCTAATTCATAAATACCCTTAAAAACGGCGCACTGCTACCCAAAGTAAACTACTTAAATTAACCCTTCCATTATTATCAATTGACTCTGGGCTCAGTTTTATTATGCGAAAAGGGTACAACATTTGCTACAAACAAAATCAGAAATCAGCAGGATTTTCATTTTTACAAGACAACCCGTTAACTCTTTTTATGTCTCTTCATTATGTGTATTTGCTTAGAATGAAAACCAAGCTACCTGGCAAGGACTCGCGCACACACACACACACGCTCGCACACACACACACACAGGCAGAAGTTAACCCTTTTTTGACCCTTTTCCTGGCAATTTAAATAGACAAAGAAAAGTGTGAAACCAGAATAAATGTATTGTTTCAGAGAGAGAGAGAGAACCGTCTCACGCATAGATCACACTTATGAGAGAGCTTTGAAAGCTCTCTGTAGAGAGGATGCAATTGGCAGGCTTTGCAAAGCACACAAATATTAGTGCATATATACTAATACATATAAATAATTTGTATATTCTTGGAACTAATCGAATTTTTTGCTAGTTCCGTTAATTGTTAGCTCTGCATAGCAACCTAACCTCAATACACATACCATAAAAAAGGTAAAATTTAAAATTGCATCAAGCATCCGAATATTCCCCGTAATCCACAGCCAAAAAAACAAAACAAAGGCTTGCAAAAAAGTCAAGGAATATAGAACCCAGACGCAGGAACAGCAACGACCTTCCTACATTTATTTTTTTACTTCTCTGTTTTTTTTTTTTTTTTTCATTTTTTCTAATCGCTTCAATTTAACTGACTTTGCCCGTTCGCGTTTTTCTCGTTTTTTGTGTATTTCGCCCATAAAAATAAAAAAAGAAAAAACAGAAAAGGCCCGCAAAATTTTTGCGAAATTCCACACAATGCAAATGGGTAATTTTCCCGAATAATTAGTTAGCCCGAAAGGAAATCGCGACAAAAAACTGAGAGCTGAGAGCTGAGAACCGACACGTGAAAAATAAGGACAAACGCAATGGGCATTGAGACTTTTAATCCGGTTTAATCCCCCGGCTTAAGTTTTTTGCACGCAAAAAAAGAAAGAAAGAAAAAAATCGCGGTTCGGTTTTTAAGTTCGCGAACCGCGAACCGACGAGTTGAGCGCGCGGTGCGTTGCGGTGCGACGCGTCGCGTCACCGAGGCAGGCTCATCATAATTATGATCCTAGGATAATCTGCAGCTTAGGTATGCTGATCCTGCGATTAGGTAACAGAATCGCGTGCTTAGGTAGCCGCAAGAAGTGCCCTAAAAAAGCAAAAAAATGAAAATGAATATAGATGCATTGCTTGGCCAGAGTCCAGGCCGAGTCATAAAGTCAGGCGGCGGAACCATAAAAAGTCGAGCAGGCCGTGTATAACCCGAGCCCGAGCTGCCTCACACTTTCCGCTGAAGTGGCAAAGGGATGAGTCGACTCTTTGCTTCCTTTTTCCTTCTTGGCATATGTTTGTTTTTTTGCAACTCGACTCTCGCCTTGAAATTGCCATTAAGCGCAATACTCTAGTAGCATCCATAAAAAAGTCAATTGCTCTCGTCTGCTGAGAGTTGCGTAAAAAATGAGTGCAGGATTCCCAAGAACCGAGCCAAGGACATGGCTCGGCAAAATTTTTCTAAAAAAATCAACATTTTTTTTTGGCTTTTTTTTTGTTTTTTGCTTAAAAAACGAGTGTGCCTTAAAAAATGCGTTGACTTTTTGACTTTACGGTTTAAAAAAGTCAACTTTTTAATTGGCCATAAAAAACAAGCAAAATAAAAACGGCGAGTCGGAAACGACAGACAGCTACTTAATACGAGTATGGGTTAACATTAGGCCTCCAGTTGGATTGGGTATTGCCTGCCCCGCTTCAGCTACACTCGGAAAATAGAGGCGTTCCAGTATTTATTTTAATTCAATTAATTGCATGTAATAAAACCAGCTTAAGCACTTTTAACTTGGCCAAGTTCCGAAATGAAAGAATCATATATCTCAATGAAAGAAATGCAATTGAAAAATTATTTTTACCAGCGATCCATTCTTGAACTGTTCCCTTTTTCCACAGTATAAAGGAATATTTGTTGAGAAATTTCCATACTCCGTTTAGGTCATAATAATCTTCGTATTTTTGTTAACAACCTTTGCAATTAACTCAATATTTTCTTTAAGTGTATAGACAAAGAGTCAAAAAGTCAACCCGTTCGCATTTACATAGTTTGATTGCATCATTTGGCCAAATGGCCATATAACCAGCACATATCAATCAACACACTTTGTATCTGTATCTGCGACTGTGTAGCTATAGCCTCAGTTGTATCTGTATCTGTTACTGTATCTTTAGCCTGTAGCTCGTGTGGCTCTCGCCGCAATTTGCATATTTTTGATTTAACAGCTCGCCAGATGATTGCCCAGATCTTACTTTTGGAGCGGGTCTACGTTTCGTTTTGTTTTAAATATTTTATTTTTCTTTATTTATTTCTCGCCGTTTTGTTTCTCCTCTTCTCTCCTCTTCTTCTCTTCTTTTTTTCTGTTGGATCTGTTTTGTCATCTTTGTTATTGTAATTATGTGTGAATAATTTACATTTTGGCTGCGCTAACATTAATCCCATGTACCATGTTGGTCCACAAAGATAAGATAAATAATAAAACGTAAATATACAAAAACAAATTTATTTTTGTTTGTTGTTTTTTTTCTATTTTTTTCTATTTTGTATTTTGTTTCTGTTCATTTCTCATCTTTACACAAAAACCGCATTGTGAGTGACAGCAGCAGCAGCCGCTCTAACTTGGCCATTAGTGGAAATATAAATGGCTAAAATGCTTAGATTTGGCTGTAATACGTTCGTCTAAGCCCATATATCATTAGTCTTGGTCTTAGATAACTGCAATGCAAATTTATTCATTATTTGCAATGACTTCAAGTTTCTCAAAACTATTCACTTCATCTTCGAAGGGTTTGTGCATCTTTGAGGGCAAATTTAGACCGCTTGAACTCAGAAATTTTTAGGCCCGGAATAAGCAAATTTAGTATGTGAATTGTTTCGAATAAAATATTCAAAAATTCAATAGAAATGTTCGTCAGATTTTCCTATTTTTCTAGCTCTCAGCTAATATGAAGATAGAGTATTGAAATATAGTACCCGCTTAGATAAACGCATTATTTATTAAAATATCCTTTGATTTATTAGAAATCAGAGAGTACAGCTCCTTCCTAGTATTGTCCTGATGGTAACCTGTGCCAGCGATTATAAACAACACTTGTTTTGAATAAAATATTTAAAAATTCAATAGATATATTTGTCAGATTTCTCCACATCTTCAGCTCTCAGCAAAAAAACCAAATTACGCTCACAAATATGAAGATAGAGTATTGAAATTTGGTACACGCTTAGATAAAGGCATTATTTATCAAAATTTCAGAGAGTATAGCTCATTCCTGGTATCGTTCTGACCGCAACCTGTGCCAAAATTATGCACAAGATTCTTAGAATCAATCGATTCATAAAGAAAAGTCAATAAAACTTGTTTGGTCAATTTCTCAAGCTATCAGAATTTGATAAGTTGTTAGTTTGGTTTCAGCTGACAAATGTCTTATGTTTAATTGTATTGGGTAATGTGTTCATTACGTTTAGTATCTTAGCGTTTTTGCCTGGTCTAAACTGGTTCCTTTGCTTTCCAAATTGATATATGGCTTTCGTTTATTAGTGCTCTATAGAAAAGTAAATAGAAGTAGAAGTAGAAGTAGAAATAGAAATGTTAATAGTAGATGAAGGCACGTAAGATCTAAACATTATATCATCGCACTGTCAATTGATATTGTATTAGAATTATGAAATTATGCAAATTCCAAAATATGATTATTGATAGGTATATACAATAGACAAAAGGGGTTGATCGGAGCAGCGGCAGCGCGTAATACTTTCGGCAAACATAGAAATATGATCGTCTATGAGATTTATAATCGAGCGTGACAGCATAAATAATAATTACGCTACAATTATGACATTTGGTTTGTTCCAAAAATATGCTTTTTCATTCAGGGAATTAGCATAAATTAAACGTTTTCATTGAGTTTACCTTTGGACTTTAACCTTTGCTATTTCAAGCAAATCCTTACACTAGAATCGAGCCAACCAATGGAGTTTCCGCCGATTTAGTACGCAGCTCACAAACTTCCCACGGATCAGACATCAGACTTCAGATCGTGACCAACTAACGATCTGTTAATATACGAATCCGATCAGTGAGGAGACCCACATGTTGAAGATTACATTTTGAGTGGGCAAAACCCCCTAACGGAAGTTCAATCTGCGGTTTTTCAGTTTTTCCAAATACTCTCGCTCGGTTTTTCACACACTTTCTCTCTTCCTGCACTGATCTCAATTAAATCCAGGTGAAACGACTCGCTCATTTGGGACTTGTTTGATTATATCCTGGCTTTGGAATTTACAAAAATTGCACAAGTTCTCTGCAGACAGGACATACTTCGACTCGACTCGACTCGACTCGTCTCAAACCTGGGCCAAAACATGAGCTGCTGATCCTCGGCTAATGCTCGATAATCTATCTAAGCCACAAGCAAGTTAAGCTATCGGGAAATTACGTAGTCAATGAACAGATCTCTGGGAAATTCCCTTCCCTGCAGCACACATCTTGCCAGAGCAGGCGAATCTCGTAATCTGAGTGTGTGTGAGTTGTGATTTGTGAGCACTGCAATACTACGTATTATCTACATATTATAGGAAAGTCATAAGATATCGCATTAAAGATCGTTTTAGCCAGACAGCTATAGTAATAATCTGGGCTATCGATTAAATGTTCACTGATCTATTTCAAGTATTGAAACTACGATCGTAGCAACAAGCCTTGGAAGATCGTCTAATAACTTCGTACTATAATTAGCAGTTGCCTGTAATTAGAATCGTGTGATCGTATGATCTCATTTAATTTAATTACATAATGGAAGAGATCGGAAGACCACGATTCTTAATGTGTTTTTTGTATTAGTATAAAATCACGATCAGTGGCATTTTTTTTATAATATATCCATCTATCTATCTATCGTGATGCTGTAATATGTCTGGCACTATAACTACAAATTAAGTTGCAGTGTAGTAATTATACGAGTTTTTACTGTGAATTGCGTTGATCGAAAACTAAAAAACAAGTGCAAAACAATTTTTTATAGTCGTGTGTAGGTGGCCCACACGCACTCAGAAGTTGAATTCATAATAAATTATGATGAATATATGAATTCACTTATCAATTTTTTATGATCTTCTATGCCCGCTTTTCTTTTGCAGTACTTATAAAGGTGCCGGATGCATGCCTCATTCCCCCTCCCCTTCCCTCCCAACCCTTCGCACCGATCCAAGCGATCTTCGAGTGGAGAGTGGAGTCCATTGAGTACTCTTCTTGGGGGCAACAAGTGCATAACGCCAGCCAAATTACTCAGTTATGCAAAGCGCATTTATGCAAGAACGATCCAAGAAACCCAACAACAAACTGAAGAAACCGAAGAAACCAAAGAACCTCCAACGATCGTTGAGGAATAACCTAACGATCGGTTGACGGTACGCCTCGTACGCCTTGGCATTCAGAACGCGGTTGCATTTCCTGCCCAGGGTCAAAAAACTCGCCCACCGTGGAAACTATGGTTAGATAAAGGGAGTGTGGCTGAAACTGAGGCTTCAGCTGAGGATCAATTGACAAAAAGAAAAGAGTTCTCCCACTCCCCTAGGTGAGCGTGTAACTGTTTTAATGCTTAATTAATTGATTGCCCATTTTTTGAATGAATGAATTTGGAATGCAGCTCAAGGCTCTTGAAGAGCTATAAAGACGTCTGGCTGGCGCCGCTTGTTAGAATTTAGGAGGTTTACCTATGTTTCGTTTGTGTTTCTAAGACTTGGCTTCACTTTATTTCTGTTCTATTTCCAATTAGTTGCACGTTCGCTATGCTAATGATGCCTGCCCCTGAGCGATTGGGCAAATGAGAGGGATTCATTTTCACCATATCATGTCCTGGTGCTCTCTTCCGCCAGCTTTTCTGGGCGGCTTTTCTTTCTTTCTTTCTGTCTTTCGAGCGTTTGGTTTTTTGACAAACTCTCTTGTCATTTGATTTTATGTTCACACGGGACAATTTATATGCTAATTTGCAGTGGGCATCAAAGGCCAACCCGCCGCTTTACTGACTCTTGTCTGACCTCCTCCCTGCGTCTCCTCTCGTTCCCCCCTTCTGCAACTGATGAAGGTGTTAGAAAAGTAATTACCTTGCATTTAAATGCTCAATTAGTGCGACGACAACGACGCACTCCCAGAAGACACTCTTGCACTCCCTGCACCTCGCGTCTCCCATCTCCCTTACCCTGTCGGGGCGCTTCATCTGAAGATCGTTTATACTTTTCTTGATTGCTGGAACCGTACGTATGTCACAAACGAGCCCAACGAACTTCAAACGAACCCATTCACCATTCACACAGTACTTGCCCCAACAACTCCCCCAACTTGGGATTCTACTCGTTGCTTTTAGCACCAGGCTTTTGCCTTTTGCCTGCATATATCAATTTCAAGCCCTTTCGACAGTTCCACTTGACAGCCAGAGAAACGCACTGCAGAAAATACCTCTCGCTATTCTTTCTTCTCTATTTATATATAAGAGTGTGCGTAGAGAATGGATCATATTAATAATAGTAGGGCGGAATACAAAGATCGAGCTGTGGAATTCATAATCCAATCTATATACCTAGGACTCCTACATTTCCCAGTCATAAGCTTATTTTCACCTCATTCTTTTTATTATTAAGAAACCTATCTGAGAAACTGATCACTTGTCTTATGAACTGTATAGGAATTTCGGAATTTCTATAAAATTATAGTTTGATCTTGGAGACTTTCCTTCTCTCTTTCCCCTTGCTACTCAGTGTGGTTCCTCCCTTCGATCTCAAACATCTCCTAACCTCTGTAAGCTGGCGCCTTAGACTCTCTTCAACAGGAAAAAAGCCAACTTTCCCTTAGTTTCTGGAAATCTGCATTCATTTCATTTGATAGCGACTAAGTTTACTTATTTTAAGTTGCATTTTTAGCACTTTATCTTTACTCTGTGAAGCATCAAGTGGTTTTTTTCTTTTTCGTCTTTTTGACTTGGCTAGCACTTTGTGTGTGCAACTTTCCCTTTGGCTCCTTTTTAGGTCGCTAATCTATAAATATACTAAGTGATCTGTAAATGTGTCTCTCTCTGGCGCTCTCCTGGGTTTTTTTGTCACACGCTTTCCCAGCTAAATGGCTAAAAAAAGGCTAAAAAAGGCAAAAAAGAAACAGGTCTACGTGGAGAATTAAACTACTAAATTATAATAAACGTGTAATCGTAATGTGTGCTTATGAACATAATCTGCTGGTGATTTGGCATGAATTAGCGATGCTAAATGTCAAAATCGGAATGATATCAGTGCAGTGGTTCGAGGTGGTCGTCGCTCCCCAACCGGTCCGAGAAATCCCATAAAAATCGAATCCGCAATTCCAATCCAAATCTCTCTCTGAAAACTGAACTGAACGATTGATTCAAATGTGCATGCGAACGCATTTCGCAATGCCAAAATACATAAACTCCAAAGTTGATTCAGGGAACGGGAATGGGATTGGGAATGGGAATATGGGAATATGGGAATGGAAATGGGATGGGTATGGGATGGGATGGGAATGAGAATGAGAATGGATATAGAAATGGTTTAAATGGATGCACAGTTATGGTTGTTTTCTATCCCAGCCTGGCCTGGCCTGCACTTGTTCTAGCAGCGTCTAATAAACTGGATGACGACTTTACCCCTTTACGACAGAGCCCCTCTCATCCCAAGCTCATGATGCTGAGCCCCAAAGATCATTATATGATCGCGACGACATTTACGACACACTTTGTGGCTATTTATGCGGTGCATATAGTCCGTCGGCCAACTTCTACCACTTGGGTGGTATATCGAGCACACACACATCCTCAGCGACACTGGAAAAGAAAATATATATATTCATTTTATCCATATATTTGACTTTCAATTTAAAGCTAAATTATTCATTATAAGTATATTTTTAGGGTACAGCTTTATAGACAAAAATACCCTTTAATTGTGACTTTGTTATCTCCGACCCTATGAAGTATATGTATTATTGATCAGGACAAAGAGGAGACTTGCTATAGACATGTCTTTCTGTCCCTCTGCTCATCTGTTTATATGGAAACTATTCTCCCAATTTTTGAGCTTGCTAAATAAAGCTTAGCACGCCCTTTTTTTATTGCAGGCAAATCATGTCGAAACCTGCCGGATCGGTCAACTATATCATATAGCTGCCAGAGGAAAGAACACTTATTAATATCGGGGTATTAAATTATATAGCTTCGATAGGAACAATCTGTCCATATTTTAAAGACATTTACTAAGACTAACATTTATTTATTTAAATTTCTTAGTAAACTCTTTTTTTTTTGCTGTGTATCAGTCAAAGACTCATTAGCTCTTCAAATCTCCAGCTTTTGGTCTTCTCTTGTGGAGCTCCTCTTGGCTTGGGCCATAAATGTTTTGATTTGTTGTGCTGCAGTTTTCAACTGGAGTACTCGTAGCGGTTTCCATTTGATGGTTTAATGGGCCATCAAAACGCTGCCGAGAAATGAGTTGAGCTGAAGTTGGAGCTGGAGCTGGTGCTGGTGCTGGTGCAGGAGTAGTAGTAATAGTAATGGTTCAGTTCCAGTTCCAGTTCAGGTTCAGATTTGAACTCCAATTGAACTTTGACTGTTGGCAGTTGCTCAAGTGTTTAATGGTCAGTTGAAGCTGCAGCTAAAGCTGAAGCCTATGCAAATCTTGTGAAAGCGATCGCAGCAAATTGAAAATCATATTTGTCTTACCTTCCCCCCGCCCCGCCCCGCCCCACCCCGTTTTCTCCCTTCTTGCCGGGGTCTTGAATCTCGAATCTTGGCTCTGTAACGGCATTACAATCAAAATGTGGAACAAGTTCAATCGCAACGCCCTTAGGGGCCAAATCCAAAGCTAAACCAAGGCTGACTATCATCAAAAAAAGGCAGCATCGATCTACCAACTGGCAATCGAAACCGCACCCGCACCACACAGCTCCACACAGCACCACACAGCATCACAGTGCACCACTCGTGATCATTGTTTGTGATGCTTGTGGCCTGTGTGTGGGAGTTCAGAGTCTGGGAAGGGAACATCCACTTTGGAAAGAGTTGCTTCACATGCGAGATCTACCCACTGTCCGATCTAACTTGAAATGGGTATCCATATGACCAACCACCTAACAGCAATTCAAGGTACTCCTTCTTATACTCAAAGGATTTGTGCTCTTCTGCAGCTATAAGCGATCAAAACTAAATTCAACATCTTCTTTTCATCATCATTAAAAATCCTTATTTTGTACTGGAATTATTCCTGTAAATTAATTTTATAGTCAATCTATAAATGATCTGCATACAACCGAATCCTTTTCTATTTAGGGTATACTTCAACTCCGAATTCACCTACAGATCAGGTCAATTTAGTAGAAGGAAAGAAGATTAGCTAGACTCGCTCTGTGATGATCTCCATAGGTCTGGAAATCATACAACTTTTGATGAAAATCACTACAAAATAAAAGATCAGTTGTCAAGCGGATTAACACAGATACTCTATGGTTAACTCCTCTACAGATCAACTCTGTTTAGTTGGAGAAAAGAAGATTCACTTGACTCTTTCTGTAGATCAGCAATTAATGATCTTCATAGGTCTGAAAATCCTACAACTTTTGATCACTTCTCCTCAACAAAATCAAAGATCAGTTGTCAAGTGGATTAAAACAGATACCCTTTGGAGAGCTCCTCTACGGATCAGCTCTGCTTAGTTGCAAAAAGGAAAAATTCGCTTCACTCTTTCTGTAGATCAGCAATTAATGATCTGGATACGGCATGTCAATGCTGTTTATCTGTGGCCTGTGGACTGTGGACTGGGCTGTCATATGGAATTGGCAACTGCAAAGCTGCGAATTGAAAATTGCTAACTGAAAACTAAAAACTGAAAAGTGGAAAAAGCCGTGACCATTTTGCACTGTGTGAATCGTGGTTTGGGGAACGGGGACCGGGGACTGGGTGGAAATTCCAAGGTTTGTCAGCTCTCGTTGGCCTTTGGTCACCTGCGCTTAATTTGAGGCAGGAGAAGCTGGTCGAAACGCTACGTTTGCTACGTTTGCGGTCCATTGATAGCAACGTT
Source organism: Drosophila repletoides (assembly GCA_018150835.1). Lineage (NCBI taxonomy): Eukaryota > Metazoa > Arthropoda > Insecta > Diptera > Drosophilidae > Drosophila > Drosophila repletoides. The sequence goes on from JAECWQ010000231.1 coordinate 6,106,352, forward strand.
TCGATAAGTTTTTCTCACACACACGAAAATCTTGGCAAAAACAAAATGTGGAAAATGGAAAGTCAGGCGATCGCAAAGATCGCAGCGATCAAATATGTTATAGAAAATTGAGCACATACCACAAAATACAATGGCAAAGATACAGGGAGAGATGTGAAGAGCAAAATAGAGAGAAAGAGGGGGAGAGATAAAAAGGGGGATGGGGCATTTGCTCACTTTGATTTGTTTATTTCGCTGCCACACGAATCTACAGCTCCCTGGCAGAAGTCTCCAGCTTCTCTAGCTTCTCCTGCTGGCCGCAAGTTGACCTTTCACTGCGCCGATTTGCCGGAAGCGCTCACCCAAAATATATCACCAAGCGAATATCTCGTACAAAAAAAACAACAAAATAATGCTATTTTATACAGACCGAACCAATAAATACTCTATCCGACAGACAGTTACACTTAGTCTACCGATTTTGATCCCAGCCAACTATAAATTGAACTTTTGAACAGAACAGCTTGTCCTCTTCCCTGTAAATCTATAAGATGCAGTTATTCCTATTTGATATAATAATAATAATCTGATTCCTAAAATGGAAAGGATAAACTTTATATAACGGAGAAAACAGGCTGAAATTTAGCTATTATTATCTAGTTCATACTTGAATAGCTTTAAAGCAAAATAAGGATAAATGCTTTTGTTTCCTTTTTTCTCATAGATAAATTGAAAAAAGAACAATATATTGATGATATTTTTCTCTGTGTAGTAAAGTGAAACAAAGTCCACATATTAGTTTAATTTTCGATCGATTTTCAACAGGAATATATATCATTTATCAGGTTCAACGATTAGCCTCAGTCAACCACGCCTACTTCTATGTGTTGCACGCATTATAGAAAAATCATAATATTCTTGGCAAGGGTATTAAAACGATGATTGGAGCAGCCGCACAACAATGAGAGGGCACAGCCTAAGTCTCAGCTCCCACTCCAGCTTCAGCTTCAGCTACAGCTACAGCTACAGCTTCAGCTCAGGTCTTAGTCCAGCCCAGGCTCCAACTGGAACTGTAGAAATACTAAACAATATCTGTAAAAATAAAAACGCCCAACGCCAAATGCCCATTGTTACTCGTATTGTTGTTGTTTTTATTATATTTGTTATTGTTGCTGTTGCCGTTGCTGTTGCTGTTGCTGTTGTTGTTGTGTTGCAAATGTAATGCAGCCCCCGGGCACTGAGCCAACCATAACCAAAGCGAGTTCAACTTGGTAGGCAGCCAGAAAAGTGGCCTCCGTCCTCGGTCCTTCCGTCTGCGTCTTCCTCCTCCCAGCCTCTTTCAACTTTGTCTAACTTGCCTTAAACAGCGAAAGATCGTTGGGTCAACATTTCTGAACTAGTTAAATCATTTGAAAAATCACTGACAAAGGAATTACAAGCTGATTCTTACTGGATTTGTATATTTAGCCGTGTATGTTGCACCTGTAGAATGATCTCAAGTCATCAGCTCTTTAAGTTGGCAGATCACAGATGTTAGATGAATTTCGGGGATAGTTATAAAAGCTTTTAAACGCTTGCATTATTATCCTTTAGCTTTTCAAAGCGGGGGAGAAGACTTGTCTTGTCTTTAGCTTACTTGAGAGGGAAGTTGAAAGGACATCCAAAATATGATTTGGAAATGAACTCATGATTAATCAGAATAGAAACAGAATAGAATAATTAGGAATTTTCCTATTCATCAATGTAGTTCTTTTATATCATTCAGCTAGATGTCAGGGAGCTCAATAGCTCATTTTTCAAGCCCTGGAAATACGTAAATGTCTTACTTTGAGCCTTGAATTAAATGATTGGAAATATTGAGAAAGAACTTATTTATTGGAATATTTCTATGAGAGTATTCTCTGGCTACACTCGATCAGCTTGGTCCTCTCTCTTGAAGAAAGCTATCAGAGGACTAGTTGGATAGGCAATCCTTAATATCAAAAAGTAAAAAGAAAGGAAAACTATCTATAAGCAAGCTATGTATACAATCCTACTAAGATGCATATTTTGAAGTATAAAAAGAAAACGAATTTTATTCTATTTAAAAAATAAACTATAGATTTGAAGGACTCTATATTTGTTGCAGTTAATAGGTAAATAATAAAAGTATATTTCATTTTAGGCATATTTATATATGTGTTTTATTCCTATAAACTTTTCGCAATATTTGGTCCCTAATTTCAAGAAATAAATGGAAAAGCCTCGATTGCCCCATTTGTCGCTGAAAATATGTGTCTGGAGCTGGCTTGTATCAGTTGTTATCGCTCAATTTGATGGACTGCGATATGATCAAAGGCATTCCTTGGGAATGCTAGACACTGTGTGCACTCTGTCTGTCTGTCTGTCTGTCTGCCTGTCTGTCTGTCTATCTGGCTGTCTGTGTCTGTCATCGAATGGAGGCCTAGACCATAAAATGCTATAAATTACTCTATTCCAGCATAAGCCAAAGCTATCGCAACCAGCAATCAGGCAGGAGAGTAAAATACAAAAAAAAAAAAAAAAAGAGAAAAAAAGAAATCAACCAGGGAATACTTGGACTGAGGCTCTTTGGGTCCGGCAAACGTGCAGTCCTTACAAATTATGTTTAATTAAAATTTCTGTATTAAATATGACACAATGCTCCGAATTCCGGCGCGAAATGGCTACCCAACGTTCCGTTCCTGTGGCAATATATAATTATTATAGCACCCCTCTCTGTGGAAGCCCGTCGGGCCAGAGATCTCCGAGTTGTCCTTGTCTTGCTTGCCTCTGAACAGGCGCATCATTTATGATTTTATTTTATTTATAAAATGCCCATCATTTTGGATCCATCCCAATCCCCTCCATCCCGTCCACCCCTCGCCTGTCGTTCTCGATGATGATATTTACAATTTTTTGCGTACATTTGTCGCATAGTTTGGGCCTGGTCCGAAGCCCTGTTGGCCATTCGCGCCCCGATGCCAGGGCCCAAGTCCATATCTGGTGTTATGACAAATGCTGTATGTAATTATTGTATATATTTTATATATATATAGCATTGATCTCACAGACGAAGGACTCGCTGTCTGCGTCTCAGTCGCAGTCGCCGTCGCCGTTGCCGTCGCAGTCGCAGTCGCAGCAGACCCTTTATGTCGCAAGAAAGGGGCAAAAAGATATCAGAAATGTCGCATATTAATAACGCCCCGGATGGGGACAATTCGTGTGCTGCGTTTTGTTTTGTGCCTTAATTAACCCTTTTTAAATTGGGCATAATTAGGGGGGCCAATGCACTGGCAAAAAATTCCCATAATTCATATAGAAATTGCAGGCAAAACAGCGAATATTTTCCACAATTTTTGCCTGCTTTTTGTATGAAATAAATTTCATTCTTGAGCAATTAATTAAATTAAATATAAATGAAAATTAATTTTTATTTTAAAAATACTTGGAAAGCAAACACAAATATTTCAAAAAATTATATTGAAAATCTATTAAAAAATATAGTTCTGAGTATAAATAAAACTTATATTCTAAGCCTAAGTAAATGTCTTTTGAAAATAACTTTTAAATTGAAGTTCATTTCGTACTTTTGTAATCATTATTGATGAAGGTATCTGCTTTATTTGCCTTGAGTTTTTTTAATGTTTTTTAGAGTGTATTCCACATTCATCATCTCATCATTATATCAATCACATTCGTTAATATTTTTGAAATTTTTTCGCGTAATTTGTTGATATCAATTTACACAGAGCCGAGAGAGCGCGAGTCTCTGGGATCTGAGTATAATTATATCATTTCGATTGATCATGCGCCGTGTGTACGGGCATCCATATGCGATAGGGATATATTAAGGCATGACTGAAATACCAGAGAGACTTTGCAGGGCACTTTGTGGCCATACGAATTCCGGATTCGAATTCGAATTCGAATTCGCATTCGAATTGGAAGCCAGATCATTTCTCTAGCAGTGTACGAGTCTCTTCTACTCGTAGGAGAAGCAATTGCTGTTGAGGCTCCAGTTTCTAACTGAAAGACAGCTCGAATTTCAAGTTCCAGTAGAACACAGCGGGTGTGCTATATAATTGAAGGACAGCTCTTAACTTCAGACAGGTGTAGAAGCCAACAGAACCGACTAAAGACTACAAAACTGGAGACTGAAGACTGAAGACTGCAAAACTAAAGACTGAAGACTGAAGACTGAAGACCGAAGACTGAATTTGTTGCTCCTGCCACTTGACGATGATGAATGTGTCGAGCAGCGGACATAAATGGTTTGATTTGGTGGCAGCTCGCAGATCGCAGTTCGATATTTAAAGCAACTTTCACACTACCAACAAAAGCAAAAACAACAACACAAATACAACAGCAACAACAACAACAACAACAACACAAACAACACAAGCAACACAAACAACACAAACAACACGAACAACACTCAATTGTGTATTGGGCGACAAGCCCTTAAAAGGCCAAAACACGCGCAGAACAGAACAGAACCAAACCGAACCGAACCGAACCCAAACCAAACCAACTAACAGTGGGAGAAAACACTACCTTTTTGCATAAATTTACTAATTATACCTTTAAAATAACCCGAACATTTCGAAATTTTTTATTTTATAGTAATAAAAATATCAAAAATCTAAGCTTTTTTTTATATTTTATTTAAATTTTCTTACTTTTATCAACGATTTTTAATTGATTTTCCTATCAATTCAAATAAATATATATATATATTTTTTTTCCAAAAATATATGAAAAAGCTAAGAGCTGTTTTATAATTAGAGTAATAAATTTTCTGATTTTTAATTAATAATTAAAATTTTAAAGAAAAATCTCTAAAACTCAGGCTTCTTTTAAAGGTTTCCTTCATTTTATTCGTGTGAGATAAATAATTAATTTATTAATTAAATAATTTAGCTGTTAAAGAGAATTACATCAAAAGAAAATCAGAAATTTGTTTATGTTTTATTGATTACAAAATTAATATATTTTAACTTTATTCAACAGAAATAAAAGTAAATTATCAAAACCTCAAATAAAATTATTTTTGTGTGCTTTTAGCTCTTTCAAGGCGAATCTCTCGACAAAAATTGGATCTCTACAAAGGTTTTGAGTGATTTTTCCAAGCCCAACTCGATCAAAAGATCAGAATTTATTTAATAGTTATATTAATTCATTTGTAAGTAAATAAATATTAAAATAATGTATATAAATTAACTAAAAAAAACAATTAAAGTCTTGTGAACTTCTTGGATAAAATATGTCTTAAAAATTAAGATTTTCCCCCTATTATCTTTTAAGGATATTTCATATAATATGGGATTTTTTCTGAATTCAGACACATTTTCCAAATACCAGATTTGTCGACTAATAAATTGATAATAAAACATGAAATATTAAAAAAATTTTTAATTAATAAAATTGACTATTTGTGGCACTGTGCGAAGCAGCGAAATACACATAAGAACTGGGTCTGTTTGGTATATTCCTTAGTATTTATTTGCGCTGCACAAATTTGGACACACGCTGCATACCAAAAAATGTGAACGTAAAAGGATACTTTTTGCTCCCTTCCTCCTGCTGCCTGCCTCCTGCCTCCTGTTTCCCCCTGTTTGGCGCGCCCCTTTGGAGCTGCTTTGGAACAAACGCCAATAATTTATAAAGCGGACAATAAAATGTTATCAAAAATACAACAAGAGGCGCACGCGGACAGCCTGAACTAAATGCCGCACGCCTGCGCAATGCTCAACAAGTTCTGCCCCAAACGCATGGGCGGGGGGCATTGGGAGGGGAGCAACCGGAGGGAGAGAGATATGGCGAGGCTCCTGGCCTGCCCTACGACTGCTTCTTCCAATGAGTTCGTCGTCCACTGATGATATATGAAATCATATAACAGCAATCGGCAGGCACAACACACACTCACACACACACACACACGCACACACGCACACACACAGTCGCACAGTGGTGTGTAGTTTATTAAATGACAACCACTTGAACCGCTTTTGTGGTGCCTTTGGCCTCAGTTGTTGCCCAGTTGGACCCAGTTGCTGCTTCTTCCCTGCTTTATTTATGACACTTCAACAAGTTGCTTAGAGAATTTGCCACAGTTTATTTATGGGCTCTACTCCAGGGTTTCCATTATGCGAATTCAAAATGAGGGCAACTCTATTTATGGCCCTACTCAGATAGAGTTGTTTGGCTCTCATAAATACAATTGCAATTCCTTTTTTATGGCCTACAACAAGTGCTAGTTTTGCTGTGTTTAAACTGATCAGATTTATTTTTCATTTTCCTGGTGATTTTCTTTAATTTTCTACTAATTTTCCTGAAAATTCAACATTCCCAGCGCTCCTCTGTATCCTCTAAAAAGGAACACCATTTTCAGCTGAGCCAAGATTAAAAACTCAAAAAGTAATAAAATAAAATAATCTAATATTTTGCATATTTTTCTATTTATTTACAGTAGAGACTATTTATTAATTAATTAATATGAAATTATTAAAACAAAATAAAGAATATTTTTTATTTTATTTTGAAAGTGTAATTATAGTAATATTATTGTATATTTTCATTTATAAATATTGCCTCAAATTGGAATAGAAATAGTAAAATAAACTTGGCCAATTAAAAGCGAAAACTAAATATGAAATAGAATGAACCAACCTCAATATTAAAGCAAATAAACTCCGGAAAATCCCTAAAAATATATGTAATTTTTATTGAATAGAATATTATAAATTTCAGAGAGTTTTCTTAAAAATAGAAAAAGAGGCTTACACTTTATTCAACAGGGATTTAGCTAAAGATCATTTGCTCCTAACTGAGCATCACAATCTTTTCCAAATTAAAAACAATTTCAAAATACCAAATAATATTGGAGAACACAATGATTTGCATATACAATAAATTTTATCTATTAAGAAGAAAAAGAGGTCTTCGTACCAAGAGTCGAGTATTAGTCATCATATTTAAGGCAGCTCAAGCTACTTGAAAGCGCATTAAGCAAATCCCAAATCATGGCTAAAAATAAATATAGCTGCTAAATTAAAAAGGCCGACACGCGGCAGTTAATATCCCGAATATATTTGTATATATTTCGAATATTTATAGCGAAATTGATCGTAAAATGTGCACGACACGTTTCGAAATTAAATCATTTTAGTTGAGCATTCATGAATCTAAATCTGAATCCGAATTCGAATCTCAATCTGAATCTGAATCCGAAACTGAAACTGAGGGCAGGCGGCGAAATTGAGTCGAGGCCCCCAATAAAACTCTAAGGCGATCGCGGCTTTTAAATGATTTTTATAACACTTCAACGATTCAGTTTTTTTTTTTGTATTTTTCGTTTTTCTTCTCGATTTTTATGGCGTGGCAAAAATTTAATGGCATTCTCTATTGTATTTATAATATGGCAAAAGGTTTTAATGGATTTCGGTGCGCCTTTTTTCACTCTTCTTTTTTTTTTTCATCTCCGTTTTTTGTTATTGTTTTTGTGTTTTATTTAATAATAAATGAGACCATAAAATACGAACGGGCTGTTGTTGCCGCAAGCGTGTTAAAACTAGACTAATAGCATTTAATTTAAGCAGCCGCCAGCCCAGTTAATGGCATTCCACAATGGAAATCCTCTCTGAATAGCTGAAGCTTTTCCCCATCGAATTTCAAAATTCTCAAATATATTTAAACGGAAAGAGAGCCTTGAGAGACGCGAATAGTCCTCAAAACTCCTGAAGCCAATTCTAAACCTAAAGTCTTCTTTTCTTTCTCAATTCTTATAGAGCATTATTAGATATTATATGAAATCATAGTTCATTTATTGCCAATATACCCCTAGATAGGGTATTATAATTTTGTTAGGAACTGTGTTAAGCATTGAAGAAGCCAGCCCCTACTTATATAAAGAGAGTATGTACATAGAGTATTTCCCCCTTGCCACTATTTTTGACACAGTTAATACCATTTTAAGTTAATTAAATTATTTTTTTGATATAAACCAATAAATTTAGTACTAAAAACAGTAACACTTTCTTACCAATGACCTTTTCCTTATTTTATTTAATTTTAAAAATTAAAAACAGGCGACTTTGATTCAGGATGATATGGCGGGTCTGTCTTTACGTCCGTCTGTTTCTTCGCAAAAGGGAATTTGAGTGGGAAGCTAAATTTTCGAACTTTTTACTATATCAAATAGCTGCCATATAAAGGAACAATCTGTTTGAAAAACTGCTTTGTTCTCTTCAAAAGTTGTTCTGTGAAATACTTTTTTGTGTCTTGAGATATCTCAATGAAGCAAGATACAAAAGTGGATATAAAAGACAACATTTTTTTAACGCATGCCAGAAATTCTCAAGATCGGATTACTTTATCATATAGCTGCCTATATCATCAGAAAAAAAGTCAATATAAATAAATTTAACAGCAATTTACAAATGGTTATTTCAGTCTGGAAGGGTATTTAAGCTTCGGGTTACAAAAGAAAGCTTTCCCTGCTAATTTTTTACTACATTAATTAAGCATAATTTAAGCATATTCAAAAAAAAGCCTTCTTACAATATTTTCATACGAATCAAGCAGATTTTTTAGGATAAAGATAAAGTTTAGGAAAAAGCTCATTGAGCAAAGAAAATGGCAAAGGGAAAGGAAGTTTCAGAGTTTATTTTGTAGAAAAGTCATTTGTTTTTTCCCCTGAGCTATTTAAGTCTAATTTTGGCGAAGTGATAGTTCAGTTTGTTAACAAAAAAAAAACTATCGCATAGGGGAACTATCGGTACGGTGGAAATAACTCCCTCGCATTTTGGGGGAGGTAATTGAATAATTATACAGCTTTCTCTTTACTCGTATTCGAAAATTAAATCACTTTGTGCAGAGCTCCGCCTTGGATATTCCGCCAGATAAGATCTGAGATCGGTTCGATCGAACTGAGAGCTTCGAGCCGAGAGTTGCCCCCTTTAGCGGCGCCTTAAATAAACAACAAAAAAGACAACACACAAAACATTTGCGTGCCAATGGCGTAATTTACCACTTAACATATCAATTGTGCGGCTATTAATCAAACAAACCGAGTTTTTCAATACTCCAAAACGAGTACTCGAAGTCTCCAACCCAAAAAGATTCCGAGACAAGTCCATTCAGGTCTCCGATTCGAATCGAATCGAATCGAGTCGAGTCGAGTCGAGTTGCCTGCTTTGATTTGTACGCATCGCTTGTCAAACAACTGCAGAACAATAGACGGCGGGGGAGGCGAGCGAAAGAGCCAGAGAGATAAAGAGAAATAAAGAGAATCAACTAAAAACTACAAAAAATAATCAAAAAAGAAGAAGTAGAAACATAACCAACATAAAAAACAAAGCGAACAGGCAGACAAAGCTTCGGCCAAAAGGCATAACAACATTTTTTCTCTTTCTTTTCATATCGTAAATGTCCATCAAATCATAATAAGAGCATAAAATGTAGAATTTTTTAACACCTTTTTGTATTGCCATCTCCACTTGAGTTCTCTTTCCCCTCTCCACTCTTCCCTTCTTCTTCGGTTTTTTGTATACGGCGCTACGGTCACAGTAGCCGCCCCTCCAGCACCGCCCCGCCCCGCCTACGCCTCTGACGCCCCCCTAGGCTCATTAGACATGGACCTGTCCGATGCGGCCAGTCGATAAATGTCTGCTTTGCTTGGCATTCCTCAAACCCATCCAATCCTCAACCCAATCCTTCAACTCAAAGTCCAAAACTCCAAACTCAATCTGAATCTCAAGATCAACTATTTCATTGAGGCGACGGCGTCTAATTGCTTTTGTCTGCTCCACAAAGGTGCCCAACATAATTTGTAAATAACACAAATGAGAAGCATTTCCTGAGAGACTGCTCGACTCTTTGATACCCTGTACTGCAACCCTGGAATAAAATGCTGCACGACTCAGACGTGTGCTCACAGTTGACTTTGAATAATATTCGATGATTCTGTCAAAATTTTTTAAGACCAAAGCAAAATATAATCAAAAATTAAAAGAAACTACTAAGGAAAGGCTATCTTTGGCGCACCGAAGATTACATACCCTTACAGAGCTATATGATATAGTAAACCGATCTAAATGATTTTATGTGTGCGCAAATTTTATCAAGATATGTTCAAAATCTAAAAAACTTTCAGTACAACAACAATTGAACCGATTGTTCCTATGTGGGCTATATGATAAAGTTGTCCGATCCGGCCGGCTCCAACATATGTGCTGCATGCAGCGAAAAGAACGCTCCATACCAAGTTTCATTTACCTAGCTCAAAAACTGAGAGACTAGTTTGCATACAAACAGACGGAAAGAAGGACGGACGGACAGATGGTCATAGATATATGAACTCGTCTGGTTGTCCTGATCAATAATATTTTATGGGCTCGGAGATGGCTCCTTCAACGCATTCAAGGCATTTTGTGAGAAAGTTATATCATCTGCAAGGATATACAAATATGTTCATGAAATCAGCTAGTTATCTGGACTCGATGTTATTAGTATTACTAAAACATAAAGCAAAGAATATATGCGATTGATCAGGACATCCAGACAAATCCTAGGAGACTGTCCTTTCGCCTGCATGTCTGTCTACCACTCCGTCTGTGCGTTAAGCCAGCTACGCTTTCAGTTTTCAGCTAGCTGACTGAAACTCGGTAAGCAGCCCTTATTTTGTTTTATCGCGGAACAGATCAGATCGGATAACTATATCATATAGCTGCAGTCCAAAAGCTCTCTCTCTCTCTCCCTCTCTCTCTCTCTCTCTCTCTCTTCTCAAGCTATATCAGACAAACTTTTGAATTAGAAGCTCTAATAAATGTTCTAAAAACTTGTCAAAAAATGCCAAAATCGGACAACCATATCATATTGCCGTATAGGAATTATAGGACGAAACTTAAGCTCTTCTAGGACTAACTTCTTTGGTAATCTAGATAAATTACCAAGATAAACCCAGTCAGATATTTTTAAATGTATTCGACATTCTAAGAGAATATTTTAAGGATATCTAACTATATATTATTCTGCCATAGGAATAAAAGGTTTTAAATTTAATTATGCTACTTTTTGTAGGGGTTTTAATGCCTTTGACTATATTTAACCTAAATCGTGTGAGTATTATATAAAATATTGGCCCTAGGAACATATTAGAGGGGTTATGAAAGCTACTTTCCTATAGTCTGAGTATCTTTAATTAAAATCGTGTGAGTATATATAAAGTATCGGCTCTAGGAACTTGTTTGACGGGGTAATAGAAGCTACTTTCCGTATGCCCGTTACATACGCTTGGCACAAATTTAGCATACTCTTCCCAGCCCGTTTTAGAGGGTATAAAATACAACAAAAAAAATACCTTAAAATAATAACCAAAGTATAACAACTCAATAAAGAAAACTCTTCTCAGCCGCGCGCCACTCCAGAAAACAAAAACACTTAAAAAAAACGAAATATCTTTGATCTTTCGAACAACTGACCCTCACTTGACTGCCACAGAAGTTCATTCTCTTTACGAATATTTCAATATTTCAACTCGAGTGACTAAAGCTCAGTTCGAAATATTCTTCTTTTTTTTTTAATAAATAATTGAAATGGAAAATTGAAATTGAAATATGAAACTTATAGTTAAGCAAACTTGGTTTGAAAACTTGCTAAATTTATTAATTTTATTTATTATTTTTAACTTAATTGCAATAAATATTAATGTGTTTAAGAAAACTTAATTTTAATATTATTTAAGTTTTTTACTCTCTGGTATTTTTTTAATTTTTTTGTTTTAATATTTATATAATTTAAATAAAAGATCTGGTTAGAGTTGCTTTAAAAATTAAGCAATTTTTTTATATTTAATTATTGTTTTTGTTGATTTATTCCAATAAATATTTATTTATTTAAAAAAAAATTAAACTATGCATTATTTTAATTGTCTTAATTATTTTTTATTATTTTTATCTATTTATTCTATACTTCAAATACCTTTTTGTTGTCAAAAAAAAAAAGGATTTCCTTACATCTATTTATTTACTGCCTTTTTTACAATATTTTTTTATATTTATTTAAATTTTATTGTTATGATTTTATTAATAAACCAATTTTAATTTTGAAACTTAAATATATAAAAAAAAAAAAAAAAAACAGCTAATAGTTTTCATGTTTTTGTTTAGTTCATTTAAATAAAATAAATCACAGCATACAAAAGTATGCAATAAATTTGAGCTGCTTGGAAATAAGCTTACACTGACAGGTTGCCAATTCCTGCAATAAGTTGCGAACTCTTGCAAAACGAGTCATGCAACAATCTCATAGCAACAAGTTGCAAAACTTCTGCAAAACAAGTCATGCAACAATGTCTCAGCAACAATTTCACGATTCCTGCAAAAAGGGTGGCACCAATTTCCCCAGTTCTGCAAATACGCTCACGCAACAGGCAGCTTTAAATAGAAACAGAAAATCTTAAAGCGTTTTTATCTGTTAGCTAAAACCAATAAATGAGAGCTGCGGCTAACTCGTAGATATAAATCAGCTATCGTTTCCCAAACTCCTGCAAAACGGCTCTGGCAACAATGTCCTAGCAACAATGTCCTAGCAACAATTTCCGAACGTGTGGCGCAGCAATCTGCTTTCAAGCATGAACGCGAAACTGTTGTGCGTTACACAGCAGCCAGACTTGTACAGTGCATCGTTTAGCCTTGGCGCGCATTTCAACTGAAGTTCCAGTTCATTGAGCTTATTTGATATGCAGTTGTTAAATAGCGAAGCCGCGAAGCAACAACAATTAATTGTGACGTATTAATTGATGACAACAAATTACGAGTAATATCCGTATTAAATGTACATTAAGAGCTTTTTCATTAAAAAATGACTTTATTTATTTATAATTTCTTCTTTTCGGTCACCGAGCAGTCTATAAAACGCGCTGCGCCCAGAACAGTTTGATGAATTGATGAAGTTTCTGTTTTCTTTGAATAATAATGGAATTCCGCCTTATATTGATCCCCTTACTGACGCAACTCAGCTTCTGTCAGGCTAAGGTAAGTAGGGAAAAAACTGAAATAAATTCATGTTGAATATGCGAATACCCTTACAGCGTCCATTTATTGTCGAATTGAACACTTTCAATTGTGTTACTGTGATGCCCTCACTTGTGTCTGATTTTAGCTGCATTATCTACAGAAAGCGCATTGTTCCAGTCGTCTATGTCCGTTTTACACTCGCCGAAACGGTCAAACAATTCCATATACACTTCAATCTGGACATTCTGAAAAAGGATAACACCAAAATGCATATAGCAGACAGCAAGCTCGATGGCTGCAAATATCTGAATGCTCTCTACGGGAATAATATGTACGGCAAGTTCTTTAAGCGCATCCAAATGGCCAGCAACATACCCAAAAGATGTCCCGTACAGCGCGTAAGTATTGAAGTTCCCTTAAGAAAAAGGAATCCAGCGCATTTTCTATATACCCTGCAATTCGTTTTAGAACAAACTCTTCGAGATACGAAACTATACGATTCTGGCGGATGAATATCCACCTGGAGTGCCTGCTCTGACCTATCAGTTAAGGCTGAAATTGTTGCGAGCAGATGAATTATTTGCTGATGTTTTATTGGAGGGAGCTGTTGTCTATTAAGAAATAAAAAACTATTCAAAATTTTCATATTTGCATGCAAATAAATAGCAAAAAAATAGTAAATAAATAAGCAATAATTATACAATTCAAAATTCCATACAAATTTCAAATAAAAATTTCAAAAGCAGAGCTCTAAAATTGAACCGACCCTGTTTTATCCGGCGTTGACCGGGCAAAGACGATACTAAGATTACAGCCCTTAAAATTGCTTAATCCGAATATGCTGCAAAATGTTTTTAAAACAAAAAAAAATTAAAAAAAAATCCACCTTTTATAAGAAATATGAAACGTATATTTTAGAGTATTATTTTCTAGCCAAAATCTCAATTTCGTCTGTTGATTAATCGGCCATCAAATTCATTCCCAAAATTGCTATCTGGCGCCATATTTGAAATTCCAATAAGCAAGCAGCCTAAAAGAATGCAACAAAAGTATTGCCTGCAACAAATTTCCCTGCTTAAACCTAATATCCCAGACAGTTGCATAGCAGTTAGCTCTCAAGCAGTAAGCAAACTTTGGCGCTAAATTCAAAATGAATTTTCCACTAATTATGCTGAATAAAACTACACATTTATTTTTTGTTCTGGCCATTTATGTATATATATATATATATATTTCGATGCTTTTTCATAATCGCATTATTTTGAAAGCAACAACATTCATAAAATGTTTATTTTTTTTTCTTTGTTTTTAAATTTATTGTTTAGGTATTTGTATTTTTGTTTTTATATTCGTTTTGTCTTTAGTTTAGGAATAGAAATTTGCAATATATTATACATTATTTCATGTATTACACACACAATTTTAATAATGTTTTTTTTTTTTATCTTTTGTTTTGTTTTTCTTTTGTTTCTTTTGTTTTCTTTGTTAAAACAATAAAGTAACAAATGCCTTAGGTATACACACAATATTTCTGTAATTTTTATTAATTGTATGTATATATGTTTGTTTGTTCTGTATATATATATATTTATCGAATTATTTGTATTAATTTTTATTTGTATTTGTATTTGTATTTATTTTGTATTTGTATTTGTATTTGTATTTGTATATGTTGTTTATTATCATATTTATAATAGCCACATTTCATAGAAGTAAGCATTACTATCTGTACAATAATTGTAATTTACGAGAAAGAGGGACGTTTTTATATGGCTGGCGAGCGGCCAGTATCTTCCAAAATGATGCTGAAATTCATAAAAATAATAAACAAATTCATTAAATACCCAAAAAACAACAGATTTCTCTTCTCTGAACTCCACTTTCGCAGCACTCATAAATAAAGCATACTTTCAGGGCTGCAGGCGAAAGTGCACTTCGACGCAGCTCTGTTATTTGTGTGTGTGTGTGTGTGTGCGTGTGTGTGTGTGTGTGTGCGTGTGTGTGTGTGTGTATGTGTATATTGTGCTGTTCTCAGAAACGTTACTCACAGGCGTTTTCTCAACGATTTTCGCTTTCTGCGCAGCTTTTTGTATGTAAATTTGCTCGGTGAGATTTTGTAGTCTTCATCAAATTCCAATTCAAGTTTTATTAGATTTTGCAAGTTCAATTGGCAGTCCTATTTCGAGAAAGAGCAGGAGAAAATCAATAGGAAAATATAAATAAAAGCGAAGCAGAAACGGAAGAGGAAGAGGAATAGCTGTCATCGGCCAGCCGAAGATTTGTGTAGATATAGAAACATATATACATATGTATATTATATATTATGATCTGATATATAAGGAATAAAAAGTCCTGTAAAACAAAAAGGAATTATCAGAATTACGTCTAAATTCTCCATCTAAATTAAAATAGAATCTAGTTAAGATATTCGTATAAAACCTAAGTTTTAACCCATGATTCCAGGACACTGTTGTAATCTGATTTTTCAGACCAAGTTCTCAATTTCACATTAAAAATCAAAAATCTGATTAAAATATGTTTGTTATTCTTTCTGGAGTAGAAAAAAAAGGAACTCTTTCTAGTTATCATTTAAATAGTAAGCTATGCAAAAAGTAGACTCTTTAATCCATTTAAAAGTGGAATTTGGAACCTTTATCTTTATCTTCTGTAATCAGCTTCTAATTCTTTCTGATTATTAATTTGTAATGAGATACAAAAAAATTCCGACCGTTTCTTGACAGGCTTATCAAGGCTTATCCAAAACAATTTTGAGCCGAACCGGTTTCAAATTTCGGTTCACAAATAATATTTAGAGACTCCGATTATCATTTACCTGCTCTGAAATTGCTTAGAACAGACTTTTCGAGCTTCAAATTTAGATTTTTTCATTTTAAATGAATCTGTTAGTAAGTTAATTAATTAAGTTATAAGTTGTAAGTTAATTAATTAAACTAAATAAAAGGAGTGATAAAATTTTCATGAAAAACATTATATTGAACCTCTCAGCCCCTCGAACCGCATATTCTTGAACCAAGTTTTGAATATGGCGAGGTTTGAGCCCGCTTAGCGGAGCTTAAATTAATCTCCTGGTTTGCAGACTTACTTTCATTGAAATGGACAGATGGACAGATGGACAGACCGAACGACAGGTAGCAACTGATGCTGTCGTCCAGGTAAAATATGTGTATTCTTTGCATACTTTGAGCCATTACGAAATGAAAAGCCCCCGCACAGGAAAATGTTAAAGAATGAGCAATAAAGGGATGATGACTGAGAAATGAGGGATGAGAGGGAAATAAATACCTCGAGATTTTTGAAATGCCAACGCGAATCGCTGGCTGAGGCCCCATCGCTGGACAGCTGGCTGAGACAGGTGCGCATTGTGGGCCAACACTGACAACGCTTGTTGGTTATCTCGCAGCCAGGCTCCAAGACGATGGATTCATCCTTTGTACAGTTGCTGAGCTGGTTAAAAGTGAGCGCTGTCAGGTGTTGCAGGTCTGCCAAAAGATAAAAATAATAATAAAAAGATAAAAATAATAAACACATTTAATTGTGACGCATGTTGATGATGCCAAACAAACAAAAAACAAAACAAAACAAAACAAAACAAAGTCAAGCCAAAAAAAGGCATAGGAAAATATGTTAAATATAATTAATATAGAGTTATTAAAAGAGCATTAAGCGCATTAATTGGAAATGTGAAATGTGCTTGGTTCCATTATAAATGAGTTTTTCATGCAATTTATTTGTTTTTATTTTCTTTGAGGCCAACAACTATAAAATGCGCCCAGCCAGAGCCATTCGCCTGAAAGTCTTCCCACAAAAATAATGGATTATCGCGCTGTACTTTTGTCTCTGGCGCTGCTAACTCTACTCGACTCCGTCGAGCCTAAGGTACAATATACGCCTATACGGATACCCTGTAAAGTTGATAAACAGAATTTATTGGCTTTTTTAGCGTTCCTTTAAAGTAGAGCTCAACAATTTGACCTGCGTAGTTGTGGAGCCTTCGTTTGTGAACGAGTTGAGCTGCATTTTGCACAGAAAACGCATTATTCCATCGCTTTCTGTGCGCTTTAATCTCAAGGAGACTATCAAGGACTTTAGTATTTCATTCAAGGTGGATCTCATCAAAAGGGATCACAGTAAAATCACTCTGGCGCACCACAAACTCGATGGCTGTAAATTTCTCAGCTCTCTTTATGGCAATATTGTTTATACCAAGTTTTTTAAACGCATTCAATCCGTCAGCAATTTACCCAGCAAATGTCCAGTTCAGGCCGTAAGTATTCAATTATTCTTATTGGCATTTAAATACCCTGCAAAACTGCTTTTAGAACAAACTCTATGAAATACACAACCACACCCTACTGGCGGATGAATACCCACCCGCCGCACCCGAAATGCCGCATCAATTGCAACTGAAATTCCTAAAAGCTGATAAATTAGTTGCTGATATCCTGGCCCAAGGCGCTATAGTTTATTAATTTTGAAATATTACAGAATAAAGAGTTAAATTTGCTCCAATTTTGTATTTAAAATCTTACTGCGTTTTATAATAAATGCTCTGCTTAAAGCTACTGAAAACTCTATTAACATTGGCCTTAAAACACTGTTTAAAATGAGGGTTTATTTATGTAAAAGTCCTTGAAGACCAACTTAATAAGTATCTCATTTAATTATTAATATAAAATGCTAAAAGCCGACATGCTAGCCAGGTCTTTTCAGTTCTGAACTGTTTTCTAAAATCTAGTTTTCAATTTTAGCCTACAGAATTATTTCTAAAGTGGAATTCAGAGCAAATCTAATGTGATGAAGCCAGCATTTAAAATATGGAATATCTCAGGATCTATTTAAGATAATGTGCTGAAATTTGAGATGTAGCTTATTGAATTCCGTATAATTTAAATGCAGTTGAAATCGCTAACATAGACTTGTTCAACACTATTCAAAACCCTCTTCAAAATATTTATCACAACTTCTGAGTAAATACAGAAAGGTTATTTTTAATTTGATCCTGTACACTAAATTCTGTCAACTTGAAGGAGTCCTGGTATAATAAAAATAAGCTTAACTCGGCCGTTAAAAATTTGGAATATCTAGGAAATTATTAAAGTTAAAATTTTGAAATTAGAATTATAAAAACTTGGGCTCATTATAATGTAAAAGCTACTAAAAAACCGAGCTGAATTCCGCTCGACTCTGCTGAAAATATCCCGACGGGGTAAATAGCTCCAATTTGATCCTATAGAGTTTATTTATTCTAAGTCGAAATTAAGTTAAGATGTTGAAATGTAGACTGTAGAAAGTTGGGCTTAAAACAATTTAAAAGCTTCTAGAAAAAACAAGCTGAATTCCGCTTGACTCTGCTGAAAATCCCACTCAAAATATTTATCCCGAGGGGCATCTCCTGAGCTCCAATTTGCTCCTGTGGAAATTATTTATTCCAAGTCGAAATTTCAATATCCCAACCCGGAAACTATTAAGGCTACTCTGTTGAAATTTGAGATAAAGCAAGCTGCTTCTACCACAATTGAAATGCAGCTGAAATCGCTAGGATAGCCCCGTTTAGCACTGCTGAAGAGCCCATTGAAAATATTTACCCGTTTCATATGAATGAATCATATGATATGAATAATTATGCTTATTCGCTGCTTACCCATGCACACGCCCAAACCGCTGCTAATGGGCAGCTTGGTAACACACTGCAGGGGGGGCTCACATTGGCCGGAAAAGCCACCGGGACCGCCGCAGGATTCGCCGAGGGTTTTAGCGCAAATGCGACAGCATCTGTGTATAAAATAGAATTAGAAGAGTGTTAAAGTTAAGGCTAAAGCTAAAGGATATATAAGATATGTTATGAGTATTGCCCTATAAAATTTATGATATATGAGTGAGTCAGTGAGTGCGTGAGGCAAGGAATGGGCGGAGATACTTACTGGCAGGGATCCCAGAGCATAAGACCCTTGCCGGGGCAGTCCAGGGAGCGTATGACGTCGCATTCCTTTGGATTGCAGTAGCATTTGAGTCCATTTACCACATTGTTGCTGCCAGCTGCTGCCATTATCAGCAGCAGATAACAGCACGAATAGATGAGATAGATTCGTACGTTTAAACGACCAAAATAGCTTCCGTTCCGTCGCATCCTATGCGGAAGTTTGTTCGCTTTGTTGTTTTGTTTGACTGAAGTTGCTTTGTTCCTGTTCTCCTTTCTTGCTTTTGCTGTTGCTGCTGCTGTTGTTGTTGTTGTTGCTGTTGCTGTTGCTGCCGTTGTCCTTGCTGTGCGTAGAATATCCATGGCATTGGCTTTGGCTACACCACCACCCAGCACGCCTCCTCCTCCGCCGCCGCCGCCTCGAACCATTGCCACTGCCACTGCTCTTCCGCCCATTTATAGGCAATTTTTATTGTGTTCCTGCTGCTGCTGCTGCTGCTGCTGTTTGGCTCTGTTCGTCCTTTTCGTCCTGTTCGGTTGCCCGCCAGTTGCCAATTTGCATGTTGACTGCAAACCAAAAGCGTTGTTAAATGATTAAAATGCCATAAACTATGCCACGCCTTGTGTGTCCAGGGCTTTAATGGGCTTTTATATAACGTGCGCCGTACGGCCCCACTGTACCCTGCTCTAGCCCACTGTACCGCATTTGCCAGCGGACGACATTTTTGCCTAATTTTACCGCATTACGTCTAGCATACTTTTCGGGGCCCATAGAAAAGCGTTTCAGTTTGCTATTTGCCATTTTCCATAGCATACTTTTGTGGTGTGCATTAAATTCAACTAAATTGTGTGGCTATAAAAATGCCTTTTCCACAATTCCGCCTAATTAATTCAATACTTTATTTATACTGTTTACTCTGTAGAGCTGATTTCTATATTAGAATGAAGCTTCCAAATATTGTTTCAAGAGTTCAACTGAACTGAAAGTGTTATTCCAGAAATCGCCAACTCTTGAAGTGAATTTCAGTTGAGATAAAAGAGCTCAAAATTCCTCATTCAATGTTTTGTTTTAAGCGTTTTTTATTTGAGGCCAACCTTTATGGCTTAAATCGTTTAATAACTCTAATTAAAACTATAAAAAGCATTTAATTTCCTGCCTGAGTTCATTCAGTTATCTTTAGCATTTATTATCGAAAATTATCAGTCGAGAGAGACTGAGTTTTAAATTATTCCTCTATAAACGCTAATTACTTTGGCCATATTAATTCAATTTAAAATAAATATTAAAAAGTCTAAAATGAAAATGGCAAAACAGTTTCGTTGAAAATTATAGGAAAATGCATTAAAAAATTCGCTTTGTTTTCTCCTTTAATTTCGACGATATTAAATTAAATAAAACTGACTTTAAATGTATTCCTGTTGATTTAATATGCTGTCATCTTTTGAATTAAATTTCCCAAATCAATTACACAGGATGTCATATAAAAAAATGGTTTTATTTTCCTTTTTTTCTACATAGAGACGGACGACAGACGACAGACGAGATACGAGAGTATTCACATCAGGTCCACGCAATGAATGCAATTTATGCTGAATTCAATTAATTCCATGCGAATAAATTACTGAAATTTCATTTAATTTACACATGAGAAACATTGTGGTATTGTTGTGGCAAACACACACACACCGCACACACACCGCACACACACCGCACACACACAGCCTGACCTATGGGCACACAACATAAGAACAAAATGAAACTTTTTGTTATGAAAAATTAAGTCACAATTGAAAGCTGAAAAAGTTTTCATGTTATTTTTGATTGCAAACAAGTTAAGCTGCTCTATAAAAATAGTTCTGCAAGAATGGAAAAAAAAAAAAAGACTTTTCTCCTGCCAGTTTGGCGTAATTAAAGGCGAATTCGTCTGTGGGAATGTCGCACTGAAAGTAATTTATATTTAACAATTTGGAAAGATACACTTGAGGCGATTTTGCATAGTGTGGGTTTTAGTCGATATTTGAAGGGCGAAATGGCGAAATAATCAACATTTTGGGCGCTTTGTTAGTCCACGGCTTATACTACATATATATATATATACACTTGTGTATTTGTATTTGTATTGCCACACACACACACACACACAAACACACACACACACAGAGACACACACTCAAAAAACAACACACTTGAAATGTTGCCCCATTTGTTGTTGGTTTTTCCTTTTTACTCGTTTGTCAAGCACTTTTCGATTTGCCATTCAATTTTGATAGGGAATTTTCCGTCCTCTATTTCCATTTTTTTTTTTTTCTTTATTTTATTAAAACTACACAACACTACACTGCACAACCAAAAAAAAATAACAAAATAAACGTCAAGTATACGGTTAGCCACACACACTCACACACTCACACACACACACACACACACACACAGAGACACACACACAGCGACACACACACACACCTTGTAACTGCTTTTATATTGAACTGGCTTTCAGCTCGTATGTTCCGTTCATTGGCCGCAGAGACGACTCACACACAGAATTCTCTTCGAGAATGAAGATGATGAAGTTGATGATATGATGATGATGATGTTTATGTTGATGTTACGGCGTCTACACTCGTATAGAATATTTTCCTTATGAATTTTTCATGCGCTTTTGTCTGCCGCACGCGGCCATTTCAGGCAGTAGACTGACTAACAAAAATGCACACCTTTTGCCAGTTACCAGTTGCCAGTTGCCAGTGACCAGTTAGTCCTGCCAGCCGAAGCGAATTTCCCCATATGCCCAAATAAATATCCCCCTATTTATTACACTACTCTCCGCGCAGGCGCATACAAAAATAGGGGTTTCTGTGCGTGCGAGTGTGGGGCGGGCGGGCGGTGGGCGGACTGGAGCACCCCCCAAAGTTATCAGACAGGCGGCGGATGCAAGGCATTTGCCTTCGAAATATAAGTCATTCGGTTATTGTAATTACAATGGCATAAAGCGCAGGAAGACGCAGCTTAGGCCCAACACATCAGAGGCGAGATATATATGAGAGTATCTCTAGCCGCAGAGCTCCAATGGGGCTAATGGGCAATTATGAGTGTAAAATCTGATGCTTTATAAACTTTGACGCCGTGTCAGCTGCTAATAAGCATTCCCAAATAAAAGCCATAAAAGCCGCATGGCCATCACGAAGGACGACACTCGGAATCATTCAGGGCTTTCAGCAGATCAGCAACTGTGGTGGGGGTGGGGATGGGGATGGGTGTGAGGGGGCAGTGAGATTGCCCGCACAACTTGCAACTTTTCCAATTAGCGGAAAAAAAACAGACATTCGAGTCCTCTTCTGGTATCCAAAGTTGGCATTGCTTTTTCGTCTTTTAGTCTTTTTCGACTCTTTTTGGTATTTTTTGGTCTTTTGGGGCTTCTTGGCCACAGCCACTGGGAGTCCACAGTAAATGTTGCGTAAAACAACTTGCTGATGCGGGCTGCTGGTTACAGCCCCCCTTCTGCTTTCTCTCTCTCACTCTCCCACTCTCTCACTCTCTCTCTCTTTCTCTTACCACACACCGCAGACCCCACTCCCCCTTTTTGGCAATTGAACAAAAGAGCAATCGGGAATTATGAGTGGAACAAACTTTTTAACAACAATAACACCGCCCCTAAAAGAAATACCAAAAAAAAAAAAGTTAAGAGAAAAAAAATATCAGAAAACAAGCAACAATACTTGAGTCGAGAGTGCTACCCTATAAATAGCTTTGGAGTAGTCCAATTATTTTGGTTAGTTAGAACAAAAACAAAATGCTTATGATAATGGAGGAGGTATTTAGCAAACTAGACAGCTCTACTCGGCGATGCCCGGGGAAACTCGCTACTAAATGTGTATATTAGTAAGTCAGATTACGCTTTTCCGGCTAAGGACCTAAGAAAAGCGGCAATTACTGGTTTTTATTGAGAATTTCTTTGAAAAACGGCCTTGTAAGCAAAATAAAAAATACGTTTTCTCTTTCGGAAAAGCTCTGAAAAACATTTTAGCCCGATCGTATGTAAGTCAAACAAGTTTCATGCTATGACTTTTTCCCATTTTCCAGCCTTGGGTTCCGTATTCCTTCTTTAAGGAAACTTTTACTAAACAAATACATAAATCTAGTACTCAAATGATATCAATATATATAATCAAGAGAATCAGTCTTATATATTAGTCAAAAAACCTCTGCTTTTTAATAAGAACACTTGAGAGTTTAGTAAAAGCTTTGTAAGGTTATCCTTGAAGATTTTAGAGAGTATTCAAAATATAAAGCATCTCAATTAAAAAAGAAGCACAGACTTCAGATCCTTCATTGTTGATCTCTAATTCTGAAATAGGAACTTTAAGGGACTTTCTATATTGTAATGTGGATCGGAATACCCCCTTGAGTCGTTTGCTTGGCTACAGGGTATAAATATAGATATGTATATATGAATTTATTATAGGGGAAAAGCTGGAAAAACTTGCGCTCAACTTGAGCTCAAATTGATAGAGTGCAAAATAATGTGCAACATTCTGAATCCGCAGAACTCGAGACAGGAAAAAGAAGGAGAGAAATGTAAATCTCTTTTGTGAATGTGCATTTCGACAATCTACGAGTATTTATTAATTTTTTTCTTCCCTTCCCTTCCCTTCCCTTTCCTTTTTTTTTTTTTTTTTGGAGAACAATTCGCTAGCGGCAAAAGTTTTGCCTCAAGTGCGCATTTCATCTGAAATGTTTTTTTTATACTTTTATTCTGAATGCTTCATTACTTTACAACTTTTTGATGACAGTTTTATTGGCCATTTTCCTGTAAAAAAAAAAGAAGAAAAACACATTTCTTTTGCATATAACAAGCAGCTGTAGAGGCATCAAGTGGGAGGGGGGAGGGGGTTTGGGGTAGCATGCTCCAAGAGTATTACAAAATTATGGTCTATTTTTTATTTTTTCATAGAATTTAAGTGGCTTGATTAAAAGAGCATCTGCCTCGGCTGCCAGGGGAATTTTGTTATAAAGTGCACCAAATTGTTGCTAATTGGAGGATAAAGGAGAGCTTATTTTTAAGTTAACAGCTGGGAATAATAATAATTGTGATTTTACGGGCTTTACTCTTCGTTCAGGCCTTGGCAAGATGATTGGATTGATTAACTCTAACTCCAACAAATACAGATATACTTTGCTCATTCGATATAAGAGTTTTGGCATGAATTATAGTTAGGACTCTGCCTAAATCCTTAAATAGGTCTTTGGTTGCCCGTAAAATGCTGCTGGGATGCTGGAAAAATAAGGATTGGATTTATGAAGGTTACCCAAGAGCAGATTTATTCGATTTTTGTAATTAAAAAACCTAATCCTGTAAATCTTTAAGGCTAATTCATTAAAGCCCATTTCATTAAAGCAAAAAAGAAATCTTGTAAATCTTTTAAATTATTCCACAAAGATAAAAGCCCATTTCAATTAAAACATGTTTTTCATTCTCTTCATTTTCCTTTTCCACTGCGTTCCACAACACTTAATTCAATTGAATACATTTGCATTGACTAAATTGAAAACAAATAACATTTTTGAAACAAAAAGAATTTTTAAATAGTCAATTTTCATTATTAAATAAAAATGAATTGAATACTTTGCCTTTGCATAAAGAATTAATTGAAACAAAGCCACTTTCATTGACCCTTTGCCATTTCGATCATTGGCTGCATTTGCATTGCGTTTCACAACACTCGAGAAAATTCGATGGCTCTGCAATTGGTTGGGCAACATTGATCCGCGCAGCGTTGCCAGATCGCCTGTAGCTTGTACGTATTTAAGAAACATTCGCTGCGAACATTTGAATTACAAATTAAGCCAAGCAGAAAGCCAAACCAATTTGCGACCGCCCACACAATTTATTTTAACAAATTTTTTTTGTTTTCATGGGATTTGCGTTGGGCAATTTACGCAATGGCATTTTTTTTTTTTTTCCTTTCTTTTCTTTTGTAATGAAAGTGGATGGAGGAAGGGAAATGTTGGAGGAGCTGGGGCAAATGTCCGCAAATGTTTCGCGTTTTTAAGGGCAAGTAATTTGCCACTCGTCCATTTTAAATTACATTAGTTAAGCGAGGCGACGATGGGACGTTGCTCTGGAACTTGGTCAAAATGCATATTTTTTGTTTCAATTACTTAAAGGAATGGGGATGGGGGGGAATGTGGGTCCCTTGCAGGGTATGTAGGAATATAGGGATAAGGGCGGCTTTTGGATCAACTAAAGCCAAGCCTGGCAGTGTTTTCTTAATCAAATTTGCATATAAATTGCAGGCGACCCAACTTGAAGTTGAAAGTTGATTTCGATTATTTGATGAAAGTTTATGGAGTTTTCATAAAGCAACATCAGTCGCAGTCAACGTCAACGTCGCCGTCGCCGTCGTCGTCACAGTCAACGTCGCAGCCGCAGACGCAGTGGCAGCATCAGCCACAGCCGCAGTTGCCACAGTGGCCGCATTTCGTTGCCTTTCGCATTTAGGTTGTCAAAATGTCGACTTGTTTATCTTTAAAACCACTGAGAATAGCAGTAGCATCCTAACTCGACTACCAGATGCCCTGTAAACAAATTTTTATACAAAAAACTGCAACTTTTCGAATGCAAGAAAATTGGCAAAACTTTCCTTTATAATTAGATTAGCTTTTCTGGACCAATATACACAGAAAATAATGTTTTATTCTTCAGTTTTTCATTGGAATTGATTCAGAAATGGTTACCAAAATAGCCTTAAGTACATATTCTTTTAATGGACTCTTTTCTGATTCAGAATTTATACTCGACTGAAAATTGTGTAGTACATTTTTTAATATCATTTAAAGTTGAAATTTCTTGTTGTTTACTCTGCCATTCATGAATATTTGCCTTATAGCACTGCAGCCGTCTTCTCCTTCTCCTTCTCCTTCTCCTTCTCCTTCTCCTTCTCCTTCTCCTTCTGCTTCTTCTTCTTCTGTTTTCGCTTGCATAAATTTTCACAATCTTATGACACCCTATTTTATGCATTTTTATGGGCAGAGGGTATAAAAATGATGACGCTGACGCAACGTCAACACAAGCTGGAAAGTATGCAACGCCCGCTGCGTTTCAGCTTCTGGGTTCGTTTCGACTAAACCGAACAATATCGCACCGCCCCGCACAGCCCTGCACCGCCACGCACCGAACCGAACCTAACCAAACCGAACCGAACCGAATGCACGTTCATTCATTCGCTCATCGTGCTGGCAGTGAGTGAAGCTAAAGCGAACTGGCTGCCAGAGTGGCATTTAATGCACAGCAAGATGGACATTTGGACAGCTGGATAGCTGGATAGCTATATAGCCATATACATATATACACACACACATACATACATATGCATATGTATGCGGATAGAGCGACAGTGGAACAATGCCACATGGCCAGGGGACAGTGGGACTGTCTTATGGCATGCGATAGAGCGTAACATGAGGCAAAATATTTGCTATTGGTTGTCAGCTGCTGTTGTCCTTGGCTAGAGCCTGGCACGGGCCACTATATACCAGAATGCACTTGGAGAAAAACCTGAGAATATTCCCCTCAAATCATTTGGAAGAGCTTAAAGACTAGAAACTCAGGCTGTAAATGGAGTCAAGACAAAAGGATAAAGCTGATATTTTAACATTCTAAATTGTTTCTGGGGGAGAACACAATTCGCAAATGTATTTTGCTTGCCATAATAATTATAATTGGCTTAATTAAACCCCTCTTGTAGACACCCCCCTTATGTCAGCTTCTGCTTCTCTTCTCATACTTAAGGCAAAACATTTGGCTAAGATGCAGCGAAGATTCCATTCCAGTGCTGCAGACTCCACAGTTTCCATCTACAATTTTTAATTTCTGGAACTAACTTTAAAGTAATTTTACTATTAGTTAATGCTTTTACTTCTGGTTGGCTAACAGGGCTCCTAAAATAATCAACAAAAAAAAAGATTCAATTTTCTTATGGCTCTAAGTCGGCTTGTGCATAATTTATATGTTTCTGACCTGACTGGAATGTTGAATGTCTTCACTTTATTTTTGCTGAGTGTATGAGCCGGCTGCGCTCTTTTGTCAACCATGTCATATTTCATTTGGGCCCAGGACTTAATACCTTAAATATGCGCTCGGCACACGGCCAGACCAGACCAGACCCGAGCAGACCAGACCATATACACTTAAAGTCCGTCCTAATGCGTCCAACTCGTACTTTAGTAGCCAAACATGCATGCAAATTCCACAACGTCTTCATGCCTGGCCACACATGTCGGCCAGCCAAGGCTTGTCGACTCAATGAGCAAATGAAATTTATTTCATTATATAAAGCCCGGAACACCGAACCCAGAACCGAGAACCGAGAACGGAGAACGGAGAACCCAGAATACCCCAGAAAGCCCTGAAACCGAGAAAACCCCTCTCGCCCGACCAGTCCAAACATTTGTTTTAGCAAAAAAGCCGCAAGAAAATTTTCATTTTGAAATATGCTTTCTGAAATAATTTCGCTCTTATGACAGCGTCCCGGACCCATTACCCATTACCGGGAACCCCAGCAAACGTTGTCGACAGCGTAAAAATTGTAATATTAATTTTGTGTACAGTCTAAGCGGAAGAAAGGGGCGAGGAGAGCGTGGGTGGGTAGGGAAGGGAGGGGAAGGGAAGGGAAGGGAAGAGAAATGGGTAGGGAATGAGTAGAACTGGCAAAACGGAAGGGCATGCCCTTGATAAACCCACAAACCGACGATGCACAAAACAATGAGCAAGGATTCATAATGGAATTTCGTTGGGTAACAAAAGTCAAGACGAAACGGAAGCAAGCCCCAGCAGTACCAAAAGATGGCAGGATTTCACTCTCCTTCTCTTCCCTTTGCTCCTCCCAAACAACTTTATTATTGCTACTGTGTATGTGTGGGTGTGTGTGTAAAATTTGCCACACTAAATTTGTACGAAGGAAAAGTGTCACCGGGGAATTAAGCTCATCAACGCTGATGGCCATGATTCAACTCTTAACTAAAATTCCAACTAAAAACGGAAGAAATAGAAGCACACAAATGGCATAGAGCTAAGCCAAAACCATTCCAGCGGCGAAGAGAGGGGGAGAGAGAGAGAGGAAGGGGACGGAAAGAGCTAAAGATAAACCACCAATGGACAGGAGGGTATATTAAAAATGTGCTGAAAATGAAATGAAGAAATGAAATGAAAACGCATTGCTGAGAAAATCTGTTGGCATTTTCCGTTTCGCTTCTGAAAAGGTAATCAAAATAAATGAGCGACATTTGCTAGCTGATGAGCAGAGGATAGAGAAATGGAGGAACGGAGAACCGGAGAAACGGAGAAACGGACTGAACGGAGTGCTCCTAGAGAGAAATAACTCGTTAAGTTTTTGAACAATGAACGTTTAGGGGTTTTACTAACGGCAAAATGACGGAAAAGGGACCATGTTCAGGAAACAGGAAGTGAAACGATGGCAGCGATTTCCTCGTCAAATTATGACTTGTTTGTACAGCTGTCAGTTGATTCTCTGTGTGTCTACAAAAAGAAAACCAGTAATCACTAGGAAATCTGTTGGGTTCCTTAACAAATAAGGGGCTGACAGCGGTGAGACGCTGAAGCGGTTCAAGGGATTTATTAAGTTATTGTCCTTTATTAAGTTGTAACACCATCATTTAATATCTCTAAATAAATGCTAAATTTAAATGGGAATAATAGAAACTAGACAGGTAGAGCCTGTCAGAATGTGAATCCTTGATATTTATTTATTTTCTTTTTCTTGGAATCTGACACATTACTATTTATGCTCCGCTCCTCCGGACTCAGTAGCTTCCGGCCGGGTACGCCCACTGCCAGCACAGCCCCCCAAAGCAACTTCAGGAATTGCGCCTGAGCAGGGACCTTCATATATTATTTAAAGCATGTATAACAAGGCATTTAAATTACTTTTTTATAAATG
This sequence comes from Drosophila repletoides, assembly GCA_018150835.1. NCBI lineage: Eukaryota > Metazoa > Arthropoda > Insecta > Diptera > Drosophilidae > Drosophila > Drosophila repletoides. The sequence continues at coordinate 6,135,242 of JAECWQ010000231.1, forward strand.
ATGATGTCCGAGCAAAGGAGCGTGACGCATAATTTAGACAAAAACAACAGACCGATTATGACCACTTCAGTATTACAACTTTCCTGGGGATGGAGCTCCTCTACCTTAGATGCGGCTAACATAACTTTAGTATCATAGCCATTTCCCTGGTTCCAGTTTTAGCCTTATTACCTAAGAGCTGGCGCCGCAACAAGGACCGAAATTGCAGTAGTCTTTGAAAAGCCTTTCAGAAAGGAAGAGAATAAGTCCAAGTATGGATTTTGGAACTCGGAATCAATTTCTTTCTGTTTCTGTTTCTGTTTTTGTTTTTGCAGAGTTTTCAATTTTCCATTGGTATGCAACATCCATCTAGCTTCTAACTACGATTTAGCAACAGTTTTAAAGCCGCCTACCAGTTTGCGAGTGTTCCGCCCATAAATTACCATTTGGCAGCTACAAGCAACGCCTATCCAACTCCACCCCAAACCGCCCATATGGGCAACTGAAAAGCCGCATCGCATTCACTCCAGGAATTTGCTTTCCTTTTTTTTTCTTTCTCTACCCTTCCAGGGGTACTTCAATTTTATCGCCAAATGCGCAACGCAGTGTAAAAGACATTTTTAATAGAACAAGGAGTATTTATATAAAATTGGATTAATCTCTGATTTTCACATTAGTTGAGCTCGAAAAAGGGTATTCAACCATTCGGCGCAACTTATTCAAATTTTCTTTATTTGATTTTGTTGTATGGATGTGAAACAATTTAACCGGAAAATCTACACATATTTTACAAAATGTGAGAAAAATTGTGTTTTTACTAATGGGAAATCCTGTGTAGTATCAGTTCGGATGAATGGAATAATATATCTGAGGCTGGAAAGAGTATTTAACTCTTCGCCGCAGCAGATCAAACTTTTCTTTATTTGGTTTCGTTTTATGAGGAGGAGGAGGAGGAGGCGGAGGAGGAGGAAGTGGGAGGGTTTTAGGCTGGGCATTATACGCGTACTTTGCCGCAAGTCGCAAGTCGTTTGCTTATCAGTTTTTCTGGGCTGGCGCTGTCCATTTGGAGCAGCCAATGGAGCAGCAGGCAATCCAATGAGAAGCAAACGGCTAAGTGAACTGGCATAATGACTATGACTAGCATGGAAAAAACAGTAGATGGGGTAGATGGGGTAGATGGGGTAGATGGGGTGCTGAGTTGAGGGTTAGTTTTTGGAAGAAGAAATAGAAGAAGTCTGCTAGAAGCCGACACGTTCTTTGGCCCCTTATCATCGTTTATTGTTGGCTACATATTTTATTTTGGGAGTTTGTTTCTTTCGGGGCGGAGGCGCAACAACTTTCGCTTCGCCGTCGACGTCGCCGTCGCCTTCGCCTTGGCTCGTTATTATCCTATTAGGATGTGACAGCAGCTCACAAACTTTTCATTCACACACACACAGAGACTCACATGTCGTATACATAACGCTTTTTATATACTTTCATCTTGAAGACATTACAAGCTCGTTAAAGTGAAATCAATGTTGTTTTTCTTCTTGTAGTTGTTGTTTTTGTTGTTGTTCATTTTGACTGGATCCTGTCCCGGACCTGCCTGGTCCTGCCTGGTCCTGCCTGGTCCTGCCTGGTCCTGCCTGGTCCTGCCTGGTCCTGGTCCTGTCGTCGCTTTATTTGGCTATGTATTTTTATTTCATTATAAGGATTTGGCTGCCTTTTTGGTGTTATCTGCCGCAGTTTATGCGACACCGAAGGCAACTGACCATGAAAATTGTTAAGCCAAATGCACAAAAGATATATAAACTATATATACGAGTATGACGATTAGGAGGAGCCTGAGGAAGAGTATCATATTTATAGCTGGCAAAGAACTTCAGCTTTTGTGGGGTCGTCTACTGAAATTAAGTTACAAAGAACTGCCATTATCAGATTATAACAACTTAATGCTGGCCAATAACAAAACTTGGCCGAATTGTCACCGAAACTTTGTATTTAATATTCGTACATTATTCGCCCATTTATTGCTTTAATATCTTGATAATGTAGCATCATCATCATCATCATCATCATCATCATCGTCTACTTCGGATAAATGAAATATCTATACGATTTCAATAATAAATATGTGCCATAATAAATTCAGAGTGGAGCACACGTATTTATAATTTATGCCAGGCAATTTAGATGATTAGTAAATCTCTTTCTTACAGCAATTTGACAACAGAATTATCATCATTATTATTATTATTATTATTATTATTGGAGCGAATGAAATTATAATAGAATTTTGATGATATACGAGTATCTTTGAGGTCATTTCCATAAATTATCATTTCACAATAGAATTACTATTATCTTCGGAGCAATGAAATTATAATAGAATTACAATGAGTTAGGAGCTCGAAATGATTGGAGTTAATTTTAGTAGGTTATTAGAGGCTATCGAAAAGGAATATAATAATATTTTTAAGTACAACTAGAGAAAAGGAGATAATTCATTTTTTTATAGTATTCCGTATTCCTCTATTTATTTTCGTTCTTTTTCTTTCTGCATTACAAGATCCAAAAGAAATCAATATTCTGAATTTTACTTGCGACTTAGAGGATATCGAAAAGGAATATAATAATATTTATAAATATAACTAGAAAAAAGAGATCAATTATTCTTTTATAATATTCCGAATTACTCTATTTATTATCGTTTTTTTTCTTTCTGCATTATAAGATCGAAATAAGAAAATGAATATTCTGATTTTTACCATACGTTTATATTATATTAAAATTAATATTATAATTAAACGTATAAAAGCAAATGTTTGTCAGTTTCTGGAAACATTGATATAATATCAAGTATTTTAGGTAAAAATTCTACACTTTTACCACCGTTTGAGAGAGATGAAGAAAGTTGACTCGCTTTTACACACACGGAAAAGTCGCAGTTTTCCCTAACTCGAGAACTGCATTCTGCGCTTTTACTGCATCTCTATCATAGAAGTATCTGAGTCTTACACGAGTATTACAATATCAGATCGGTAGCTATTTTATGATATGACAACATCGGGCTTGATTAGTCATTCTCTTTGCTCTTGCTCTGGCCAATTAGTCACCTGAACGATCTCTGCAATGCCAAAAAAAACATTAAAATATGCATATGCGATTAAGCGAGTACGTATGTATTATATATATATATATATGGCCACATACAGACGTATACACATGCATATGTATTTCTGCATTTTTTTACATTAATCCGTTGTTGGGGCGAGGGTGTTGTCATGATATTTAACATTTGCATTTTACACACGCCTTGGCCTGGAAAGCCGAATAAAGGCAATGATCTTTTAATATTAAGTACGAATATATACGAATATCCATATGTAAGTGTGATCGATCGATCGGTCATGGAATTGAAATCGGAATGGGAATGGGAATGGGAATGGGAATGGGAATGGGAATGGGCATGGGCATGGAAATGGTATTAAATGCACGTGACGAGTGCGTGTGTGATGCACTCACACCATTCACCATTCACCATTCGCACCATTCACCACTCACCCGAAATTCCTTAGCGGTACCATTTTTGAGTGTTGTGTGTGAAAATTTATGGCGTTGCTCGAGAATTGTTTGCGACGCACGCTAAAAGTTTGCCAAAAGATCTGCTTACATATGTTTGTACATACATACATACATACATACATACATACATATATAGACAGTAACATGCATAAATATGTATTAATATGTATGCATGTTTGACAAAAGCTCTCACCACGAGCTTTTTGGGGGGCCAAAGAGCGCAACGTATGCTTAGAAGAGCGTCAGCGAAGCGTGAGAGCATCAGAGCGCACAGGTTGCCGGCTAGCCGGTTAGCCGGCTGACCACTTACCGAAAGGGTGCGAGTAAGAGAGAGAGCGAGAGTGTGTGAGAGTATGAGAGAACGCACTGAAGCAAACCTGCTCACAGTGGCAGAGATCACCGCTCATTTCGATTTGGTTGAGTGCAGACTAAGTGACTTTTAAATATTAATTATGTTAAACAAAGTAATTTATATATTTAAACAGGGAATAATGCTGAAACAATTTTCTCTTCCGGTTTTGTTTGGAAAAATTAAAAATAAAAAATAAACGGTTAGAAACAAACTTATTTCTACTTTTGTTGTGAGTAATTTGTTTTAATAGCCGGAACCGAAGGCAACGTTTTGGAGCGCATTAAATGTGAGTGACAGCATTTAAAAATGTATAATTCAAGTTATTATTACTTTTCGGTTAACGATCCTCAATAGAGAAATAATAATAATAGCTTAATACTTTGCTTTAAGTTATCTATTATTTGACGGCACAAAAACTAAAGCTTTAACCACTGTGCGATGCTGGCGAGACGATCGTTAAGTCGTGCAGCGTCGAAAAGCGAACGGCGCAGCAAGCAGCAGGCAGCCGCGAGCTTTAAAATTGTGTGTCGCAAACTTGAACGCTTTAGTGAGCGAGTGATAGCCAAAGAGGGCACGAGCACGAGACTGTGAAAAACGTAAACCCCAAAAAAAAAAAGCGGTGTCACTGTGTTTTTTTTTTTTTGATGTGAGCAAAGATGCTATAAGATTCATGTAATTCAACAATTAACAAAACCAACAAAAATAGTAAAAAGAAGAAGAAAAAAGTAATTTACACAAACAAAATACAGAAAAGCAAAGCGTAACAATTTAAAAGAAAAAATATAGATAGAAAAAACGGTGTAATAAAGTGTAAGGTGCAAAGTGAATAAACTGCACACAGAGCAGAGCAGAGCAAAGCAGAGCTCCCCCGCACCGCCCGCACCCACAAGCCTCGAAGGCAGCATGTGAAGTCGGGTCGCAGCCGAAAGAAACGACAGCGATATTTATGCTCTGAATGTTGGAAGAGCTTACAAAATTTACGTGGCAGGTGTGTTACGAGCAAGTCTCGCATTCCAGCATTCCAATATTCACCTCCCCCACACTCCCCCACACACCTAGTACACTCACACACACTCATAAACTATATAAATATGAAGTTATTAGCCCGAACCTTATGACTGTTACGATGAAGTAAATCATGTCACAGTCTTAATAATCGGTCGGGCATTCTATATATTTCTGTTTATTCCGATTATATAAGCCATGTTGAGTTCTAGTTTGGTGGAAAAACTGTATAGAGATAAGATAGCGCATATCTAATAATATCACACGAGCATAACCTCCTCCTCCTATATAAAAAAAAAAAAAATGGGAAAAATATTATTAATTATTTTTTTTTGCTTTGGAAGGCAGCTTGTTTATATTATGGAGCTGGCGCTGGGTCCAATGCTGGGGCTGGGGCTGGGACTGGGACTGGGGCTAGGGTTTCCTTTGGCGTGTAGGCCATGTGTAGGCTTATTATTGGTCCATTCAGCATTTCAATTTACTATATTTAAACATTATTCACAGGCATTTGCTAAATAATAAACAAATTATAAATAGGTAACTTAATAAATGTACAGCAAACTAGAAACTAAACAAACGCAAACACACACACGCAAACGGCGAGACAAATACAAAAAAAAAATAGAAAAAGAAACAAGTGAGAATGCTCAATTCGAGCGTACCCGACTAGAAAATACTCTGTGGCCAGGTCAACAAATACGCTCTCGACTGCAACAGCTGCAGGTGTACTTCGACTTTACTATGGTAATTTCTGTGCTCATATTTTAATCGTATTCAAATTAACAGTACGGACGAATAGCAGTCTGAGCAATGTGAATATATCTTTGAAATTCTACAGTTTTTGAACGGGATTGAAGAGGTGGTTTAATTTCTTGCTAGCGCTTATAATGTCCGAGATCGATGCAAAAAGAAATACTTAATGGACTTAGGGAAGGATTCTTTTGCATGCTGCTTATGTTCTGCATAAACTTAGTGTACTCCCTTCACCCATTGCGAGGGTACAGAGTATTAAAAAACGCCAAAAGCTTTTTTTTTTCTTTTGCTCAAAACACACAAACAAGAATATGCTGCATGTTTGTGTGTATTTGTATTTGTATTTGTACTTATATTTATCTGTGTGTGCGTTTATATTTTGTTTACACAAAAATCAAGGTTAAAAGCGCAAAGCGCAAAGCGACATGCGTAAAAGGTGGAAGCAAATAAATATATCGCTCAATAAACGAGCAATGATCGAAAAAATGGCTGTGTGTGTTTGTGTGTATCTCTGTATGCGTGAGTATATGCGGATATGTGTGTGTGTGTGTGTGTGTGTGTGTGCGTGTGTATGTGGGTATGCTGTGCACAGCATTAACCGTAAGTCTATTAAAGCGTAAAGCGTGCACTAGTTAAAAGAGTTGAGAGCAAGAGTAAGTTGAGCCCCTGACTTTAAGCCAGAGCAACAATAAAGAAAAGCTTACTCTCTTTAAGTACCGAAGCTTTTATACTCTTTGCTCTTATTCTAAGAGCTGCAGTTAAAGGTCGCCATAGCCATAGCCATAGCCGTCGCCATGGCTGTCGCAGTTAACTGAGACATAAGTTGACATCGAGCTAAAGTTTAACTGCATATTAAAAATGGAAATCGTAAATAATCCGATTAAATTAATATGATTAATTATATAAATTCACAATTTGCAACGCCTTATGCCTGGCTTTATTTTTTTTTGCACATTTTTTGACATTGTGTCCGAGTCTGATAAACATATTATTTCTGAAAAAGACAACAATAATATTAACCATACGCACCATTTACTTGAATGTATATAAAATGGTTTTATCTTTACTGTTACGCAGAAACTTCTCTGGAATTTCTTAATTCCATATACAAATTTTAGATAATGTGTTACCGCCTGTGAACCATTTCCGTAATTAAATAATTTTCCACAGAAAGCTAAGAAAAACAACAGTTTGATTTATAAAAAATGATGTATAAAAATATTCTGAAGAAATCCCAAACGGAAAAACGTTAGTTTAAAAGAAAAGTATAGAGTTTAGACTTACTCAATTTCAAATATATGCATTATTTTTATTTTAATTAATTAATTAATGTTTTTTTTTATGCTTGGAAAGCACATAAATTTCTTTTCTATTGTATTCTTTTACTCAAGTTGGCATATTATTTTAACTTTATATCTTCGATTATTCTCCTTTTGCACCGAATATGCATTTTGCAGATTAACTGGAGGAATAAAACAAAATTCCAAATCATTAGATAAAAAACTCTAAAAGCAGCTTTTAAAGAGGTCTAACTAACTGTAATTAAAGGCCTTCTGCCGATATTTACTTACTCTCTGCTAGAAGTTACGCTCAAACTTGAAATGATTGTTAGTTTCGTTTCGTTTAATTTCATGCAGGAATTGCATGCAAAGCTCATAGCGAAAGCAATTATGCCCCTTTGCAAGTGTATGAAAAGGCGATCGGTAAGAAGAGAGTGGCAGGGGAGTAAAGAGAGGAGCCACAGACCAAAGCCAGAGTCAGAGGCATAGCCAGAGCCAGAGCCAGAGCCGGAGCCAAAGCACAGCAAAAGCCCAGAGCACAAACGACGAGCCGACCAGGCCAGAGCCAGTGTTGTAGGCTGAATAGTAGGAGGGAATCCGAAAGGGGTCGAAGGGGGGCTATGTTGAGGCATGATTGCAATGCGTGTAAAAGAGATGACGAGCTTTATTTGCTGCGGTAGCTATGGCAACTTCCCCACTCCCAAGCCCCTGCTACACCACCCGCTCGCCATCGACCCTTTCAAGTGCTGCTGTTGCTGCTGATTTTGCTGCTTTTTTGTTGTTGTTTTTGTTGCTGTTGTTGTTGTTGTTGCTGTTGCTGGTGCTGCTGCTGCTGCTGCTGCTGCTTTTGCTGCTGGCTCATCAAAAAAGCCAAAAGTTGTTGAACGTGAAATAATTGTACGCGAACACGAGTAAATACGCCAGCACACACACACACACACACACACACACTCACCCATACACACACACTACTATAACTAAGCATTATTTTACACACATACATGAAAGCAGAGAACGTCAACTTCGACGTCGGCGTCGACATCGGCGGTGCCGCTACCGCTGCCGTTGCTGCGGCTGCTGCTGCTGCTGCTGCTGTTTTGCATGTGTAGCGACTCAAGATAAATAACAAAATAAGAAAAAACAAGAAAGGAAACACTCTTTGCTTAGCCGAAGCTTTAAATACCCTTGCAATTTGAATCTAGATACTCTGTTTGAAGAAAAAAATCGATTGAGAAACTTAATTCATATTGAAACGTGTGGCTACTTAAGCTTTTTAAGTAATTATAAACTATTCCGATTTCATTTAATTAATGAAATTTGTAACTGTTGTCCTTAATCAAGAGTTATGCAAAAATAATAAGCTTTTTAATGCAACAATTTACTTTAGAAAAGCTTAATTTGTTTCGTTAAAAAAAGCTACTTATATACATATAAACAACAACTGCATTTTCAAAGGATATCTTCTATATCTACCCTTTTTTGGCTTGTCTTTTTAGTTAGTTTACAGACAAACTAAGAAACTTTTGGATAATGAAACTTTATTATATTATCTCAACTTATTATCCGGATTAAGCAATTATATACATATATATTCCTTGTGCCTATTTGGTGAAATAATGAAAGTATGGATTTGCAAGGGTATATAAAAAAGCAGGCGAAGCAGCTGGAAAAAAAAGAGCAAAAAGCAAAGGCATGAAATAGATGCATCAGATTTCGCATTCAAGTGAAATTTATGGCAATCATAAAGCTTATCTTGCTTTCGAGGTAAAAACTTACAGTTACGAGGGGAGGGGAGGCAGTCGAAAGAATAGAGAGAGAGAGAAAGAGTGAAGAGAGGGGGCAGCCAGACGAAGTCGCGAGTACTTATCGCAAAAGCCCCATTATGCTCACTGATCGCAGTTGTTGTTGTTGTTGTTATTGTTGATTTTAAGCAGACAAACATAGAGCTCAAAATCCCAAGCCTTGCGAGCGCTATCAAAGATTATTCATCTACACAAATATGTAGACATAGAGAGGGAGAGAGACAGAGAGAGAGCGAGGGAACATAATAAAGATAGAGAGAGAAAGATAGCTAAAGACAGATTACAGCAGAAAGAATGCCCCGAGGTTTCACACACACACACACACATATATACATAAAGACTAGGTACATAAAGTACACCTGGTTCAAATAGAAATATTAGCTGGAAAATAACTATGAGTAAATAAATACATATACCTACACACATACACACATACATACTCACATACAATAGATACTTGGATATATGAGCATAGCTGAAACGGAGGGTTATTTCTGCTGACAAAAGCAATTAGATAAGAAAGCTGGTAACTCGACAAACGGGAAGAGAAAGATTAAAGTTGTCGCAGCAGACTGAGCACAGCTCTATGGAGATTTAATGAAGATATGTATGTATATAGAGAGAGAGTGAGAGGAAGCGATGTCTAGGAGAAAGCTAAATGCTGCGACTCCTAATTTCTTCTGCTTTAAAGTTAGTTGAAAGATTTCAAATGGACTTTACATAAAAGTCTGTACACACGCATATTCCCTTTCAATAGATCCCATACATATATATTCGATATATATATTTTTGTATATCTGAACTAGTTCTTAGTCTTAAAGTCAATGAAGTTTCTCTTTTAAGGCAGGTTTCAGAACCGGCTGTATCCTAGATCATTAAGAAACTGCTCGGTCGATCAAAAGAACTGAGGAAATGGAGCACATTTTGAAATTCTCAATTCCTTTTTCTATCACAAATCGGACCACAACAACTTTTTTTCACATATTTCTTGTCTTACAAAATATCTAAATGAAAATCAATGAAAATTTCAAATTTCCTTAAAATGCTTCCTTTTTAAATTGTTTATTTTATTTGCATTTAGTTTATAAATTGCATTCCGATCATATAGAAATGTTTACAAACACTTCTTAAAATAGCATTCTATTATTAAGTCTGCCGATCAGAAGACATTATTTGAAATATTTGCCAAAGAGTTCATTAAATTTAAAAATCTTTCTATTTTTTTTTTTTGAATTGTTTATACATTTTTGCAGTCAAAAGATTGCAAAAATTGTCTATAGCCAAACGAGCCATAGCCATAAACAATTCTTTATATAGAATGCTATAATTATATCCGATTTTCGTGTTTTAAATCGAATTATCCGGCCAGATTATTGTTTATATTTGCGATCTGAGTACCATTAAAACACTCGATTCATGAGTAAATAAAGACGTTGCATGAATAATCCATGAATCACATGAAACGCGGCTATCATGATAAAGTTAAAGATATGTGAGACCCAAAAGTCTAGTCATCGCAATGAGTGCATCGAGTAATCATTGTATAAATATTTAGACTAAAGAAAGGAATTCGAATAATTAAGACAACAATAGCTTAAAAATGAAAGCAAACAATTCATTTTGTTGTTTTAGAGAATCAAATTGGATCTCAATTCTAAAACAGAGGCAGTCGGAAGTGTTGCTGTTTGTTGATTAATTAACAAATCGATTAGCTGCATGATTAATAGTTTTCAATTCTGCTTTTTAGGAGCTTTCGTTTAGGGGAACAAGAACAGTTTGCAGTTTCCAAAGCTCCTTCATAAATTGCATACGTAAATCCCTCAGACATTTTAGCAATTGATTGAATGAATATGAAAGGAAGCTGCGATGCGTCAGTAACAACTACCTGAAGCTGGTTGCACGTTCTTCTTTCCTTCATGCCCCATACCCCATGCCCCATGCTCCATGCCCCATGCCCCTTGCTCCATGTGGCACGTTTATCAGCTTTGGGTTTGCCCCTCTTCTCATTCGGGCCAGAAACCGTTTTCAATTCAGTTTGAGGTTTTTGTTTTTGTTTTCTGTGGCGTGTGCTCGAGATACGAGAGTATCTCATGATGTGAAATGTGTGCCGGGTTTGCCGAGTTGCCGAGTTGCCTCCGGTCATTAAAACTATTCGCACAAATCCAAAAAAGGTTGCTATTTTTAGCAGTGATACAACAGGCCCGTCTACAGTCCCCCATCTTCCCTCGTCCCGCATCCCACTTCCCTGTTGCTCTATCAGGCGTGTGCCTGTGACTTAGTAACGCTTCTCTTGCTATTTACTGCCTTGTTTTTGCACTGCAATTAAATTAAAATAAACATAAAAAAAGAAATAAATAAATGGCTATATACTTATAACATATATATATTATAACATGGACGTATACATTTTGTATAAACTGTATACAACTACGGTGCAAGAATGTGTGTTGACAATTCATTTCTTATTTATTCACTCATTCATTCCGTGTTGTCTTTTCTTTTCTGTTTTTCAGATGATATACGGCGAAATTTAATTGGTTTTGATTTTTGCAATAAAGCAAAGAACTCACAACAATATTTAGTTCAAATTCTTATATGATTTGAAGGTCATATCGATTGTGGAACAACCGTTGTGGAACAATTTATCGATAACAAAATGCTGTACTTGTACAAATTCAGGTGCTTGCACCATATGCTAATAATTTGCCTGCTAATATTTGCCGGGATTAATCAGCTGAAAGTCGCCAGTGCAACGACACGTAAGTCTGTTAAATGTTTACTTTATTTAATTATCTTGTATCGTATATAGTACTCATATTGTACAAATATTATTCTCGCTCCTTTTGCTACGTATTAATGATCTTATCAAATTGTATAATTATCATTATGTAGATTATTATTGTTTGCATTATGCCAAATAAGAGGCCATTGTTCAGCTCGAATAATCCACAAGCGGACAGCTTGAAAATGCGTTCATTCAACTGCAGTTGCAGTCCATAGAAATCCACCTGCGGTATAAGTAAATATCATTAAAAAGAAGACAGTTAATATAACTTTGAGAATTACAAGCGACATTTCTTCTACTTTTGCGCATTGGTCAAAAGTCGATTAAACTTTTCTTTACCCTGCTATTTTATCGATAAACTTACCGTCTGCCTGAGCGCCTTGCTGCAATCAGGTGACAACTCCAGAGCGCTATCCCTCAATACCCGACGAGTCTCTTCAAAGATACGACGCTGCCTGTGGGTGTGCATCAGAACCAGAGATAGTTGTAGAAATAGGGCTAGCACAAAGAGTAATCCAAAGGAATTAAATCTACCCGGTTTACCAAATTTACGAAGCCACCAACGACTGAAGGCCACAAAGTAACCAAAGAATGAATGGATGACAACCTCGATGGGCACAAAGATAACAAAGGATAAGAGCTGAAAGCTATGCAGTGAGCAGAGGCGTCGACTGAGCTGCATGAGTTCCCCCTGCAGACGCCAGAGGCGCCACAGCTCCAGAGCCAGCCAATGCTGCTGTGCGGCATGCAATCTAAAGCGGCGTGGCAAGTGGCAGAGTCTGTCATGAGCGCTCACAGCATCTGCCAATATTCCGGCTAAAAGTAGATTACAATGATGCGACAGGTGGCTCAACATCAGCAGACCCAGCAAATACACTCCGAGGCACAACTGTAGCCCCAGTTGGCAGCCATAAAAGAAGCACACACTGCAAAAAAACAGCCAACTACGACGAGCCATCGGATCATTCCACAGTATAAAAATGGAATGACTGGAGGAGAATATAATAGATATAGTCAGCGCGTAGATAGTCCACAGATATGCTCGCTTATGCAACTGCAATGCTGATGCCTGCAACAAAGGATCATAGATATACAAAGATATATATATCTCTACCTAAACTTGATAGCTAAAGAAACTTATATGAAACGAGATTAATTATGATATGATATGATCGATATATATCGAACTAAGCTTTTATCATCTCTACCTTTAAACTGGTCGCGTGTGGCAGCATTTTTAAGAGTCGGCGACGACACCAAAGCAGCTTATTGAGCCAAGCGATAAACTCCTTTTGTTGTGTCGTGTGCAAGTAGAGTGTGACCAGAGCCGTGAACAATACGAAGGCATATCGATGACAGCCGAGGATGAGCAGAAGGTGATTCTGGCGTAAAAAAACCATTCGAGTGGAAACCATATAGAAGGCGTGTGGCGAGTAGCACAAAACAAACAAGAAGACGAGGTAGCCATGAAGGCGCCAATATCTGTTGCACCGGACTCCTCCCTGCGGATGCAAGCTACTCAGGCGTGGTACTGTGGCAGCCAGCAGGCCAAAGAGTCTGCTCATCAGGTAAATGCTGCGTGGCAACAACAAGTGGACGTTGCGTACTTGCAACATGCTACAAGCTGTGAGCTTAAGGAACTACTAAACTATTCGAAGCCCTCCTCTGGAGTTTGCTGTTATGCTGTGTCATAATTGAATCACGATTATGCCTGGTCCGCCTATTCCCTACGCTTTGCACTTCTTTCTTCTACCTACTAACCTTATCTTATCAAAGCTATTAGCCTGATTGAATTCCATTTAGCCAAGGCGTTCACTCAACCGGCAACAAAAGGATTTCAGGCAGCAACAAAAAGAAAAAGGGTGAAAATCTGTGCATTCCTTAAATTAACCCTCTAGTTGCAGCCCATTTATCTGAAAGTAAACTTATAAAAGAGAAACTCTATAGAAGACACAGAGAGAGAGAATGGCTGAAAAAAGAAAAGAAAGAAGCCCTAAGCCTTATTTACCTTAATCAAAAATTGATTTAAGACTGTGAATTATGCCAAGAAAAAGTCTGTTAAAGACGCGAGCTTAGAATCTACCATTATGCATAGAAAAGCTTGCGAATCCAATCAAAATTGGCTTGGTTTAAGAGAGCTTTCGAAAATCTATTCAAAAATTAAATAAGGTGCTCATCTAGGAAAAAAATTGGACTTCTTATAAGTCAGTCTCCCGAAAAGCTCTAACAAAAAGTCACTTCAGAATAAGGAGCTTTAAACTACGATAGAGAAACGTTGAGCTTGTTCTAAAAATAATAAAGTCAATCAGTAAACTAATGGAAAACATTTTTAATACCTTCTGAAGAAAAGAAATGACTGCTACATTGTCTTATAGTTTCTTATAGTTTAATCACAAATTGGTTTTTACCAACAATACAGTTTTAATCCTGTGGAGCTTAGTGGAGCTTACGCTTATTACACGCCAATCTGAAAGTTTGCTAGGTATTCTTTGGCATTTTAAGCTGCAAAAGCTCCAGGAGCTGTCGACAAAGAAATGTTAAAATCGTGATTCCAATCAGTGTCAGGAGATAAACTAACAATTTAAATTCCTTACACACTGCGAGAGCTGAAGTGCCTTTTGTGGGTGAATTTTAGCCGTATATTGCAACAAAAAAGGAAAAAAAAAATTGGAAGCAACAGAGAAAAATGGAAAGGAAAACGCTGTCGTTCTTTGTCGTTTTCGTTTTCAGTTTCGTTGCCGTTGCCGTTGCCGTTGTCGTTGTCGTTGTATTATTAAAAAAGTTTCTCACTTTAAAGAGTTTTTCCCCCTTTTCTTTTTCATGCAACATAAAATGCAAAACACTCGAGTTCTATATGTACTTTAGCCTTTATGGCAAACTTTCTACGCTGTTTATAAGTTTCAGAAAGCGAGAGAAAAACAACAAAAAATACACTCGTATATATATAAAATAAAATAAAATACAAAAAAAAAAATACGAAACCAAAAAAAATGGCCATGTTGCTGCAACTTTCTGTATGCTTTGTCCTGTTATTGCCACACTCTGCTTGCCACACACTCCCGTAGGCAGCCAAGTGTGCGGTTTTTTATCTAGGTTATACGAGTCGAGTACGAGTACGAGTTTGAGCTTGAGTATGACTAGCTTCCTTCTGCTCTGCCTTTATCCTGTCCTTTTTGACTGCTACTTGCCTGGCTGAGTGAATGGTTGGCTGGCTGGATGGCTGGATGGCTGGCTGCCTGGCGAGTCTGACAGTTGCTTGGCTTTGCTCTGTCGCATTCTGAAGGCTAATTCATTCACATTTTACGCTATTTCGCTCAGCAGAAACAGCAACAGCATTTCGAATTGTTTTTGTTCTTGTTCTTGTTTTTGTTTTTGTGACTTGGCCTGCTTAGTATACCCTCTAGCCAAGTCAATGGCTTAAAAAGGGTATCATAAAATACATATGTGCAAATATATTCAACAGGCCGGCAAGTCAACTCAATACAGATTGATTTTTAAAGTCAAATCAAAATATTTATATTCAGCCCAATACATAGTCCTGTGTTTATATCACTATATATATAACTGTATATATATATATATATATATATATATAATTTAGATCAAAATGATGAGACGAGTTGTTATGGACATGTCCAAATGTCTGTCTGTTTCTACGCCAACTAGTCTCTCAGTTTTTGAGCTAGGTTTTCGGTATGAAGCCTTGTTACTGATAGCATATATTTCTATATATAGAAATATGACGAATCGGACGACTATATCATGTATTTAGCTGGTATAGAAAGTATCAATCGGCCTAAGCTTTTTTAAATTCTCCTATAATGTTACCCTTATTGAAACTTTAAGTTAGATGTGAGGGAGAATTTTCTAAATGAATACCAAATATTATCAAGATCGGACTACTATATTATATAGGAAAAATCACTCAAGATAAACAATAGTATTCCAGTTTAGTAGGGTATGCACTCTTTGGTATGTAAGCTTTTCCTTTTTATAATTACAAATTATAAGTAAACTGCTAATATATATTTTAAATCCTTTTATATTTGAAAAATCATGGCAATTACAAACTTGGCAATGAAATTATAATAGCCTTAAGACGAGTATACTTTGGAGCCTTGTTAAAGGGTATCTTTGAGTCAAGTAGACTTAATTAGCGCACTCTTGTTGCACAAATCTGGCTTTAAAAATCAAACCGCCCCACCGTGGTGCCGCCGTTTTATGCTGTGACCCACCCAGTCGCCCCGCTGGCCCGCTTCCCCCTCTCCCTGTCGCCCTGTCTCCTTGTCGCCCTGTCGCCCTGTCGCACCACTTCAAAGTCAAATTGCGCACTCAATACGAAAACACAAAATACAAGCGGGGCAAACAAACTGTCCCAACTGTCTAAGCTGCCCCGCTGATAAGACTCGACGACAGAGACCGACAAAATAAATATAAAAAAAAAAAAAAACTAAGGAAAAAAATATAAAGAAAAAAAAACTTTAATTAAATAAAGTGTAAGAACTTTGTTGAAGGCCCTTCAAAGCTAACGGAACTGCAAGCAAAAGGAAAGGGAACGGGAAAGGGAACGGGAAAGGGAAAGGGAAAGGGAAGGCCAAAATTAGGGGCCACCAACTTGGTGGAGGTCCATGAATTTTTGGCTACGGGTACATCAAACGAAGTGTGCGGAGAGGGCTCTTCTTTAGGTTCTTAGGTTCAGGATGAAGTTCTTAATTTGTGCAAGTCCCGAGATTCTGTTGTATCTGGTGCGAGAGAGAGTATCGAGAGTAAATCAAGTCGATTTCTTATACTAAAAGATATTTACTTTTGACTTTTGTCTTGGTCGAAAAACGAAAAACGTAAAATGAGAAAAAGTCAAAGGGCAAAGTTCATTGTTGTTTACCACCGCCTGATGAGGAAAACTTGCAAAAAAAATAACAAAAAATAAAATAAAATGAAATGAGAAAAAACGAAAGAAAAAAAAGATGGAAAAAAGAAATTCCCATTATATGGGCGAGTGAAAATGACAAATTAACTTGAGCTCAAAGGAAGCCGCAAAGTTTCGCAGCTGCCAAACCCAATTGGCAAACAAAAGTGCGGCTGAGTGTAAAGGTAAATTCAAGACTTGGCAACGAGAGAGTACCGTTACACACACAACCATACACACACACGCACACACACACACACAACCATACACCACAAGTTGTCGATTCAATTTAAGATAATGCGACACGAAGAAAGCTGCGAATTTCACGTTAATTTATAAAAATGTTCATTGAGTTTTTCGCAGAGTAGTGTGAAAAAATATATTTAAATAAATGGCTGAGGTTCCATTTTGAGGCTGAATAATGGAACAACGGAATATGATGGGTGACCCTTAATTAGGCTATGCTCAAAATATGTGTGGGATAACATAATATATAAAAAAAAAACAAAAACAAAATACTTGCATAACAAATTTCAATTTATTCAAATTCATTTTTGAGAGCATCTGTGAATTTTAAACATTTTTAGTGCTAAAATTTCATTAGAATTCTGTGCCGAAAATTTATACTTATTTTTCGCCGAAAACTCCTAGAAATATATAATTTCTGTATTATATTATAATCGAATAGTTAATATAGAATTTATTTATATTAAAAGTTACTTATTAAATATATGAAATTTTTTTTCTATTAAAATTGTATGCCAAATTAATATAAATAATTTTCTTTCTAGCTGTCCCAGAAAATGCTAAAAATGAAATTTTAATTTTTATTATTAATTATTTCTATTGATGAGCAAAATATTAAAAAAGAAAAACGGCGCGCCGAAGATTGTATACCCTTTCAAAGCTATATGATATTGTAGAAATCGAACTTTTCCCTATAACTTGTAAATTTAGTCATGAAAACTTGAGAAACAAAAAAGTTTTCCATAGAAAAACTTTTGAAACGATAGTTAATATGGGAGCTATATGATATAGCTATCCGATCCTGCCAGTTTCGACATAGCAGCAAAAGGCTCCATACAAAATTTCATTCACTTAACTCAAAAACTGAGAGACTAGTTTGCATATAATCATACGGACAGACGGACAGAAGGTCAGACGGGCATGGCTATATCGACTCGTGTAGTCGTCCTGATCAATAATATATATATACTTTATGGGGTCGGAGATGGCCTCTTCAATGCATTACACGTGACAGAGTCATAATACCCTCTGCAAGGGTATAAAAACTTCTTCATTTTATTTTAGTTTTAATACGCCTATTTAATTAAATATTCATAATTATTAGAATTAATTTAATATAATCCAATTCGCCTAATCTCTTAATATCTATATTGATTGCTCTTCTGTTTTGTATTTTTCTTTCAGCCGAGTTGGACCTGGAACCTATTCCGCAGCTATGCGATCCGATACAGTGCCCTGCGGATGCAGATATGCAGTGCCCGGAGGACAGTGCTATTCGTGAAATACGGGAAATAAATGCCGTGGATCTGATAAGTACGAATGGAGGAAATAGTGGAAATACCGGGAGCAGTGCGAATGACACCAACGCCAGCTCATTGTACAACAACAGTTTGGTAGTGCCGGATGAGCTGTTCGCCCAGTGTTGCCTCTCAAAAAAATGTGTGTGCAAGACGTGCTATATTCCAGATTGCAGTACGGATGACGGGGAAGTTGTGGTCGAGCTTCAGCCGGAGGCAATGGATACACCGGGTCAGTGTTGCGGACAGTACGAGTGTAAAAAAGAGCCCAATTGCACCGAAGTAAGGGATACGGAATATTATTGGTTACAAAGCTGTCAGCGCTGTCTGTGCACCTCCGGAGCACGCATCTGCCAGCAGAGCTGCGATGAGGGCGCCACCAATGCCATATGCGAATCCAAGAACCTGAATGCCTTCTTCAAGGACGGCGAGAGCTGGGAGGATGGCTGTTATCAGTGTGAATGCGTTAAGGGAGAACAGAAGTGTGTGATTCCCTTCTGCGGTCACGTCAACTGTCCCAGCGAGCGGCAGGTCACCCTAAAGGATAGCTGCTGTCCCGTCTGTTGGCCCAAGGGTGAGCCCATGCCCCATGAGAAGCCCCACAACTATGACGACGGCTATGGCTATGAGCGTGAGGAGCAGCCAAACAACGAAACGGATAAGGATGAAACTGGAGAAACCACAATTATCAGCAGCACCAGCAGCAGCACCAGTACCACAACTAGCACCACTACACAGCGTATAGCAGAGCTCAATGCTTATGCAACAGGCAACAGCCCCACTGCACCACCTTGCCGGGTGCAAGACTTTCCCAATGTCGTGGAGGTCGTGCATCCAACAACCAATTTCAATGAGTATTTTTACTATATTATCATGGGTATATTGGTGATAGTCATAGCAGGATTATGTTTCTATATAAGCCACTTGCGTGCCAAACAACGTTCCTACAGGCCCGTCTCCATCTCTGACGAAAAGGCTTAAACTCTCTCTCTCTCGATGAGTTAACTGATAAAAAGATAAAAGATAAAATGATAAGAGAAATCTAAAGATGAAAAGGAGTAGACAAAGAAGTGTGGAGAGCAAAAACTTTAACTAGTAACTTTTGTTTCATTTGTTTTATTTTCGTATCGTATTTTATTTTATAGTATCTTTATCTTTATCTTTATCATTTTTTTTTTCTTGTTTAATTTAATTTTTTTTTTTTTTTTTGGTATCTAAAAGATCTCATTTTAATTTCCCTTTCACTTCCAAGCAGACATCCGCAGACGCAACAGCAAAAGCAAAAGAAAAAGTATTTTATAAAATTACGCGCAAAGAAAAGTTACTAAAAAGAAAAGCAAACAAAAATTTAAAAAAAAGAAATAAAAGTAAAAATAAAACGAAGAGAAACATGTTATATAGACTAGTATTAAGCAAAAACCAATGTTTTATTATATATATATTATGCACGAACTAAAATGCCAAAACATATTTCAAGTTATGACGAATCCAACTAAAAATTATAATAAAATAAAATAAAATAAAAGAAATGAAAGAACGGCCGATAAAATTTAAATAAAGTAAGGTTACGTTCGCCATAGATTTGTAAACTAGATGAGAAAATAATAAGTTTAAATGCTAAGCTAGAATATCTATGTGATATTTGTTAATAAGTGTATGTTATAAACAAATGCTAAAAGAAGGAAAGAAACAGAGGAAGAAGGAAGAGACAAGAGAAGAGAAGAGAAGCGAAGCGAAGCGAAGAGAAGAGAAGAGAAGAGAGAAAGAAAAACAACCTGGCGCGCTATTTGAAAAGTATTGCAAATGGATCAATTTATATTAATTAACAGCTGATCTTTGCCGTTCATGTATACCATATATGTTACACACACTGTTACATACATATACCATATACCATATACCATATATATAGATATATAATTACGATTAATAATTATTGCCTAAAGTCTAAATAAACAATCTGATAAGCAATTGCGAATAATAATGCCAATTAATTGAGTTCTTTCCTTATATAAATATGAATCACTTTATAGCCACTTTCTGCGGTTCATTGAAACGTGAAATTGACGATTCGTTATTCGTTATTCGAATATATTCGCTTTGTGGGCGCGTGTGTGTTTGCAGACGGCGGGAATGTAAACAAACGGATATTTTACATTAATCAATCAATAAATTAATTGGCATCGGCAAGCAGCCAATATGCGAATTCCTTATTATTATGCATTGAAACACAACAATACACAATACACTTTAAAGGAGCAGAACGCGTCAAAGCAAGTGAGCACCTATCCCACTCTCTTTACTTTCTCACTACTCTTTCTCCTGTCATCTTGGCCCACTCCCTTTACTTTCTCACTACTCATCCTGGTGCAAACTTGGCATAACTACAGAAAGCAGGTTCTAGCCATATCCTTGTCGATTCCGAGTCTGCCTGCAACATTTGCTTCAGGCTGGCATTCAAGGATATAAGGTTTCGCAGCCTCTCTGAGCTATTCCTTGCTCTCCCTCCCACACATCAAATGCTAAACATTAAATTCAACTTGCTATTAATTCTGTTCGGTTAGTAAATACAGCAGAAAGGCTTCTCCCCTTTTTTGCGCTTCCTGCCTGCTACCTTATCTAGCCCCACATTTCTGCCTGAATTTAATCCGCTTATCAAAAGCTTATTAATTTACTAGGAATTCTGTTCGCCTATAATTTATATGCCAGGTGAAAATCATTGAACGCAACTGCACAGTAATAACAAAGCTTAAAAGGCTCCATCCCTGGATCAGGTGAGTGTGTAGTTTTCTTCTAATTGTGGTCTAATTATACTGCCAGCAGCAGGGGCTATTTCTCTCCAAGATCTGCATTAAACATAATTAATTCTAGAAGAAATTTATAATCATATTGATGAGTTTCTGGCTAAGTTTAAGGCTTATCTCGATATCTTCAGGTCTCACAGAGACTACCATTTTGTCTTCAACTTGCTATTTAGGGGGTTTCCTCTTGGTAAGCAGCTGGAATACTCTTCAGGAGACCAACTACGAGTCTTACTACCAAATAAACTATGATCTCAGTGCAGTGGAAACTACCTTATATACTCCTAAGTATAATGAAAGTGCGGGAGGAAAATGTAGGTTCGCAGCAAGGCCACAAATGTTTTGACTTGAATATTTCCCCAGATGCCGGCTGAAAAAGGTCCTTCTATGGCATGATATGAGATGCTGAGCATAATGTGATGCCATGATATGATTTATAATATGTAATAATTTCTATGCATTGGCATTGGCCCAAAAAAAAAAGAAAAAAAAGACGAAGAAACAGAAGCAGAAAAAAAAGTTGAAGTGGGCAACGACTTGAGGCAGGCACAAAATACGAAATACCAACAAAAAAAAAAAAAAGAAAATACAAAATACATCAAGGTGCCAGGGGAATTGAGGGCTGCGTGGGCGTAAAGCCCCCTCCCCCAGGCCCACATTTTCGCCCACCCACAAGATGAAAAACCCAACAATGTCGTACATTTTGCTTAGATTGTTATCAAACACTAAAAACGCCATGAATAAAATACAAACATACATAAGTAAATTCATATAAATATATATATATTAACACTCGAAAAAAAAGATATGCTCAGATATTAAGGTAAGTTGAGTAAATCAGATTAATCTAATACAGATTTAAGCTTAAAAATTTAAAGTAGCCTCTGTTCCATTTAGTTGAGGTTTGAGAAGTGCGATTTGAACTCCTGCATCAAGTGCAAAGTTTCTAGAATTAATCAAAAATCATCTTAAAGCTTACAAATAGGCGAGAGATAAAATATATATCAAAGTTTTTATCTCTTTATTTCAGTAATTGTGCAATCATGCAAAAACCCAATATAAGAATCCCATTCCCATTCCTAACAAACATATTTATATAAGAAAGTTCATTTCCATCTCTAATTCGTTTCTATTACTTTTTACTTAAATCTCAAAATAATCTTATTTCAAGAATTTTAGTGAGTTTTGAGTCAAATTTTCTTCAATTTAGTCCAGTTTCAATAACTTTCTGCCGTACTTCAAGAGTTTTGTTTTTAGCTTTTCAATTTTCTTACATTTAGTCAAAACTTATCAAGCTAAACTTATTTTAAGAATGTAAGCAAAGTTTTTAGTCAGCTTTAAAGGAAGCTTATTATAAACTATTTATTATTTTTATTTAAGATAAACACTAAATTTACTTTGAATTTATCGAACTAGTCTTATTTTAAGAATGTGAGCGAAGCTTGTGCTTTAAAGTTATTAAATTAAGTCAACTCTTAGCAAGTCTCGAACTTGAATTGTACTTTTGTAAATTAAACACTCTAAATGCACTTTAGATTTATTAAACTAATCTTATTTTAAGATTTTCAGAGATCTATGCACTCAGTTTAAGTTGTAGCCAAGATTTGACTAAGTCTGAAATTGGTTTAGCTACGACTCTCTATACTTTTCTCAGTGTATATATATGTAGGTGTTTCGCATGTAAGTATGTATGTATATGTAAGTATATATTTAAGTGGCCCCTCCCACGCCCTTTCGATGCGTAGCATAGTGATTTACAAATGTCGAGACTTTGTGCCGTGTCGCCTCGACAAGTAAAGCACACCTAATAAAAATGGTGCTTTGGATTGTGGGGCACTGTACGGGGGTGGAGGTGGGGGTGGGGACTGGGGGGCTAGTGGGTGGCTGGAGATAGGCATAAGGACCAATCGCCTCAATTTTACTGGAAGCAAAGGCAAATATACGCATTGTTACAGACGTTACACGTGTTACGTCTAACGATTGCAGCGTCAAACGTTTTGTAAGGATAAGCAATGGCAAACAGCTCTCAGTTCTTTTGAGTTCTTTGGGAAATAGTAGCTCAAGGAACAAACCCTCCGCCCTCTCCTTCTATCCCCTATCCTCTATCCCCTATCAACCCCTACCATCTCAACAAAGCATAACAATAACAAAAGGCATAACACAATAGACTTCAAGAGCCTTGGATGACACTTTGAGTTATTTTGTTGATGCTGTAAAAACACCGAGAACAGTCGACTCGACTCGAGTCGAGAGAGGAGACCCAAAGATATGCGATGTTAGATTTATTGAGGCTCCAGATAGTAAGTCAGCAAACACAACAGCAGGAAAAAAGGAAAAAGAGGAGGAAAAAAAAGGTGAAAAGCGACTGCCTAAAGCAGCGTTTGATAAGGGCAGGCAGCACTTACAACAGCGTCCAGTGTAAAAGCTTTGCTTGAAAAAAAAAGAATACAAAACGGTTCAAGTATCTAAAAAAAGAGAGGGGAAAGTAACTGCACGATTAACAGTAGTAAGTACGACTACAAAATACCCGTACAAAATACAGCAGCGACCCAGGAAAATCCTCTCCCACACATAAATAATTGTACCTCTGTAAAGAAAGTGTATAGAATCGGTATTAGAATCAATTTTAAAAGAAATAAATTAAATTTTACAGTGCGATTTGTTCTATTTTGTTATCCTAAAAGTCCAATAAAATAAAAATAACAGCATAGCTGAGTAAAGGAAGACCGAATTCCTACCTAGAAAATGTTCGTACAAAAAGCATATTTATTATTATATATTATTATTATTATATTATAAATTTAATAGATTTATTAAAGTTGCTATGAAATCTTTAAACTTGTTGCTTGCATTTTCTATTAAAAAACAAGCTAAGAAATATTATAGTTGCTTCACAAGACATTTCCAAAAAAGAGCTCCAAGATATTATAATCGTATTATTAAGAATAATATAACTATTAACATAAAAACAATAATAAATTAAATTTTTTCTATCACTTATCCGATAATATACCTTACAGGCTCTATAAGGACGCGTCTAGCAGCTATTGACGCTGTGAAATGTATATCTAAAAGGACTATCAGAATCATCAGAGACTGGGACAACAGCAAACTGTTGAAAGCCCTTCAAGAAAAAGGACTTTAAGGAGTGAAAAGCAGCAGCAGCAGCAGCAGCAGCAGAAGCAGCAGCAGCATCCATTCAAATTGTCAAAGCAATCAAATTCAAGTCTCGAGATGCGAAAAAGTATTGCAAACATTGAGAAAAATACAAAATGAATGAATGACAATACAGAAATCTTAAAGCATGAAAAATTATGGTAAAGCTTGAAGAAGAATATGAAGAAGAAGCAAGCAAGGCGATGAATGGCATTGAATACTAAAATCAAAGGAAAATATACAAAAAAGTTACACAGGTTGACAAATGCCTCAAAATACGCAGATATAAAAAATAAAATATTAAAAATAATAATTTAATAAATAAAATAAATTAATTATAGCAAATATAATACTTAAAATAAAGCTTTGTGGACAACCAGCTACTCCAATTAAAATGTGTGGGTAATATAAAAAAAATATTGAAGTCCTTGGAACCAAAACTAGAAACAGGTATTAAAAAAAACATCTGAAAACATTGGAATTTAATATTGAGGAGAACTAGCAGAAAAACGCAGTAAAAATACAGTAAAAAGCAAAAATTGTTTCATTTTGAAGAAAGTAATTCATTAGTTCAGCTTTGATTGAGGCTCTAAACTGAAACTCTTTGATTAAAATAATATAAATGACTGATAAAATATTTTGAAAAGCTGTTGACTAGTGCTGGGATTAGACGCATGTGTGTGCCTGTGTGTGTGTGTGTGTGTGTGTGTGTGATAGTCAAAACAAATATGTGTGCACTGGTGTGTGTGTGTGTGTGTGTGTGTATAAAGATATTTGCATAGGTATGGGAAAAGCAATAAATCATCAAAGATGGCAATCTATTTATTGATAGCTGCAAATGACTGTGGGCTATCGAGGAGCAGTTGTATTCCTATCGCATTCTATGTACAGACTGAGCTACATAGATATGTGTGAAATGAAAAGCCGCATTCATATATCAAAGGCACATTAGCTTAAATTTGAATTGGCAATACACACACACACACACACACACACACACGCTCACGTATAGAGCAAACACTCACACACTGTATAGAATACATATGTATGAGGCAAACCTCAAGCACATGTCAGAATTAAATAATGTAACGCACGATTGCTGTTCCATTCTCTGCCGTTCCTGCCGTTCTATATATCCTTGTAGCAATCCTGTAGAGCTGCTGTTAACTTTCCCGCTGCCGCTGCCGCTACCACTGCCACTGCCACTGCCACTGCCGCACCCCGTCCGATATCCTGCCAGGACATTGGCATTGGCTTTTATTTGAATTTGGTGCGTGCGGCTGTCACTTGTCTGTTACATTCGCCATGTAAACACAACCGCAGGCAATTTTGGCAATTTGCGTCAACAGGCACAACAACAGGCAAACCAAAAACCCTTATAAAAATATATATATATATACATATCTGTGTATATATCTACTTGTAGTATCTGAGTATGTATGCTTAATATTTGGGCTAAGAGTTAAGGCAAATATATGCAGACATATTTACTCGTAAAGCAGCAAGCCGTTGCCTAGCAGAGGCGCAGAGGCGCAGAGGCGCCCAAGAAAAGTGCGAGTATTTGGCTTGCGACAAGGTATGCAAAAATAAACAAGTACACACGAGTTCGAAGTGTCATAGAAAGGGGTAAGACAACATACCCTGGAAATCCGCTAAATTTAAAACAAAGTTATTTTAGGATACTTAAGCTAAGCGCTGGATTTTGGCATTTGTATTGCCTATTTTGAATCGCATTAACGTATAGGAGGGATAGATCAATATCAATAGCTGCTGCCTCTAAATATAAATTACATAGATTTTATATAATTAATAATTATATAAAGACATATAAAACAAGCTTTTCCATAGCAGATTTGTGACGTGTAAGTTTCGTAAATTAAACCTCAATTCAGGGTCACTTTTCCATGAAATGCAGCCTCTGCAATTTCAGGAAAAACACCAAAATACTAAAAGCGAAACTGCAAAATACAATAAAAACTGGTCAAGAAAGACTATAGAAGATTATATACCCTGGAAAACGGCAAGAGCTATTTGAAAATAGTTGTTAAATTTATTTTTTATGACCAACTTTTCCCTGGATATAGTTGTACAATCTAGATGAATGTTTTTCTGGAAAAGACATTTCCAAGTAGCTTGTATCCTTCTTGGGCAGCTATATCTTTTATTGGCTGCTTCATCAAAAAGATGGCTCCTTAAAAAAAGCTCCAATCAAGCAAGCGATTAGGTTGCCTAGAAACAGACAGACCGGCAGACGGACGGACTACATCGACTCGTCTCGAAGCGTTGTTCAATAATAAATAAATAAATTTGGGATTGGAGCTGCCTGCCTGCCTGCCTGGCTGCCTGCCTTGCGCATTGCATGATAAAGTTATAATACCCTCGGCAAGGGTATAAAAATATATGAAAAATTATAATACTCAATGCAGTTAAATGAAAATATTACAAAATGCTCAGCAAACAAAACGAAGGCAACAAAAGAAATATAAATAAAAATAAAAATAAAAATCGAAAATTGCTACAGCAACGAAAATTTGCCAAAACTCAACTCAACTCAACAATGTGAAAGAAACACACACACACACAAGCACACACAGGCGCACACACACACACACACACACACACACACACAGAAAAGAAACACACGTGTAATTTTGTATTATGTTCGTACAAAAAATAAATAAATATTTGTGCAAGGTAAGCAGAATTTTTATATTTGTCGGTGGCCGCATCGTCTCGTATATATCTATAGGTATATATAGAGTATATATATAGAGGTATTCGGATTTGTCTACCCAATATATATGTATATATATATATCTATATACTTGTATGTAATGTATGGAAAGCGGAGGAGGCAAAAAAAAAAAGCAGAAAACGAAAACCTTAAAATTTGGTGGCGTAAGCATCTGCATGCACCACTAAAATAAATCAAGAAATAACATTTACACGTTCGTTTTATGTTGTATTTGCCACGTAACAATAAAGGCAAACATCTTCTCCCCCGCCTAGGCCAATATCCTAGCAAAAAAAATAAGGAAAGGAGAGAAGAGAAGAGAAGAGTCGAGGAGAGAGCAGCGGTAAATAGGGACAAAAGGCTGAGAGGCACAGGGTGAGGCAGGCACATTCAAAGCTACAACGAAAGCCAAAGCCAATGCCGAAAGCCAAGCAGCAAGACAATGCCACAAAGGAATTATTTACTACGTGATACTACAACACTAAAGTCATTCCACGGTATAAAACGTATAAGCGTATAAATGTATAAATGTGCTCCTTGCTCTGGCCCCCAAACTGTGGCTCCCCATGTCCCGTGTCCCCCTGTCCCCTGTCCCGTGTCCCGTGTCCCGTATCTCGACTCTCGACTCCCGAGTCCCGCATTGGCTCTCCAGTTGAAAAGGGAGTACTATTAATACATAAAGAAAGCATTTCTCACCCATAAGCACAAAAAGGCCATCGCCACAGCAGCAAAGGCACGCGGCGCATTACCCAAACGACCGCGGCAGCAAACGAATCAACGTTTTTGTACCCTGTAATCTGAATGAAAACCAGACAGGGTATGAACAGCTAAATTAATTAAAATATTCCATATACTTGAAGTTATTTCATTAATTTTGTATCACAATTCCTGCACTAAAATAAAGGGTATTCCGAAATTTTAAAATAAGTTCTAAATTAATAGATCATTTCCTTAAATATACTATAAAATATCCCATTAAAAAGCTAAACCAGTTTATAGAAATAGTCTTGGAAGCTGACTGAGTTGGTTGAGCATCTATTTTAGCAGATATGAAAGCTAAAAGATTTAATACCCATTTATTCTATGCGTTTTATTCCAAACAGGGTATTTCATAGTCGTGCCTTTAATGTGCTGCTCCAAAATATTTTTGTTGCTACTGTGGCTTTGGTTTGGCTGTCCAACTGGAAAAAAAGCGCAATAATAAAATTGGGAAATTGGCTTTAAGATGGGGATGCGCCACAGACTGCTGCAGACTCCATTCTCCATTCTACATTCAGCATTCTCCGTTCTCTGTTCTCTGTTCTCTGTTCTCTGTTCTCCATTCTCCAACTCTTGCCACAATATCTAGACGGAACCTAATCAGTTGCGCGCCAGCTAAGTAACTTTATTAGACTATTATTTTAAATTGCCATTGGCCATTGTACAGAGTGTTGTCCGTGGTTGGACTCGTATCTATCTATCTGGCTCTATCTCCCTTTGTAAGCTGAGCTGAGCTGAGCTTTAAATGAACATCTATTGTGAATTTCTTTAGCTATTGGCAGAGACAAGAGGAGAAAAGAAAAGAAAATAAAAGAAAGTTGCATTTACTTTTGCTGTGTAATCGAAAGGTTGCAAACGATTGTACAGGTCATCGATGAGTACTCAAAGTGACTACACCTAAACGATTTCCTCATTAAGATTGCAATTTATCTGTTGATTTACGACTCCAGACTCCATTACAGATGAAGCTAGAAAAAGAAAATAAGGTCGTGGAAAGTACAGTGTAGAGTAGAGGGATATAGACAAAAAGTTATCGGTTATAATATAAACAAATTGTTATATGACAGAGACAGAGACAGAGACAGAGACAGAGACAGACAGAGAGAGAGAGAGAGTATGGAATTCAGTCTCTTAAATCTAGTAAAAATAACTTTTATTTTAAACCGAATGAGAAGAAGAAACCTCAAAGAAAACAAAAAGAAGACTTATTACAACAGAAGTGTCCTTATCCTATTGTATTTAAACAACTTACTTATTTAGCTTTATTTCTTTCTTTCTTCTCCTTCTTTGCAATAATACAAACTTAAATCAATTGATTGAGCTTCCCTTATTGGCATCCATCCTTTCAAGCCCAAATCCTGGCTAAAAATAGAAATAGAAAATAGAAATAGTTGCTGCGAAGGGTTTCAAACCGCTGCCCCCTCCCATACCCTCCCTCTCCCCCGCCAACCTTACTTGAATGTGGGGCAACATTGTGCGGAGCTTGTTGACATCCACTCAATGTCTGTATACACAGGACCTGCCAGGCTGTTTGAAACGGTCCTGCCCATTTGACAAAAGCAGTACACAAGACAGGACATCCAATTCAAATCAATCGACAGGCACTTGTCAGTTCTAATTGCCTCTAAAACCAGCAAATTGTAAAGCGTTAAGCTGCACTTCCTCTCAATGGAAGGCCATACTTTCATCCTTCCATTCTAGCCATTTCGTCCCATCCCCTTTAGAAGGGGGTTCACCAGGGTAAACGCGTACCGAAACTCAATCAAAACGTTCACGTTGCGAAAAGTTCAAACAATGAAGTGAGCTGCCTCAACAGTTGCCCCAGCTAAATAGACAATTTTGCACACAAATCCATTTAATCTAGAGATAAATAACATTGGGGGCTTACAACAGCTTCTTCAATCCTTCTCAGTCTCGTCTTGCCCCAAACGCTTGGGGCACTTAACGCACCCAAAAATTCTTACGCAGCACTAGCATAAAATCCTAATGATTCAATACAGTGGCGTACCCATAAATGCTGCTCAACAAGAGGGGTTTTATGAAGTAGTAAAACCTACTCGATTATAGTTTTCGTTCAAGTTTTATCCTTTTTCTTATACTCAGCACATGGGCGTACGCAAGAAATTTTTATTAAAGGGGGTTAGTTATTTATTTATTTTAACACCAGGCAATAATAAAAATATATTAAAAATAGTTTTGAAACAGATCATAAGCAAAGAACACAATTTAAATTACGATGAATACAAATATATTCCGGATAAAAAATAGTTCTCAAAAAAAATCAAACACAGATTAACTAAGAACTCTGATAGTGAATCAAGGAAATCCTGAGAATACTAAGAATTCGAAAGTTAACATAGAATGTTCATCTCTTTGATAATACTGGGAAATTTTGTTGGAAAAGTTGGGAACAAAAATGTATTCAGAGTCATTGAATGGTTAAGGCTGCTTAGATGCAAAAGAACTGCTCCCATTGGGTACGCCGCTGCTTCTGTTGGACTTTAGACTTCCGACTCGGGCGCATCCTGTGGCGCTCCACAATTGTCGAACTGAGGCAAGAACCTCTCAGGTTCATCCCAACAACTTCTCATATCGATTTAGCAGGCGGCCAATAAAATCCACTGTGATTAGGTTAAAACTGTTGACTTTCAAACGGGGCTTCCTGTTTACCCGTCTCCTCTAATGCTTTCCCTTTTGTCAAAATCAGTGTGGGATGCCGTTGCCGTTCCCGTTCCCGTTGCCGTTCCCGTTGCCTTTGCCGTTGCTGATACCCAGAATACAACCAGAATATCGAAAACCCAATTTCAACCCAAAATTGGGCGGGTTATTGAATGACTGTGCAAATCGAAAGAGATAAAAATGTGCCAGGCAAAAGGCTGAAACAGAAGCAGAAACAGAAGCAGAAGCAGAAGCAGAAGCAATGTGATTCTGTGGTGACTCTTGTGTGACGCTCATTTATTTAATGGTTTTAACTTCCAATTTCCCAATTGTCAGACGTGCTGCCTGTCAGCCATTAACCAAAGAGCAGGACCGAAAAAGCGGAAATCTCTGTCAATGCGAGAACATTTCAGCCAATTCACCGAACAACCAATACACTCCCCAATGTTAATTAACAGTTTACAGGCTTACATATACACAGACATCTATACATATATATTTTATAGATTAAGTGTTGCCGTTAGAAGATTAAGGTTAGGTTAGCCCTGTACTACTGTACTACTGTACTACTCGATATGTATGTGTATAGGTGTATAATATACTATCTCAGTGGTATAAGCTATTTAATGAGCTCTGTGCGGCAAGGGTATTTGGTATTATGTGCTGATGCTGCAATTCATTGCTGATAAAACGCTCAAACAGCTAATGAGTTTCAAATAAAAATGAAAATGCGCACGTGTGCGTCCCTAACCTCAAAGGTAACTAGGGCACAGTTGGTGGAAACGATTCGATTCGATTCGATTCCAGTTGTTTTTTTTTTTTTTTTTTTTTTATCCTATAGTCCTATATACATATATATATTATAAGCATTTAATATGCCTGCTACTGATACGTAAATCTGGAAAAACTCTAACAAAACAAATGGACACAAATGGCATACATACATTTATAGTAAAGTTTACAAATGCAAATCAGATGCTAAACAAACTCTACAAATATGTCATAACGGGACACGAAATATGCACCCACCGAACAGCAGGCGTGAGAGGGAAAGCAAAAGCCAAAGCCAAAGCTGAAGCAGAAGCAGAAGCAGAAGCAAAGGCAAAAGAGAGGGAAAACATTTATGAGCTCTGGCCTGTCTGTTGTTGACTTTTTCAAAAGAATTGTATAATATTTTGTACTAAATGTGTGTCTCTGCATGCAAAATAAGCACACACGCTTACACACTTATGCACAACATGGCAGCCCAGTAGAACAAATTGGCCAAAAACCACTTCATTTATCTGGCACTAGACGAATTCGGCATGAAATACATTCCAATTTCACTACATTGGAAGCCTAAGCGTCAAGTCAGCATCCGCTTAAAACTACATGAGGAATACGCCTGTAAATGCCTGCACATAATATTTTCACTACTTGGGAAGGCTAAATGTCAGCAGGTCCTGCAAATGTATCTTCTGCTAAAATTACATTTGGCATAGGGAAATCGAACTGTTCTACGCTTGTGCAGTGCCCCTAAAAAAGGCTATGGAATGGCAGTAGAAGTATATTTTGAATGCAACTAGTTTCTACTGGGATTAACACACACACTCACACACACGCACACACATAGCATCGCATACACGTACACATGTATCTACAAGCTGTGTAGCTCAAACACAGGAAATGTAATTTGCATAAGAATAACAGACACACACACAGGCACACACATAAGCACACAGACGCATAGATAGAGACACCAACACCAACACCAACAACAGACTGGGACATATGGCACACATATTGAAGTATGGCAAAAGGACCAGCAAGAGCAACTGGCTGACTGCGGGGCCTGACTGAAGTGTCCTTTAACGAGATTTGCATCTCATCATAATAATGTAAATGACGTATAGCAGGAGACAGGCAGCCAAATTGAGAGAGAACCAAGAAGGGAGAAGAGCAACATTTTGGCGAGTGGTCGTTACATGGATTTAACATAACTAGCAAAGGGTTTATTAAAGTGTTGGGGCGTTGTCGTTCGTTGCACACAATTTGGATTACATGCTCCAAATGTCTTTTACTTACATTACATTACATACATTATAATTTCTTATTAGAGAGCATTAACTTGTAGCTCTAAAAGATAAGGACTAGGGACACCAGAGCGCACCAGCATCCCCTCAGCTTATGCTGTTAAAACATTAAGTTGGCTGCGATTAACTTTGACTTTGACAATCTGTTAAGAGCGCTAATAAAAGATCTACATTAATGCTGTTGGCAACTCTGTTATACACTGAAATACAGCCAAAAAGGACTACTTTGCAGACGATCTACTTAGGTTATGTTAAATAGATATTATAGACGATCTGTTCATGTTATTTTAAATAGCAATTACAGACGATCTAAAGAGATCTTATGAAGTTAAAGCATTAAGTTGGCTGCAGTTAACTTTGGCGTTGCCAATCTGTAAACGATCTGCATTAATGCTATTGGCAGCACTCTTTTACACTGTTATACAGCCAAAAAGGACTACTTTACAGATGATCTTATGTTATGTTAAATAGCAATTACATACGATCTATTCATGTTATGTCAAATAGCAATTACAGACGATCTAAAGAGATCTTATGAAGTTAAAGCATTAAGTAGACTATGCTTAACAATCTGCTTATCAGCTGCCCCATTTCTGGACAGCGCTGTTCAAAAAAGAGAATATAAATAGTCCTTGTTCCCATTTTAGGCAATTAAATGACTCTTGCAAACAGTTGCTTAAGTTTCTTCACAGCAATTACAAATGATACAAAAAGGACAACGCATTTAATGCTAAGAGCAAACTTCCTTTTCGGTATTTCAATTTGGCAATTCTTTTGACTTGCAGTCACAACATGACAAATGATATACAAAAGGCAGATATATATATATAATTGGCGGTATTTATTTTGTTTCCTGTGCGGTATTTAAATTTGATGTCTTTTAATTTAATTTGACGTTGACAAGCTGTTAACAGCGACGACAAATGTTAAACAGAGGGCAGCGCTTTCATGGCTTATTTGTTGGTTGGTTTGTTTGTTTGTTTGTTTGTTTGGCATTTATTGCATTTCCTGTTTGGTATTTCAATTTGAGTTCTTTCATTTTAATTTGACGTCGACAACAGATATAATAAATGATCCACAGAAAGCAGATTGTTAACCAAAAGGAAATATGATTCGCTGTATTTATGTCACTTCCTCTTTGGCATTTTAATTTGAAGAACTCAACAGCAATCGATAACAATCGATCTACAAAGAACAGTTTTTATTTACAAAAATGATTCATTCTTTTTCTGGGAAATTCATGTATCAATCAAATTACTAAATGTTACCTTATTGACTTTAAGCCACAAAACTCTTTCTTGTGAAAATTAAGGCTTATCAAAGTTTATATTTCTTTCTTTTAAACTATAGATAAAGCTCTCAATTCAATTAGCAGTTCAAAACATGAGTTCTTTCTCTATTTAGTATATAAAAACAACTGCTCGGAATTCGATTTTAATTGTTATAATAAATAAGACGACAGCATCTGTAGAATATATCTCAGAGCTATCATCACCTTAAAGTCTAAACTTAATCCACGGCATTTGTTTTGGGTAATTTGAAGGTCTCTAGTAAATATTGATGGCTGTTTCAGAATAGTTTCATCAGTTGGCTTGGAAAGGAGACTACAATGGCAAAGACCCTCACTTAACTCCTTGGCATCAGGCATCCAGGCATCCAGGCATCAAGGAGTTTGCCTCCGGCCAGTTTTAGTATAGCAATTTATTTTGCAACACTTTCGCTGGAAAAGTTTCTGCGGTGTAGAGCTGAGCTTATGGCGATAGCACTTCAAGCATGCCATACTCATCTCATTCCATTCTAACTTCACGTCGGCATCTACATCTACTTCTACATCTACTTCTACGGCCACGTCCAATATCCTCAACCATGCAAGCAAAACTTTTGAAAACTTCTCATCGCAGCGAGTCCTAACAAATTCAATTTGTCAGGGCTTGGCGCGTTTCACTTGCTCTCTCGGCTAATCCATTTACAATTTCAAAGTAAACAAACAAACTAAATGTAACTATATATACATACATATATACTCTATATACATATACATATACATATAAGTATACTTTGCTTCAATGAGAATGTGACACAAACTTTTCCTTTAGACTCTCTCCTGGCTCCGCTATTCCTCATAGTTTATACAGTATTACGCCCCCACACAATTCTAGGTAAACTATAAAAAAACTGTTGGAGAAAAATGTATATACGTATATAATAAGTTATAAAGCATAAGAGACACTACAAAATGAAGGAATTTCCTTTCCATTTATTTTTTTGTTCCGCCTGTCAGGTTGTCTAGAGCACGAGCTCCTTAAACTAAGGCCACAGCTCCTGTGCCAAGGCGAGGCAACCTGAGAGTCAGTGCTGTAAGCTGTTCGTAATAAAAAATGTTACGGAAATGTAAACAGGAATAAAAAGGCTTAAAAAAAAACAAGAGCAACGTTTATTTAAAAACGGAAAGATTGTCCCATTATAAGACAATCTTCGACCAATACGTCCAAAACAACTTTTCTTTTTCCAAAGTTTAGAAAATATCCTTAGACCTTGAAACTAAGTTTCTGTGAATAATTAAAAATTGAACTGTCTAATAAACATATGAAGAACGCAGAAGAATTCAATTTGGCTCTAGAAAAAGGAAAGAAAAATTCACCAGTAACAAAAAGGTGTTTGTGTATTGGCTTTTTTCTAGCTGACACGTCTCAAAAAATGCCAAATTGGCAGCACTGTTGCGAGGAAATGCGTTATATTCGCACTACTGCGCTTGTTTAGGTGCTGCTACTACTGCTGCTGCTGCAAGTGCCGCAGGATGTTGGCCAGGAAATGTCCAAAAGGTAAACAAACCAAAACTCAAAACTCAAGTGTCAACATTTGGACCGCGTCAAGCGGAACTCAACTTTTATATCTGGTCTTTAAGAGAGCAGCCAAACGGCAAACCAGCCAAGCGGAGAAGAGACGGAAACTGCTTTAATTATATGTCAAGTCATAGTGAAAAAGCGTGGCCAGACAGCTAAGTAGATGCCACGAGTTGCAGCCAAACGAGGGTAATTCGAGACGTCAAAAGTACAACTTGAACATAAAATTGAAGAAGTGCTGCCAAAATCATTAAGCTCTTCCACACGAACAAAACCAATAATGGCTATCGATATTATCGATTAGTCGATAACTTTCGCTTACTACCAGATTCTATTGAAATTAATAATATATAAGTTAAAGTTGAGTAAAAATATCTCGTTAGTTAAATTTTAATAAATTTATAAATGACTTTCACGTGGGACATTAAGATTGCCATAGCTAAAAATTTGAATTTTTAAAAGCAGCCAAATGAATCAGCATTTTTAATAATATAGCTTCCATATGGAATTTTGAATAAATCCTTTCTTTTCTTTTCTTTCTTCGGTCTTCAGCTGAAAAGTGTAGACGTTGCTTTATTTTTAGCCATCTCAAAAATGGCCAAGGTAAATTTAAACAATTAATTAAAAAGTACTAAAGTTTTGACAGTTTAATGAGGACAATTTTACTACCAGGCGATGCAAAAATGTTCGCTTATAAAACACTATAATACTTAATGAGCGCCCCTCGCAGCTGCTACAAATGAAATGGGCAATGAAAAAAGCGCGTATACGCCACGTATAACACAGCTAAGAGAAAACTTTGGAAGAAGCGCGCAGTTAACCTGAAAATTAAATTCGAAAATGCGCTGCAAAAGCAAAAATAATTCCTTTACATTCAGCTTTTATGTATGTGCGTGTATATGAGTATGCTTTTGTGTGTGTGTGTGTGTGTGTGTGTGTGTGTTCCGCTGTGTGTATGTGTGTGTGTTATGGACCTGTGTAGAGCCGGCGGCGTCATTTCTTGTACAACAATTTGTGAGTTTGCAGCGCACAGCACTCACGTAATGAGCATAAACTACAGGCATAACAAGAAAGCAGAACAGATATATTCGATTATGCCGAAGATTTCAATACTCTTCACTTATCTACTTAGGACTAGAACCCAACAAAAACTTTAATAAAAAAATGTTCCAGTCAGATTCAGGCCAAATTTCATACATTTTGCTCTTATAAAAATAAAATCAAACGAAACAATCGCCTTATTCCTAAACAAAGCGAAGGAGTTTGTTGATTTCAAAATTGTATCGACTTTATCTTTAAATCCGAATAATTGTTAATATAATGATAAACTAAACAGTGACTAGCTTTTTATAATAACGTATAGATATAGGTATATATGTTGGAAAATAATTATTTTAAAAGGTTTTTTAAATAGAGATTTTCAACAAATGCCTTGGGCAATACTTTACACATTTCATAATGCTCCTAGGAAGGGTATCAAAAATAAAGGCATCGCAATTTTCACACACACACATACACTTACATAGAAACATAGCTATAGATGAAGAGAATCGGCGCTGCCGTGCACATAATTGGTGCAAAAGTTTGAAATTATCACGGAAACACGCCGAAACACGTACGTACATCAGCGTCAGCGGACGCGAGATGGCATAATACCAGCGAAAAGGAGGAGCAGAAGGTGGCAAAGCCAGAGTCGAGTCCTGCAGCCCGCCCCAATGTTTTGCACGTTCCGGGCAACGCCCCGGACAAAACCCGGACAGGAACCGGGTTCGCCTTTGGGCTAGAATTTATTAGAGAGCGTAGGCAGCGTACCTAATCCAGACCCTAATTACTCATGGACTTGTAGTTGGGCCCTTGTAACAATTAGCAACACCGGCACCCGGGCTTAGTCAAAAGTTTTATTTTACGGACACACTTAAGCCCCAGAGTGCGGAGAGTGGAGTCAAGGGGTCAATGGTCAACGGGGCTAGCTGGCGCTTATTTTCTGGCAGCCCAAAAATGTTTCACTTTGAGCTAAAACTGAAAGACTTCCGCATCAACTGGCCAAACAATTAGGCTAAATGCTTCACAGTGCACTGCTGTCAATGGACGCAAAAAGAACCGTTCTGAAAGCGGAAGGCGGAAAAGGCGGAAAAGGCCAGCGGGCAACCATGCAAATCAATTGACGCAAGTTGGCAGCACTCAAAGCACCAGCAATAAGCAATCGATAAGGCACCGTTCGATAATTGGCTGGCTTTGACAGCGTTGCCAATTAGCAATTAAGCCGACAGCAGCAGCAGGTAGTATTGCCAATATATATGTATGTAGCTATGTATTCAGTGGGCCTGCAGATTTGGCTATTTGCCATAAATTAATTGGCTATCAATTTTTTTTTGGCATTTTAGCCAAAGAATTGTAAACCAAAAATGTGTATTACAGGGGCTTAATTTTGGTTCCATGACAAGTGATTGGAGATGTTTCCAAATTAATATAAAATTATTCTGGTTCAGTTCTGGGCTAGAACCGATTCAGTTCTAAATGGATTTAAAATTGATGCTCTGATAAAATATCAAGAATTTGAAGTCTAGATTAAAAACAAAAAACAAAATAGATCAAGCAACAAATCAAATACACTAATATTTCTATATTTTAGCTACTTTTTTAAGCTTTTTTTAGTTTTAGCTATAATAAGCAATGCTATGCATAATTGACAGCACTGCTAAACAGTTGAAATGTTAAGAGCCAACAACAGACGGAAACTTTAAGAGAATGAATTTCATTTAATTTAACATGGGAAATGTTTGCAGAAACCAAATGAAGCAAATAAAGTTTCAATTTGCGTCAACAAGCCAAGTTTCCGTGAGTGCAACAGAGAAAGAGGAAAATAAAGGGGTTGGAAGGGGCGGTAGGGGCGGTAGGGGCGGCAGGGGAAAGAGGACTACTCTATATAACCCTGAGCCACACA
Source organism: Drosophila repletoides (assembly GCA_018150835.1). NCBI lineage: Eukaryota > Metazoa > Arthropoda > Insecta > Diptera > Drosophilidae > Drosophila > Drosophila repletoides. The sequence goes on from JAECWQ010000231.1 coordinate 6,173,182, forward strand.
CCTATTAAAATGTGCGGCCATTAAAAAGTTTTTCTATGGCTCGGGCACTTGAAAAGGAAAAAGGGAATTTTCTGTTTTTGCAATCTGGCACCTGCAACTGCAACTGCAACTGAAAAATACGTTTGCATATGAATTTTTCAAAATGTTTTTTGCGTTGACCTCGTTTACGGGTCAGAGCAGCTATGAAAAGTTTGCCGTACAAACTAAATTGCCGTTGCCGTTGCCGTTGCAGTTGCAGCGCTGCAGATGGCAGCAGGGCAACAGAACAAATTTTGTGAGCGGGCGAGCGCCGCGAGGGGAAGGGGAAGGGGAAGCTTGTAACGGGACACGGCTTGGATTACATAGCATATTGAAATGCGATTACAGCAGCCCTGGCGGCAGCTCCATGTTCATTAAACATGCATAAACACACACTCATACATACATACATACATACATATAAAGTCTATACACAGACAAAAACTATTGAGAATTCATTTGGTAATTCGATACTAAACGTTATCATCACAAAATATCTTAATCCAAATACAGAAGGCGTTTTTTGATTACTCCCAACTTAGGCTATAAAAATTTGAGAGAAATATGGAGTTTTGTATTAAATTCCGAACGACTACTATTAATTTGATCTGATTTCAATTCCATATTAAATTATATTTTTATTGGTTTCGGATAGGTTCAGAATATTTGTAATATTAAATTGATTTAAGAGAACTCAAGTTGCTGCTTTAAAGTAGTTTTCCCTATTTTTTTTTTTTTTTTCTGAGTGTACACACACATATTGTACACACTGTACACACACACACACTCGCACACTCGCACCCGCACAGAACACAGAGCAGTAACAGCAGCTGTCCCCAGGCACATGTAAACAATTTAAATTTGTAAGCGATGTGCTAATTTTAAATCAATTACACGACGTGACGCCATTTTAATGTTAAGCTCAATTCTAGAGTTTCCCGCCTTTCCGCCTTCCCCTGCCCCACCCCCCCTTCCAAATCCGTACTCCTTCCAAACGCACGTCAAACGAAAACGACATTGACAGCTGCCAGTGCTGCCCATGCACATTGCCAACTAATATCGAAAACTGTGTAACAAACATGGTTGGCAACATTTGGTGTGAAAAACTTTCCGGTTTTTTAGGGGGTCTTACTTTAAAAGTTGAAAGCCCAAGCGTCCTTCTCTATTCATTTCGAAACAACCAAACAAAAAATAACAAAAAAAAAAAGAAAAAAAAAAGAAAAGTAAAATACAACAAGCCTCGGAAAAACTTTATCACTGGGTTGCTGCTCTGTTAGTGCTACATTTTGGTGACACACAAATTGCAGGGCTGAGCTGTCTGTGGATGGCTGAGGAGAGAGGACTTCGGGAGGGTGACGAGGGAATCAGCAGCTTCTCAACTCAATTTCAGTTTGAAGCCTGCCTGCCTGCCGCTCACTTGGCACCCACAGCAGAAAGAGAAAGCAACAGTTTTTGCGGGCTCTTTTTTCTGTTTTCGTTATTTGTCTTAAATAAATACGTTTGTGTGCTGATATGTGTGTGTGTGTGTGTGTGTGTTTTACTTTATGTTATGTATGTGTGTATGTATGTACACTCTTACATACATATCTACATAATTTAGTGAACTTGAAACTTGCAATGTCGTTAGTACAAACGCACAGTGGTTCAAAGCACATTATAATTTTAATAAAACTGAAATCTCTGTCTTAGCTCAAACTAATATGAATATAATGGCATTCTTTATATATTTTAAATACTTCTTTCAATATTAATAAATAATAGAGTAATTTAATTTATATAATGAAATGCCCATGTACTTGGATCCTCAAATATATTAAGTATACGACCTGGTCTTTCCTTTTATTAACAAAAATTTAAGAAAATTGGAATGCGGATTTGCCAAAGTGCTTAATACTCTGACACACTGACATACAAAATGCAAATTTACAAATTAATAAATACATTATACAACATCTTTGCAAATTGTCTGAAACTAATATAAATTAATATAATTAAGGAAAACTTAAAAAGTACTTGTTTCGTTATGCTTAGTAAAATTCTATATTATTCCTTTTTGGAGTAGTAGTAAGAGTATAAATACCCATTAAAAATTGATCATTTTTACATGCTTTACATTAGTTTGATTGCTTAAGAAATTCGAATTGAATTATGTATGTGTTCATAAATACATAATTTAAGCTTTGTACCACTGTTACACATATACATACATAGGTAACAATATTTATACATCGAATGTAAACGAGCTGGACGCAACAGTCGCCTAACAGACAGCCGCCCTTCTCAACCTCCGCTCCAAACGAAGAAGAGGGAGCATAACATTTTATGCTAAGTAATTTATATACATACATATATGTATGTGTGTAGCTTGCCGGCTAAGGCATAAAAAGCAAACCTTATGAGTGTTGTGAGTGTGTTTGAGACGTCTATATATATATATATATATATATATATAAATATATACACAAACATACACCCACATGCTTATTAAAGATTTAAAGTTTTTGCAACGAGGAAAAGCAGGAAATTGAAATGCACTTACCGGCAGCAAAGCAGCAGCCGCAGCAACAAAAGTAATGCTCGTATATATATAAGAATAATAAAGAGGATGATATCTTAAACTCCAATACATATATACACACACACGCACACGTATCGGATGTTATTTTAACAGAATTGCCTAAGGCGGAGTTTGCTTTGGCAGCTGTTGCAAATTGAAAGATAATAATCATGTTGAAAACAAAAGATGGCGGCGTCTGCAGACAAAGGCAAAATTAAGTTTACATTACAAATCACGTGTGAACCGAAAATAAATTTAAATTATTCATATAGAATATTGTTTTTAGCATAAGTACTCTTATCACTTAAGCTATTTCGAATTTTCCGCGTTACATTTTCCATCCGTACTGTCGCCTTTTTCACTGTCGTTTTTTAGTATTTTTTGTACAAACGTATTTTTTTTGCAATGTGGCAGCTCCATAAGCGCGCCACATTTTTTAAATGAAATAAAATGTTGGCCAATTAATGTTTGTAATTTATTTATTGTTTTGTTTTAATATTTTTGTAAATTACAAATTAATAAGCACCCTATATATTTGTTTTTATATACATTATTAAAAGCTATATTCGTTCAATGTTTTACAACTTTTATTTCTTCTTCATCCTAACAACTGCTATAAAAGTCGTTGAATTGGTGTACAATTGCCTTACGTGCCCTCGACATCAAGATCATCAACTATTCAGTTATCTTGTCCTGACTCCCATATTAGACCAATCTCGAACTGTTGGGGTATCTCGTAAAGAGATAAGTCGCAGCTTTAGCCGATATCAAGTTTGATGATATCAATCCCTAAGATTTGATGGCTACCTGGATAACTCAGTAACGGGCAATGTGGGGATCACTGGCTAGTTGCTTTATATTTTGAATTTTATATTTTCTTTATATGACTTTGTTTTTAGTTTAGGTGCTTTTATCACTTGTTATTTAAAACTTATTTTAAATTTTCCGCGTTACTTTTCACTTCGGTCCGGTATCCTTTTTCTTGTCGTTTTTTAACGCTTTTTTGCACAAACGTATTTGTCTTACTATGTGGCAGCTCTGTAAGCCCAAGCCTTTTTGCACATGCAATAATACTCATAAATTTATTATATAATAATTTAATTTAATTGTATAGGGTTTTATTCAAAGATATATGTAAATTCTAAATTAAATGTATTCACTTCCATGTAAATTTTTAAAAGCTAAATTAGATGCCATTTAACGTACAGACATTGTTAATTTAATTGGTGAAGGGCCTTCAATTTTCAACAGGGAGGAAATGGAAAAAAACCGCTATTAAACTTTAATTTTAATGTTGACCTTGCCTGGTCAACGCCGTATAATACTGGCTAGTTGCTCTGTATTATAAATCATTCACGTGATTTATTGTTTTTAGTTTAAAAGCTCTTATCACTTGAAGCAATTTTAAATTTTCCGCTTTGAGTTTTCTTTCCATATAGCCACCCTTTTTCTTGTATTTTTTAGTGATTTTTCCAAAAACATATTTTCTTTTATTATATGGCAACTCTTTAAGCGCATAGCATTTCAAATGAAATAAAATATTGGGGAATAAAGTTTATAATTAATTTATTGTTTTATTTAATTATGTATTTAAATTATAAATTATAGGGAAATATATATTTATTTCTATATACAGTTTTATCTAAACTAATCCCAGCCATTTAACGTCCAGCTGTTGTCAGTTTACTTGGTAAAGGGCCCGTTGCGCGTTTCAAAACTATTTTGAAATTCTCACTGACGCTATGATCTTCCTTAAAGATTACAACCAAATTTAATTCAAATTCTGAAATGATGAAACAATTAAAGACCAAGAAAAGTTATTTTCGAAAATCTAAAATATATTTTCGACGAAGCGTCGGTTTTCATAATATAAAGTTAAAACTATGAAGCATTTAAAAACACGTATAATACAGCTATCTACACATATATTTGTAAAAAAAAAACTCCGATTGGAAATTAATGTTGCAATATTATTTTGTAAACAATTGTAATATAATAAAATTACAAAAAAAAAAAAAAACTGTTTATACCATACACATATTAAATATATAGTTTTATATTTCGATGAAGTTCGAAGGGATTTAAATTCGATTCTATTTTGGATTTTCATATAAAATGACAAAAACCTTTTCTTTACTGACTGATTCTATTCATGAACGCATAGCACAAACGGTAATACCCAAAGAGATGAAATGTGGACAAAAGATTTATGTCCCGCTAAGACGTAATTTTGGAAAATTCGAAAAAGTCAGAGAACCACTGACACGTTTTTGTTTTTAATCGGCTTCAAATTCATTTTTAAAAATTCATATAAATATGTAATCCAGACTGCAACATTTCACCTATACTACCGCACATTCAAAATTTACATTGAGTTTTTTTGAAAAACAAAATGAATCTTGGTACAACTACATTTCCGAAAGTGGAATTTAGAAGCATTTTAATAATGAATATGTAAATGTATCTAATTTGAGCTTACCAATTTTAAAGTTTTTAGTCAGAAGAGTTGGGCATGTGAAGAGTCGAGGCAAAACCATATAAATGGGTATTTCCAGTTTGGGCATAACATTTCCATCAGCAATTTGAATAGTCTGAACTTCAGTGGCATCCTTGGAATAACCCTCATCGCAGCCGCAGGTCTCCACACGCACCAATTGCATTTCAATGGATTTAATGGGTGCTTCAGTGTGTTGTACGGTCAGATTTCCTGTTATGGGCACGGTTACACAGGACTCTATGCGATCTAGACGACCTGTGATCAGAAATCTTGGCATGGAAATTCGATCCTTGGCATTGCTTATGCTCAGACTAAAGGGGACGGCAAGGGACGCCTTCTCGCCAAGTGGCAACGGCTTATATTGCACACAGAATTGCTGTACTTTTTGCAGAGATTTTCCCAGAAAATTCCGCTTTACATTTACATCACATTTAAGCTGATAATTTATGCTAATGAATACCCCATGATATGTTTCGTAGAGACGTCGCGGCTCCTTTTTACAGACCAGCGGCAGCTCGAAATGGAATTCCGAATTTCCAGCTGCCAATTTTCCAGGCGCCGATAATTCCAGGCTATTCTGCAGCAAATTAATGGGCTTTACCGAGTTATAAAATGCATCAAATAGTCCCACAGTTTTGCTGCTTAGCTGTAAATTAACGACGCCTTCCAATGTTAATAATATTCCATCGTGTTTCGTTTCACTTGCGCACTGAAACTGTACGCAGCCCATTAGCATTTCCTGCCAAATTAGTAAATATTTATATTAATATAATTATTGCTTTATAAATAAAATATACTTATTTTGTTTACATATACTTACATTTTCGTAATACACTTTGTTCTCACGCTTTAGCTTGATGTCAAAGTTAAAGGCATTTCCACTCATCGTGTAAACTTGCTGAGATTCTCATCTAAATTACAATCATTGATTTGGATTTATTACGTTTGTTTGTTTACTTTCATTGTTTTATAGAACATATAAAGTGCCCAATAGCTAAAACATGTGTGAAGCATGTGTATCGATAGATTCCATTATGACTCCGCTTCGACACATCGATAACCTCGTAGAGCGCGCTTATTGTCTGTTTTAAAGTACGCTAACATAGCATATAAGAAAAAGTAATTAAATTTAAATTTAAAATGTGACTATAAAACAAATATACATTAATTAAATTACAGCTAAGAACTGTTTTTTTGATTGCTATTTATTAAATTAACATTTCCCATATTCCTTTATTTCCCTTGGTCATTCCACAACTTGAGAACATGAATTTTTTGTAATAGCCAATTAAAAAAAATTTCAAAACTTTGTGTTCATTAAATATAATATGGGGTAATGATATTACGAAGTGTGTATAGTTTACATCTAGATCTAAAAAGTGAGCTTAAAATTTCTTGAAAAACTTATTTTATAGATTTAGGGCCAAATTAAGCATTACAATAATTTAAAATTAATTAGGAATAAAATAAAAATAATTGTTAATAATAATAAGTGCCTTGTTAATATGAAAACTTTGGCTAGAAGTAATGCAGATATCGATAGCTATTTTAAGAATTGATAATTCGCGTTTGAAGCAATCGATAGTTAAGTCTAGTCGTTGCCATACTGTCAATTACACTTGCTTATTATTGTTACGCGAGCGCAGGCTGCCGCCCCGAAAACTTTTTGGATTTTTGTAAAATTTTGAAAGGAATTGGCTAGAATGTTGTCATTGCGCAGCACACAAAGGCTCAATATACGGCAAGTTCTGTAAAAATAACGTTAATTTTTGTCCAGCTATTAATACTAATATACTTCCTGCAGTGCACTGCTGCCGGCAATATGCAAAAACGTGGGAGTTTTCAGCTATTCGAGTAGCTCTCAGGGAAAGGACGATGATGGCAACTCGTCCTCTGACGATGAGAAGCGGCCAAAGAAGCAGCGGAAAGCGGAAGAAAAGTCAGCAGAGACAGCAGCGCAGCGCTTAAATCGTTTGTTGGGCAGCATGCAAACTCAGGCAAATGATCAGCTGGCTTCCACGGAATTTCCTCCTCCTGGCGATACAAATAGACGCCGCAGGGAGGCCCTTAAGCAGGAGGCCGCTACGAAGAATGTTATTTCAGCAGCCAAGAATATAGCCAGCATGCTGGGTACAGACGAAAACGACCGTAAACAAACCGAATCCGAGCTACTGGCCAAGCTATTGGGACACAGCGCGGAGTCAACGCCAGCTGCAGCAGAGGGTGATGGTAGCAGCACAACAGCAACAACGGCAGCACCCAGCGGGCCAAACAAGGAATTGAATTTGAGGTGAGTTTTTTTCTAATAATCCCCGATCTTCAAGTAACTCAACCTTTGCTCGCGCCTTCCAGCGATCTTATTGTGGGCATGAAAATCGATCGACGCCAACAGACCGATCAGCCGGAGCAAACGCGTGGGGAATATGTGCGTCGTTCGCTGGGATCCCGTCCCAATTTCAGACCCGGTGATCGACAGCCTCAGAGACCACAGCGACATACAAAACGCGGAGCAGAAACTTTTACGGGCAGCGTTAATTTATATGGCGGCGAGCCTCTCGGTATTTTCACCAAAGGTGCTCCAAAACTGGTAGAATCCCCGGATATGCTGACCACCTGGTCCATGTTAAATGAACGCGAATTAAAGCTACACGCAGCGCATCCGCCATCTAACCACTTTGAGCAAATGGCGCTGTGGACGGCACAGGGAAAAGTCTGGCGTTTTCCCATTGACAACGAACAAGATTGGCAGGAAGAGGCAAATGTAGACTTTTCGGAGCATATCTTTCTGGAGCAGCATCTCGAGGGCTGGTGTCCCAACAAGGGACCCATACGGCATTTCATGGAGCTAGTATGTGTTGGTCTCTCCAAGAATCCCTATGTCACGGCACAGGAGAAAAAGGACCATATATTATGGTTCCGCGATTACTTTGAGGCCAAGAAGGATGTTCTCAAGGATTTGATGAGCAAAGAGAGCATGGATAATATTAAGAGTATTAAGGCTTGATTTGAATGTTAAGAAATATTTGTTAAAAAATATATATATTTTCTGTTTTGCTTTATAAGACGATATATGCGCACGTTTCTGCATGTAATATTAATGGATGAATACATATCTAACTGTATGTATAAATTCAAGGATAATACTTAATTTAAGGCCGATTCGCTTGCAAATGTGCTTCGAGACTGTGCGCGGAATGTGTGCCAATAATATGGGATAATCATAACTATAATAATAATAATTAATTTTTAATAATATCCTGTGCTTCAGAATAACAAAATACGCTTCTCCACCGTCTTGCGGCATATGGGGCAGCCCTCGATCTGATCTCCGCACATCTGACAGGTGCCGTGTCCACAGAGGAATACCATATTCTTAATGCGATCAAAGCAAACGGGGCACATGGTCTGCAAAGAAATCCAATAAATTAAACTGATAAACAATAAATAAATGGAAGCTTTTGGCGTACCTGTTCCTTGATGTCTTGCAACTGTTGCTTGAGCTTCTGAACATCCTCCATTTGGAAATTGTTAACATTGGATGGGGCTAACATGCCCGTTGCAGCAGCGTTAGCAGCTGCAGCAGCGGCTAATAAATTATTCTGGCTATTTAACTGATTGTTGTTGTTATTGTTGTTGTTGTTATTATTATTGTTGTTGTTAATGTTGCCTGCAGCCACCGGAGTGACTACTGTATTATTCATGGCAACACTATGGCCCGAGGTGTTGACACAGGGTGGATCAACGAATTTGTGCTCCTCCGTGGAGGTGGTTAAGCTGGTGACGGCACCTGTGAGGCTGACCTTTTCAGCGGATCCAGTGCCCCCGCAGCAGAGGGTAAAGGATAACATTTCATCGATTTGGGTGCGACATAACACGCACTTCTTCATAAGAGCACTGCAATGTTTACAGGCAACCATATGGCCACACGGACGAAAGAATACAGCCGCCCGTTTATCTGAGCAAACGAGGCACTCATCGATTTTCTCACGTGAAGCAACGGTTTCCCGGCAAATAAGACACTTTTTGACACGCGGAGCACACGTCTCACAGCAGCAAACATGGCCACAAGGCTTGAAGACCGTATCCCGCTTGGCATCTGAGCAGACGAGACATTCCTCAAGGCTGTTGGGCTTGTTGTTACTGCCACTGGCTTGAGTGGTATTCTTGCTGTTGCCGATGCCATTTCCGCTACTGGTGCTCTCTACGTGGAGCGACTGAGCCATGTCCTGACCGAGTCCATTGAGCGCAAAGGAGCTGCTGGAGGCAACACTATTAAGTGGTATATTCGCGGTTGCCGACTGATGCATTCCAACTACTCCTCCTCCTGCTCCACCTGCTCCACCCGCAGCTGCACGAGCACGCGCATTTAAACTTGTACCTGCCACATTTCCAGGCAACTCTGCATCATCCGTCTTGCGTTCATTGTAGCACTTAAGCAGCGTCTTGCAGAGATTAGGATCCGGGCATAAGTCCAACGGCGTCTGCAGCTTACGATTCTTGAGCGTCAAATCAGCTCCGTTTGCTGCCAAAAAGCAAGCTATTGATGCTGAAGCCTTTTTATTGTTGGCATTACGTAGTCCCATGAGCAACTTGCCAAATCCTTCGACATCTTGCAGTTGTTTCAGCTGCGAAAGGGTATGATGACGTAGTGCCTCATGCAAAGGCGTATCTCCATCTTTATCGGCTATATTCAAATCCGCTCCATCCTGTACCAACAGCTTTACAATCTGAACATGCTGACGCTCTACGGCCAAATGGAGCGCCGTTTGGAGATTCACATTCTGTCTATCCATATTGGCTTTGCCCATGTGAACAAGAAGCTCTGCAATTTCCACATGATTATTTAGTGCTGCCAAATGCAGCGCCGTATAGCCATCGTCCTTCTTTTCCTCCACAATCCAAGGCCGATTCGTTTTGGTCAGCAGTATCTTCATGGCGCTCGGATTCCCCTTCAGTGCGGCATGATGCAGCGCATTAAATCCGTTATTATTATTCAGCGTTATATCCGCCCCAAAGTCCAATAACAGCGACAGCATCTCATCGTGTTCCTGCAAAAAGGATTTACAATTAGTTGAAATATAATTATTATTTTTACCATTCTTACCTTAGATATGGCATCGTGCAGCGGAGTATCGCCCTCGGAATCTTGCAAACTGGGATGACAGTTGAGAGTGAGTAGGGTCTTGACCACATTTAGATGACCCTTATTGACGGCAATATGCAGCGAGGTTTGTCTGCGCTTATTGCGTGCATTTAGATCCGCTCCAGCTTTGGCCAAAATTTCAATGACCGCTGCCTCATCACCGAATGCTGCATGATGTACGGCGCGATCGCCATCCTTGTCCTCAATTTCTACATCGACAGCATGACGCAACAAAACCTGGATGACCTCAATGTGCCCATTTTGACTGGCCGCCTGCAGCGCAGTGTGACCCGCAAAAACTCCATTTACATTGACCTCCGGCACAGCGTTGCCGCTGGGACTGCCCGCAGCTGCAGCTGCTGCCGCACTCGATGTGGAAGGCTGTGCAGCGCCAGCCAAATATTCCTCACAGCGGGACTAAAAAATTAAAAAGTATTGTAATAAATTATTAAGCAAATTTGATATTGTCTGGGTAAGAACAAATCTTTGAGCCGCAGAGCAGCTTAAAAAATGCGCGAAAGGGACAGAAACAAATTATAAGAAATATTAAAGTTTAACTTACGGCAAATCCATTAGCTGCTGCCTTGACAAACTCCTCGGTGGCATCGCCAGAGACATTCGGTTCAAAGAGTTTCTTGAGGATGGCAGACAAGCGTTCTCCACTGGGTATGACTGGAGCACAATTGCCATCAGCAGGGACACCTGCGCCAGAGCCAGCTGCGCCTGTAGTGCTGTTAGAGAGGACCTTGCAGACAGCCAGAGGATTGTAGGTCCAAGATGTATTGCCCACCTCCACTTTAAGATCATTATCATGATAAACCTGCTGAACGCGTCCAATTTTGCCCAGGGTCAGCTGCATGGCATCTGCCCATTCGCCATGACCACGTTGCAACATCTTAATGCTCTCCACATCCGAACAGATCTTGACAATGTCACCCACTTGGAATTCGGGTGGAGCTGTTGTCGGGGAGCTGACCTTGGTGAGGACAGCGGGATTAAAGGTCCAGCGATTGCCTGAATTGTAGGCTACAACAATATCGTGATCCTCATCGATGCCAACGACCATGCCCGCATTGCTGAGGCACTCGAACATGCCATCGGTCCAACCGCCGTGCCCGTGTTGCAAGGATTGCACAATCTCAAGATCCAGATCTACAGTGACCTTGTCACCAATTTGAAAGCCATGTGGCCCTTTGCCAGGTCCGTTCTCTCCCAGCAGCGGCAAATGATCCCGATAGACATTGCTGCCCTTTGCATCGTTGACCACCTTAAGATCGGCCATGCCCTCAAAGCCCACGCGATATAGATTCTTGGACCCATTATCCCAAATCACATAGGCAGCCGAACGAGGTGAAGCAGAGGACCAATCCTGTATTTCATTAACCTTGCCACGACGACCGACGCCACCGTCCTGATCCTCCCACTGCCAATCTACGCCACGCACGACCCGCGCACCTGGAAAGATGCCACGCGCCAGAACCTTCTTGGATTTGCGACGTGGTTCGAGCATATTCCGAACACCACCCGGTGTGCTAATTCTATAAAAACGGTGCCGCAAATGATGCTTATCCCCGTGATAGCAAATCGAGCACAGATCATAATTAATGCACTCGGCACACTTCCAGCGAATGCCAAAGATCGGCTGTTGTCGGCAAGTATCGCACATGGTTCCCTCATGTTTCACACCAGTCGGAGCACTGTCCAGAATCCTCAGATCGTAGGCACCGGCACAGCGATAATTGGCAGCAGTTCCATTGTCCCAAACGACGACCACCTCCTCGGCGGATTCAAAATTACGCACTGTTCCCACGTGACCCTCGCCGCCATCCTGAACAAATAAATAAAATACAAAAATTCACATAAATTTACATTTTCTATTATTTCTTCATTGTTAAATTAACAGCATGACAAATAATTTATTTATTATTACAGTGGGCACTCGATAATTAAAACAGAAACTGAATGATCCAATTATAAAAACTTTCCTGAATGAAATTTTGTTTTGTTGTATTTAAATATGGAATTTGCTTTCAAATTTAATAATTTTCTATCCACTTTAAACATTTTTTTACTCGATTTATTTTTAATTTTATTAGTTTTTATTTATTTCACAATTAGATATGATTTATTATTTTTATTTTACTCATTTTTTTTTATTTTTTTTAATTGTTTTACACATTATAAAAAAACCGTTCTGCTAAAAAGCGAACACTGTACTATTATCAACAAATTTAAAACATGAGAGAGAGGGAGACGAAGGGACAGAGAGAGAGAGAGAGAAAGACGGAGAAACCTACGCTAATCACAACACGAAAATTATAATTAAAGCGCATTTGAGAGGCAGCTCAGCTCGAGTTTCTGTTTCGCGCTCCTCGATCTTCCGTTGTCCGCAATCAATAAAAAACTGTTTAACTGTTAAGGGTGCAGTCAGTCCGATGCGTCGTACAATCTGTCCAACAATCTCCAGATCGACCTCACGGCACCTCCTCTAGGTCAGTATTAACAAGCAAGGTACGAGTGCTTTAAACGGCAATGTTCGACTTGAGGATACCCTCTGATTGTCATGAATTTAATAAACATATAGCCTTAATTATCTGTACCTCATCTACGTTTTCATTTATAAATCTTTTTCTTTTGAAAAAAGGCTTATTAAATTATATGTGTTTGTCCAAAAGAACAAAATGTTGAATATTATTTATAGATCGAGTCAAAAAGTATAAAAGGGAAAATAAACTTAATAATTTACAATTTTTTTTTAATTTAAGTTTAATTTTCAAAAGCATTAATTATATTAATGTCGATTCGAATAAAAATTCAAATTTATATTATAATTTATAACGAAATTATTAAAATAAAATAAAAAAATAACAGAAACACTTCGAATCAGACCAAGAATAAAATAATGAAATGAAGTGAAAGAAGGTCTTAAACAAAAGCCATAGGGAAGGAGAACAAAGAAAAGGAGACCGAACCTAAAGAGATATACACCGAATACGAAAGAGAAATATAAAAGAATGCAAGCTTCATTGCTATAAGCAAATATTTGTTAAGTTCAGCTTAGGCACGTTTTACTGTAGTTCTGTGTGCAGAGTTCACGATTAATTTCATGACTAAATCGTTATGCCCTGCCCAAAGAAAAGTATATTAATTTAATTGTTATTTAAATTTTAGCGCCGCATTTGATTTTATTTAATTTGTGCCAATTGACGGGCAATATCTTTTATACTCTCCACACCCGTTCCTCCCGTGACAACATACCTGCTTGTTCCACTTCCAATCTGGACCCCGTATAACACGCGCACCAACTCCTTCCATGGAAAAGCGTCGAGCTACTGCCGCAGCAGAGCCCGCAGCAGCAGTGCCTCCTCCATTGCCATTTCCCCCGCTGCCTACGTTAGCAGCAGCAGCAGCAGCGGCGGCAGCGGCAGCAGCCACAGTGGTACCTCCACTGACTACCACACCCACCGAAGTGGCTGTAGATGCTCCATTTGCAGTGGCATTTGTCGAGTCTTTGGCCGCTGTTAACGTTGCGGCACAGGACATTATCACACTTTTAGAATTGAAACACTTAAGCTTTTACTTCACAATTAATTGTGATTTTTTTCACACTTTTTCAGAATGGAGCACAAAAAAAGTGTCTTGCAATTTGCAGTGTGTGCAGAAGCAGTGTCACAAGTAAAGGCACGGGCAGAGATTTGGCAGAGTTAACAGAGTTGCCAGCTTATAAGTAAGTGTCAAGTGTCACTAGACACACACATATAGCTGCATTCCAATTCAGTACATGTGCACAATTCTATGTAAACTAATTGACTATCGTCAAATACACGATAAATATGTTTCGCTTTTTTTTTATTTACTTTTTTATTTACTTATTCATTTAGTTGATAGTCAATATAGTGATGGTACTATTGTGCGATAGTTGCCACCTGTAATAACAGAGTGCTGCAACAATGGAACTGTGCTGCCACCTGCTACAATGATTCAAAGTTGCCAGCTTCTCAAATCTTAATAGATATATCGATCACTTTTAAACGATAGTTTCAAACAAATTAAACAACAAATCACTGACTATATAAATAATGGGGCGCCCGAGTATTTCATTCAAAACTGCTATCGATATATCGCCATAGCGATATACAATAATTGTGTGTTTGACAGTCAGTTTACTTCTCTGTAGCCATTCGCTCTATGTTGCACTTGCACTTGAGCTTAATTTAAGTAAACCAAAATTGAATTAAGCGTCAACATTAAAATGTCCAATAGCAACACGGACACAGGAGACACAACAATATTGGCTACAACGAGTGCCACTGTGCAGGACTACGATGAGGGGGAACCCTCAGTGGAAGCACCGCGAGAGTCGCTGGTAACAGAGAAAATCCCTTGTCTATAGTCTAGACCTTTACCTTTGTCTAATCTATAATCTTTGTTTTTTTTTTTATTTGGGCTATAGATAACCACAGCTGTTAGCTTTCTACAAAATACCAAAGTGCGACACACGACGCTCATCCAGAAGCAACAATTTCTGCGGTCCAAAGGTCTAACTGCTCATGAAATTCAATTAGCTTGCGAGCGGGCTGGCGTCTTTAGCCAAGATCCGAATAATCCAAATACCGTTATCAACATTGGCTCCCAACTGGCAGTACAGTCACCACAAACGCCCTTTGGCAGGCTTCGTGAACTGCTCCACACAACGGCTCTCTTTAGCGGCGTCGTCTATGCCGTCTACTTATTCTGGCGTGTGAGTATATAATCCGGCTTGAATCGCTGCAACAGGCTTTTCAGGTTTTGTTTTTACGTAACGAGTAGAGATGATCCTAATGATAAATTAGTCATTTAATCATTTTTTTTATCTTTTTTTTTGTTACACTTTTCCATACTTGAAAAAAAATTAATTGTACTTAGGTAATGCATATCAGAATTGAGTGGAAAGGACAATTTTTAATTTTTGACTTGGAATTTAGAGGAAATGTTGGTAAAAAATAAATTTCGGTAGCTCAAATACGAATCAAATATTTAATAAAGGAAACTTAATGCATATTAAAACTAGTATTGAAAGGCTATAGATTAATACACCTGCAAAGTGGATTATTTCTATGGCAGCTATATGATATAGTTATCCGATCCGGCCGGCTACAAATTTCATCCACCTAGTTTAAAAACTGAGAGACCGGTTTGCATATAAACATAAGGGCAAACAGACATGGCTATATTAACTCCTCTCGTCGTCCTGATCAATATTATATATAGCTTATGGGGTCGGAAAGAGGTCCTTCAATGCAATTTGTGACAAATTTATAATAGAAAACTTCAAAATCAGACTACTATATCATGTATCTGCCATTCTAAAGATTTTGCATGATTAAGAAGAGATACAAATGGGATTTCTATATCATAAAAGTCTCGTTCTTGTTATTGTTATTAATAATATAGCTATCAGAAATTAAGACAACCTTCAAAGAGCCGAAAGGTTTAAAACCACTTATGATTTTTTAATCATTTTAGCTGAAACTATATGGAACCTGCTATTGATATAAAAATATAAACTTTTATTTGCATTTTCACAGAAATATATTGCACCATTTTTGTTTGGCAAGCCGAAGAAGAAGCCCGTTGAGAAAGTATTGGAGGACCTTGATAAGAAAGTGGAAAGTCGCACCGAGGCGCTTAGCAGGGAAATAACATTGGTCAAGGATATGATAACGATTCAGCAGAAGGAGCAGTCACAGCAAATGAACCGGGAATTCAATAACTTTCGCTGTGATTTAGATGCTATCAAGGGTTTACTCTTAAATCGTAAACAATTTGCCCCACCAGTGGCTCCGGTCACTGTGCCCTCGATTCCGGCCTGGCAATTGGCCAGCTCTCCACATCGTCATCGCCATAGCAACAATAGTCAGTCGGATGATAATGAGAAAGCTGATGACGCTGGTTCCGGTTCGGGTTCATCAGAAACTGAAGTGGTTACCAAGAACAGTGATTCTAGCCTAGAGATTATAACATGATCTAAGAGCTGAGCAAGGCTTTACATACATATATACATATACATTAGAATCTGGCTATTACATTGTAAATTGAATTGATAATGATTAAGAAACGGTTCAGCATTTGATACTCCTTGGCTAAACCATAATTACTAACTGCTACCAAAAGATAACACACACTCAAGATACATATATACGAATACGAATATATATAGAAATACATATAATAAAACAGGTTTGATTAATTGAAAATTGAAAGAAACTTTAATTATTTGCGATTTTTTAAAATATTCAACAAGATTGTTTGTTCTTTTCGTTTTGTTTTGTTTTTTTTTTGTGTTGGGTAAAAAAAAAGAAGGGGGGTGGTGAGTGTGGCAGGGCGACATGACGAATCAGCTTAGTTGATATTTGTTTTTGTTTTCTTTTATTACTTATAATTTAGGATTTGCATATTTAACAAAAAGTTGCCAAATGTTTTCTGGTAGTGTAATTTTTTTTGTTTTTGCTACGTATCTATTAAATTTGCTAAATTCCCATTAAATTTGATTAAGGGCGGATATACACAATTGCGTCTATTGTCAGTAATAAGTTGTTACCTATTTCAAGCCAAGCAATAGCTGCAATTGTGCAAAGAAAACCCATATTAAGGTATATGTTCATTGTGCGGTGCGTAGTGGTTTTCTTTTTTTATATTTATTACAAATTTGGTTCTCTGCGCGTCCGTTAATGTTTCGATAGTTTTTTTTTTTTTGTTTTTTTTGTTTGCTTTTCGACTACTTAAGTTAAATGTTTTTATCGATTTGTACATGCGATAATTTAGTTGTTTTTTTTTGTTTTGTTTTGTTTTAAGTATTAATCCTAAAATATACGTTTAAAGTCTCACAAAAGATTGTTTTTGGGGGCTTACATCATATTATATTTATATATTATATATAAATTTAAAGTGCTGCACGGAATGAACAATAAAAAAAAAATATATGTATTGCTTTTGTATTGATCCTCAAAGTGCCAGTGCAATGTTTGTATTTCGTATGTTTGTGTATTTGTTTTATTTTTATGATTTGAATACAATTTGTTTTATTTTTAGTCGCAGTACCCTTTCACAGTGACAAGGATAAGGATTGGAACCCATTCTACCCATACTATGTATGTAATGAACTGCTGCTGTCTGTGGGTATCTCTTGGCCCTTTTTTTTTCTTTTGCCCAAATTCAATTGCAAGAATCAACAACAGCCAAGCCGTAGTTATCAGCTATTTTTATAATTGATAAAAAACATATGTACATCTATTAAAGTTTTAACTTGTAACCGATTAGATCTGAATTTTCCAGGGCATTACACAGTAATCAAACTTTTAGAGGCAACGAAATGACACTAAATCAAAACTGCTAAGGAGCTTTCCTGTATTTTAGTAAAACATTGTTAAAAGCTCTTAAGTTTAAGCTTATTTTGTTTTCGAGTGTCACTTGGTTGATAAAGCCTTTCATGCGCTGTGTATACCCCCGGTGTATGTATTCAAAACTAATACTAAAATATAAACGCTAAATGAAGGAAACACAATAGTGGTACGTAGCCCCATGGTGCACTGTTGTTTAGCTTAATGAAATTAGACGAGTAAATTACAAAAAAAAAAAAAAAAAAATGCCGCTTCGACCCATTAATCCTAATCCTAAACCGCTGAATTGATAACCGCTGTACTGTTCAGACTGGTTGTTGCTCCAAAGGCTGTGGCTGCTGATGATGTTGCAGATGTACTGGCCGTCGCTGTAATGCTGACAGCAGCAGCTGCTGCTGTACTGCCACCGTCTGGATAACCGCCAGAGGCTGGTGCCGGCGACAGGGACATCGTTGACGATGAGGGAGAGGAGCAATCGCTTTGTACACTCATCGTCGGGGAGGCAGCAACCAGATTGCTGCTGCTACTCGTATTGCTGATGGTCAGCGGGAATTGTGAGGGCGTGCCGGTAGGCGTGTGCGGGGATAGAGGCGTTAAAATGGATGACGTGGATAAAGGACTTCCAATACTATTGGCGCTTGTAGTAATGGCTGAATTATTTACGCCAATTGCAGACGATATGCTGCTGTTGCTATTCACAATGGTAGGCGTGGCGGGCGTCGATATGGCAGCAGCAGCAACAGTTGCTGCAGTCGCTTGTGTTGCCGCTGTTGCTGATGGCGGCGACTGTTGCTGTTGCTGATTGCCACCGGTAACAGCTGCTGCTGTTGCGGCACGCTCACGCTCGCGATCACGCTGCGGCCGGAATGCTTCACGTAGCGCTTCAACACGATTCTCGTTGGGTCCCCACCGTGCATAGCCGGCGCTATTCTGCAACCAGACGACCTGTGTGCCCTGCATGCACTTGATAAGCACCTCGGATCTATTAATAATACATTAATTAATAAAATTTTATAAAATCCATTTAATCAATCCATACTTTTGCATCATATGCTGATAGCCATGTCTGTACTCATGCGCCATACCGAGCACCACCATGGATCGACGCTTGTACATGCTCTCTTCCAGCTTCGCTATGCTCTTCCACTCCGGTAGAAATACAATAAAGCTGTCAAAAGAAAATAAAAAAATGATCAGATTTCTAGTGTGAAAATTATGCTATTGTTATTATTTAGATTCGTAATTCGATAATTCGCCTCTTAATTATGACTTTATCTGGCACCCTCTGATAAGATTGATTAGCATTAAATTACGCACCTTAATGGCTCCATAGAATCCGTTAGTAGCTTGTCACAGTGGAGTAAACAAGCTTCAATGAGCTCCTCACAATGCGGTGGATTCACTTGGAAGGATCCAGAAACAGGCTTAAAGTCCAGAAATGGTCTATAATAAAGAGAAATATGATGATAACTTTTATGGAAACCAGTTAATAAAATAAAAACACATACCCTCTGGAACCAAAATAGGCATCCGTATCCGCAAAGGCTGAGCAATATTGACGAAAATAGGAATTAAATGGAGATGCAAAGCATTCAAAGCTGACACCGAAATGCCTGTGAAGGCACTCAAAGACTGGCACTGGTAAGGCGGCCTGGGTAAGCTCTGCCTCCTGGGAGGAATTGAGAGCGTTGCCGAGAAAGGTTTGATAACGCTTAAGGAGACACCAGACACGTCCGATGAACAGATCAAACTTCTTATCATCAAAACAATTGTGGCGATAAAGCTGCTCCAACTTCTGTAGATAAGTGAGGTTGATGTACTGGGCATCTGGCTGATTGATAGTTGCGGGCGTATACTTGATGATCATGTGATCTCGATCCTGTAAATATTCTATGGCCGGCATGCGGGGTGAGGGCACCGCAAATTGTATAGGATAGCACCAAACCTTCTTTAAATGAGGCGGAGGCGGTGGGGGCGTTGGTTCTGGTATGCCATGCTCCTTCAGCAACTGCAGATGGCGTTCCCTGATTTTTCGTGCATGCTCCGCTGACAGATGGTAGATTTTAATACACAAAGTTTCGACGGAACTCTTCACCGTTTCCACTAGATGTGGTTCACACTGTCGCTTCAAATGAGCCAAACGATCCTGGAAATCCTCATAGCTAGCGCCTACTGTGCGACGCAACCATTGAAATGTGTCCTCAACATTCCATTTGACCACCTTTTTGGATTCGGCAGGCGCTGAACGTGATTCAATGATCTGTTTGGCCGCCTCCGCATAGCGCGAGAGCTGTTTTCTTGCATCCCCTGTGAATTTGGGCTTCACAATCTTAATGGGTATATCAGCCATAATCTCACGAAACATGGAACTAGAGATTTCAGGCAGGCAACTGCTGGGCAACAAAGGATCGCAGCCGGTATCAATTACTTTACGTTCCATTAGCCAACGATTAAAGGAATCACGTGGCGCCTTGATATTCTCTCGTCGCATGCATAGATCCTCATAGGTCTTCAATAGCTTCATGCTAAAGGCGGCACGCAAAGCCTCAATTTCTGGATGCGGCTGTGGCAGCAACGTGGGCGGCCGCTCCACAATAACAGCATTGGTGCACACCTCCAGATCCCAGGGTCCTGCGAGCACAAACTTTTTCATGGGCGGACCCACATGGGCACCCATATGCTGATGTTGATGGTGCTGCTGATGGTGTTGCTGCTGCTGCAAATGCGGGTGTATATGCATATCATCTGAGGGACGACGCTTTAGATGATGATGTTGTTGTTGGTGCTGCTGCTGGTGCGGTGTCATGGGCGTGGGTCCGCCAACACCACCACCTCCACCATGACAAATGCCCAGGGGATCTGTTAGCGGATCAAAAGGCCTTGCGCCGGGCATTTCCCACAACGATTCTCCGGTCACCTTATTCCAGTAGTACGGACGATTTTCCCGCTTTGACCAAAACTTACGCCAGCCCTGATTTACCAGCTCTGCCGTAAGTTCCTCCCCGTAACCGCCTGGCCCCAGCGTTGGTGGACCCTGCGGTGTATGTGCCATTGCATCCATCGTCGGCGGGGTATGATGTGTTTTTGTGGGCGTCGATGGTGACGAGCAGCTTGCCACCGGTGAGCTGCCTGCGCTCATCAAGTGCCCAGCAGCAGCATCAGTAGTTGTTCCAGCTGCACCAGTTCCTCCCCCTAAGCCCACTGATCCCGATCCGACTGCGGCGCCCGGTGGCGCCGGTCCTGGTGCCGTCGTTGTTGTCGGAGAAGGCGTCATATTATTGGATGCACTTGCCGTCAATTGATCCCAGGCACTTTGGGCGCTGGTGCTGGGCTGCATCATGGGACTCACCGTGCCCGTGGAGGCGATCACCGATCCCGGCACCTGAAGCGCTCCCAAATTATGCAAATTGCTGTTGTTGTTTGCTGCCATTTGAGCTCTGCAATGCAGACACAAATAAATACTTGTTAGTACAGTAAGCACTCTATAAGTGGAATATGACCTACAAATTATAAGCCAAGTTATTATTAAGCAAACGGTTAGTTGCTAAATAAATTCCATTTTACAAAACTTTACTGTAAAATAATCATTCAATTATTTCAACGATTTTGTATATCCTTTTATAACTTTGTCACGAAATATGCAAGCTGCCTAAGAAATGAACGATCGGTTTAATTATTTGTTTTATAGGAACCTTTCTTGTTTCCTTAGATATCTGAATCAAAATTACACGTCGTTTTTTTTTTTTTTTTTATATTTTTAATATTTATTAAAGACATCTCGAAATAAAAATATCTCAAGTAGTTTTAATTGACAAACATTCACTGTATTGACAGCTCTTGTTTACGTTTATCAAGCGAGAGCGTGAGTGAAGAAGAGAGAGAGAGAAAGAGCGCGTACGCAGGTCTGGCAACCATTAAAATACTACGGTTCCAGCTTAACGGCAACTAGTCGGCAAGAAACACTCAGCGCAGCAGCAACGCAAGCCCGAGAGTACGCGCGAACATATCGAAAAGAAGGATCGTCATAAATGTGACGTATACTTACATACGTAAATCTGCCGTTATAACTGCTCACGCACTTTATGTCATCCCCCCTCTCACTAAGTCAGTGCAGCTCTCGGCGAGCGAGAAAAACCGAGCCAGTACGAATGAGAAATCAAAACAAATTACAAGCATTCATTAGGAGAAAAGATCGTCAGTGTATGCCGTTATAACTGCATACGCTCCATACATGCCTCCAACCCACGTACCTAACGTTGGCTACTCTAACTCTGGCAGAGAGTGAGAGAGCGGTGCGCATGTGTGCGCTCCGAAAGTGTGAGCGTTCTCTCAACGGAGCGAACGAGAGAGCAAACACGAATGAGAAATCAAAACAAATTGCAAAAGAATAGAGATTTTCTGCTGCCTGGTTGTTGTGTGTATATGTTTTGACGAGCGTGTACCTAGCGTATGCGCACCGCACAAATAAAAATATACAAAAATTATTTGCAGGCAATTTTGTTGTTGCAATCCACACACACACACACACATGCACAAACACACACGTTACATAGCATTACATGCCATAAACAATTGCAACTAAATAAAAGCAAAATAAGAAAGAAAAAATACACTAGCAACTCTGTAGAGCTGCTGCTCTTTGGCTTCGTGTCTACGTCACAAATAATGGCGCGCTTTTTAGCAGACACCAAAGACTGCTGCTAAATAACATAATTAATATAAATATTTTTTTTTATATATTTAACATTTTATTGGGCGCAACTAAGATTTTGGCGCGCGGTTAGTAATAATTGTGGCATCTGTCATTTCTTTAGTTTTATAAACAACATTTCCAATGCACCGAAAATTTCTCTACACTTTCTTTTCAACCACATCAATATAATCTACGCCTTGCTGCTGCTTGCTGTTTGCTGGTGATTCGTGTGGTCATGTTTTGAACGCGTTTAAATGCCACTAAACTCACCTATTTTCAACTATCCTATTATACAAAACACGCACTACGTGTTTTCAAACATTTATAACGTTCGTACGTAATTATTTGATACGATTTATTTATGTTTTATAAATAAATTCCTGAAAAACTCGTCTTCCAGAAGTACTTCACCAGCTAAGTGTGACCAGTTTACGCAAATTTTGGCCATAGTGACGGTAGTAAAATCGATAATCTTATCGTTTTTGTCAAGAAATTAAAAATCAATGGTGCACCCCATTAAATATTGCCCTATTTTATTAATTAATTTATACTAAGAATTCATCAGCTTTACTGCCCGAAATAATAAAATAGCTGACCGACTTGCGCCCATCGATAAGTTTGCACATCGCTTTAAAATTATCATGCACAAAAAAAATACCAGAATATGCAAATATACTGAATTCGGTATTGACAAGATACCAATTTATCTTTCATATTGAATTTTATTCTATATGGATGGAGGTTGTGGAATGTTTACCAACAATATTTACATACATATGTATACATACAAACACACATATATTTGCAGCTAGTTTGTTGCCTGCAGTTTAAGACATATTTCTACACTTATATTGAGATCGGGCTTGAATCTGTTTATCAAACGCAACAAATTCAATTTTTTCGCCTTGGAATTATTTGACTCCAGTTCGTACAATGTGGATAGATTCACTAATAGGCTCTCATTTAACGATTTTTGTGGATTAAGATTAATGGCGCGTTCATACAAATTAATAGCATCCTTCAGTTTGCCGGCATAAAGCAAACACACGCCCATATTATTTAAAATCATGGTATTCCCCGAGTCCAAATGCAGCGCCTTTTGAAAAATTAAATAAGCCTCGGGAAAATCATTTTTAGCCACCGCTATAAGGCCCTTATCCACTAGATCACGCAAGTCTGGCGTCGAATTTCTGGTAAAAAGAAAAAAATATATATATTTGATAAAAAAAAAAAATACTTAATAATCATAAGAATATTATGTACTTACATTTCACGTAGTCGCCGCGAGACTGCAAACTTTTGTTCTGCCCCAAAAATATCACCAATTTGCAAATATATCCGTCCCCAGGCCGAATACAGTCCCCGTTGCTCCTCCTTCGTCAGGTTTGTGCGTGCAAGTAGCATGCCCCCTATTATATCATCAATCATGCTGAATTTCTTCATCTAAAAATAGAAATTATAATAATTATAACTTTATTATTAGGAAACTAAATGGAAATCATGTTTTAAATTAGAATTTATGAACTCATAAGTCTAAGCCCGATTGAAAAACTGAAATAGGTTCCCTTCCGAATAAAAAATTTGAATAATTGTTGTTAGTTAAGTCTCGATTATCGACATTTTTCCTGTTTCTAAATACCCTCAGTTGACGAAAGATTTAACAGAATAATATAAGCCCACATAAATATTCATTGTTTTTTGAGCTATCTAAATTAACAGGCCAAAATAATTTCAGAATACAAAAATATTGTAATATAGACAGGATTTTGGGCTTGACGTCTCTAGCGGAAGGTAAAACATATTGGTTTCAAATTAAATACTCCCATACAGAATGTGTTCTCAGACGATTTTCTATTGATTTAACTTACCATTAAGGCACAGTTTATAATAGATTGTAATACACGTTCGGAGCGTCGCTGCCAGAATTCTGACGCTGTTGGATTCTTCACAAATGCGTAATGCTCTTTGATATCGTTGCTTATAACATGCAGCTCGGATAGATGATCTAGCGCCAAATGTGGTTTGCCCAGATAAATGGGAAGCTCAGCGAGCAGCAGACGAAAAGAGAAGCATGCTATGGAGCCTTGTTTGCCATTATACATCTCCGGATAGAAGTCAAAGAATACATCGGCTCCATTTAGCTGTCCAAAGGGTTCAGCCTCTGCCTGCAGCAGCTCATATTCGCCCAGCTTGGCCAGCAATGCGAGGCGTGTGAACCACAGCTGCAAGGAATGCGGCGAGTGTTTGGCAGGCTGACCCGCACGTCCATAACCCTGGCCATAGATGGTCAGTAATCTGCCCGTTAAATTAACTGCCGCCCGATAGCATCCAGCCATTATTAGTGTCCTTATACCGCGCTCATCTTGTGTCACATTATCCACGCCAAGAATCTTTCGATGCTGCAGCTCAACGTCGCCCAACTGCTGTGTCACAGCTATGGCAATAGGATCAGGCTAAAAAAAAAAAACCAGTTATTCATTGGTATTAATTATATCTACATATGCACATTTATTGTTAATTATAATAAAGGAATAAAAATATATGCACACATTTTTTTTGATGAGGAAGAATTCCCAGCAGAGTTCTTTGAACAAGGTACATAATACGAAACAGGAGTCATTCCATATTTTATATTAAATAGATCATATCTGAATATATCTAAAGATATGGCTGTAAATATAATTATAGTGCCTCATGGAAATTGGGAAGAACAATATTAACTCAGCTTTTTGCCTTTTCTTAAGCTTATTCGAATTGAAATCTTCCATTCAACCGATTTTCAAAAAGAAATGGTTCAGTTCGGGTTAAGATTTAACTATTTTAGAATAAATCGTTGCACTAAAGTAGAAATGGTTTAAACAACGATTAAAGGTAAATCATAATGTGACTGCCCCATTAATAAACGCCACTGTCGAAACACATGCTTATTCATACACATGTATATACATATGTATTTATTAATATTTACCAGATCGTTGCTTATGTGTAATCCAGGCATTATGGGATGTGTTGCCTGTTTGCCCGGTTCATATGTATGGGGCAATTGCCATTGATTCCTCACGTCGTCTATAACTTTGATGGGCTCCTCCTCTGCTTCGGGAGTTTCCACATATTCGGGCGGTTGAAAGCTGCCTGTAAATGTGCTGGCTAACATATTCAAATGGTTTATTTCAGCTAAATCTTTGGGTTTTGATTGATTGTTGTTGTTGTTGCTGCTGTTGCTTGGTGTTATCGCAGTTGTGGTCAGCTCATCAAAGAAACTGGGCGGATCGTTGGCGAAGTAATCGCTAAGGCGTCCGCTTGAGTTGTTTGACATTCCGTGTTCAATGCGTTTATTGCTTTTGCTATTTCGCTTTTGACTTATAATCGATAAGCGATAAGGCGATGAGTAAAACTACCGATTAAAAAATACTAAAATTAGAAAAAAATGCTGTCACACTGAAAACGATAAGACAACTGTGCAAAGTAAATTCAAATATATTTATAATATAAATAACAATCATTTATGCTCAAATTGGTCTGAGAACTAATACATAGTATAAATATCGACATATTTATTATAGCACGAGTGGCCCAAAAGAAGTGATTTAACTTTGATATCGTATCGATAGTTTTATAGCTACGCGCAGTAGAGTATTCAAATTCAAATACACATTCATGGTTTTTCTATATTTATTTATTGCGATTGCATTATTTTATATTGTACAATACATAAAGCAAATAAATGTTTATACTAAAACTATAAACATATTGTCATTTAATGACACACAAATTTAACATTAAAAAAAAAATTGTTATTATCTTTATTTACAAAAGCAGCGCCTGCGCATTATACATATATATTTCTTCTCCCTCGCTCCCTAGCTCCCTGGTTTAATTTGTCTCTTTCTACTGACCGTTGAAAATGGTTTCGGGATAATAGCTAGGAGCGTTGAACATGCGCGGGAAGCCGTTAGCATCCAGTTGACTCACAGGCATCATTATATCACTGAAAATAAAAGAAAGAAAGCGAAAACATGTTAAAATAAGTACGAGTACGGGTACGAGTATATGTATGTATATGCATAATCTATATACATATATTTATGTACATATGTATGTAGAGAGCGTATGCAATTTGACGCCTGCAAACGATCCTGGAACACAGCGGGGCATGCAACAGCGCGGGGCAGCAATTGAGGCACATGCTACACGCATGCGCTCAGTGTGGGATCGGGTCACGTCAACCCAAAAGAGCTCTATAAATATGCATAGGACCGTGCCACAAGGAGCTGCAAAATTGGACATAAAACACGCTCAAGTGCTCTTCGGACCGCACAAAATACGAAATGGAAATTTTGAATGGGGAATGGGACGGGGAATATGTAGGCTGAGGCAAAGGCAGAGGCAAGTGTTTTACGGTCACTTAAACGAATTTTTTAATGCCAATTTGAAAACAATTGATTTTTCTTTCCTTTTCGATTTTGTGGAACACTCTCAAGCGTTGAATGAATTCTTTTACGAGTTATGTGGAAAACATATTGTAATTAGCTTTGGATGGCATAGGAAAAATTATTGGAGCGCAGCTAGAAAATACCCTATGTGTAAAGTGCGTACGCTAGCCCATTAGGCACTCAACTAGAGAATATCCTGTATAAAATACCCTCAATATGAATAACAATTACTCGACTCTACTCCTTTTGAAAATACCCTGTATATGCCAGGGGTCAGCTAGAAAGTTTAAAAGTTCGAAAATTACTTCTTGAAAACGTTAAGTAATTGACATTCTAAAATCTCTCTAATTTTTAATTTATTCTAGTTAAAATAATTTTAATATGGTGGTTTCAGGGTAACAGCTTTAGCATTCCCATAAATACTATTTCTCTAGCTTGAAACTGTATCTTTTTTTGTGGAAGAGTGTAGTACACTCATTACGCATTTCCAATAATTATAGGATATTAAAAAGGCTAAGTTTTTTTTAACTTACGGTCTTTGCTGCGGAGTGCGATCCCGTTGCCGGCGATTCTTAAACCAATTGGAGACTTGCGTTAGTGTCAGACCCGTCTTCTTGGCCAACGTCTTCTTCTCGTCGGGCGTGGGATAACGATTGGTCAGATAGCAATCCTTTAGAGCATTACGTGACTTCTCCTTAAAGCAGTATACTGTCTCCTCGCCATCCCAGATGGTCTTAGGTAGCGGATATTTTTTACGCAATCGATATTTGTCGACGGCGCCCAAAGGACGACCACGCACCTTTTCTGCCTCTTTGTAGTGTGCCTTGAACCAGAGATTCTGCAAATCTACATGATATTTTATGGAGAAACAATGTGTCTCCAGCAGGCTATAGAGCTCGTGGAATTGACCCAGATTATAGGCAACCATGGCCCTCGCACGTAATACACTTTCATTGGTCTTGAAGAACTCGCTGGGTGGAAGACTGCACAAAAAGTTGGTCAACTTTTCAATGTCACCCTTCTGCTGCAGTGCCTCGCACATGCACTGGATCTTCATTAAAAAAATTAAGCACAGTTTAAGACGGGGAAGAGTACAAATGAACAGCTCAACTCACCTGATCTGTAGAGAATTGCAGCATTTTAGCATCTATGGGAAAAGTGCCCACTGCACTCATATTATGTGCTGCGGTTAGATTTGAAATTAGATGACCTCCACTGGAGGTTCCGGTACTGAGCACTCCCCCACCACGTTGTAATCCCGGACAGAGTGCCTCCGTTTTGGTATTTCCATTTAAATCGCTAAGTGTACTATTACCATTCTCAAAAATAATACTATTTAGTGTAGGATAATGTGTGGGCGTGGTCGCCGCTGTGGGCGGTGGCGATTTATCATAGTCATTGGTTATATCTTGAAAACGCCTTTCGATTAAATCCTTTTCAGCTGACTCATAGGGCGCAAATTTATCTAATTGCAAAACTGTTTTACAAGAAATATTACCACGATAACCTGCAAAAAATTAAATTTTAAGAATAATCTTTTTAAAATATTCCTTTAACTGCTCGTACATCCAGCTAGTAAGTATTAGATACCCTGTGAATTTGTTTTAGCTACCATTAAGAAAATATACTCGTAAGTTTTATTAAGAATCATATATGAATCATAAAAGCTTTCCAAACAATAACTTTTTATATGAGTTCTCCCTTTCTAGGCAGCTATAAGATATGATATCCGATCCGACCGGCTCATTCATTAAGCTAGGTCAAAAACTACGAAAATAGAAGAACGTGGCTATGTTTACTGATCTCCTCATCTTGATTAATAAAATAAATATTTGATTAGGTTAGAGAAGCCTCCTTCACTGCATTGCACATTATCTGACGAAATGTATAAAACTATATTATAGATTTAAAAATTAAGAATCTAGTCTAACTAATATTATAAATGAGAAAGTCTGTAGGGATGGATATAAGTTTTGGTATTCTTTCACGCAAAAGCCACTAAATGGACTTATACATCTGAACAACAAATAGGCTGTAATTCATAGGGATATTCTGGAAATTGGTAGGAATTCAAAGATTTTTTTGTGGTTAGAATTTTATTTATAAAAAAAGCTACCAACAGGGAAGTATAAAATAATAGTAGCTGCTGTACTGGATTTTTAGATAGGTAAGAAAAGCAACTACGCTTCTACTAAGAATTACGTCGTGAAAGTATAAGTCTGTTTTCCTAATCTTAAAATCTTATAAAGCAGAAGCTATGAAAGTTTCAATATTTGTCAAAGCGTTGCCTCTAGCAGAACTGCAAAGGCACCACACAAGACTGAGTTACTCCTTGAGAATCCTGTTGAATGTAATATAAGGAACCCCCTAGCTTTTTTGCAGTTTTTTTTATAAGCAGTTGATGGCCAGGAAATAAAATCCGGGAAGCCCCAGAAGAAGAGGTTGTGCTGTGACTCGCAAACAAGAAAACTATTTACTGTTTTTAATGTACTGGCAGTTTTTCCAATCCTCTTCAATAATGGGATAAGTATACAGCGTTAACAGAAGATATCTTGCATAGTTGTGAATATATGGATCAAGTCGAGCCTTACTTTATTCCTGATTTTTACATCTATCCAACAAATGTTGGGCCATAAATTTGTTTTTGCCAGCAACTCTAATAACTCTAATACTTAAAAGGTTTACTTTAAATCATATTTATTAATTTAATTTCACTTTATATATTTATATTATCGGCTGCTAATAGTCGAGACTAAATAAATAAAAAAAAAAAACAATGATCTATGTGTCCATGAGGCACTGCATCTTATTGTGGGCAAAATAATAACGATCTCCGGAAAGCAGTTGTCTGGCATCGGAATACCAATAATAGAGCGTCAAGAAGAGCTGTAGACTGATTTATCAAAGAGCCAAGGTACGATTCCATTTTATTAGATGGTCAGATCAGCAAAACAGAGTCAGGCTACCTGCAGTGGCTTCCTTTGGGATCATTGCAATACTAAAATGCGAGTCCAATGATTCATATGCTTTAGTTTTGCTCGAAACTAATTAAGATCGCCTGGAAGCGAATCAGGAAGGTATGGTTCTTTTCCCCAAGGGTTGGAAAAACTGAAAATCTTCGCTTGTTAAAATATATTTTTTATATTTAAGAGTTATTTAAGTAAAAGCTGCTGAGATGTTTTCACAGGTTTCCTTTGGCTTTTCAAGCGCAACTCAGTCGAACCTGCTAAATAATATTTATGTTTTCTTAGCCTTGATTTTGTTATTAACAATATATTTATTTGGCACATGGGAATTTGTATTCTTGTATTTTAACTGTTGATATTCCGAAAGTTGACGCAAGAGAATTCATTCTCACGTGCTACTTTGCTGTTCAGCAATATATAGCAATAAGCGAGTATATTGAACCCCCCTCCTAACTCTTCCAGCTCCTTAACCAACCCACCCCAAAATGCATGTGACTAATCAAAATTCTGGTGTCTTTCGACACCTCTTCAGACCGCAGACTACAAACAGAGCATAAAATATCATATTGACCAGAAAGCGACATAAAGCAAATATATACTACGATATGTGATACATTCAGGTGCATATATATGTGAATATTATATGTACATATATAATCGTAATGTAATCGCATAATTAATGCTATGTAAATACTATAAAACAAGCGATGGCGCATACAGCGAGGAATGCTAATAGTGAAGTTGATACTCCGAATTAAACGTGTCAATCATTTGAAACTATCATAACTGTGCTCTACAAATCGTTTTCAATTCGATTTAACGGCAATAATAATTGAAAATAAACAAACCTTTAACACTTTAGAATTTACTTTATGGCTTAAAAACTAATATCTTTTCTAATCAATATTTGCTCAGATTGGAAGTGTTCTAAAGGAGAGTTTTGGAAGAGTTTTAAACTGTTGGCTGTTTACCATCACAACTGTTGGAAAGAGTCTGCTTAGTGAATATATCACTTAAAAATCAGCAGAGGCTACTCGACTTTAGGCAATTTAAAGAAATATTATAATCATATTGAATATGATTAGCTTATTTACAACATTTATTAGATTAGATTACGTTTGTCAAGGAATGCGTAATGCATTGAAGGAGTGATCTCCGACCCAATAAACTATATATGTTATTGATCAGGACGACGAGACTCGTTGAGTCTGTCCGTCCGTCTGTTTATATGTAAACTAGTTGCTGAGTTTTTGAGCTAGGTGGATGAAATTTGGTATGTAGCCTTCTTTTTGTTGCAGACAGAACATATGGCAAAACCAGCCGGATCGGACATCTATATCATATAGCAATAGGTTCAACAATTGTTTCTCACAATATTTTAAAGTTGGATGTTACTATATCATATAGCTGCCATAGGAACAATCCAGCTTGCAAGTGTTCGAAGGTAGCCTTTCCTTACTATTTCTTTATTTTCTATGATTGTTATAACCTACTTAACATTTGTTAAGAAATTTGTCATAAATTAAAGGAGATAGCCACATATATATTTATTATTGATCAGGACGAGAAGTCCAGTCAATATAGCCATAACTGCCTGTCCGTGTGTTTCTATGCAAACTCTCAGTTTTTTTATATAGGTGACAAACATTCGGCATGGAGCATTATTCTCCCTGCACTTAGTACATATTTATGTCGGAACTGGTCGGATCGGACTACTATATGTATCTTATAATTGTCACAAAACGCAACAACCTGCTTAAAAAATTTGTTGAACAGAAAAATTGTTCTTTTGTCAATTTATCTTTAAAAAAAAACTTACAAGTTAGCTGTAAGAGTCGGTTTTGTAAATGCTGTGTTTGCTAAATATTAAGATCCGAATTCTATATCTATATATATAGCTGTGATAGGAACAATCGAAATAAATAAATTTAACAATTTTCAAATGCTTCTTCCAGTCTGCAAGTGAACGTATTATTGGGCACTGTAAAGAGCTTTTCCTTTCTAGTTATAATCAATATTTAAGGTTGTATTATTTTAATGTATTTAATTTGTTGAATAAAATTATATGTAGTATAGAAACTTTTAAAAGTAGCAATCATTTATGAACTTTAAATACGAATTTTTCTTTTAAAAACTTAAAAATATATGCATTGACTTTCTTCAATTTATTTTATTTATTTTGTTTTTTTTTTTCAGTGTATATTTTATAGTACATTTCAAAGCTCATTCAACGTCGAAAAATGTGTAATCTTCAGCAGAAAACAAAAAACAAAAAACAAAACACAAAAAGAAAAAAGAAAAATAATAAGTAAAACATAAAATAATAGTCGGGAGGCTTTAATTGTTTATGCAGCGCCTCATTGACGCCTGTTTCAAGTAATGTGATATACAATGTTCTATAGATATTTCTTCTTTATTTTCTTATTTTTTCGTATTTGGCTAGCCAAACTGATAAGAAACTTTTAGAAGCTTACCAGCATTTGGCAAAAACAGCGATCCATAGGCCATCGGAGAGCTAATATTATCATGTTGCACGGCTGAGTGATCCGATGAAGTGCCAGCGGAACTGGTGGAATCTAAATCGCCATTGATCGAAACGGATAGATTTGTGGTATCCATATTTTTTTCAAACATATTTTGGAGCTGAATAGCTGCAGCACTTTCTTAGTTATAATATTATTTAGTTTTTGGCCTTTTTTTAATTATTAAGTAAAAAAAAAAATTGATTTTTTTCCAGGTTTAAAACCTTAACGGCTTAGTTAAATATTTTTTATACATTTTAATTATAACTTGTATTTATTTTTATTTATTTTTTAATTTAAAAAATTTCTATAGTTTTAGCTGGCGGCAACAACCCGACGCTTTCGCTTTTCAAACTCAACTGCAAGTGGCGAAGAGAACGGCAGACGTCAGCGCAGACGAATGAGAATAGAACTGCATTCAAGGCTGGGAGGGCCCTCTGCTTGTGGCCTGAAACGTTTGGAATTGAAACACTGTAAAAGCAGCCTGTTAGCTCTTCCGTTTCTATTTGTGTGTGCGTTTGTGAGCGTACTAATTAGGGGTGGTTTATTCGCATTTGCCTTATCCTGCAAGTGGGCGTTGCCAGGCGCCATTTTGATTTGCCAATAACAGTCAAGCTACACACATATACACACGCGTGCATATACCAGCCGAACAAACACACATACATACATATATATAGGTATGTACACAATGTTATCTAACATATTTATGCTCTGTAATAGGCAAATTTGTGCAAAGGGAGCATTAGCGACACTATAAAGTATATATATTCTTGATCAGTAATTACTGGCGAGTTGATTCAGCTCTGCTTGTCTGTTTCCCGAGAGTCAACAAATATGCCAACTTTTTTTATAATTTATTCCTTGAATTATGAATTACAAGGCTGATAAATTTGAACTACTTGAAAATGATTTATAGAAGATCTTCTCATCAAGCGCGCCGGAAAGTATGCAAAAACTAATCTTTGATGTGTATTTTGTTAATATATGTATATATGTGAAATCAGTTTACAGAGTATCCCCTAGTCGAGCTCTGTAGCCTCAAGACCATTTTTACTTGTTAAACATAAGAATTTCAGTTGAGAAATTAAGAAAAAAAAACGTTATGACCTCATTCAAAGTGTTTGCCAAATGAGAGTGTGTGAGATACCTAATGAATGCCGTGTGCATTTCGCAGAATTTACATCAAATTTCTTTGACATTGCTTAACGCTATTTTGTTAGAGTTTGCATATAAAAACTGTCTTTAAAGTCACCAAAACTCGATGCAACTTGATGCGTCCAGATTAGACGGACTGAACAGACGGTTGAGACGCTTTGATAAAGGGAGCGTTGCAAAAAAAAAAAAATATATATTTGAAAGGCTACTCCCGGTTAGCCGAACATTTAAATACCCTTTGCATGCTGTGCGCATCTCGATTTATGAATCTTATTTTTACTATTATTTATTTTATAATTTTAGTTATATTTTATTAACGAAGATTGTCAGAGATTACAGAGATTACAGAGTTACAACTCACTTTCAAATGAATTCTTAAGAGTCGAAAGGTCTACTATTAAAATCTTCTATAAATAAAACTATTGTGGGATTTTTCCTTTTAATGATTCAATCATCGTTCCAACCATATGATCAAAATAATTATAGTCTTATTACATTTGTCAAAGATATATAAATATATATATATACATAGATAGATATATAAAGAAATATTAGAAAATCAGTTCATTTCAATATAAGCGAGTAAGTAAAGTTTAATAAACCAAAGAAATAAAATAATATAAAAGTAAAGTGTAGATGCTGACTACGTGACAAAATTGTAATGCCCTCTTTAAAAGAGTATATCAAAAAAAAAGATTCTTAGATAGAATAAAATTGTTATTGCTGCTGCTTGTCATTTAATGGCATCAAATTTCAATTACAGAATGTTTCATTCCATTCACAAGGATTGGGAAGGGAATCACAGTGCGCCACTTCACACAATGCTGTGATCCAAATAGTGACATGACAAAGGTGACAACAGCAGCAAATCCACAAAAAGGCTAAACAATGGTTGCCCCGGGAACAGTAGTACTCGTTTGTTGTTGTTGTTGTTGTTGTTAAAAAGAATTCATTAAGCATCAAATTAGGAGGGTTGACAATTTCGTCACACCAATGGTAAATCCCTGAGCCTGTTTTCACAAGGGAAAACTCCCTGTCCCGATTTGTCTCGCAGTCTGATCAATTCGAAGGAGTCGGGGAAAGTGAAATGATCGACGTGAGCGCGGCAGGTGCATTTCATGTTATCGATAACAAACGATAGCGATAAATGATAAAAGCTCAACACCCTCAAGCAAAGCACCCTGTGTGTGGCCTTTCTAATTGACCGCAAAAACGCCTGTAATCGCATTAGGCTAATTTTACTTATTTTATTAAGAGTATCACGAATCACGTGTCAGGACTTAGCTGCTAAGCAATAACACAAGAAAAAAAGCTTTAAATAAGCTGCAAACGCGCTTTGATTCCCACACTATCATGTTTTGCTTTGCAATGCAGATTTTTTCCTGAGTTTTTCGGTGTCCGATTCAGAATAATGCTAACGCTTGAATGCATCCAGCCGCATATAAAAAAAATGCATTTAACAGAGTCTTTTTTAGGATCTATTTAGGAGCATTTTCTTTTTTCATTATTATTTTTTTGTGTGTATTATGTGCACTTTTAAGCGTATAAGCAGTTTTTTTTTAAAGAACTTAAGCAAAAGTAGATATTGTATAATATTATGGAACGTATAAATAAAGGCAAAAATATTTATATTTACATACATATATAAATTCTTTATCGAACATTTAAATTGCATAAAATACTATGCTGATTGCCAGACTGGCTTCAGCTAAAAGATTATTTTATAATTGAGTATTTCAGTTATGAAATACAATGAAATAATATAATTATTATTACCTGATGAAATTTACATTTGAGATAGGTGCAGAAGGTGAGTGTTTTCTAAACACACATCAAAAATTAACTAGATGAATCTACTATCTCATAGGAACAATTGGTCAGAACAAGTAAATTTAACATTAGTTTTCAATTGTTAGGTCCAGTCTCTAAATCTATAATCTTTGATGCGGCGAAGATAGCTTTTCCTTACTAGTAATACCCTAGCAGAGTGCCGATATAGCCATGTCCGTCTGTCCGTCTGTTCATCTGTTTATATGAAAACTAGTCTCCCAGAAATGTGGAACGCATTTGAAAAACTTAACTTTTTTCTATCTCAAGTTAATTAAACTTAGTACTTAGTTTTTAGTACTGAGTTCTCTGAATGCAGGCTACGATTATCAAGATCTGCCTTCTATATCATATGCCTGCCATAGCCATAGCAAGAATCGGTCAAGATAAATAATAATTTTCAAATGCTTATTCCAGTCTGCAAGGGTCTGTGATCTTCGGCCGAAGCTTAGATAGACTTCAAAAATATCAAATATCTAAAATTCTTGAAATAGCAAATAACAGTTCCAATCAGGTCAATTTGAGTGTTACATGGAAATAATAAATATACAAAGTAAGCTTTTCTTTGGTATTTATATCATGTCCAGAGGCCCTTTTTAAAATAAATATTATAGAAATATGTCAACAAATTCTACAAATTCCACAAATTCACGACATCGTTTTGTGGACTTCGTAATAACTGGATATTTATAGGCACGTTCTTGGGTTATTATTCATCTATGTGTATATCGCATACATACAAATGTATATATTATCTAGAAATGATAAATATTATAGAGAATTTATATGTATAAATGATCATGGACAAATATTTCCATTGAAATAGACTTGAGACCTACTAATCCTTAAATGTAACTTGATAAGCATCAATTCCATAGTTCTATTCTCATTTCGATTATGCATATTTTCAAAACGTTTTACTGCTAACTTCTTACATAACCCAACTATTTGTATATCCGCTTCTATTGTTCTATCTCAAGTGCGCACAAATTGCTTAACTTCTTGCAAAAAAAAAAAAAAGAGAAAAAAAAAATATTTATGAAACGTCATGCTGAAGATCCAAGCCAGTTCTTGTAAAGGATAACCTGTACGAGTTTGGTAATCCCAGCCTAATGGCCCAGAAAAATAGAGCAAACCCAAAAGCGACAAACCCACCAAACAGCTTAACAGCTGTAATCCCAAAATTCTGAACAAAACATTGTCTGCAAAGTGTATGTTATTCCAGTCCCTTGTCTGTACCATTCATAAATACAGTCTCAGAGTCTGAGAGATCCTTTATGCCTTTATCCGCTTGTCGATCACACAATAATGGGCAAACTCGGGACATTTGTATTGTGTATGTAGGAGGGGAAATGGGACTATTGCGACTATGAAGAGAATATGATTTTCGCACCTTGTCGTCAATTGTTTCATAGATGGTTCCATGGTTGGGAATTATAAACTTAGGTTAATATGTATTTATAGAGCAGAAAAACAGGAGGAAAAGACAAGACCAATTAATAATATTCCGTTTTCACAATGTGCTACCAATTAGTAACCAGAAATCAATCAATCCACACAAATGAATTTTCCAACATATGTCAAGAAAAACTTTTTACAGCTAATTGGATAGAACCGCCAAAAGGGTTGTTGTTGTTGTTGTGGCTTTTCACTCGTTCCAATACTCAATGAATACACTCAGTCAGTCGTATGCACTGTAAAACGATCCTGAGTCATTGGTCCTCTACACACAGCAACAATCTCATTAATTCCCATTAATGAAGCTTCTTGACTGCGTCGAACAGTCTTGGTTTCCATTTACTCAACTAAAAAATAAAACTTTTTCTACACTTACTACAAAAACTATTTGTATACATTGGCGCTTTAATTGTTTTTCTAGTATTCCTATACTTTCAAAACATAATAAAACGGTAAGAGGTAGTGTAGCTATAAAAGGTAAGATAGGGTTACATATTTTGCTATATTTCATTGTAAATACCAGACGACCTCGTCTCATGGAAATCCGTCCGACAAATCCATTGATAAATATCATTTTTAGATCTTTTAAATTGATTTGAGTTGAAAAATTCTAGCTAAATTTTAACATTTACCAAGTAAAGAGCATGCCAGAGAAAGGCTACTGATAATAATGATAATACTTATTGTCTTTTAACAGTTTTCAAGGATTGAAATATGTAAAAAAAAACACATGTTTTGATTTCCTTTTTTACATTCAGCTTAACATTTCTAAAGGACAAAACATAAAGAGGAAGTTAAGCATTGGCTATCTTGGAGACGCTGAAGATTATATACCCTTTTATTCCAATAGAAGCTATATATAGCAAATTTTAAGCATGCATTTAAAAACATACTCTTTATCCTGTACTATTTTTCACAAAATAAAAACATTTCAAGAGTGATACGAATATGATAGAGTCAACTGATTCCAATGATTTATTATCGAGTCTAATGCATTAGACATATCGTGAAAATATTATAGTACCAGGGATAAGAAAAAGTAAATACCACTGATAAATATTATATGAACAATTTAAAGCAACATATGCTGAAATCATTCTATCATACAGAATGTTTGGTTAGTTCTAAAATAGGTTCGTTAAAATAGAAGAATATTATTAATAAAATACAATTAGAAATATTAAGAATTGGAACTGATACTTGAAAGAGTGAACTAAAATAAATTCGATTGTAATCTTGGATGGATCCGTTTTACTTTTAACAGAGAACAGACCCAACAAACTCCGGCAATTTTAGAGACTAAAATATGCAGCTAATAAATTTCGTATTTATTCACGAGTCGGTTTTTTAACGCCTTCATTAGGCCAAATTATAAATTATTAAGCATAGCCGAATCTCTCCTGGGATACAATTAGTCGATTTAAAACAATCACGACCTTACAGCGGGCATATGTCGCGTCCCCCGATGTGTTCACAGCCACGAAATGAGCAAATAAATCATAAATGTTTCATTCAACATAATTGAGCTCACTCTATGGTCATGCTGGGTAACGCACCCTTAAAATCAGCTATAGCTACGAAGTAGTATGGCTAGGAAGAGGCTCCCAGGTCGTTATGGCGACACAGACACACAGACAGTTCTATGGAACAGGAGAGAAAAACAATGTAACCCGATATTGCTTGTACAAGTACGTGTATATTTTGTATGTATATATGAACCAGAGTACGTAAGATTGTATAGCAACAAGGTATGCGCAATATACTCGTCTACTCTTAATCCTGTTGCTGCGGAGAGCAGATGGGAGATGAACGCTTTTTGGGGTTGAACTGACAGGCTCCTCCCACAAGTCGGTCGGACGGAACACTCGGAAATGGAACATAGGAGTAGCAGCCCAATTTAATGTTAAGCTAAGAAACAACAAAAAAAGGAAGCTAATTAAAAAACTATCAAACATCTGAAATGAATCATTGCTAACAGTCAGTATTCAGCTTAAACTTTATAGCTTAATTTACTAAAAGTGAGCAAAATATCAAGTGGAAAGTGATCTGAAAATTATGAAACATCCCTTTAGGGTCTACAACGGTGTGAAATAAAACAACAAATTTTTAAATTGAACGAAACTCAAATAAATCTTATTAACACAATTGAACAATTTAATTAACAAACTATAACAAACTATAACTAGGAACGAGCATCAAACATCCTTGGCCAGGCGTCGAACATTTCGATAGTTCACATTAATCAAACGTATGCTGCCTCCCAGAGTAGCCAATGGTTTCATAAAGTTATTCACAGTATCCGCCAAAGGTTCCAAAATATCTCGCAATGAACACATGACATTATATAGAAATATCATAGGCGGCTGTAGGAAACCATTGAAAGTCACAGTTAATGCCGGTTTGACCAAATAATCCGATGTCATATGAAGCAGACCCACAATTAAAGAATTAATCAGGGAATATAAAACGAATCTGTAGGATTGTAAAATAAAGGCTACGACAAAGGCGACGCCAATGTGTAAAAGGCCAAAAAATTCGGCCCAAAAATGTGTGGCATATGTAGTGGCCCGATCCGCCAGAACTATTGAATTTATCTTGGGATGTGTATCCGTTGTGGTCAGATAATCCGCACAACCGTGCTCAAAAGGATATATACCAATGCAAGTATGACGCGCTGCGGCCTTTTTATTCCATTTTGGGGACGGCAGATCATCGATGATATTGTGGGCATGCTGCGGCTGGCATTTGCACATATTATCTAAGGAAGACACAATCCTCGCTAGGAAACCAGGACGTTCCTCTGCTAAATGGTTAGATTTTTTTCTGTGCTTGCTTTTCCCGTGCTTCTTATGAGGCGGTACGGCAAATCTAGCATGTTTCGTTCTATTATAACGCTGAAATTCGATGCGATTTGGTTTTAAAATATTTTTCTCCGGCTCTGCATGCATCTCATATAGCACCCGGTTCGGACTGGCCGTCGTTGTTGTTGGCGTTGTATCGCCCTGTCCGTCGTTTTCAAACATATTATACTGCGTTTTGGCCTTTTCAAATAGTTCCGTATCCGTCGAGCTGCTCAGTTGGGGCAGTATCTTTTTTAAAGGCGATTGCAACTTGGCTGTAACGCCTACATGATGAACTTCCACCTCTATTAATTGAGAGAGTGACTGCGAGGAATCAAGCTCTCCAATATCAGACATTCCCTCTTTATTTACAGGCACAAATATGATCTAGTTGTTAATTGACATTAGAAGCGACGCTTATTATTATATTAATGAGTCCTAAGCACTAAATATTTATCAGAAAAAACATATAAGCTTCTTAAAAATGTAACACTTTCAAAATTTTGAAAAGAAGAAGTGTAACATTTTTGAAAATCCCATGTAAATCTTTCGAGCGCCATCACAACTTTGTCAAATTAAAATAGATTTCGCTACGCCGCAGATAACATACCCTTGTAAACTGGAATAATCATTTGAAAATTATTGTTAAATTATTTTTGGCTATGCCAGCTAAAAGATATAGTAGTTCGAAAAGAAGTCTTGAGAAAAGAAAACTTTTGAGACGATTGTCCCTACGGCAGCTATATAATATAGAACTCTGAACTTAATCATTTTCAATCAGCATTAAAAAACGAGAGGATACGTC
This sequence comes from Drosophila repletoides, assembly GCA_018150835.1. Classification (NCBI taxonomy): domain Eukaryota; kingdom Metazoa; phylum Arthropoda; class Insecta; order Diptera; family Drosophilidae; genus Drosophila; species Drosophila repletoides. The sequence goes on from JAECWQ010000231.1 coordinate 6,213,478, forward strand.
TAAATAGTTAGACGTTCAAAATTTCATTTACCTAGAATAATAACTGGGAGACTAGTTTCCATATAAGCAGACAGACAGACTTGTGTCATCGTCCTTCAATGCAAAAAATATTTCGAACAAAATTATAAAACCCTTTGCAAGGATTTATAAATATAAAAAAAAACTTTAAATTTTTACCATTTCTTCTTAAACCCTTGCAGAGTGTATTATAACATTGTTCAGAAAAGTGTAATGCATTGAAGAATCATTAAGATCGGATTACTATATCATATAGCTCTGCAAGGGTATGTAATCTTCGGCGCGTCGAAGCTAGACTTTCCTTACTAATTTACATTTGATTTTTTTTTTACATTTTCTATTATTTTACATTTTCTTTAAAAACGGCCTCATACTTTATACTTTTTGAACCAGTTTTGATGTGTGGATGAATTTTCCTGTTATTTTTTCCTGTTATTTTTATATTTATTATCCGAAGTAATATTTAATTATTAAATTAGAAAACTTCGATATTAGTTTCAAATATCCCATCGATAGTTTTAGTATATTTTAAATGCAACGGCTAAGTTAGGTATCATCAATGAGCGCAAAACTATCGATAGGTGAACTATCGAAATGTTAAATGTTTTTTTTTTGGCATGCTTGTGAAAGCAAAGCAGAAAAACTAAAAGGGAAAAAGAAAACCGAATTTGTCCGGCATTTTGCAGAGATATTTCTAACTGTAAATAATATTAATTTAGTGCCTTCTACGTATATAAGTACATCACATTTAAGTACAGCTTCCGCAAAATATAATATTCATTTTAAAAAGCACCCAAAATGTATTCATTTATATGGAGAATGGCGGGCAGGGTTGAAACCCATTTGTCTTCGTATTATTACCGAGGTTCGTCCAAATTAGCAGCGAGCGGCGTTGCAGTCACTGTGTCTGTTGCTGGTGCTGGTTCTGGATCAGTAAAGCGGTTTCTGGGTCTCCAACTCTGTCGCGTCAATTGTAATCTATCATGTGTGTTTAATCTTATCAATGTTTCTTATACGATTACTCTGTACCCTCCAAAACAAAAGGTATATATTACAGCTTCTAATCCTATGAAGGATCCATATACATATATGTTCAGTCTGCCTGTCCGATTAAAGTCAAATACCATAACAGATGCAGCTAGGAGCTAGCCAATTTATAATATAGTTTTCTGTATACCTCGTACTTATATAAATTTGTTCTTAAATTTTTAATAACTTAACTCCAAAGTCCAAAAGGAAATGCAATCACTTACACATTTTGAAGGTTAAATTTAAAATTTTTGCCGACTCATTTTCTAATGTCCGCTTGTTAAACATAGTAAAAAAAAGAGCAGTATCAATCTAGTCATATCTAATCATCATGAATAAAAGCAATAAAAAAATAATTTAAAAAAAATCAAGTTGATCAAATAGTAAATTATTTTAAATACATTTGTATAGGTACAGAGTATCTGCTGGTCGAGCACCCCACGACTAGAACACTTTTGTTTAGCTTTTGCTTTTATGTCTTCATCATTTTACGGAATGTATTTAATTTATACACAACTTTGTCCCACTGTCTAACAACAGTTCAGAAGTTACGCACAGTGGGTCTCAGAGGCATGCACAGTACACCGCAGGATGTAGAGCTGGACGGCATGCAGGTTAAAATCCTGCCTGCTTTGCAGGATAACTACATGTATTTGATTATAGACTTGAAGACGAGGGAGGCGGCCGTCGTTGATCCTGTAGATCCTGATTTGGTCTTTCGCGTACTGAAGGCGGAGGACATTACTTTGACTAAAATTCTAACCACGCATCATCATTGGGATCATTCCGGTGGCAACGACAGGCTGGTAAAGCTTTTGCACGGAGAAGAAATAGAAGTTCTTGGCGGAGATGATCGTATTGGCTCCCTGACTTTCAAGGTGCGTCAAGGTGATCTCCTTAACATAGGCCTGCTCAATGTGCGCGTCTTGGCGACTCCTTGCCATACTTCAGGGCATGTTTGCTATTATGTTATGCAACAAGATAAAAAGGGTGAAACTGCTGTCTTCACCGGAGACACTCTGTTCCAGGGCGGCTGTGGTCGCTTCTTTGAGGGAACAGCAGAGCAGATGTATACCAATCTGTACGAAAAAATAGGTGAACTCCCAGATGCCACTAAGGTTTTCTGTGGCCACGAATATACGCTGCAAAACTTGTACTATGCTCGCCATGTGGAGAAGGATAATCCAGTTATCCAGGATCGCATTGAGTGGGCCAAAATACGTCGCTCTACAGAAGATCCTACTGTGCCCTCTACGATTGGCGAAGAGAAGACCTGGAATCCATTTATGCGCGTTCATGATGAAGCCGTTCAACTGCATGCTAACTGCAAAGATCCAATTGCTACTATGGCCGCTCTGCGCAAAGAGAAGGATAGTTTTAAAGGTTGAGTTTCAATTACAATATTAAATAGAATAAACATGATTTTTGGCACAATGTAACACATTTACTGCATTTATTTACTTATTTTTTGTGGCGCCCAAATAATACGCTAACACTAATATCGATATGTGCCGTGTTTATCGATAATAATCGGCTATTTCGATCTGAGTCACTGCACACTTAGCTTTTTTCATGCCAAATATGGCAGTATATATGAAAATATGGCTATTTGTTAGAAACAAGAAAATGATTTCTAGAAACAAGAGTCGCACCTTGTTCTGATTATGTGTTATTCGTTTTAGGATTGGTATTAGGTTCCGCATAGGCACTTGAATTTGATCTGGGCGTTCCGCTACTTTTGGTACAAAAAAATCCAAAATGTAATGTACTTATTTTGCACACACAAGACTTTTTTTTAATTTCATTACCCAAGCTAATTCTAACAAGAATTTTATTGGCGCCAAAAAATCTTAGCCTAATTAAACAATAATGCATACAACTTTTGTCAAAAATGTTAGCTTTTTTTAAGTACATAGCTATTGCTTTTTAATATTTTCGTCCGTTAACAGTAGGTAACACTGAATGTAACAGCGCTTATCGATATATGTCAAACTGTCGATGTTAGCTAACAAATACTGAGTCGCTGCATTTGCACAGCAACAACAAAACAAAGTAGGCGGCTTTATTTATTCAACTCACGTCCACGTTAAAAACGGTTTTTTTTATTAAATAGTTGAATAAATGGACCAGTTAAAAAACCTATTAAAGTCCTACGAGGCATGGGTGGCCAAGAATCCTGACGTGGTAGGCGATTTTGAAACAACAGCAAAATGGGTATCTTATTTTGTAGCAGGTAAAAAATAAGAAGATAAGAAAATAAATTAATTTTTGATGATGCAATTTTTTATGAACTTTAGGACGGATATCCAACTCCAATGTGTTATCCGAGCTGGTCTACACATTATCCAATATGCTGGTGTTCTACAATGACCGAATTATCGACAGGGCACGTGGCAAAAAGGAAAACGCTGTACTCCGGCTACAGTCGGGACTTTGCTATCGTCTAAAGGTCACTTTGACGACGCTCGAATATTGTGAGGTGTTTATCGAAATATCAGCCAGACGTTTATTTGGACAGACCGGAAAATGGCTGGTAATTGCTTTAATACAAATTTGTAAGGCCGCTGGACGTTTGTTTTTGCTAAAACACTCGACACTGGACATAATAACTTCACCTCCAATTGCGGCTTTAAATCGTCGCGCGCTGAGTAAGCAGTCTCCGACAGCTCCAATTGCTGCTGATAATCCGAATTCGGAGCATTCGATAACATTTCAACTGAAGCGTTCTGGGCGTCTCATACGTAAGGTAGAGGGTGCTCCACCAATACAGTACCGGGACTTTAAGCTTCATCTGGATAATGCAGATGCGGCCAAATCTCAAATGTCTCGGGAACTCCTGCAGGCTGAATATTTATATATTGCCAAGCCGCTGATACATTTGGCTTCTATGGGCCTGTTTGGGCAGCGCAGCTGGAAACAATACATGATTGCACTATCAATAGATTTATATAGTGTACATATCTATCGCCAGCATCGCCACTTAATGTCAAAGCAGCAAAAATTGGAGCTGAGCCGACGTTGCGTGAATCTATTATACTTCCTAGTACGCTCGCCCTTCTATGACAATTACAGCAAGACGCGTATTGAACGAATTTTGGGCTTTGTGGCCAATCATATACCCATTGCCAAATTGGTGGCGGGTCCTTTAAAAGATTACATTCCACAATGGCAGAGCACGTACTTCTATTTGTGGTCAACTTAAGGCATGGCACCAAAGTATTCCGTTTTAGTTTTAAAATTTAAAATAAGAAATGGATAAATGGGAGAACTAAACGCGGAATGAATGAAGCCATGATTAAGCTGCAATACTATCGTTAGTACTATCGTATTAATATTCTTAAGTAAATATATTTTTATCATAAATGATCATTATACAAAAGATTGAATTGAAGAATTGAATATTTATTCATATTTACTTTAGTACTGGAGAATACTTTTGCAGCTCCTGGAAACATTATTTTTGACCAGTTAAGTCATTATTCACTTGCAATACTATGGGTAGAACTATAATAAAAACTAAATGAATATAAGAATTATTTAATGAAGTTTGACCTTTTAAATTTAAATAGAGCATATTTAATGCTAATAGCTTTTATGACATAGCTGTCCATAGCTTTACACCTAAATGGAAACCACATTAAAATTTTGTTCTTGATTAGTTATACCCAAAACTTTCAAATTGTATAAATTGTAATTTTAGTTACATATCAAAATATTTGATTATTCTGAAACCATAAAAATATACATCGATTTTGAGATATATATTTATGTTTTGTATATATCCGATAGTACTTACGTTAGTTTTAGTACGAACTTCATTCCGGTTTAGACAACGATATATTTTGTAGTGCGTTATGTGTGTTTGTATGGCTTTTAAATTATATTTGGAACAATATTTGTACACATACATTAAACGATATTTTCTTGTTTGTTTCTTGAACTTACACGCTAAACTATACATAACAATTATTCAAATTGGCTAAAAATCTGTAAATACACAATTCGATCTCAGAACTTCAGACTGAAGCCTGGACCCATGGCCAATTGCCGTTGGGTTAGCCCCGCATTTAAAACAAATCCTGTACTGGACGCTGTTGCGCCGCTTTTCTTGTTGCCTGTGATAATCCCTGAGGCGAGCTTACCACCCCCAATGCCTCCAATGCCAGCTGTAGCTGTAGCCATGGGCTCATCTCTGCCCAACTGCTTAAATTGTGAGCCACCGGAAGGGGGCTTCGGGGAAGAGGCTTGCGCCTTGCGTGCTCCCAGCTCGCTCTTGGCCGGCCAAGTGGGAAACATGGATGGATCGATGGGTAGGGGTAGCTCCTTAAAGTAACCGTGCTTAAGCGCCGCATCAGCAGTCAGTCTTTGTTTTGGATCGTACGTCAACAAGCCGTGCAGCAGACCTAGACCTGCTTCAGAGGTTTTATCGTGGAAATGCTTGCGCAGCTGCGATATCGGATAATCTGTGAATTGTGAGTTTTGGGACAGCATATTTTTTACAGCTGGCAACTCCGAGTAACCAGGCCAGATTTTTTCGTTAGGTGTGCCCAATTCCTGCAAAGAATTTAAAAATAGTTTTTTTTTTTTTTCAAATATTTAAATTAAAATGCTTGCTTGTTAAGTTTAAGTTCCATAAAAGGATTCCTTACCTTGAAGATGCGATTCAGCTCATCGATTTCCGATTTTCCGGGAAAAACTGGCGCCATTTGCAGAAACTCGGCAAAGATGCAGCCGACGGACCACACATCAATGGGTGTAGAATATTCCGGTGAGCAGAGAAGGAGCTCTGGAGCACGATACCACAAGGTGACCACCAGAGAGGTGTACTTCTTGAGCGGTGAACCATATTCCCGAGCCAAACCAAAATCACCGACCTTGAGTATACCCTTGTGCGAGAGTAATAAATTGGAAGTCTTCAGGTCACGATGCAGGATCCAATTGTCATGTAAATGGGCAACAGCTAGGAGAAGCTGTTGGGTAAGGCACTTGACCTCACCGGGAAAGAAACTCTGCTTACGCTGCTTCATTGTCTCCATCAGAGATTTGAGATCATGCTCTACATAATCCATAACTATAAAAATCTTATCCATATTGGAGCCTACGACAATTTCGCGTACAGTAACAATATTCGGATGTTGTCCCTTGAGCAGGGTATTTATTTCACGCAATGATGTTATGGGAAATCCTTCCTTTTCTTTTTCCATTTTGAGACGCTTGAGGGCTACTATTTCGTTGGTGCGCTTATCCTTGGCCCGATAGACGACGCCGTATGTGCCCTCCTCGATGCGATTAAGGCATTGGAACTCCTCAACTGAACGGCAGCCTTGGACACCAGGGTAATAATTGGGCAACGGCACACCCTTATCATCGCAGGGCGGCAATTCCTCTATAGCTGACTTGGATAATTTATCTACAAGATTGGTTTCAGTATCCTGTTGCTGTGTCATGCCGCGCTCCTCGCTGCGAGTGCTGCTGCTGCGCGAATGTTGGTCCTCCTCTTCCTGACTGCTGTGGGAACGGGAACGGGAATGGCTACGACGGGATTGGCTACTACGACTGCTGTTGCTACCGCTGCTTCGGCTTAGACTGCGTTTGGAGCTCTTCGAGCTGGCAGAGCGTGACCGTGGCCTGGTCTTGGGTGATTTATACAGCGCGCCTACGCTCAAAGGACTATCTGGCAAGGGCACATCCTCTTCCTCATCGTCTTCAGCCTCCCGCTGAATTCGTTTACGCTTGCTTTTCATAGGCACCGTTGAATGTTGCTCCTCCTCTTCTTCATCGGTGTCTGCGCTATCTGTGCCACTAGCACTTGCACTATCTTCCTCATCATCATCATCGTCGTCATCGTCATCATCGTCGTCATCGTCCTCCTCGTCGCTGTCAGTTTCCTCACTCTCTTCGCTTTGTGGCTTCTGTTCCTCCTTTGCTTGCTTGATACGCTTTCTACGCTCGTAATGTGAATGCTCCTGCTTTCTTTTGACTATGTTCAAGCCGGCAGTTACACTGGCTGCCACTGTGCTGGGACTGAGTGCATCACTATGCTCATTTCGTTCACGCATCAGCTGCTCCCGGCGCGCCTCCAACTCTTCACGTGCAATTTGCTTGCGCTGGCGGTTCTCACGCTCCGCAGCTAATATTTTCTCACGTCGCGCTAACAGCTCAGGATCAATAGGTACAGTGCGACGTTGCGTAACACTGGCTGTTGCTGCGATACTGTCCGCCTCAGCGCGTCGTTTACTGCGCTGCTGCTGCGAAGCGGCCTCTGGACTATCCAGCAGCTCTATGACCTGTCCATGACGCATCTTGTGACTGTGACTACCGCGTCTAGATTCTCTTTCTTTGCGGCGTTCATAGTGTTCCTCTGTTTCATATTCCTTCACGTATTTGTGGCGTTTGCTGAGCAACCGTGAGCGCAAGTCTTGCTCTAGACTCTCTGCATCCTTCGGCTGCTCATAGCCATGTTTGCTTGCACGACGTGACGCCACTGGCTGTTGCTCCACATGTTCTACATAATCCACATGCCGGCTGCTGTGATAGTAATCCCCACGTGCACTTCCTCCTCCTGTGCCACCACGTGCTAAACTCATTAGCTGCTGCTGCTGGTGGTGATGATGATGATGAGGATGGGCGTGCGCGTGAACATAAGTCTGTGCTGTGGGCGGTGGTGGCAACGGCAGTTGTGCTGGATAGGCATGATAAGCATGGCTTAAATGATGCTTATTGGCACGCTCATTTCTGTGATGATGGTGATAACGCTGTTCTATATCCTCACGTGCTCTATAATCATAACGATCTCTATCTCTGGCCCTCTCCCGCTCTCTTTCTCTCTCCTCTAAATTATTGCGCTCTTTGTGTCTTCGTTCACGGGAATGTTTCTTCTTTTCGCGGCGCGTACTGGTTCCTGGTCCTTCGCGTCCTGCCTGTGGAGGTTGTATATATAACGCATCTGCATCATGCTCCTCATCTTCGCCGCTAAAAATATATAGAAACAAAAAGAATTTTACACCAATTTTTTTTTGGAGTGCCAATTGTACACGATTTTTGTCGTTTTTATTTTATAGCTTGAAGATTGCAGAAGATTCCCCCGAGGCGCGCTCTGGATGTTCTGGTAATTCTTGTTATTATTTAAATTATAGTTGTTGTTCTTGTTGTTGATGATGCTCCTTTCGTTGCAGTGTATTTTGTGTCGTTGATTACATTTTACGTTGCCCGTCGGCTTCAAATCTCAAGGCCGCATTGGAAGAGATCTAAAGCTAATTATTGCTTTTAAGATTGATAATAATCAATAGACAAATGTATATAGTGTATGTATAAAAAAGAATACTCTATATGGCTTCTATAGATTAGCAAAAAAAATACATAGTATGTTATGTACAATGTTTTATACAGTGGTTCCTTGAATAATTCGTACCAAAAATATTGAAGACTTACATTTCCTTAAATTTAAGCAATGATTTTAACTAAAATATTATTAATGGTTTATGATAAAGAACTAAATAAACATTAGCTTACATAAAAATTATCAAGAAAATGCTACCTTCGGCGCGCCCTTCCAGACTGGAATAACTAGTTAGCCTACATTGTTAATAGGCATCTATATTATAACGAAGTAGTTCGATCTTAATAATTTGTTTTGTATGTAACTTAGTTTTTGAAGATATCTTGAGTACAAAAAGTTTTCTACAACTTTTGAACCAATTGTTATTTCCTCTGACACCTAAAAGACATATAAAAGATCCCAAAGTGCTGGCCGCAAGAAAGAGGAGGGCGCATCCTAAATTTCATCTACATAGCTCAAAAATGTAGTCTAGTTTGCATAGAAACATTGCTAACGTCCTTCTTACACGGGTCTTAAGAGCTTCCTGACTGTACCCTTTTCTACCAATTTTAAAGGAGTATACGCTCTAGGATCAATCCTTGTGCTCACAATAATCAAGGAATATAATAATAATATAGGGTATTAGATACAACATTTAATTGGCTATTATTTATGATCTTTCATAATTACTCGATAAAGTATCTATTCTATTCCAGTCCACTTGCGAATTATAAACGTCCTTTGAAGGCTTTCAGAAGAATGTTATTTTAACTCAATGAAGTATTTATGTTAGTTATTGTTGAATGCATTCCAGCACTTACTAAGGAATGCCGTAGACTTTAATGCTTATTACAGTTTCCATTTAGTTTATAGGACCCCATTGATGCCTTTGAGAAAGTCGTTCGTCTTCGTTCCTGTTAGAATATAGATTTGCAACTTAAAGAGAATAATATTATTTATATGTATATATAAATATATATATAAATATAAATATATTTTCCAATTCGCGTTATTCAAGGCTCCACTGTAGTATTTTTGTGCTACTTACCTATATGGCCAACCCCTGCGATATGGCAATTAGCTAAAGAATTCCATGCAGCATTGAGTTGAACTCCGATGGGCTGTAAAATGTAAACTTACGACTGCAAATTCTGCTAGAAAGATATTTGTAATTGCGTGGGAGGACAAAAGATACAAAGATATATGTATATATATATCGAAATATATGTATATATACGTATATAGATGACAGGACTTTGAAAGGCATTAGCATTGTTATTGAACAGAAATTTGTATATTCGATTTACCGCCAGCATTTTGAGTTCTCTCACGTTTCTCTCTCTATCTCACTCCCTCTCTCTCTCTGTCTCTCTCTCGCTCTTTATCATTTAATTATCATTTTCGCTTGATAGCTCATAGTGTTTTTGGAGGAGAGGGCGGCCAGGTGTGGCGTGTCCTTGGGGGGTGTGGGGGAGCCCCTGCCCCTGCAGTTTGTAGCCGATTAGCCATTTTACACACATGAGCTGGTTGGGCACACTTTAAATTTTAATTTCATTTCTCTCGGCTTTTTATAATTATTATTTGTTTTTTTTTGTTTTTTTATTTGATTTTTTATATATTTTTTTTTTTTAAGTTTAGTTTTAGTTGTTGGCCATCGCGCGCCTCGGTCATTTTGGGACAAGTACACACTTTTTGGCCTATTTGCAATGAAAAAACTCAAGTCAATTAAACGGCACATATTTAAAAATTATGGTAATGTTGTCAATAAATTGGATTTTCTTTTTTTTTCAGAGTTTGTTATTATTTTACAGTTGGTAGGCAAAAAATACCTTATACATGATATATGTATAAGTATGTATGTATACGTATATGTATATCAAGGCTACAAGCTCCGATCAGGTTATTTGGTTTGGTTCAAGCCTTGGGTAATCAACACTTTTTTTAAAATTTTCAAAATTCCATTCTGTATTATAAATTTGTCACGCAATGTGACAAGGAGGACCAACCACCAACTCGATGTACATCGATGTTTCTATGCAAACTGGTCTCCCAATTTTTAAGCTAGGTGAATGAAAATTGGCGAATAGCCATGATTCTGCTGGAAGGCCGGATCTGACAGATATACCCGAAATACAATAGCAAAGAAAAAGAGGATTTTCTTTCTTAAAGTATCTCGACAGAGCTAATCAGTTAGCTCTAGAAGTGTGTTTTAAATCGTACATTTAAAATGATCGAAATCGGCTTAGTCAGTCATATAGCTGCCACAGGAGTAATCGATAAAAGAGACCCGCCGAAGATACTTTCTCAGTTTAAGTTTGGATAAATCCAATTTTTTGGACTCTAAGGCCAGAAAAATAATTAATTATGAAATCGATAAATCTATTCCCGATGTGAAAATATTAGTTCAGTTCTGGTTCGGTTCAATGCGGAGCTATTGTCGGAAATGGATCGGTTCAAAATCGGTGTTGCAGCCGTAGTACATATACATATAATAAAGCAAGCGTAAGGATGAGTTGGAGTGAAAGGAAGGGTTTGTGGGAGAAGGGGGGTAGATTACACGATTGAGTGATCCAACAGGTTTCGCAAAGTGCGCTCTCTCTCTCTTGTTGTTTTTCGGTCGCTGTGACGTCACAGTTGCTAGCATTGGTTTGCATGCAATTAAGTCATATTGTAAGAACAATAATTAATGTCATATGAAGTACTTTAAAAACATTGCCGTTTAAAATACGTCAATTTTTGCTCTTGCTTACAAAATTTGCACGATGTGACGTCAGTGTCTCGCTCTGGGCTTTGTTCTCTGTCAAAGTAAACGGACCTGCTGCACACGCAGCGCACACATGCAAAATTAGTGACGTCAAAGCGGACCTCCTCCACAATGCGCAACCTGAACTGATCATTAAACCGTGTGTGTATGGTGTGTGTAAGTTGTTTTTGGATAGTTTTTGTTCTTTTCTTTTGGTTTTGTTTTTATTTTTTGTTCTTTTTGTTTTTTTTTTTTTTTTGGCATCACAAAATAACGCTTTCGAATACAAGAATGGTTTGGTTGCCGCACTCAATACATAGCAGCTTCCACACACACACCCACACGCATGCATGTGACTGTAGTTGCGTGCCATCTGTGTGTGTGTATGCAGCAACAATTTTACGTGCGTTCTTTTTTATATATATACTATTTTACTCGTATTTTATATACACACCTGATATAATGTCCGTCGTTGGGGCTACGCAATTGGCCATCTTCACTGCCAGATGTATTAACCATATTGTAGGCTTAGTTATAATTATATTAATTAATAGTTTGCCTCCGCTGACGCGCTGCTGCTGTCTGGCTGTCGGCCCGTCTGTGTAGCTGATTCCCTGTTATTTGCAATGTTATTGCAATTTTTTCTGAATCCAAAGCCTTGGCTAGCACTTCATGTGCATTTATCTGACCTTTTGTTGGATTTTCGGTGGTTTTTCTTTATAAAAATAATTACAAACGTTTGCAATATCACAAACGTTTTTCTTTCTGTCGGAGTCGGCCAGGGATGCACAAGTCAAGACAGGAAAAAATGGCGTCCGCTTGACGTTGCCACATAATTTGAAAGTCACAAGATACAACACAGCTGCTTGCACAGCTGACTGCGTTTTAGATTCCAAAAACTATCGAAAAAAATAAATAAATTTAATTATGTGTCATTAGATAATTTTTAATACCCTTAGCATACATAATTTCAAATTACGGCATTTGTAAATAACTGGGTATTAGCTTGCCCTAATCGTCATAAATATCGATACAATAATATATCGATGTTCTTTATCGATAAGATATTTTTGACAGCTCGAATTTCCTTTATTTTGTTAGCCGTTTATAAATTTTGTTTTGTAATAAATCGTTAAGGAATTTAGTTATGCAATTTTCAAGCTACTTTCGACGTTTACAACCAGGAGTTCCTGTTATACGTCGCTTTGTAAACACATTACCCAACAGCAATCAAACAGAAGACGAAGTCAGCGCTACTGTAAAGAGGCTACGCCAGGAACTAGCAAAAGATAAACAGGACTTGCAATGGAGGACGCCGGTGGGTGATAGACCGGAGGATTGGAACAGTAAATTGAAACTGTTTTCGAATTCGGAACAGAACTCGGATTTTATTGTAATGATGCAGCGTCCTATTGATTTGTCGCCAACGAGCATGAAAAAGTGGTGGAGGCAACGTCAGGAGCGTGTTGAACGACATATGCAACAATTTATACCGGAACGGCACAAGATTTTGGGCCCTGAACTAGCAACAGCTCATTTTATATTGTATCGCGGCGGTGCTGTTAAATTCCTTAATGATCCCCGCTGGCATCGCGCTACAGAGGACCGCGAATTTAGTCTGCCCAATAAATATGATGCCAGCTATAAAGTTGAAGCGTTACGCTGCGATAATATGCAATTATACTATGAGGGTCTCGAGAATCTGCGTTGTCTCGAACATCTCAAGTTTTTATCGTTTCATAATGTCAAAACGGTGGACGATTGGTGCTTGGATCGTATTACAGGCGGGGAGTTTCCACGGCTTGAAGTACTCGATATTTCCGGTACAAACATAACAGTACTTGGATTATCCTGCCTCTATCGTCTGTCCCACCTAAAACTTTTGATTCTGGATAATCCCAAGGATACTCTGGCAATGGAACTAGCTACTGCCATGCTGGAAGAGGAAATGTCGCCCCTACAAATCGTTGCTGGTGATACCATACACAATTAATTGATTGCAATAAAAGATTTTTTTTTAATTCACTAACGTATTTTATACCTTGAGGGAACCGAGTTCGGAAAAAACAATGGGCTACTTTGCCGCGAAAAACGAGAACTCTCTGAACGCAACCGGAACCAATAAAACTTTCGTGCCGTTAGTAATTGTGAACCGAAGCAAAGTACAAATTTTTGATTGTTATTCAGTCGTTTATCATTTAGGTGCTTTTAATTAAATTAACATTCGTTTTAGGCTGGTTTAGTTTTCATATATTCAGCCTTGATTGCTTCACGTTCCTCAATTGGCGGCAAATAGGGTTCAATTCCTTTGGCGCGGCGATCACTGCGCACTTTGTTCTGCAATTAATTAATTTATTGTTATGAAATATAAAATCAAAAACGAAAAAAAAACAACCATACCCAAAACTCCTTGCAATTATTGTAATTTACAAAATAAATTTCACAAATATCCCGATCAAAATTGTTTTTATTTAAACATTTGAATGATAATTCCTGTTCCTGCAAACAATAAACTGTTTATTAGGTAAGTAAATAATTTTCTTTAATAAATAGGCATACCTTTAAGCAGGGATTATCACGTTCGGCATTAATATTACGCGGCATAATTATTGTTTTTTCATTAAAAATTATATAAATGATGTTTGTGTATATCCAGCTGATCGAAGTGTTCGCAAAGAGCTAGTTCATTTATCAGAAAAAGCAAAGCACTCTGTTGTTAAAAATTTGGCAGTGTGGCAACGCCAGCAATATTTCTATATGTCATTGCAGCCCTGATCATTTAACATTTTTATCGAATTATTCGATATTCACTATATTGCACCTGTGCTATGCTCTGCTATGTTATTTATACAGCCAGTTAGCAGCTGTTAAATTCAAAATACAGCGTCATTTGCCGTCATTGTTGCAAAAAAATAGCGATTTTTGTATTAAAACACAATATATTTTAAATTTTTATTACAAAATTGCAATAATTAAAAAAAATGTAAATAACTTTTTAATAATAAATGGCCACTGTTAATAACATAACAGCGAAATGTTAAGCTGTTTCTGTTGCGTGTATGTGTGACAGTCACTTAACAGTTCGAGCGCAACCGTGGCCACAATTTGTCGTAAAAACGGCACGGAAGGAAGTTTTTTTTTTCGCGCGGAGTTTTGACTATAATTAAATATTAAATAATTAATTAATGAGCAGCAAATGAGTGCAATTGTGAAGTAAAACAACAACTGCAAACAAAACCATTGAAAAAGCACTTGAAAAACGAGAAAAAAGAAAAGCAGTAGTGTTTGTGTGCGTGTGTTGCTCGCGTGTGTCATGTGTGTATGGTTGTGCGTGTGTGTCAGTGCGTTATAAATAAAACGCCAAGAAGCTGCGTGCAAAAAGTAGACGCGAAGAAGAAAATAAAGAATGTGCCCAAACAAGAGGAGTGAAAGAGAAGAAGAAAGTGATTTTATGTTTTTTTACGTTGTGTTTTCAATACATTTTTAATTATTTATATATAATAAAATAAAAGTAACAACAAAAGGCGAAAGTGCATTTTTACATGTAGCACAACGCTGCAAAAGGTGAATATCGCGAGGGAAAATCAAATGATTTGCATTCTGCGACGACAACGACGACGACGGCGACGATGAAACCCAACGAATGAGGCTGTCAAAGCGTAATTGTAAAATTCCACTGTCTGGCGCAGGCAACACAGTCGCAGTCGCAGTCGAAGTCGACGTCGCAGTCTACTTTACACACACACACACACACATGCTTATATGTATATATGTTCATGTGTGCGCTTGTATGTGTTTTTCTTGCTATGTGCAAAATATAAAATGTATTAATAATATGTGTTTTGTGTGTTTTATTCAGCTAAATTGTTGTTGAAACTTGGACGAGCTCTTAACTTTAATTTGAATATCAACGCCAACGCCGTGTAATGGATGCAACATCAATAATAACACAAGTTTCCCGCGACGATGAACAACTGAATGTCTACCCAAGCGACAAAGGAGGTGAGAAAAGAAAAAGAAGACAACAACAAAAACATACACAAACACACAGTCTTTTACAAGTATCAAATGAGTCATGCTACAGTCCGAACGGCGTCATAACAAAGACGAAATAAAAATACTTAAAGGACAAGACGAAGTTTGCACTGCCCCCTGACCTTATGAATTATTTACAGCACGCCCCAATGCCTCCTCCTCCCCCATCCCCTTACACTTGAAAGCTTTTGTATGCTTTGTCTCTGTCGCACACATTGTGTGTGTGCGCGCAGCTGTTTTCTTGGCTATTGTGAATGATCTAACCACTTGCTAGCTTCAAAGCGCCACCTGTAATCATTTGTGACGTCACGCAAAAACACAACAGCAACAATAAATGCTATGTACAAATTGCTATGCCTTTAAATACCTTTGCATGTCCTAAGAGAGAAGGATAGAGAGAGAGAGAGAGACAGATAGAGTAGGAGCTGGAGCGGGAGCGGGTAACAATTGAAACCGCAATTAAATTGCAAACTTTTTACAACAAAACAGAGAAAGAGAGAGAGAGCGAGAGGAAGAAGAGAGGAGAAACCGGTATATTGACGGAGTCAACGTCAACTAGTTTTCGTTTGAAAACAAACAAACCAACAAAGCAACAGACGAATAACAAAGCGTAGCTTACAAAAATACAAAAAAAAGCTTGAATGAACAGTACGAAAAGACACCCAGAGAGAAAGAGAGAGAGAGAGCAAAAACTTGCATATACTTATATGTATGTTATTTTTTTTTATTTCTGCTGCAGCGGCAGCAGAGAACAAAGTACGGGGCGCGGCCAGGGCGGAACGCCTTAAAGTAATAACAAAATTTAATCTAATCTGCGGTCGCAAAAACAGACGACAACTATGCATTGCACACATGTACATGCATACATAAACGTTTGTATATATGTATACACTATATATACCTACATATGTATAAGCACACATGCACATGTACATAAAGGCAGCGATTTAAAAGCTAAACAAAAATGATTTTTATTTTTGCGGTTAGGTGCTAATTGACAACTCTCTCATTGCGCTGGGCTTCAAAACTTTTGCTCGCCTTTTTGAGCTGAGCTTTAGAAAAAGTGCTACCCATTTAACTAAAATCTATTGTTATTTTTTTTGTTTTATCTATTATGGTTTCACTTCCGTATGCATAACTATGTGTGCACACTGAGAAAAAGGCACAATAGAATATCAATTTGTGTTGACAAAAGCGTTATCACAATAATAATAATGTCGTATAAAGAATTTCAAAATTATTCGTAGTACTTAGAAATATTAATACGAGTATTCATTTATTTTGACCATCGAGAAAATAACATTTCATACTCGAAAATTGCATTTCATACCCTTTTCTTTTTATAATTACATAATTAATCCACAGCAATATAGATATTCGCCCAAAAAAAAAATAGTATTTCGATATATTTATCTCAGGTTTTGAAAAGTATTACAAAATAAGATGAAAATCCAAATTTAATGTTGAAGTTTTATTTTCATTTACATGTCCCACCAGACGATAGGGAAAATGGGTATTTTTTGGTAGAAAATAATTATGCAGAAAATAATTATGATTCAAGCAATCTCACCAGCTCATCTGTTGAAAGTTAATTTGATACTTCAAATTATTATTTTCAGCAAATACTAATTGCAAACTTGGTCAATAAAATTGAAAAAATTTCAAATTTATTGTTTACCATATTTAATCAAATCAAAACCTGTTACATATTTTTCTCAGTGTGGTGTGTACTTATGTTGCGTAGGCCTTTTGCTTCACTCTTTGACTTGTTGAGCTTTTGTGACACTGTAAGAGATGTCGACGTCATCGGCACACAGCTGTCTCTGTCTCTGTCGCCCTCCCTCTCAGTGTGTTAGGGGCGTGTGTGGGCGGGAAGAGCGCCGAACATTAGAACCGGCAACAGTTGAAATATGTTATTTTCTTATTTAATTTTTGTTGTATTCTTACGAGTATTATATTATTTATTTATTTTTTTTTTTTTTTTTTTTGAGAGTGGGTGCCGCCTAAGTGCTGTCTGCCTTGCCTGAACGCCCGACCGACCGCCCGTGTTTAAATATTTATATAGACACATGCATACACACATATACAGATATTTTTTATGGGCAAACGCTCTAGTATCTCATTTCTAGCTACAGAGGTGCCTGTGATTTTCAATTTCTCAAGGTCTCACACACACACACACACAAACACACAAGCAAAAGCGTGTTTTACCCTTTCCAAATTCAAAAAAAAAAAAAAAAAACTTTGTTAGTACTGACGCTTGTATTAATTTGTCAAGGCAAAGGTGTTAATAATGCTGTTGGAAAACAAGTTAAAAGAAAAGAAAGAAAAGAAACAATTTTGTCTATAATTTATTATATATAATAATTATAATTATAATCAAACTCGTCCATCAAAGCTCAGACTGGTGCTCTCTCATTTTCTTGGTTTAATGCTCTCAATAAAGAGAGCGTTTGTACCCAATATGTAAGCCATTCTTAAACTGTACATAAAGTTTATAAATTAAATTTATAAAGTTTATAATTTAAAAAAATTACGGCAATAAGTGCAATTTTTCAAGAAGCTTTTCATAATAGCAGTGCTTGTTTAAAGCTTTGTAATAGATTTTCCTAGAAAATTTCGAAACCAGATACTCAAATGCAGTTAAATTATTAAAATATATATTTATATATATTATATGCCCGTCTGTTTCTATTTAAGAGAATTGCTGGCAGGCAGTATA
This sequence comes from Drosophila repletoides, assembly GCA_018150835.1. NCBI lineage: Eukaryota > Metazoa > Arthropoda > Insecta > Diptera > Drosophilidae > Drosophila > Drosophila repletoides. The sequence goes on from JAECWQ010000231.1 coordinate 6,231,343, forward strand.
TATGCCGGAACTGACCGGATCGGACTACTATAATATATATCTACCAATCAGTCTAAATCTTTGGGTATCTTGATACAATGCAAGCTTGCACGTATGCCAATAGTCATTGAGATCGCGCTACTATATCATATGACTTTCTTAGGAACAGTCGTTCAAAATAAATAAATAAAAGAACAATTTTCAAATGTTTATTTTATTGTCGTCTGCATAGAGAATGTGATTCCCGGTATCCAAAAGATTGTGTTTCCTTAGTAGTTTCTGTTGCATTCGTAGCTAATTTAATGTTTATAAACGAGTTTATTTTACATTTAAAAAAACTGTTTTCTCCACTGTAGAGTAAATAATCAGTAGGTGTCTTCATAATTTACTTGAAATGGTGTAATTTTCGATAACAAAAACAATAATTGTTTATTTGTTATCGATACCCAATCAAATGCGTGGAATCTCATATATAAAATGTAAAATGAAGTCAGACTTCTAAATAGATTCGATGACAAAAATGTTTATACAGAATAAAAAGTTATACGTATTTTATTTAACCATTCTACAAGTATATCTAAATTTTCTATTTTATCCGAAAGATAGAAGCGTATAACAATTTTATTATACATATATATGTATGAAAATACAGATTTTGATGGGTTTTTTTTTGTTTTTTTTTTTTTTACTGATTAACATGCTTGAGGGGCATGTTTATTTATAAATTTTGATAGTATAATGAAAATTTGTAGTTAAAAATTTCAAGTAACAAAAAACCGTGAGGCATCTTAATTTTCTAACAATTTCTATACTCGAACAATGCATTCTTCATAAGAGAAACTACAAAAAAAGAAAAATTATTTTTACTGCTCTCGTCGAGCAATTGATTTTATTTTTTTTTTTTTTTTTTTTTTGGCGTTGAAATACATAAAGCAGATACAGATACATTTATATGAGTGTAGAACTCATTAGTACAAAACGGCGCAATGCATAATTATTAAAAAAAAAATATTATGTACGAGTACAGATACAGATACAGTACAGATACAGATACAGATATAGATATATGTATATAGTTATAAGTTCGTGAAGAATATGTGCGTGCCGCTGGCTGTGCAAAAATGTTGATGGTTTTTTTCTTTTTTTTTTCTTTTGAACAGCTGAACATTTCCTATATGAGGGAATCTGTATGATCTGTATACAGCTGAAAAAGCAATAACTAATTTATTTTTGGTCTTTTACTAAATAAAACAAAGGTCAATTGGTGCGCCAAAAGCGGAATATGTCTGTGGAATAGTAGATACAAATTTAATACGGGGTGCTGGATTACTGCGTTCAATGACCTTTGGTTCTGCATGGGGGTTCTACAATTTCCAACCCCCAAAAGCGACATCTTTTGTGTCAAATGCAACAAGGGGCGGCAGCTTTTGCTCTCTGTGAAAAAACCCCCTTTGTGCCTACTTCTACTTTTATTCCGCCTTTGTAGCAGGTGTTTTCCGAGCTTGTGCAAACATCACGTGCAAAAACAAAATGATACAAAAAAACCCCAGCGAGCTTTAATTAAGGTCGCTTGGCGATAATATACCCTGTAAGAGACTAAACTAAGTTCTTGTATAAATTCTATATTATATATATATTTGTGCTCCGAAGTTTGTTGGTATTTCTTTTTATTACTTTTAAGGGGGGCTATATATTATCCAACGGCCTTTTCGTATACCCCTTTTTTATACTATACTATAATACAGGGCATAGAACATAGAACAAATCTATTTACAGTTTGTGTCTGTCTGTGAACTTTTCAAAAGCTTCATAAATATGCTGAAGGTCGAGCTCTGGGTGCCCATTTAAGGCCAGCGAGCGCACAAGAATCTAGAATGATATCATATGTGTATGGCCAGATAACAAACATTTTCGAATGCGATTAGATAAGAAACGCTGGAAAAATTGTTTAAAGTTGGGGCGTTGTTTTTGCCAGTTTTGCCAGAATTATTTTTATTTTTGTTTCTTGCTTTTTATTATTTATTTAATTTGCTTTAAATTAATTAACAAAATACACAAGATTCGGTCACGAAAGTACTTGAATATGTATGTTATATATATATATTTATCATTTTCTCTGTGTTTCTGGCAAGAAAATTCAGATGAAAACAAAAGAAAACGCTTGTCATTTTCATTGCCATTCCGCGTCGGCAAACTTAAACTGCGAAAAATGTATTTCCCAATTGACGCGTAAGGCCGTTTAACAGTCTGCTGCGGATTTCATATTTCACATTTGCATAAATTAATGCAACAATATCTTTTTTATTATCATTATTTCTCTCTCTCTCTCTCTCTCTCTCTCTTAGTTACATAAATCTCCAATTTAATTGTGTGCACAAGCCAAAAAAAAAAATATATATATATATATATATATATATATACTTAAAAAAACACAACAGATGCAGGCAGCTGCTGTTTCAATTCTCTTGAAACTAGTTCAAAATCACAAGAGTACACTTAAAATATAAACTAGTAAGATAAGCAATTAAATACCCTATCCGGGCTGGTATAAATGTTTATCAAATTTGTTGTTAAACTTATTTATTTTAAACAATTTATCCCTTGTCAGTCGGCTTTTGATAGTTTTTGAAATGCATTTAGAATTGTTGCTTCCAAGTTGCTTTCTTTTGGAAAATATCTTGGGGAAACAAAAGGTTTTCCATACAACAACTGTTGGATTGAAGCAAAATGCTTTGAAGGAGGCATCTTCTAAGAGGAGCTGATATAGCCATGTGCGTTTGTTTCTCCATATGAAAACTAGAATCTTTCTTAAGCCGAATATGCCTAATCCCGAATCCCTAATCCGAATATTTCTCTCAGTTGAACCGTTCCCATTTTTTTTATTCAAATTTCTAAGCTCGGATCTTTTGGGTCTAAAACTCAATATCTGCTGCTTAGCAGCAACGAAATTAATTATTTCTAATTAGTTAAACCATTTCTCATACTCTTTTTGCAGACTAAACACAGTTATAAGACTATGGGTCAGTTATAGCCAAAAATGTTAATGATTTTCGACATTCTCAACGGTGGTTAATTAATGTTTTGCCGTACAAAAATATGTTGAACTAGTTCCCATTGAAGACTTGTTTATATATTTTCCTCCTAAACTCCATTGTGAAAACTAGTGAATTGCCTAAATGTGAATGATTTGGAGCGCTATAAAGGTGCTTAGAGGCAACAAAAGGAGAAAAGCAAAAAATGGAATTCGTGACTCTGATATTTTATATTTCATGTACCACCCACAGATTTGAATTTTTTTTTTTTTTTGTTTTTTGCGATTATTACGGTCAGATGCATGCCAAATTTGGTGTCTATTAAAATCTGATAGACAAATTGTGCTCATATAATGGAGCTATAAATATGCGCAGAGGCAGTAAAAAACAGAGCCAAAAAATATAAAAAATAAAATTCCGCTCACACACACACACACACACACAAGTCAATAATTCAATTTAAAGCCTTAAAAATAGGACAAAAGCCTATTTGAGTGTGATGAAAGGCAGAAACGGAAAGCGGGGAATGGGGCACGGGAGGGGGGAACTGTGCATGAATGCGCGCAGGAATCCCTCCAGCCCTTCTGTCTCTCTCGCTCTACAGGGCCTGCGCATCGCATCAATCAAGAACAGAACAGAACAGAACAAAACGGAACCCACAACCCACAGACCTAAATATAGATAGGCTGCCTATCAATAACGACAAAATGTTACGGATGTCAGTTCAACAAGTAGGCGACAAATTGACAACGCCGCTTCTCGCCTCTGGTTCGCTTCGCTTCGCTTGGTTATGGTTTTTATGCAAAGTTATGTAAAGTACATATATAGCGGAGCGTGGAGCTACTTTAAGGCTTAAAAGGATCCACTAGAAGCGTAACGGCGGGGGCGTTTCACCTTTCAACTGCCTAATAATCATCATCGTCTGCAACTGTGTGTGTGCGCGTTTTTTTTTTCCTCTCCTTTCTGTGCTCCTATCACGTTCACAACTCGTTATTGTTGTTGCCGGGGAGGGCGAGAGCTTTCATTATGCTCTTGCGACAACGACGCTTATAAAATATTCAAGTACAGTTGCACTCCACAATGGCGCAGGGCCGAGCAGGGTCTGAGTACTGTGGGTGCTGTTGGATACTGCTTCTAAGCCCTTTTTTTTATACCCTGTGCACTGTGCCTATACAATGGATAAATAGAGTATATCAAGCTGACTAAGATATTACCTGTTTATGGTTCATAAGGATCTCCAGTTGAGTCAATTCCGTCGGTTGCGGAGATTATAACAGTTGGGATTATGAAATGTGACCTTCTGTGCCTTATATGCAGCTTAAAGTTAGTTCAATTTCTAAATACCTCCCCCACATCATCGCACAGATAGCACCTGTTAATCCCAATACTGAGACAGCCAATCCTTCCTCTAAGCTTCAGAAGACACAAATCATGAGCAAAGGAATGTTTGTTAGGGTATATTCGAGAATTACATATAGAGTATTGCATTGTCGAGCACTCTCGTCGAGAGCGTTCTTACTCGGCTTTTTTTTTATATAAGTATTTTTTTTTTTTGCTAGCTAACGGTTCAATGAACCGACTAACGTCTAGCTTAGCTGCTGGAATCCTACTTAACCAGCCGCATAAGCAACATGCAACATGCACTTCATTCATGTTTTTGCCTGTGTCCAAGTGTTGCATTTGAATTGTATTTTCTTTGTTGCACACACAACAAATGCATCCCGAGAGGGGAGTTGAGGGTGGGCTCCACTTAAAAGCCCTTCTGGGGCGCACCTCAGGCGACCGACCACACAGGGCTTAAAGGTCAATCGGCGACCTTCTTACTTTACTTTTTTAACGAGGTGTGCGTGTCTCTCCTCGAATCGAGGCGAGTCGAGTCGAGTCTGTCTGTCTGTTTGTCTGTGTATGCAATTATAGCAATTTCCCATCGATTAAACGCATGTATACATATATATATATATGCATATATACAATCAAGCAGTTCCCCCCGCCTCCCTGTGGGTTTTTCCTTTTTTTATTTCATTTTCTTTGATTTCTATTTTCGTACACAAAATTTTCGTACAGAAAATGTTTGAAACATTCGCAAAATACGCCGAGTACGAGAGGAAAATCACATATAAATGTGCAAATTTACATATTTATATAGATATTTTTATTGGTTGTGCATAAGGCAATAATTTATTGGTCTTATAATAGAACATTTATTGGGTCTATCGAGAACCTTGAGAATCTTCTTCAGTTCTGCTTAAAGCAGATAACGACCTATACATATATTAGCCCAAAACAATACGAAATATATATAAAGAAATGCTAAAAATAGGGGGCGTATCTAGCCATTAAAATGCAATTGGTTGACCTTAAACTTTAACATTTTCGTTTATTTTTATCCAATTGAATTTATGACTTCATATAAAAATTATTTCAAGCACTGCCAATAATCTGCTCATTGGGGAAAGTATACAAAGATAAATATCAAATAGGAATAGAGTATTTGAAGTGTTTTCTAGCTTGATTTTCTTTCAGTGTATGCAGGAATTTATTACGCTTTCAATTGAAGCAATCAATGCACATTTAATATTCATAAATTCATTCAATAATTGACTTTAATCTCGTTTAGTCCATACTTATAAAATATACAACAACAACAACAAAAAAATAATAATAAAATAATAAATAAATAAAAGCAGCTTTTATAAGCCCTGCCTGACATTTTCAAGGCCGATTTGTTAATGTGCGGTTAAAATTGATTGTATACAGTATTTGTTTTTGTTTTCGCATTTGTTGCGATAAATATCGAATCGGTTTAAGTTTTCAACTAAAAAAAAAATGCTGTCAGATAAGTTCCTATAAAATGTTTGTCGCGATTTTAAGCTCACAATCAAAGCTTATCAATACTGTGGAGCCTGATTAAAAGCTATTTCCGCACAGAAATTTCTTTTACGTTTTTGCATATATTGATAAAAAATATAAAACAATGATATATACGAGTATTAAATAACTAAATCAAACATTTATAATTAATGGATGGTGCTGCAATACACCTGTCTAAATGCCAAAAACTGACTGACAGTTTCCCTTCTTTTTTTTTTAAAGATACAATAGACTCTGAATGCTCTTTCTATGTCAGTATAGAAAATATAAATTAGAGAGAAAAGGGAGTTAGATTGGTGAAGAAATAAGTTTGGGAGTCGCAAATGGAGACATCTGTCCAACAACCTGGGAATCTGACTCCGAATCCCGATTACTGACAATTTCACTAAAATCAGTTTTTAAATGATGTCCAATAGGTAGCCATATGTTTTTTCTTCTTATGCAAACAGTTATATTAAATCGTAGAACTGGGTAAACAGGGTTCTCAGTTTCCAGTTCTAAATTATCTGAAATTAATATCAATGCCCGATAGTAAAGTAGTTCAGCTGTCGGAATTCAAAGAGTTACCATCAATTAATAAGATTGCTAATCTTAACTTATCAGTTAAAAAAAATAAGAGTCTTAATCGATGATAAAGTACATTCGCTGTTAAGCTCTTAATTCAATAAATAAATTGATGAATTCATAATTTTTTATAAATGACTTGTTTCCTGTAACTTACTGAAAACGTCGACTGATTTTCCAATTTGTTTATGAACAATTTATTCAGTTATTATAATATTTAAATATTTATTATTTATTTTTAGAAGATGTGGATCGTTTAAAGCCGCAAAAACGAGGACTTCTTCAATCAATTCTCTGCTGCTGGCGTCGAAATCGAACGAAAACAAACCAAAATGGAACACAAATCGATGGATCAACCACACCGCCACCCTTACCGGACCAACAAAGGTACCTACTACCTCAGGTTAGGCACTCCGATATGCATAGAAAATGCATGGTCATCGATTTGGATGAGACTCTAGTGCACAGTAGTTTTAAGGTGCGTATCGTACGAGCTGTACTCAAGTTCAGAACTGTTTTATATTAATATTATTCACTTTATTCTTATAGCCCATACCTAATGCCGATTTCATAGTACCAGTCGAAATCGATGGCACCATTCATCAGGTTTATGTGCTAAAGCGACCGCATGTCGATGAGTTTCTACAAAAGATGGGTGAACTGTACGAGTGCGTTTTGTTTACAGCCTCACTAGCCAAATATGCAGATCCTGTCGCCGATCTGCTAGACAAGTGAGTGTGCTAGTATACCCATTAAATAAAAATAAACATATATATATATGTATGCTATATGTATATAGCCTTAAGAGTATTTAAAACTACTTGAAAATCAGTATCAAACAATATTGTCTGTTTAAAAGTTATGAATCAATTAGTTTGTATCCTTTTACATTCTCTAAACGACATCTTCTCTGGCATCTTTCCACTTTTTTTGATTTTCTTTACTATCTTATATCAACTCTAGAAATAATTATGATATAGAAACATTTTCGGTTTCTATAAATCAGAGGTTTTTTTTTTTTTTTTAATTGTATACCTTATTTAAAATAGAAAAATCATTCCTTTCCTATATATGAGATAAAACTTGAGTTTTTACTTTGGTAAAACACAGATAAAAGATTAAATCAGTTTTTCTTTTTATGCCCTTGTTTTTTTTTTTTGTCACCGCAATTTAAGCGGCCATGGAAAACAAGACCACAAAAAGTAGATGTAACCGCAAGCTAAATGATCTTGGATAAGATTTCAGAGAGACCTTTGGAATGTTTTGTGGTTAACTAGGGAAAACAGAAATCATAATCATCATAGATAATAAACAAAGAATAATATAGATAAAATGTAACTGAAGAGAATTCTATATAAATAGACAGAGAAACAGCTAGATAGGAAAGAACAAAATATGCGAACCGAACTAGTTGAATTTAATGCAATTACAGCCCTGCAAAACTTGGCTCTAATATGATTTGTGAAATTAGTCGAATAATTTGAGATAATAATAATTGAATACTCATATAATAATGTATTTAATTAAATTACAGATGGAATGTGTTTCGTGCAAGACTGTTTAGGGAATCGTGCGTTTATTACAGGGGTAATTACATTAAGGATCTTAATCGTCTGGGACGGGACTTACAGAAGATTGTCATTGTTGATAATTCACCGGCCAGTTATATATTTCATCCAGACAATGCAGTAAGTGCCAAAGTTAATAATGAATAGTTGCAGCTGTTGAATAATTTGTTTTTTTTTTTAAATCTCTTCTAAGGTTCCTGTAAAGTCGTGGTTCGATGATGTAACCGACTGTGAGCTGCGTGAGCTGATACCGCTTTTTGAGAAGCTAAGCAAAGTTGATTCCGTCTATTCGGTGCTCTGTAATTCGAACCAGCCGCTAAATAATCAATCAATAATAAATCAGCAGCATACGCAGGAAATGCAACAGGCGCCGCAGCAGCAGCAACATCAACTGCAACAGCAGCAACAACAACAGACCATCTCTGCCACAACAGTTATTACACAGGCAACAACATTGTCTGCCCCGACCATGCTGAATAGTGTAGCACAACAGCAGCAGCAGCAACAGCCACTCAGTCCGCCCAGTCCACAAAGCGAGCTGCTGCAGAAGACGTAACATCAGTGGGAATTAATGTTTATAAATATATGATAAAAGTTTATACATATAATATGAGACCAAGCAAAAAGCAAAAGCAAAAGCATGAAAAACATATAGAAATACCTAACCCTTTCCTCCTGCACCCATATATACACAGACACAACACACACACAGAACACACACACACACAAACACAAATATATATATATATATATAAAAATCCCCTACTTAACGCTATGTAATCCCCACTTTTTTTTATAGACTAAGCTCAAGTTTTTATTTTTTAATACTATTTACAAGGCACATTTGTTATTTATTATTATTATTATTTCTTTAACTCTTTGCTTTGTAATTTATGTTTTTCTTTTTATTTGAATTGTGTGCGTGTGTGCAAAGCAAGCAAAGAAAGGCCACGCTTTGTACCCTTTGTACAGGGTATTTTTTTCGCCCCTTCTAAACTAATAAATTGTATACATAATTAACTATGTATAACTAATAATCATTGAACTTTTATATACACTATACTTATATATACATATTTTAAGTGCGCATATTTAAAAAAAAAACAAAAAACAAAAAAATCAATGCTAAAAACTGAGCAAGCAAAGAAAAGTTCGAATGCAACTAAAAAAAAAAATAAAAACCAACATGAAAATGAAAAAAAAGAATAACTATACATATGAGCAGAGAGATAAAATCAAATTCAAAATAGCATATATTTATATATATTTTTTATTAAAAACAAAAACAAAACCAAGCAAGAAAAAAAAAAAAAAAAAACACCCAACACTTAAAAACAAAACAAAAATATATACGTGTACTACAAAAATTTATATATACATCTTATATATACATACATATATATATATATTTATATATATATAGCTAGGTTAAGCATGTGTATACACATTTTGCTTAAGCTAAGGCATGTATAAATATATATATCGTAAATTTATTACCACGTTTATGCGGCTGTTCCTATTCGTGATCAACAAATAATTTCATTGTAATCTATGGCTAATCACGCATACGAAGCTTGGCATAAACGTAAACGTAATTTAATTTATCGTATCGTATCGTATGCACAACAAGGGCAAATAAAAGAGTGTTTAGCTTAAATCTATATACTAAATGTAAATGCCACTTGTTGGGCATCTTTAAACAGAGAAATAAAAGCAAATAAAAACCTGCATTTGTACGTGGCACGAATATCATGTAGTGCATGGAATTTGCGGCAAGTTGAAAGCACAATTGAAGGTTTCTCTCATAATATTATTATGCACAAAACATATCCGTTAGCTGGAGATACAGTGTTTCAACCAACTACAGGGTATCCATATTGAAATATCATAACAAGAAAACACAAACAACACGAATTCAAATGCATGATATTGCGCCACGTATAAACGCAGCTTTCTCCAATTTGTTTTTCAAGTCCTTTTAGTTTTTTTTTTTTTTTTTATCTAAACCTAAACTATTACGATTAATTTTTAATATTTTTTAACAAGTGCGCTTATGAAACGCATTGCAATATTTTCTACTCTACCCTAGCTTCCTTTCCTTTTACTTTTCTATCGTACGGTGCGGACATATTTCTTCGTGTGTTAATAATAAACAAATAATTTAAACAACAATAATATTTACAACGCTTCTACTCCGACCAAGTAAATAATATAATATAACGGCATTCATACATTTATATAGAGAGTATAACACTTATATTGAGCTCAAGCTGGCCACGCCACAACCCACCTAAATATAATATATACTACTTATATAGATGCGACTATATACCGTTTAACAACAAACAACAAGCAAACAAAAAAAAAGACGCTAACGCTACCCATAACACACAGAAAAAAAGAAGAGAAGAAACAAAACAACAAAACCAAACAAAACAAACACCGACCAGTGCCGTAACGGCTTTCCGATCGAACGAAATTCAGTCACGTTTTCTACTTATACTAAAATTCTCAACTAGTTTTTGCAAACATTTCTAGTGCGTAAGCTTTTATATTATTTTAACTGATCTGCTTGCTGATCGACAAGAACAACAACAACAACAACAACAAGAAAAACAAGCAACAAACACAAGTAAAATTCGGCACGTTGCAAACGCGCAATATTCTCATATAAATTGGAATGAAACACAAATCCAAGAAGAATATAATAATAATTCATAATATTGTATATCATTTACACTGCTGCTAAAATTGCTAAGGAACATTAGCAACTAATCACAAGCGAAATTTAAGTATAAAATGATATAAAATTAACGTATTTTAATAATACATATATATATTTAACTGTTTTACTTTTAATAATAATAACGATAAAAAAAAGCGGAAAAATATAAATATATAAATAAATAAAAAGCAAAAGCAAGCAACACTTAATTTATCATAAAACAGGAAAAGAATTCTATTTTTAAAACGAGCCTATAAATGTAACGCATAAATGTCGGCAAAAAGAAAACAAAACCAATTTCAGATCTACAAAATATTATGTCATCAGAAAATAAAAAAATCATTAAAACCCAAACTTAATTTGATTTTTAATTGGCTGAGCAGCTCTCAGGACAATCGCTGAGTTAACGATTCAAAAATTAAGTTTATCAGAATAGAGGTAAGTATATAGATTAGCGGTAACTTTACAGATTCATCTGGAAAACAAAGATTTAAATAAAATTTTAGGTCGTTTTTATAGTATCCTATTGGGAATTATAATTATGTTAAGAAATGTGTAATTTATGGAATCATGCATCTCCGAGATGCCATAAAGTACATACGAGTCGAGTCGATATAGCCATGCTCGTCTGTCTGACTGTCTTTCTCTCAGCCCTTGAACTAACTGCTACTCAGCGATTCTGCTTTACAAAAGGGTCCAAATCTCTAAAGATAGAAGACCTAGAAGTCCCGGTTCTGTACTGTCCAGCGGGTTCATATACTAAAAATTATTTAAAAAAATAAATAATAAATTTCATATTTTTTAATGAATGAAAAATAATATCAGCAAGAGAAGAAATGTTTCTGTAACACAATAAATGTCAGCAACGTATCCTTCCGTAAAAAGACACTTTTGTAAAGAAGAATCGCACAGTGTATATCTCAGCCAACCAAAGGAACAATCAGTCTAAAAGTGCTGAGGATATATCTTAATGAACGATTTATAAGCTAGATGTAAGAATGTGAGCTGCATATGCTTCTTGAAAACTGTGTTTAAGGTTGGACTACTATACTACTACATCTGCCATAGAAAATAACAATCACGGTAAGAGTTATCATAAAAAGAACTTATATATTAATGAAACTTACAAGTTAGATATATATTATATAACTAACATAGGTTCAATGGGTCAAAATAAATGTGTCAATAAATTTAAAATAATTTATCCAGTCTGCAAAGGCGCCCTGCAGTAGCCGAACTATTTTCCATTAATTAGTTACAAAAAACGGTCAGATTCTTTTTGAATACGGAATAAAGTTCTATTTATTATTATTATTAAATTTTTAACGCACATTGTTACATACACCTCGCATTTCGTTCTACATACTATTTAATACACATATTTTGTCTTGAACTTAGTGGCTAAACTAAAGACATAGGCAATGGATTTTTGGTTGTCTCTCTTCTTACTTATTCTTCTTTACTTTTCTTTTCTTTTGTTTTGTTTTGTTTTGTTTCTTTCGGGCATTTGCCTTGCTTGATGTTATTTATTACATATATTTCATAGTCTTTTAAAAGCGTTTCCTTCAGATTTTTTATAACAATGCAAGCAAAAGAATATAAAAAATGTTTAAACAAATAACTTGTAGCAAATCGCAGAGTGAAAATTACGCGCGTTATCATCGTTTTGTTTTTTGTATAATATCGAATACAAAATACATCGAAAAGTGTTATTATTATTACATACATACATATTTCTTTATTTAGTTGAAATTTAGTTCTTTAGGTGATTCATATTTCAAATTTATTTGTTTTTGTAGTCATATATATATATATATATATATAAATACATATATTAAATTTGTTATTTAAATTTAAATGCATTTAAGTAACGTGTTACAATTAGAAACGGTTTCTTTAGCTAAGTGTTGTGTGTTCTTGTCAGGTTGTTGCACATTAAGAAATTCCTTCATTATTCTTGAACATAGGTGTACATAATCTCATAACTATATAGGTATATATATATAAAGTATATATAAATATGTATATATATATAATACGCCATATTGTTTAAATATCGACTTTGTTTCTTGCACTATAACTTTATACTTAAATGATTGCTGACTAGACTAGTGCATATTGAATCGGATCGCGTTTAGAATTGTGTTTTTGTTTTAAGTATTTTTCGTAAACATTTAAGTTATTTGTTTGTTTGTTTGGTGTTTTGTTCTTTTGGTTCATTGAAAGCTGCTGGATACTTTAATTATATCATCTCATTTCTAAGCAATTTAATTTACTATAATCTTGCTTTTTGAATACACATAATTTTGAATATATATATAGATTTAAAGTTCCGTATTGTTTCGTATTTTCTGTGCGCTTTACAATTTGTATAAATCATTGGAATTTGGAAATTTTTTCATTTTTTTTTTTTTGCAATAGTTAAACGGGTATCTTTTTTGTTTTTTTCTTCGTTTATTTGTTCGGCGTGAGCGGTATGTTTTCTTTTATTTTCTTTTTGGTATTATAAATACTTGAGAGCGTCAAAAAATGTGTTGTATTCTTTCTGAGTTAGTTTAAAAAATATGCTGATAAATGTACAGAGTTTTGTAATTACAGTTTAAAATACATATGTATTTTATATTTGTTTGTATTCCAGGCCTTCAATTGCCCTGTTTGCTTGATCCGATATCGGTCAGCGACGACGCTTCTGTCTTTTATATCTTTCTTTCTTTCTTATTTGTTCTTGTTTTTTAATCGTTGTGTTTGCAGCAGCGCGTACCAATTACAAATCACTAGGAAATAATACGAATCGAAGCTAATCGGGGGGATTATAGACATATGCATATACATATCTAAAGCATTGGAAAGCACATGAAATGTTAGACATGCGCAATGGGCATCTGAAGCGTCTTCGCATCCCGATAGGACTTATCCTACACATACTGATGATCCCCGGCCAATCCATCGTTATCGCCGCCATCGACTCGCAGCAGCGGCTCCTTCTCTATTGTCTGATGCACCTGGGCGTCATAGTCATAATAGTTCATCCAATCCACACGTCGTGGCTGCACTAGACCAAAGCAATTACACTCAAGGAAATCAATCAGATTCAGCAAAGGACCTCGCGTAAAAGGACTATGCCCGCCTTTAGCCTGGAAATGGCGATAGCGGCCACGATTCATTCGCTCATTTGTGGTCATGCCCAAACAAACGACCTGATACGTCTGACAAATAGTCAATAGAATCACCCATGACATGTGCAGCAGGGCATTCCCCATGACCCAGCCAACCCAGGCATTGCAGTTGCCTATAGCTCGCATAGCGCTCAGGAAATCTATGATAGAGCAAGAATATTAAAATTAATTGAATAATATTGAAAAAATTTTAAATGTATTGTATTAACAGAAATACAGATGTCAGCTTACCGTCAAAGTGAACATTACACTCATTAACATAGTACTTGGAGCCGCCGTAGATCATCCATATGCACATTATAAGCAGCATCCAGAGAAAGCCCATGAAGTAGCTGTGATTCTTGAGACCAATACAGTTGCCTACCCAGGGGCAATGATGATCGAAACGTGCCACACAGCGATCGCAGACAGAACAATGCTTGGAGCGGATGGGCCGACGCACCAGGCAGCCCGAGCAGAAGGACGCGGGCTCAAAGCCAATGCCACCGCGTTCCGACAGTTCAATAATTGTCTATAAAAAATAAATAAAATATGGAAATTATTCTTATGAATCGTATCTATAAAAAGGTACAAATAAATACCTTAAAGCGCTGCTCTCTGGTGGGTCGTATAATGCCCGGATCTCCCTTCCAGGACTTGAGAAAGCATACCCAGAGTGCCAATGAGGAGATTAGGAAGCTTATGGTGGTCGCTAAAGATACAGCATCATCGATATACATCAGCCAGGTGACATAGAACCAGGCCTTAGTTGCTAAATAAACGGATAGCGGGAGCAGCGCCATCAGATGCTCATCGAATAACGTTTTACCAATAGTATGGAATATGGCATAGAGACAGCCCAGTAGGAAAAACTTGATAATATACAATGTATTGATGGTAAAGACAATGCCGGCCAAATAGAATGCGGTAAAGGGACATGCGACCATCGACCACCAGCGCAGGCGTTTGTCATGACGCAGTTTCGAGATGAGAGATCGACGCTGTTGTGACGTCAGTGCTGCCTCCCTGACACGATCCATTACCTTGGCGCCAATCCATATGGCACCCGTCTGTGCCTCCAGCATGGTTAAAGGTGTCTCCGCTCTTAAGTTGGGCACATCCAGCGATGCCTTCGACTTGAGCACCAGCGTCGATATAGCGGTAGCATTACGCGCCAATATCGCCCAATGGAGCGCCGTGTTACCGTGTGTATAGTCAACCATAGCGGGATTGGCGCCCAACGTGAGTAACAGGCGCACTGGATCCAGAGCACATACCTGAAAGGATTATTATAATTAAAATTTATAAATTAATTGAAAACTATTATCTTCAAATGACATTTTATATATATATATATATATATATATATATATATACAAATTATAATTTTGTCAGATGATCAGGACGATATACCCGTCTGTCACTCAGCTTTTGAATTAGCTGTTACTACTCACTAGTGACTAAAGAAAACTGAACTGAATTCCTTATCTAAGATCACCAGACATTCTGGTTCTCTTGTAATTAATCTTTTAAATATATAGACGCTGTAATTTTTGTAGCGTGAAGCGTATCAGATTATAGAGAAAGAAATTCTATCAGTTTCTTGGATGAATACAATAAATTTATTATATATAATATATATTGCCGTCCAAACACTGAAACTTTTAGAATTTACTGCCAATATCTAAATATCCGTTAAAAAAAAAAACAACTTCCACTCTTCGATACCGACACCTCTCATGTTCCTCGTAGATTAACAAGAAATAACTATCCTTTACTTCTATCAAATTGCACAATGCACAATCGATTCCGTGTACAGTGCTCTAATTATAACGAAACTTATCAGTCTTTCTCGCTCACACTTAAAATCTGCTCTTCTGATCTATCTCCATGAAAACCCTGATCATTGAATGTTGAGCTGTTTTGGGAGCACTGCTTCCTCTTGTGATTGGATTTGTTTTTTGGTTTTATTCCTTTTATTTCTCTCTCATTTTTTCTTAGTTAACACTTGACCAAAAAAGTCCGGATACGAACCGTGAATCTGATCAAATCCTTGTGAATGTAATCAACATGAGGTATTGCTTTATCATCACAATTGTTCAATACGTTCGCCACAGAAATGGCTTGGCTTAATAAGTGATACCCCGACACTTCTGCTCCATCCAAATTGTGGATCAATGGTTTGACTAATTGAAACTTGGATACCCGGACACACATTATAATGTATGTGCATGTGATTTGATATCCTACTTTATTACTTTCTATCCGTTCAAGTTTTTCGTCTTTTAATATATTTTTTCATTCTTTTTTCCTGGTGAAAAAACCCTTTTTTTTTTTATTTTATCCAAAATTGGGCCATAAATGATTCTTTGTTATTTATTACCCCCAGAAAGCTTAAATGTAATATTTAATTTGCTTTGTTTCAGAATTTTAGTTTTAATTATTTTAACTCAAATTTATATTTATGCTTATTATGATTTCTGTATCGACTGCGAATATTCGAATTAATAAATAAATAAAAAGTCAAATAAAGATCCCTGTTAACCTCCCAATATCATATTACGTAACTTCAAAGAAATAAAATTCAATAACAATAAACGAAATATAATATTTTGTTGTAATATAAATAGTGCCTCTTGGAGATATCGATAATTTATTAACAAAATGGTGTTGAAGTACCTTGCTGAAATTCCACTAATTTTTTTTTTTTATTATTAAGAAATGCTATACTGAATTTCAAGATAAAGGGATTAACTCACCTTCCAGGCGGCCCACATGAGGGCAGTCATGCCACCGCGATCCTGCAGATCGGGATCCACACCCTTCGCTATGAAATAGGCGACAAGGGCGGTGTGGGCAAACTGTGCGGCAATGTGAATGCAGGAACAACCCTCTGCATCCCGGATACGGGGATCGGCACCAGCGGCCATTAGGAGGACAACGGCACCCAAGTGACCTTGACGGGTGGCCCAGTGTAGAGGTGTTGCATTCAGTTCACCGCCCACAGCATCAACAGTGGCGCCCTTTTCAAGAAAATATCGAATAATGTCGCGTCGATTATTGATGGCTGCCCAATGGAGCAGCGTAACCGTTTCACTGTCCGGCTGGTTAACATCCCAACCGGACTCGACCAAATCCCGAACACGTGCTATCGCACCATACTGTGTGGCCTTTACGATATCGAATCCACTGTAATCAGGCTCCACAGGCGCTGTGGGTGGCTGTTGTGCTATTAATGCGGCCTGACGATCGTTATCCAACTGGGTGCCACCGCCGGGTACACAGGAGCCTGTTGTGGCCGCATTGCAGGCGCTTTGGTACATTTTCGTCCCAGTGTGTGTTTTTATTTATTATTAATTTTTTTGTGTTTGTGATTCACTGGTTAACATCCCCCACACAACCACACGCACACTCACGCATACATTTATACATGCATTCACACATATATAAGCATACGCACACACATGCACATGCACACCCCCCGCCAGGTATTTTTTTTTAGGTATTTTGGTTGATATTCACAGTGTTAGCATTTTGCTGCGTATTATTGCCAGCAGCATTAGCAGCTTATGAAGAGTATACTAAGAATTAAACATATGTAGGCGCACCTTTCTTCAGTTATTTAATATATATTTACACAATTATTAGTTTTTAATGCGTTTTACATATGAAAATATCTGCTGCTGCTGCTGATGGTCAGTGTGACCGTTGACAGCCAATGCCAAAATACTAAGCACTAAGTACGTACATGTAGTATTTTTTATTATCAAATAAAAATTTAAATTATTTTTCGCAATAACATCATTAAATAATGAATAAAACTGTAAATTCAAAATAAACACTTTTTTGAGGTTATTCAACTTTGATTTTTAAATTCTAACAATTTTAATGCTTCAATGTTATTTTAAAATATGATTTTAAGCGTATTCTAAGTTCAACAACAAAATTCGAATACCCAATTGTAAAATACGATAAATACTAAAAAGAGCATATGAGCTTAAATATACCAGATGTTGTGCGAGCTGCCAACCTGCTTAAAAATTAAACAGTTGCTGATTTTTTGCCTATTGCCCTCTTGTTTTCCCGCGTAGTTGCCGCGTTTTATTTGCAGCTTTTAATTTACGAATTGTTTATTTATTTATTATTATACACGTATCAGGAGAGAGCATGGAAGCCAAGCGCAAATTTAACGGCAATGGCACGGCCAATGGTCACTCAAAAAAATCCAGGTAAAATCCCGGGCTAATATTTTTACTATTTAAATGAAAATTAAAATTATTCAATTGCAAGAAACTATGACGATGATGATGAAATGGGCGGCGGTTTCGAGGCAGAACTGGCAGCATTTGAACCGAACGATGAGCTAGATCAAACTCAGCTGCTGGGCGACGGACCGGAGAATCAGCAGACAAGCGAACGTTGGTCACGCGCAGCGCCTCCAGAGCTTCATCCGGGCGAGGATAGCCTAATATTCCAGCAACTGGACGTAGAAAATTATTTGGGGCAACCAATGCCAGGCATGCCAGGAGCCCAGCTGGGTCCTGTACCCGTCGTGCGCATGTTTGGCGTCACAATGGAGGGTAACTCTGTGTGCTGCCATGTGCATGGCTATTGCCCCTATTTCTACATATCTGCTCCAAGTAGCTTTGAACAACGCCATTGCACGGAGTTGCATGAGGCGCTCGACAAGAAAGTGATTGCCGATATGCGCAGCAATAAGGATCAAGTTCAAGAAGCTGTGCTAGCTGTGGAGCTGGTGCAACGACTAAATATACACGGTTATCAAGGCGACGAGAAACAGTTGTATATTAAAATTACAGTAACGCTGCCACGATTTGTGGCTGCCGCATCCCGGCTGCTCAAAAAGGAGGTGATTCTCAGTCAATTTGACTTTCAAGATTGTCGCGCCTTTGAAAATAACATTGATTTCGATATAAGATTTATGGTGGAAACCCAAGTAGTGGGCTGTAATTGGATTGAGTTGCCACCAGGGACTTGGCGTCTACGTGGACGAAATTCTAAGCCGGCGCCAGAATCTCGCTGCCAACTGGAAGTGGATGTGGCCTTCGATCAGTTCATTTCCCACGAACCAGAAGGGGAATGGTCAAAGGTGGCGCCATTACGCATACTTAGCTTTGATATTGAATGCGCCGGGCGCAGAGGCATATTTCCGGAGGCCAAAATGGATCCGGTTATACAAATTGCCAATATGGTTATACGCCAAGGCGAATCAGAGCCTTTCATACGAAATGTTTTTACCCTCAAGCAATGTGCCCCTATCATAGGCAGTCAGGTGCTGTGCTTTGATCAGGAGTCGCAGTTACTCGATAAATGGTCAGCCTTTGTGCGGGAAGTGGATCCAGATATACTTACCGGCTACAATATAAACAATTTCGATATACCATATCTTTTGAATCGTGCAGCACATTTGAAGGTGAAGAATTTCGAATACCTGGGCAGGATTAAAAATATACGCTCGGTCATAAAAGAGCAAGTGCTTCAGTCCAAGCAAATGGGTAGGCGTGAGAATCAGTATGTTAACTTTGAAGGACGTGTGCCCTTTGATTTACTCTTTGTTCTGCTGCGTGATTATAAACTCCGCTCTTATACGCTTAATGCGGTGAGCTATCATTTTCTACAAGAGCAAAAGGAGGATGTGCATCACAGTATAATAACGGATCTGCAGAATGGCGATGAGCAAACTCGCCGTCGGCTGGCTATGTATTGCTTGAAGGATGCTTATTTGCCGCTGCGTTTGCTGGGAAAGCTCATGGCCATTGTTAACTATATGGAAATGGCCCGTGTGACTGGTGTGCCCCTCGAGTCCCTGCTCACACGTGGTCAACAGATCAAGGTGCTCAGCCAGCTACTGCGCAAAGCCAAAACAAAGGGCTTTATTATGCCTTCATATACTTCCAGTGGATCCGATGAGCAGTATGAAGGTGCTACGGTTATTGAGCCAAAGCGTGGCTACTATGCGGATCCAATTAGCACACTGGATTTTGCTTCCCTGTATCCGAGTATAATGATGGCACATAATCTTTGCTATACCACACTGCTGTTGCCGGGCATGAAGGATAAGCTAGGCCTTCAGAATGATCAAGTAGAGCGTACGCCTGCCAATAATAGTTTTGTTAAGGCGGAGCTGCGTCGTGGTTTACTGCCAGAGATTCTTGAGTCGCTGCTGGCGGCGCGTAAGCGTGCAAAGAATGATTTAAAAGTGGAAAAGGATCCCTTCAAGCGTCAGGTGTTGGATGGCAGACAGTTGGCTCTGAAAATCTCAGCTAATTCCGTTTACGGCTTTACAGGCGCACAGGTTGGTAAGCTGCCTTGCTTGGAAATCTCGGGCAGTGTTACAGCCTACGGACGCACCATGATTGAGCTGACAAAAAATGAGGTAGAAACACATTATACACGCGCCAATGGTTATGAAAATGATGCAGTCGTCATCTATGGCGATACGGATTCAGTTATGGTTAATTTTGGTGTAAAAACCTTGGAGCGCAGCATGGAACTAGGCAGAGAAGCGGCTGATTTGGTTAGCGCTAAGTTTGTAAGACCTATCAAACTGGAATTCGAGAAGGTTTATTATCCTTATCTGTTGATCAATAAGAAACGCTATGCAGGACTGTATTTTACCAGACCGGATAAATATGATAAAATGGACTGCAAAGGAATTGAGACAGTGCGTCGAGATAATTCTCCTCTAGTAGCTAATCTCATGAATTCCTGCCTTCAGAAGTTGCTCATTGAACGCGATCCAGATGGCGCCGTAGAGTATGTTAAACAGATTATCGCCGATTTATTGTGTAATCGGATAGATATATCTCAGCTGGTCATCACCAAAGAGCTGGCCAAGACTGATTATGCTGCCAAGCAAGCACATGTGGAGCTGGCAGCGAAGATGAAGAAACGTGATGCAGGTACAGCACCCAAATTAGGAGATCGTGTCCCCTACGTCATCTGTGCCGCTGCGAAGAATACGCCTGCCTATCAGAAGGCAGAGGATCCCTTGTACGTGCTAGAGAATAGTGTGCCTATCGATGCGAATTATTATTTGGAGCAGCAACTGTCCAAGCCGTTGCTACGCATCTTTGAACCTATTTTAGGTGACAAAGCAGAGTCTGTGCTGCTCAAGGGTGAACATAC
Source organism: Drosophila repletoides (assembly GCA_018150835.1). NCBI lineage: Eukaryota > Metazoa > Arthropoda > Insecta > Diptera > Drosophilidae > Drosophila > Drosophila repletoides. Next base: position 6,252,386 of record JAECWQ010000231.1, read on the forward strand.
GCGCACACGCACCGTGGTCACTTCCAAAGTGGGTGGCCTAGCTGGTTTTATGACCAAAAAGGCCGCCTGTCTAGGTTGTAAATCCCTTATGCCCAAGGGTTATGAGCAGGCCTGCCTCTGTCCCCACTGTGAACCCAAGATGAGCGAGCTCTATCAGAAGGAATTGGCCTCTAAGCGGGGCTTAGAGGAGACATTTTCACGCCTCTGGACCGAGTGCCAGCGTTGTCAAGGCTCCCTGCACGAGGAGGTCATCTGTTCCAATCGGGATTGTCCCATTTTCTACATGCGGCAAAAGGTTCGCATGGAGCTTCAGACGCAAGACCAGCGCGTGCAACGCTTTGGTTTGCCTGAATGGTAGCAGACCCATTGAAATATTTTACGGCTTGGAGAAATGTTTCAGTTCGTGAACTAAGTATTTAAATAAACAAAGAAATCTATTTTTTCTAATTACATCTAAGAACTCAGATGTCGCCATCTATGCTGACTTTATGGTCGAAAATTATTAAATTTGGTGTCGAAAAAGGCCCGTAGGATAATAATGGCATTTGTTTTAATCCCTATTCTGAGTTGTTTGGGTTCCAAGCTTGAATTCTAGGTGCAATTGGTCAATTGGTTGTTAGTTCAGTGCAGAGTTGAGATAGAGCTCGAATTGTAATTTGGAAGCAGTTCATACGGTAAGTGGTTGTCTCAATTCAATTTGGAAAACAAAATAAGTTTGTTTTCAATCAAATCTCAGCCTCCATAAATACATAGATAAATATATATATATACATTATAAACCTAAAATTTAATAATTATATTACTAGAAGTTATTACAAAGTTGTGTATATGTGTATAAGTGTTTTGGATTATTTGCGCAAGCGATAAAGAATAAACTTCCTATTTTCTGGATCATTGGGTGGACACTTTGGACAATTTTACAAGGGGGCAGGCTCAATTTTTTAGGGGGTTTATGGGGAAGGGTGTGGCGGTGGCATGACTATTTGCGGCTTTGTAGCGTATTAGATAACCAGTCCATGGCTTGGTCCAGTCCTTCGCCCTTGGTAGCTGAAGTTTTAAATATTTGAAATGTGCGATTTTTTAAATTCTCCAGTCCTAACGCATGATGTACTTCAGCCACAGTCATGCATCCGTCCATATCCTGTTTGTTAGCCAGCACAACGAGTATTGCACCCGCTAGCTCCTCCTCGCGCAGCATATACAACAGCTCATCCTTAGAAATGCCTATACGATCCCGATCCGCCGAATCCACCACATATATAATTGCATCTGTATTGCTATAATAGCAGCGCCAGTATGGTCTATAATATAGTACAAATTATACGTTCATATAAATTCAAATCTGATAAATTTCAAAATATTGTGGCAGTTTTGGTTAGGAGGCTTGAAGAAGTTAATAGTATCGTTAATTTAATTGATTCAATTACATATTAATTACATATTTAAAGTAAATAAAACTAACTAACTGAATCCCAAAAATGGAACGAACACACTTGTTTCAGGACCGAAACAAAACCACTATAATACCCTGTTTAGCCCAGCACTTCTATGGGGATTGTCTCACCTAATACTTGTCTGTCCACCCAGATCCCAGACCTGGAACTTGAGGTTCTTGTATGTGACCTGCTCAACGTTGAAGCCAATTGTGGGTATCGTCGTGACTACCTCGCCCACTTGCAACCTGTACAGTATTGTTGTTTTGCCAGCCCCGTCCAGACCTAATATTAATATGCGCATCTCCCTTGAACCGAGAAGTCCACGAAAATAGCTGAGCACCCCACCTGCAACAACAAGAAAAAGAAGAAGAAATATGTAAAAGGTGGTGAGTTTTATGACTGGCTGTAGATAGTGGGATCAATTTTCTCGACTTTAATTGCTTACCCATATTTCAAGCTCCTTTGCAGCGTGCTAAGTGCCTCTAAGTGCTTAATTATTAATAAATTAACTAAATTATTATTTTAGCTCGCTCTTTTAAACCGAATTCTTTTCTTGTTTTCACTAAATGACAGTATATTGCCATTCGCAGTGCACGTAAACATGACGTGTCATACCGTGCGTTCAGCATAATCAAAAATATTTTTATTCAAAATATTTAACTGTGAAATGATTTTTTGGTGATGTCAGTTTGATTTTTGTTGAATTCTTTTCTTTTTTAAAGAAAATACACAATAAATAAAAATTGTTTATCTAAGATAATTCAAAGTAAATTGCATTTACTATAGAGCAATAAGCTAAGAAAAACAAAAGTCACCAATAATATTAATTATTTTCATATATATTAACAATTTTGATATTTTAAGTGCTCATTTGAATTATTCTTCCAACAATTTATATATATATTATGTATTCTAATGTATTTTTCAATATAAACTCATTACAAATAATTAATAAAAATAAGAACAGAAATTGAAATTGTTCAACTCAAATTTATATTTTTGTTACATATGTTCTACATTCTTCATTATGTTCAATATGTTGTGCCGAACGCAGCCACTTCTTGCCGGCGCACAGGGTTGCCACACTTTTTATTTTGTTATACAGAGACGTCCGCCATTGTCGCGTCTTGCGTCCAATAAAAAGTGTGAAAATCGTGCAACATTCAAAACGCATTCTAATTGTGCAAATAGGTAAAAATACCAATAAAAAATATGGCAAAATGCAAAAGAATTATTTAATTAATATGTTGCACGCATAAAAAATTATCGACTAGCGCTTATTCGACATTATGTGGAAAAGCAAACTGTGTGTGTGCGTGTTTTCGGTGAGGGGAGAGCAACAAAGCCGAATAAAGATTACATATACAAAATTTTATGCATTTAAATGGACTTTGCGTTAAAAAATGCCATAATTCAAAGATTTATTTATTTACATTTTCACAATTTGCAGGCCAAAATCGTAAACAAATAAAACAAAAAACAAGTGAAATGGCCTCGCCCTCGCCGGCGAATAGTCCGATGCCGCCTCCGCAGGCACCCAGCCCTATGGCACCCCCATCCCAAAGCCCAGCGCCCTCGCCGCATAGCCCGTATCCCCATCAGGGACCACCTCAGGGCCCACCCCAGGGACCGCCGCCCGGTGGACCTCCGCACATGCAAGGACCCCCTGGACCTCCGCCTGGCCATCCACCCGGACCCTACGGTCATCCCATGCAGCATGGGCCGCCTGGGCAAGGTCCACCAGGACATCATATGCCGCCACATCATCAGGGCATGAGTATGAACTAATACTTAAATATATATATATGTATCTTTCAGGGCTGTTTTATGTTTCATAATTCCGTTTCGATCAACAACGCAATTGATTACTGTTCTAAATCCAGTAAAACAACGAAGATTTTGCTACTAGAAATTTCGATTCGCTTCCAACCAAATAATTAATTTTTACATTTGTTCGCGGTATTTTCATACTCTGTAACCATGAAATGGGTTGAGAGAAAATACTGTATTTCGCGTTATATCTGTAAGTCATTCGTCTTTACATATGTTTTAAAATGAATTTAAACATTTTTTTAACAACTTTGTGACATTATTTATTATATTAAGCTAAATGTTTGCTTGTAATATCTAAACATGATTTGAAATCCGTAAAAATTTAAAAGAAAAATCGTGCGGAATGCATTTGTTTGTATTTCAAACTACTTATAACCGTGCGGAATATGGAACAGGCCTGAACCGATAACAGATATATTATTGACAGTTATAATAGTATAGTATTTCTAGCACCGCATATGGGCATGCAAATGCCACCAACTGGCCCGAATATGTCTCCGCTTGGTTACCAGACGCACGGCATGCCACCCAATGTAAGTGCCAAACTTATCTACTACTTAAGTAAATGTATAATCCTTGATCTGATCCGCCTGCTTGATAAGTTGTATAACTTCTTGAGCCAACAATTCTGTGCCCGCTGCCACCAGATTTGGTTTCATCACATTAAATTCACTACCATTTGTATTGTGAACTACTCCGCCGGCTTCGCGAATTAATAAAACGCCCGCAGCTACATCCCAGGGCTTTAGATAATCCACGTGATAGCTGTCCAATGCTCCCTTGGCCACATAGGCCAGGGATATGGCAGCGCTAGCAAAGCATCGCGTGCTGATAATGAAAAAGAAATGTTATTGAGAAGCTTCGTCTATTTACTAGTGAGAAAGAAATTCAGTTTATTTAGTTTTTTAAAGGACATACTGAACTAAACGTAAACTGGATGGGTTTACTATATTATATAGCGGCTTTAGAAACTATAGAAAAAAATTGCTTTCTATAAATAACATGAACGAAACTCAATAATTAGTTTGACTCAAATCGGGCTATTAAATATCCAAACTTACCCAGCGGCCACAGATCCCATTTTATAGGCTCGCTTTATGAACTTATCCCTGAAATGATCTACATTCATAAGCGTAATTTCGTGACCCACAACTGCGTCTGAAATCTGAAATTATAAGTAAATGTTTCTCGGAACAATGATTTAAATGTAAGCACTAGACTCTTTAGTAACAAACCGTAGACGCGCCCGATACTCGAATAGATTTTCCATTTAAAAAAGCGCCGTGACCTTTTCGGGTCGTATAGAGCTCATTTGCTGCTGGATTGTAGATAATGCCCACCACCAATTCCTTATCAATGGTTAAAGCAACCGAAATTCCACAATGTGGTAGACGATGTATATAATTTGTGGTTCCATCAATGGGATCTATGATCCAGGTAGGCGCATTTGTTAGCTCAGGTAGTTGCTTAACACCGGCTAATGATTCTTCGCCTATGAAAAGTGATTCGGGGAAAGCTTTCGTTAGACCCTCGGTTAGTTTTTCCTCAATTTGACGATCGTAAATGGTGACATAGTCAAAAAAAGCGCCCTTCACCATAACATCCTTTTTTGTTTTATTGTATCCCTCCTCAAATATAGGCCCACATTCAATAACCAAGTCCAGAGCAACATTATAATACTGCTGCAGCTTTGCCTCGTCAATATTGCTGGTCATGTTCGTGGCTCTAGCTTTTATATAAGCAAAAATAATTATACATATAAATATTACTTTATACATAGTAAGACTTCCAATAAAAACTAACTGAGTGATTCGCTGGCTCCTACTATTACCAAGTAACTGATAGAACTATCTATTTTGCACATGCATTTAATTATCAGCTTTTAAAAGCTTTAATTGTGAAACTTTGTATTGTAGTCAAAAAGTGCGAGATAGTGAGAGAGTGGGACTCATAGAATAAACAGAGAGAGAGAGAGAGAGAGAGAGAGAGAGAGAGGGAACCGGTATGAGCTTTTTATACCTACTTTAAATGATTCAGAGAGGTATATATTTAATCTGTGCAAATTTATTGTATTGTTCGAGGGAATCAATGATAACCTTAGTAGCACCAAGTCCTGAGTCAATTCAGCCTTTTTTATCTTGGATTTAAAATAGTATAAAAGCCAGAAAAACAAATTTGGGCTTAATTTTGGTATTAAAACTAAGAATGGGTTATTAAATAGATTGATACAGGGTATTCCAAAGTCAGATCACTTTTACTTGTTGAATATAAACTTTTTTAATTGTTTTTATTAACAAGCTTAATTTGCTTGGTGCTATTTATTTTATTTCCCCACCTCCCACTGACTGCTCCTGGTCCGCCTTGCGTAGCAGATCTTCAATTTCTTTCCGCAACTGTTCGGTGCCGGCACAAATTAAATCTGGTTTCATTATATCAAATGGAGCACCGAAAGGATGAGTAACAACGCCACCTGCCTCGGTGACCAACAAAGAGCCAGCAGCACAATCCCACGGATACATATCCTCAATATAAAATGCATCCAAATTGCCTGCGGCAACCATGCAGAGCTCATCCACCACACAGGAATAGGCTAATACGCTATAGAAGCATACAAGTTAAATGGGTTTAAAATGGATTCTTGAGCCAACCTACCGTCTAGCATTTAATCCCACATGGTAGATTCGTTTAATATGCTTATTGGCCACATTGTGGACATGCAGCAAAGATACTTCATAAGCCACATTCGCATTTCTCACGGTTTGACAATCGCTGACATGAATCGCCTTTCCATTACAAAATGCACCCTGTCCCAGTTTGGCTGTGTATAGCTTCTTCTGGGCAGGATTATTCACAATTCCCAACACAATTTGCTTATTAATTGAGAGTCCAATTGAGACGCAAACATGTGGAATTTGCTTAATGAAATTAGATGTGCCATCAATGGGATCTATGATCCAAGTGGGATCATCTGTTAGCTCATTGGATACATTATTATTCTTGGCTGTGTCCTCCTCGCCAATGAACTTATGCTGCGGATACTTGGCCAGTATTTCATTCATAAGAAACTCTTCAATTTTATTATCGTAATCTGTAACTACATCATAAAATGCACCCTTTATATCCACAATCTTTTCCGTCAGCTCGTAGCCCTCGAGTAAAATTTCACCCGCTTTTACAGCCAGCGGGTAAATGAAGTTATACAATTCCTCAATTTCCGTTGACATCTTTTTCGAAGCTGTTTCCGTTACCTTATTTTGTCACGTCTTTCTTTCTGCCCGTTCAACTGATCACTGAGCAAAGCTCGAATCATTTTTTTGCTTTGTTCTCTCGCAGTATTTGTTTACATTGAGCTTTGATTTATGCGCTCAATAAACTGAAACTGAATATAAAACAAAAAAAAAAAAAAAAAAAGAAGAAATAGAACACGATATGATGACAGAAGAGTCTAAGATGCACTGAAAATTGAAATCTGTTGCTTGCTTTTTACTCGCGTTTTATCTCGTTTGGTTTGACGACTACAAATAGATGTTTTTATCTTGGTACAGAAATGTGTTTGATGATATAGGGTTGTCAATCGGTTCAACTTGGTGCTATTCTCGATTTTTAATAATTAATTAATAATATTTGATTTCCTTGAAATCTCTCCTAGAAATTAGCTGCATTCTTTATAATTTTTATTTAAATCGAAGTCAACTGCAATTCCCTTTATGAAGTTTAATTCATTATTTTTTTATTGGTTTTCTATAAAGTTCTAACAAAAACGTGAATTTAAAATTAATACTATGATTAGATACAATGGTCAATATTAATACAAAAATATATATATATAATTTCTTAATTTTTGGTCGTGGAATTTACTTGAAAGTATACTCTGTAATTTGACTGGCATCCTCAATGAGACTTATAACATTCTTAGCCAACTCATCTGTGGCGGCGCACACAAGATCCGGCTTCATAACATTAAATTCACCACCTTTGGTATGATAAATAGTGCCACCCGCTTCGGTTAATATAACAGCACCAGCTGCAATATCCCAGGGTTTTAAATCGTCAACATGGTAGGCATCGCATTGACCCGTAGCGACATAGCACAAGGCGAGAGCTGCGCTGCCGAAGCTTCGAGTGCTGTAAAAACGGAGTATTAAAATCTCTATCCCAGATTTGTCGTCCTTCACATTTTAAACTTACGCAGTGGCATTAGAGCCCAACTTGTAAAGACGCTTTATATTCTTGTCTCGTACATTTGCAGCGTGTATCAATGAGATTTCATAGGCAATCACAGCTTGTTTGATCTGTAATAAAGCTTTCAAATGAGAGTAAAAGTTGTGTAGAAAGAGAAGAAGGAGCTTTTCATCGCGCTCTCTGAAAAGTTGAGTTTATGTCGTGGGTATAAGTAAATAATAGACCCAATTTAGAATGCTAATATTGCAGCGCATCATGACGAGGCAGTTAACCCTCAATTCTGGGTATTACTTATCATCTTGACTATAGCTTTTTTTTATATTTTGGCAGTTATATAATAGCTGGTCATAGTTTCTCTTACCGTTGTTACTTTGGAAGTATATATGCGCTCTCCATTTAAGTAGGCGCCATGACCTTTCCACGCCGAAAACAATTCATTCGCCGGTGGATTATAAATAATTCCAACGACTAGTTCTTTGTTTATTGTCAAACCAACCGAAATACAGCAATGTGGTATACGATGTATAAAATTTGTGGTGCCATCAATAGGATCGATGATCCATGTAGGTGCATCTGTTAGCTCAGCCTGTCGTTGACTGACCGCTGACTCTTCCTCGCCAATAATTAGCGATTCGGGAAAGGCCGCTTGCAGCCCCTCTATTAGGGCGTCCTCAATTTGTTTATCGTAAACGGTGACCAAATCATAAAAATCAGCCTTCACTTTATAATCAGTTTTGGGCTTTTTGTAACCATCCATTAACAGTGGGCCACATTTTTTTACCAAATCTAACGCCACCTCGTAATATTCCTTCAACTTGGACTCGCTAATTGTGTTATTACTCATGATTTTCCTTCTTTTTTTTTTATATTTTTGCTTTCCGACTCAACGAACAAACGCTGCACACTGAATTCAAAGTAATATCTAAATTGAGTTGCGACGAGCCAGCTGTACAAAGCTTGTTTATAAAGCTTTAGCATATGCATAGAGCTTTCAACTTTATGAGAGTAAAAAAGTCATTACGAAAGGGGTAATTTTTATTTATAAGTCTTCAGTGTGCACTGAGTCTGGGGGATAATATGTACAGAAAATTGATGATAAGCATAATCTTTGACTTTATTACCATGACAACATCTCTGTCGGTAATATAACTGGCCACCTAAATTGATAAGATGCAAGCTGGAGCACATTTTATATGAGAATTAAGACACTAAATAGAAGAGAATTTTTCACAAAGATAATAATAATCTTTGAAAAGCTATACAAAGTAGCATTTTAACCGTAAATCTCAAGTACATACATTACATTTGCATTATTTTCAGTAAAGATTACCTAAATTATAAATGATATTTATAATTGAAATTAGTCAAGCAATTACATTTTCAAAAGTTAATATTTTTACCGATTGAATATGAAATGATGAGCTTCGTATTCCAAATAATATTAAGTAAAGTAAGTTAATTTTCCTCGGCGCCCACAGAGTTTGCCTGATCTGCCTTACGTATAAGATCCTCAATTTCCTTGCGCAACTTCTCTGTGCCTGCACCGATTAAATCCGGCTTCATAATATTAAAAGCGCCACCATAGGGATGGGTAACAACGCCACCAGCCTCACGTATAAGCAAATAGCCAGCGGCACAATCCCAGGGGTACATATCCTCAATGTGAAAGGCATCCAAATTTCCAGCGGCGACCATACATAGTGAATCCACCACGGCGGCATAACCGAGCAAACTAAAAATTGTAAATGGAAATGGAGTTGATGAAGTATTCCATTCAATATTCTTTAAATTTCTAGAACTCGAATTGGGTATAATTTGATATGATATAATATATTTTGACGTACCGCCCAGCTTGTGCGCCAATGTAGTAAATGCGTTTGATATGTTTATTTCTAATCCTTGGAGCATGTAGAAGACACACTTCATATGCCACATTGGCCGCATTGAGGCGCTCACAATTGCTTACATAGATGGGCTCTCCATTGCAAAAGGCACCCTGTCCTAGCATTGCCGTATAGAGCTTCTTTTGGGCAGGGTTAGACACAATTCCGATCACAATTTGTTTATTAATCGAGAGACCAATTGAGACGGATACATGTGGAATTTGTTTAATAAAATTTGAGGTGCCATCAATTGGATCTATAATCCATGTAGGCGCATCTGTTAGCTCCTTGGTTATGTTATTATTTTTGTGGGTATCCTCCTCTCCAATGAATTTATGTTCGGGATATTTGGCCAGTATGCTAGCTATAAGAAACTCCTCAATTTTGGTATCATAGTCGGTGACGACATTATAATATTCCTGGGATTTTAGGGTTACTGTTTTATGAGCATTTTGATAGCCCTCAAAGAGCATATCGCCCGCTTTAACAGCCAGTGGGTAAATAAAGTCGTATAACTCCTCAATTTGCGATTCGCTTGTCATTTTGCTTTTGTGTTCTCCGGGCGTTGTCATCTGGTTTCTAACTGAACCTGCACTGAGCTTTTGAGAACGTGTTTCCATTTCAATCTTCATAGACATTCTAAATTACGAGATACTCATACGACGAGCTTTTTAATTGTTTTGCAGCTGGAAATGATTCGCACAGTGGGACAAGTGTGTTGCTATAATTCTTAAAAATATTATAAAAATACTGTTGATATTTTATATTCCTTTACATAATTAATAGAGCTTGTAACTAGTAGTTTTTATTTTAATTTAATCAGTTTGGTTCTTACATTAATATTTAAGCAGTATATGCAAGTATATAAAACGGTTCTTAAAATAACAAAGAAAATTATATTATATAAAAAATTTAATTTAATTTAAAATGATTTTTTATTTAATTAAAATTTAATTTTATGCATTGGTTTTCTATAATATTGTGGATTATATCTCATCTCATCATGAAGTATTTATTATACTTACAGGCACACGCACCGCCCGGCCAGGGACCGCCTGGAGGACCACCGTCAGAACGCACCAGCCAAGATAATTTGCACGCGTTGCAGCGAACGATAGACACGATGGAGGAGAAGGGATTGCAGGAGGATCCGCGTTACTCTCAATTGTTGGCGATGCGGGCCACATCAAAGCATCAGCATCTTAATGGGAATCAGGTGAATCTGTTGCGTACACAGATCACAGCATATCGGATGTTGGCACGAAACAAGCCCATCTCTATGCAGATGCAGCAGGCGCTTCAGGCACAGCAGCAACAACAGCAACAGCAGGCGCCACCTCCGATTGGACCGCCAGGAATGCCGGGAGGACCACCGCCTCCAGGTCAGCCGCCCAATATGCAACCGCAACAGCCGCCATCGACGGGTACACCGCCTCAATGCTCCACGCCACCGGCTAGTCCCTATGGGCCGCCTGTACCTGGTCAGAAACAGCCGCCGCCGCATATGCAATCTCAACCACTGCAGCCACAGCCGCCGCTGATATCTGGTGCACCTCCTCCCACGCAACAGCAACAACAACAGCAGCAACAACAAGTACAACAACAGCAGCTACCTATGCAACCAACGCCGGAACAACTGCAGCATCAGTTACCCAATGGCGGAAAACCGCTCACCATGGGCCCTGGTGGTGGACAGCCTTTGATACAGCCCGCGCCCATGCAACAGGTACAGCAGGGTGTACGTGCTCCGGGTCCGGGTCTACCCGGTAATCAAGTGGCTCCGCCAGGACCGCCACGTCCAGGTGCACCTCCCGGTCAGCAACAGCCAATGGCAAAGCCAAATCGTATAACCACTGTGGCCAAACCAGTGGGTCTTGATCCCATCACATTACTACAAGAGCGTGAAAATCGAATTGCAGCACGTATTTCGCTTCGAATGCAGGAACTGCAACGTCTGCCGGCCACAATGTCTGAGGATTTGCGTCTGCAGGCGGCAATTGAGTTGCGTGCTCTGCGTGTCCTCAATTTCCAGCGTCAACTGCGCATGGAAATCGTACAATGCACGCGTCGAGACACCACACTGGAGACGGCCATCAATATGAAGTTCTATAAGCGTACCAAGCGCCAGGGGCTACGTGAGGCACGAGCCACCGAGAAGCTAGAGAAGCAACAGAAACTGGAGGCGGAACGTAAACGCAGGCAAAAGCACTTGGAGTTTTTGGCTGCAGTGCTGCAGCATGGCAAGGATCTTCGAGAATATCATCGTAACAACAAGGTAAGTGGCAGAAAATGGTTCGCAACAACGTCTCGATAAATGTTAGAATATTCAGTTTGCTCTCTAAAAAAACCAAGCATTTTGTTCTGAATCCTTCATTTTCTGCGCTTTTACAGGCTCAGCTGGCACGAATGAACAAAGCAGTGATGAACCATCATGCGAATGCGGAGCGTGAACAGAAGAAGGAACAGGAACGCATTGAAAAGGAGCGTATGCGTCGCCTAATGGCCGAGGATGAAGAGGGTTATCGTAAGCTCATTGATCAGAAGAAGGACAAACGTTTGGCATTCCTCTTGTCTCAAACGGACGAATATATCAGCAATTTAACACAGATGGTGAAACAGCACAAGGATGATCAAATGAAGAAGAAGGAGGAGGAAGGAAAACGTCTGCAGCAGTACAAAAAGGAGCTGCTAATGAGCGGGGAATACGTCAATGTTGATGAGAGCAGCATCGCGGCCGATATGCGTGTCATTGTGGTTGAACAGTGCAGCGGCAAGAAACTGACGGGCGATGATGCACCCATGTTAAAGCATTTGCATCGCTGGCTTAATATGCATCCTGGCTGGGATTGGATTGATGACGATGATGATACCAATGATTCACCAGAGAAGAAAATTAATCCAAATCTAGAGGAGCAACAGCAATTGGAGCGTCATGCTGCTGCAGCTGCTGCCGATGGTGCCGGAGATGCCACAGACAAATCTGCACAGCCAGGTGAACCGGGCTCAAATGATTTGATTAATCAGGTCAAGGTGGAAGATGATGAGTATCGCACAGAAGAGCAGACCTATTATAGCATTGCACACACAGTGCATGAAAAGGTCTTCGAGCAGGCTAGCATTATGGTTAATGGTCAGTTGAAGGAGTATCAGCTGAAGGGTCTTGAATGGTTGGTTTCGCTCTACAACAACAATTTAAATGGCATTCTGGCCGATGAAATGGGTCTCGGAAAAACCATTCAGACCATTTCACTGGTAACATATTTAATGGATCGTAAGAAGGTCATGGGTCCTTATTTGATTATTGTGCCCCTCTCCACGCTACCCAATTGGGTGTTGGAATTCGAGAAGTGGGCGCCCGCCGTCGGCGTGGTAAGCTACAAAGGCAGCCCACAAGGACGTCGTCTGCTCCAGAATCAAATGCGTGCAACCAAATTTAATGTGCTACTCACAACATATGAGTATGTTATTAAGGATAAAGCTGTTCTGGCCAAAATTCAATGGAAGTATATGATCATCGATGAGGGTCATCGTATGAAGAATCATCATTGTAAGCTCACTCAGGTGCTGAACACCCATTATATAGCACCATATCGTTTGCTATTGACGGGTACTCCACTACAGAATAAACTACCAGAGTTGTGGGCGCTACTCAACTTTCTACTACCCTCTATATTCAAGTCGTGCTCTACTTTTGAGCAGTGGTTCAACGCTCCATTTGCTACCACTGGCGAAAAGGTTGAACTTAACGAAGAGGAAACTATTTTGATTATTCGTCGTCTTCACAAGGTGTTGCGACCCTTCCTGTTGCGCCGCCTGAAAAAGGAGGTAGAGCATCAGCTGCCCGATAAAGTCGAATATATCATCAAATGCGATATGTCTGCGCTACAGCGTGTACTTTACAAGCACATGCAAAGCAAGGGCGTCCTGCTCACCGATGGGTCCGAGAAGGGAAAGCATGGCAAGGGCGGCGCTAAGGCTTTAATGAACACCATTGTACAGCTCCGCAAGCTCTGCAATCATCCATTCATGTTCCAGCATATCGAAGAGAAGTACTGCGACCATACTGGCGGACATGGTGTTGTTTCCGGTAGGTTAATATACTATATAAAATACTGACTCAAGAATTGAATTGTTCAGCAAGAGAAACGGCTTAAATCAGTTATATAACCTACCTTAATTCGTTCCGTTTTCAGGTCCCGATCTCTATCGTGTTTCCGGCAAATTTGAACTGCTGGATCGTATTTTGCCAAAGCTGAAGGCAACTAATCATCGCGTGCTGCTCTTCTGTCAGATGACCCAGTGCATGACCATTATTGAGGATTACCTCGGCTGGCGGCAATTTGGTTATTTGCGTCTGGATGGTACAACCAAGGCTGAGGATCGTGGCGAACTTTTGCGCAAATTCAATGCTAAAGGGTCAGATTACTTTGTCTTCTTACTGTCTACCCGTGCCGGAGGTCTCGGTTTGAATTTACAGACAGCCGATACGGTGGTCATTTTCGATTCTGATTGGAATCCACATCAGGATTTGCAGGCACAGGATCGTGCCCATCGTATTGGGCAGCGTAATGAGGTGCGTGTACTTCGTCTGATGACAGTGAACTCTGTGGAGGAGCGTATTCTGGCTGCAGCACGCTACAAACTGAACATGGACGAGAAGGTCATCCAGGCGGGCATGTTCGATCAGAAGTCAACGGGTAGCGAACGGCAACAGTTCCTGCAAACCATTCTGCATCAGGATGACAACGAAGAGGAGGAGGAGAACGAGGTCCCCGACGATGAGATGATCAATATGATGATAGCTCGCAGCGAAGAGGAAATTGAAATCTTTAAGAGAATGGATATTGAACGCAAAAAAGAGGATGAAGAAATACATCCGGGCAGAGACCGTTTAATCGATGAATCCGAATTGCCCGACTGGCTGACCAAGGATGATGACGAAGTTGAACGCTTTCACTATCAATACGATGAGGATACTATATTGGGTAAGTACACTAGGGAATAATATTGCATCAAAAGCGAAAGTAATTATCCTTTTGTTTTTGTTTAGGTCGCGGTTCACGGCAGCGGAAAGAGGTCGACTATACGGATAGTTTGACGGAGAAGGAATGGCTTAAAGCTATTGATGATGGCGCTGAATTTGATGACGAGGAGGAAGAGGATAACGATTCAAAACGTAAGCGCCGCAAACGCAAGAATCGTAAGGATGAATCCGATGATGACTCGCTTATATTAAAGCGACGACGTCGTCAGAATTTGGATAAACGCTCTAAAAAGCAAATGCACAAGATTATGAGCGCTGTTATCAAGCACACACAGGATGGACGCACGCTCTCTGAGCCTTTCATGAAACTACCTTCGCGTCAGCGTCTACCTGATTACTACGATATTATCAAGCGGCCAGTGGACATTAAGAAGATATTGCAGCGCATCGAGGACTGTAAATATGCGGATCTCAATGAGCTAGAGAAGGACTTTATGCAGCTTTGTCAGAATGCGCAGATCTATAACGAGGAGGCTTCACTTATTTATCTAGATTCCATAGCTCTACAAAAGATTTTTGTTAGCGCCAGGCAAAGGGTTATCGCCGCAGCGGATGCAGCTGCTGTGGCCGCTGGAGATAATACTGGCGAGACGCAGGGTAATGGTGGAGGCTGTGGTAATTCGGATAATTCAGATAATGATGAAGATGACGGCGATGATGGCTCGGATGATGAGGAAATAGCTACCACTTCGGCAGCGGCTGTCAAAATGAAGCTAAAGCTTAATAAATCACTGGCCAGTGCACCAGCCACGCCCACACAATCCTCAGCAGCGGCCTCGGTAGCCAGCAGCGGGGCAGCAACCACATCTAAGAAACAAACACGTCGCAAGCGTTCCCAAAAGAAATACACTATATCGGATGACGATGACGATGATATGGACTAGCTGCCATTGGGCGTTATCTTTAAACGAGTTGCCGCCACCGAATTGGATGGAACGCTCTAACATTTAGTTATTCATTTAAGAGACAATTTTTTAAGTTCTTGTATCTCCCATCCCAAAAATAAATTCAAATTTTATCCCCTAGTTCTTACCCGCAATAATGAAACTTTCAATAGTTTTTTTCTCGCACATATTATAAAACTCAATGATATATACATATATATTTAAAGCAAATATCTTTTAAAAATATATAAACAGTCTGTCACAAGTATACCAGACTGTCTTTATACAAAAATAAAAACTAAGTGGAAACAAAATATGAAAAGAGTATTCGCTACATCACAATACGTATTTATGTATTTAAAGTATACTGTTTTTTGAGTTTGTGTTTTTTTTAATAATAAATGCAAGAACAATATGATATGTGCGAATTCTTACAACAAATAATGAAAATATTCATCACAGTATTCATGAATCGAGGCGGCATATTCCTCATCCCCGCTCTCATTACGTCGCAGCGTTATTTTGTGCGCATTCGCATAAAGATCTTCATCGATGTTGACATCGTCATCGCTATCTGAAAGAGAAAAAAAATTTTAAAAAATTTGTATATGATATATGATTAATTAACTGTCATTTGTATTGGGTAAGTGCACAAAACCTCGCTAGACTTACGTCCAGTATCTAGTCAACAAATTCATTCAAGCAATAAACATAAATAATTTCCAGTTGGATAGCTTAGTACTAAGTGCCGATAGAGATATCGGGTACAATTATTAAAATTTTAGGTCTGCTATTAAATATATCTTATTTAATGTGAAAACTGAATTTTTAATAATTGTATCCCCGCGATAGCTTAAATAATAAAAATTTGTATAAACTAAGCCATATATTAGCCCTAATTATTCTAGGTGAGAAATTAATTTCTTTGAATGATAAATTGATAATGTAATTTTTACGACTAGTCTTTCTAGTAAACTTTCAGTTTAAATCGTAGTAGATTATATATATACATATAGATTGTTTTTAGAAAAGAGACTTGCCTCAGATAAGGATAAAGATTAGACATATTTTACAATCCTGTTTACTAGTTAGTATGGAAAGATTTGGAGTAAGTAATGATACTTAATTATATTATTTATTATGTTTTCTAACCTGTTTATACATTTTTTTGTACACGTGGAACATTGTTTTATATTGAAATCATGTAATTTTTGTCTTTCTAGTTTAAACCGTACTACATCCTATATATAATGCCAGATAAATATAGATTGTTTTTCGGTTCTCTGTGGTGCGTCACACAGATAAGGATAAAGATTAACCATAGTTTACTATGCTGTTTATTTGCTATTGAAATATCTGGTGTAAGTAATGATACGTAATTTTACGAGTGTTGTTCTGTAAAACTTATCAGTAATACACGATTATATTTAAAATTTGTAATTTTAAATAGGTTTCTATTTCACATAGAGGGGGAAAGATTAGGCAAAGTTTACTATGTTATGTGAACTTTAGTTCAAGTAGAAAACATCATTTATCTTAATAAAGCCGGTGTTAATAATACTGGGGTTATTGTTTTTAAGTTTATTTATACCAGAAAAATAGTATTATATATAATATTAAATAGGTTTTTATTGTGATATTCTTATAATACATTTAATTTAAATATTACAGCTACAGTCTTTCTAGTAAATTTCCAGTCTAAATTGGAGAAGTATTATTTAAAATTTATATATATTTTATATATATATATATATCTATATATATATATAGGTAGGATTGTTTTTAGTTTGTAGCAAAGATTAGGATTAAGATTAGGCATATTTTACTATGCTGTTTACCATTTACTATGTAAATATTTGATGTAAGTAATGATACGTAATGACACGTGTGTTCTTAAAATTGCTTATAAATTTACTTAACTAATAAAATACTGTTATATTTAAAATTAGAAATTATAAATAGGCTTAAATATAAGTTTACACCAAGTTAATTATACTAAATCTACACATAAACTTAGTAAAAGGAATGGTAGTAATTCCCAACGTGTTGTACTGCATAGTTTTTCCAGGAACTCACCTCTATATTTTTGTTTTCTGCCCAAACGTAGCTTGGAACTTGAAAGCACCGCTTCATCACCCAGATCCAGCTCTGGGTCTGTGGAACATCTAGAATAACGTACTGGAGGTGCTAGAAACCAATACGCTTGCATGATGCTCTTCAAGCCCGGCATTTGACGAAGTTCTTCGAGTTGTTCTGGCTGCTTTGAAAGCGATTGAAATGCTCTCAGCTGCAACGTAACTGGCTGTGATGTTGAGTTAATCAGGCGTATCACCGACCTGGCAGCTGTGGAACAGACCATTGGATAGATTTTGATATTTGGATCTGTTGGTATATTTGTATATGCCACGCCCAATGAACGACGATTTAAAAAGAACTCCAAATGACCACGTGTAAGATCCAAAAAGATGCCAACTAAACAGCCCTGCGAGAACTTCTGGCCATAGGGCAACTGTTCACCGCAATGCTGAACTTTTCCATTGTACGAATAGCCCCAAGATTGTGCATTTGTTCCCAACGCGGAGACAAAGTGGAATTTAAATTGTTCCAGATTGACACTATCAGTTCCTATGCCAAACATCTAGAATAAAGAAGAAGAACATTTATAAAAATAATTGTGAAATTATTGTGACCTTTTGTAATTGAGTGGGTTAGTGCTGGGATTGGGTACGCTTATCTGCACTGTCAGCCAATGCACAGATTTCCTCATGCAGTGACGTTGAAACGATTTTTGTTTAAGGGGTCATTTAAATTTGGAAAATTATTTAAAGCTTTTATTCAATTAGACGAAGAGTCTATTCAAAATGAGTACTATAACTACTATGAGAGGGCTTTAATTCCATTATTTTTATTTAAAAAGAATAATTTTAGAGTTCGTTTGGCGGGAGTTTACTCCAAAGAACAGTTTATCTAAATTCTTGATAACAAAAGTTTTGTAGTACTAAAGGGGCGAACTGTTCTCTGAAATCCCTCAATGTCTACGCAACTGACTGCATGCTATCGTTATCTATGAAAAACGCTGCTTATCTTGATCACTGTTATAATCCCTGCAGATGCATGTAACAAACAAAAATAAAAACTTACCACATCTGTGCCCGCTAGGGCTGTTATGACGCGCATCTCCCAGAAATGTACTTTGCCTTGCTGCAGCGGCTGATCGCCACGCACTATGGCCGTGCCCTGACTAAAAGTTGGATGGAATATGATATCTCTTTCCACGATTTGTGCATCCGAATCGTTTGATTTGTGCCATTGCCACTGCTGTCCGTTCCCGCTATCTTCGCCGCAGCGGCAGGTGACCAGCTCGGGTATTGATCCCTTGTGATTGGCCACATCGATGCAGCTGGGAAAACGGCAATCACAGTAGCCGGGGCACCGCAAATCCTGTCCTGTACTTGATACTGGCAGCATTTTGATATGCTTTCTTTGATTGTTTTTGTTGTGTTTTGTATTATACGCTTCTTACGCTGACGAGGTCGCAGAGTAACTGATTTGCTTATCGATTTGCCGTCTCTATTTATTACAATTGTAAGAGAGCGTCTTTTGTATTTGTTTATTTTACCTATTTACTTTACAAGGTACACAGTGTGGCCAGCTCATATTAAATATAGTGTTGCAAAATACAGGTTGTGAACAAGCAGCGAACAAGTTCTATTGAATGACTCATTGACACTGAACAAAAGATAAAAGGGTTTAGGTACTTGCTGTGACAAATATTTACATATTAAAATACAATTTTAAGCAAAACAAATATGATGATTTGTCGTCCATAAGATAATATATGTAAACCTTGTGGCGAATTAATTATTCTGTTTGTAATGATTATTGAAATTTTAAAATAATAAATATTTGTTATAGCCAAGCCAAGGATTATAAATTTTATCGTTTACATTTATTATTCTTATTAATTTAAGTATTTTTAAATTAATTATTTTCTTTAAGTCGACAAGAATGCTTTTTTGACTCTTATAAAAATTAAACAAACGCAATTCCCCTTAAAGTTTAGTAGAATTATGGCAGCCACAGAGGCAAAAGAACTAAATGAACGAACCACCCAAACGTTTGAACAACTCTCCATTAGAGCTGGCGCTCTATATCGATATAAGGATATCGATATAATTTCACAACCAACCATCATTCGCGGCCAGCCAACAAGCGGCATTAGAAAATATATATTTAACGCATGAAAATTTCAATAAATAAGTAAAATTGTGTAATAAAAATAATAATAATATATTGAATAAACATGGCTGATGCCGCAGCTCGTCAACTGCAGTATGAGTACAAAGCTGTAAGTGCCTAAAAAAGTGTTTGAAAAATCAGCAAAAAGCCGCCACATGCGGTAAACGTTTTACTCGAAATTTAATATCTGTTTTTGTTTTGTTTTCTTTTCCTATTTAGAACTCAAATCTTGTACTGCAAGCCGATGTACGTTTGATTGAACGCCCGCGGCGCGATGAGGCAACTGGTGAGGTTTGCTCCTTGGTGGGTAAATTGGACGGCACCCGTATGGGGGATCGGTATCAACGCACAAAGCCGGAGAAAACGGAGGAGCGAAAAGTGAAAAGACAGAAGAGGGATGAGGCACAGTATGATTTTGAGAGAATGAAGGGTGCTACGCTGCTGTCGGAGGGCATAGACGAGATGGTGGGTATTGTGTACCGCCCCAAGACGCAGGAGACCCGTCAGACCTACGAGGTGCTACTTAGCTTTATACAGGAAGCTCTGGGAGATCAACCAAGGGACATTCTCTGCGGTGCTGCGGATGAAATTCTCGCTGTGCTCAAGAATGATCGTCTAAAGGATCGGGAGCGTAAACGAGATGTGGACAGTTTGTTGAGCGAGGTGACAGATGAACGCTTTGCTCTACTTGTTAATCTCGGCAAGAAAATCACCGATTTTGGCAGCGATGCTGTAAATGCTTTGACGGCAGTCAACAACAATGAGGAGCAAATTGATGAAACTTACGGCATCAACGTTCAGTTTGAGGAGTCCGAGGAGGAAAGCGACAACGATATGTATGGAGAGATAAGGGATGATGATGCCCAGGATGAGGGCGAAGAAGCACGTATTGATCATACCCTGCATGCCGAAAATGTAAGTACAGATTTGAAATTTGGATATATTGATCGAAAATTAAACCCGTTTCTTTATTTACAGCTTACCAGCGAGGAGGCCGCCAGCAATGTGAAAAAGGATCGTTCACTACATCCGCTGGACATAGATGCATATTGGCTGCAGCGTTGTCTCAGTAAATTCTATAAGGATGCGATGGTCTCCCAGAGTAAGGCAGCTGATGTATTAAAGATACTAAAAGATGCTTCTGATGAACGGGATTGTGAGAATCAGCTGGTGTTGCTATTGGGGTACGATTGCTTTGATTTTATTAAGCAGCTCAAACTAAACCGTCAGATGATACTCTATTGTACCATGTTGGCGTCGGCACAGACGGACAGCGAGCGACAAAGAATACGGGAGAAGATGCGTGGTAATACAGCGTTAGCGAAGATCTTACGACAACTGGACACCGGCAAGGCTGATGAGCAGGAAGAGGCGGATGCTCGCGCCCTCAAACGAGGAAAGGGTGAAGCGGATGATGGTGGTACTGCAGCTGCTGGTCAAGTGGCTGGAGTGCGCCAACTGTTGGAGCTGGATGAGCTTGCCTTTACGCAGGGTTCACATTTTATGGCCAACAAGCGCTGTCAGCTACCCGATGGTAGCTATCGTAAGCAGCGCAAAGGTTACGAGGAGGTCCATGTGCCGGCTCTGAAACAGGTGCCCTTTGATTCCGACGAGGAGCTGCAACCCATTGATAAATTGCCCAAATATGTGCAGCCTGTTTTTGAAGGTTTTAAGACACTGAATCGCATACAGAGCCGACTCTATAAGGCTGCCCTGGACAGCGATGAGAATATGTTGCTCTGTGCGCCCACAGGCGCCGGAAAAACTAATGTTGCTCTCCTGACTATGATGCGAGAGATTGGGAAGCATATTAATGAGGATGGTACCATTAATGCTCACGATTTCAAGATTATTTATGTGGCGCCCATGAAATCTTTGGTACAGGAAATGGTTGGTAATTTCGGACGTCGTCTGGCCTGCTATAACCTAACCGTCTCTGAGTTAACGGGCGATCATCAGCTCACTAGAGAGCAAATTGCGGCTACCCAGGTGATTGTTTGTACGCCGGAAAAGTGGGATATTATCACACGTAAGGGTGGAGAGCGCACATTTGTTAGCCTCGTGCGGTTGGTCATTATTGATGAGATTCACCTGCTGCACGACGAACGTGGTCCAGTGCTGGAGGCTCTAGTGGCACGTACCATAAGGAATATTGAGAGCACGCAGGAGGATGTACGCCTAGTAGGCTTATCGGCCACATTGCCCAATTATCAGGATGTGGCTACATTTCTGCGCGTCAAGCCAGACAAAGGACTCTTCTACTTTGATAATAGCTACCGTCCTGTGGCGCTGGAACAGCAGTATATTGGTGTGACTGAAAAGAAAGCTTTGAAGCGCTTCCAGGTCATGAATGAGATTGTCTATGAGAAGACCATGGAGCATGCAGGAAGGAATCAAGTATTGGTCTTTGTGCACTCACGTAAAGAGACGGGCAAAACGGCGCGTGCTGTACGTGATATGTGCCTGGAACAGGATACGTTGGGCAGCTTCCTGCGGGAAGGTTCCGCCAGCATGGAAGTGCTGCGTACCGAAGCGGAGCAGGTAAAGAATACGGAGCTAAAGGAACTATTGCCATATGGGTTTGCCATACATCATGCTGGTATGACGCGTGTGGATCGTACCCTAGTGGAAGATCTATTTGCAGATCGGCATATACAGGTGCTGGTGTCGACGGCTACCTTGGCCTGGGGTGTTAATTTGCCGGCTCATACGGTTATTATCAAGGGCACTCAGGTGTATAATCCAGAAAAAGGTCGCTGGGTGGAACTAAGCGCTCTGGATGTGCTTCAGATGCTAGGACGTGCTGGACGTCCACAATATGATACCAAGGGCGAGGGTATTCTCATAACCAATCATAGTGAGCTACAGTTTTATCTATCTCTGCTCAATCAACAGTTGCCTATTGAATCACAGTTTGTGTCCAAGCTACCAGATATGCTCAACGCAGAGATTGTTCTGGGTACAGTGCAGCATATGCAAGATGCTGTCAATTGGCTGGGTTATACCTATTTATACATACGCATGCTACGTAATCCCACCTTGTATGGTGTCTCACATGATGCTATAAAAGCTGATCCGCTGCTAGAACAGCATCGCGCTGATCTACTTCATACAGCGGCCTGTTGCCTGGAGAGAAGTGGATTAGTTAAATATGAGAGGAAGACGGGACACTTCCAGGTCACAGATCTGGGACGCATTGCATCCCATTATTACCTAACCCACGAAACTATGTTGACCTATAATCAGCTATTAAAACAAACACTTAGCGAGATTGAGTTATTCCGTGTTTTTTCGCTATCCTCGGAATTTCGTCATATTTCGGTGCGAGAGGAGGAAAAACTGGAGTTGCAGAAACTTATGGAACGAGTGCCCATACCCATTAAAGAGTCGATTGAAGAGCACAGTGCCAAGGTGAATGTCTTGCTGCAGGCTTACATATCACAGCTAAAACTGGAAGGATTTGCTCTTATGTCTGACATGGTTTTTATTACCCAATCTGCCGCGCGTCTGATGCGAGCCATTTTTGAGATTGTTTTAACTCGAGGCTGGGCTCAGCTGGCGGATAAAACATTGACACTCTGCAAGATGATTGATCGTCGTATGTGGCAATCGATGACACCGTTACGTCAATTCAAGAAAATGCCCGATGAAATAGCAAAAAAGCTGGAGAAGAAGCACTTCCCCTGGTCTCGTCTGTACGATTTGGAACCCCATGAATTGGGTGAATTGATACGTGTACCCAAGCTGGGCAAAACCATACACAAGTTTGTGCATCAATTTCCCAAACTGGAGCTTTCCACTCACATACAGCCCATTACGAGATCTACGCTGCGTGTGGAACTTACCATAACACCGGATTTTCAATGGGATGAAAAGGTTCACGGACAGTCGGAAGGTTTTTGGGTTCTGATTGAGGATGTGGATTCGGAGCTAATACTACATCACGAGTTCTTTTTGCTGAAACAAAAATATTCCCAGGATGAGCATCAATTGAAGTTCTTTGTGCCTGTATTTGAACCATTACCTCCACAATATTTTCTGCGTATTGTTTCTGATCGGTGGATAGGTGCCGAGACTCAATTGCCCGTATCCTTCCGGCATCTAATTTTACCTGAAAAGAACATGCCGTCGACCGAATTGTTGGACCTACAGCCGCTACCTATTAGCGCATTGCGTCAGCCGAAATTTGAGGCATTCTATGCCAAACGTTTTCCTCAATTTAATCCTATACAGACCCAGGTTTTTAATGCCGTCTATAATAGCGATGATAATGTCTTCGTGGGCGCACCTACGGGCTCTGGAAAGATGACAATTGCCGAGTTTGCCATAATGCGTTTATTTAGCCAAAGCAGCGACGCACGTTGCGTTTATCTGGTCTCACAGGAAGCTCTTGCGGATCTGGTCTTTGCTGATTGGCATGCTAAATTTGGCAGTTTGGACATCAAGGTGGTCAAGCTGACTGGAGAAACCGGCACGGATCTGAAACTGATTGCCAAGGGACAGCTAATTATAAGCACAGCGGATAAATGGGATGTCTTGTCGCGCCGCTGGAAGCAGCGCAAGAATGTCCAACAGGTTAATCTATTTATCGTTGATGAATTGCAACTGGTGGGCGGTGAGGAGGGTCCCGTCATGGAAATTGTCTGCTCCCGCATGCGTTACATAAGTTCCCAGATAGAGAAACAAATCAGAATTGTTGCTTTGTCCGCATCTCTAACTGATGCACGCGATGTTGCACAGTGGTTGGGCTGCAACCCGAACGCTACCTTCAATTTTCATCCTAGTGTGCGTCCCATACCGCTGGAGCTACATATACAGGGATTTAATGTCACCCACAATGCCACAAGAATTGCAACCATGTCGAAGCCCGTATATAATGCTATACTTAAGTATAGCGCCCATAAGCCCGTCATTGTTTTTGTGTCCTCAAGAAAGCAAGCTCGTCTTACGGCCATTGATATATTAACATATGCTGCGTCGGATTTACAACCGAACCGGTTCTTCCATGCTGAGGAGGATGATATACAACCTTTTTTGGAACGTATGTCAGATAAAACTCTTAAAGAAACACTCGCACAGGGTGTTGCCTATCTGCATGAGGGCTTGACCGCCTCGGATCATCGTCTGGTGGAACAACTTTTCGATTCGGGTGCTGTTCAGCTGGCTGTGGTTTCCCGGGATCTATGTTGGGGCATGAGCATATCGGCGCATCTCGTTATCATAATGGATACACAGTTTTATAATGGTAAAAATCATTCGTATGAAGATTACCCCATACCGGATGTCCTGCAAATGATTGGTCGTGCAAATCGCCCTAACGACGATGCGGATGCCAAGTGTGTGCTTATGTGTCAGAGCTCCAAAAAGGACTTCTTTAAGAAATTTATTAATGAACCGTTGCCCATTGAAAGTCATTTGGATCATCGCATGCATGACCATTTCAATGCGGAAGTCGTCACAAAAACTATTGAAAATAAACAGGATGCCGTGGATTATCTAACTTGGACCTTTTTATATCGAAGATTAACCCAGAATCCCAACTACTACAATCTACAGGGCGTCACGCATCGCCATTTATCGGATCATTTATCGGAATTGGTGGAGAATACGCTCAGCGATCTGGAGCAATCCAAGTGCATAAGTGTTGAAGATGATATGGATACGCTGCCTTTGAATCTGGGCATGATTGCTGCTTATTACTATATCAACTATACCACTATTGGTAGGTTCTAATATTTATCTATTATTTTATTATCTCAGCTAACATAATTTTATATCCATCACAGAGCTCTTCAGTTTGTCTTTGAATAGCAAAACCAAAGTGCGTGGCCTGCTTGAGATTATATCATCCGCCGCGGAGTACGAGGATGTTGTGGTCAGGCATCATGAGGAACAGGTCTTACGCACGCTATCTCAGCGCTTGCCAAATAAACTGACGGGACCCAATGAAACGGCACCCAAGTAAATACTTTTATAATTTTGTTTTTATAGTACTGTTGCTTATTTGATATTTTAAACATTTACAGATTCAATGACCCTCATATTAAAACCAATTTGCTGCTGCAAGCGCATCTATCCCGCCTACAGCTGGGTCCAGAGCTTCAGGGCGATACGGAGCAGATCTTGAGCAAGGCGATTCGCCTTATACAGGCGTGCGTGGATGTGCTCAGCTCGAATGGCTGGTTGTCACCTGCAGTAGCTGCCATGGAGTTGGCACAGATGGTTACCCAAGCCATGTGGAGCAAGGATTCTTATTTGCGTCAATTGCCACACTTTAATGCGGAAATAACCAAACGCTGCACCGAAAAGGTATTAAAATTTATTTCAATTAATCTTTCAAGTTAACTAATGTATTTTTGAATATTTTTAGAAAATTGAAACTGTTTTTGATATTATGGAACTGGAGGATGAGGATCGCACACGTCTGCTCCAGCTATCCGATGCACAAATGGCAGATGTGGCACGATTCTGCAATCGTTATCCCAATATTGAGCTGAACTATGAGGTCGTTGACAAGGATCGCATTAATTCCGGCTCTACGGTCAATGTTGTCGTACAGTTGGAGCGTGAGGATGAGGTCACCGGTCCAGTCATCGCACCATTCTTCCCACAAAAACGTGAAGAGGGTTGGTGGGTGGTCATTGGTGATCCAAAAACGAATTCCCTGCTCTCTATTAAACGCCTAACACTACAGCAAAAGGCAAAGGTTAAGCTGGACTTTGTGGCGCCTAGTCCGGGCAAACATGATTATACTTTGTATTACATGAGCGATTCCTACTTGGGCTGCGATCAGGAATATAAATTCTCCATTGAAGTGGGCGATTTTCAGTCGGAGAGCGAAAGCGAATCCGATTAAACATCAAAACCGTAATATAAGCATACCCATAAATTTAAACACATGAAATTTTAATCAATTTGACAGATGTTCGATGTGCATATATGTATAGTATATTCTATTCCGATATATTAGATTATTTTTAGACACGACATCTGATTAATAAACATTCACTTTTTTTAATGAAAATCTTAGTTTTTACCAATAAAAACTAGCATCTATTCAGCTCACGTTAATCAAGCAGATTTACAATAAATATACTCATAGTTTATTGAACTGTGTGTTATTTTCTTCCTTTTTTTATTTCGATTTTTGGTATTCAGGATCGATTAATGACCTCACATTTCTAATTTAATAGGATCTACTTCGATTGTTCAATATTATTAAATTGAATGATTACTTACGCGTTTGAACTGAAAAATCCATGGATGATCCCATAAACTATTCACACTCTGGATCAGGATAGCGTGCCGAATATATAAGTTAATTAAAGTTTAGCTAGTTTTTTAATCATTTTTTATTATTTTACATTAAGTAAAATGTCATTTCAGTAAAAGTTAAGAGAGACTGGCTTTAGGTATTAGGAAAAGTTACACAATTCAGAAAAATCAACTAGATCTCTTTCAATCGAATTATTTTGAAAGTAGTCGATAAAGAGTAGAGAATATAATTAATTTAACCAGTCATAGAGATAGCTCCGCCATGGCTATTGGCGCTGTTGGCGCCATTGTTGGCAAAATTATTTGTGGATGCAAAATTAATCGTCTGACCATTGGGCAACTTATAGACTTGACTGAGTGAGGCGCCGGCGGCATTATTACTGCCAAAGGGATTAAT
The DNA here is from genome assembly GCA_018150835.1 of Drosophila repletoides. Classification (NCBI taxonomy): domain Eukaryota; kingdom Metazoa; phylum Arthropoda; class Insecta; order Diptera; family Drosophilidae; genus Drosophila; species Drosophila repletoides. The sequence continues at coordinate 6,279,559 of JAECWQ010000231.1, forward strand.
ATTCTGCGATTGGGTAGCCGTGCTGGCGGAGGAGGCACCAAACGAGCCATTGGCAGTCTGTGACTGGAAGCCCTGAGCCTGTGCCTGAGCAGCCGATGAACCAGAATTAAAGCCATTATTGTGATTGCTATTGGCAGCACCATTTGACGCCGTCTGCTCCTGATTGTAGCCATTGGGTCCCAGAGGTCCCAAAGGATTTAAGTTCACATTGGCGCCGGCAGTACCTCCATTAGGTCCGGCTCCTACAGTTACGCCAGATTGAGTGCGGCCAGCGCCGGCTTTTGTGCCAACCTGTGCCCGTTGACGCTTCACACGCTTGTGTGGCTCATAGAGTGAGGCCAGATCAGGCAGTATAGCCCTCACACGTCGTACCTGCTGACGCGCCTTTGGCTTAATATGCAGATTCGACTCCAGAACCACTTCCTCAATAGTGGCGCCCTTGGCAGCTGTTGTAATAATTAATATTTTATTTTAATTGCTTACTCGTTTACTATCTAAGCTAATATGAAATTTATATTTCTTAATAAACGATTAAAAATTTGCCGGCTTTAATGGACCCAACTTTTTATACAGAACCAAGTGTACATTAACTTGCGGCCTAAAACTATAAAAATTCTGAATAAAATTTCTATTCGACTTAACTTAATGTTAATTTATTTAATTGTTAGATTCATTTATTAGTTACGTTATTAATTTAATTGAATTTTTGTTACTTACGCAATGCTTCCTGAACCTGCTTCTCGTTGCGCTGGCGCAGTTGTGGCGCTGCTGACGTCGCTGCTAGGCAGACGCTGGCAAAGATTAGCATACAAATTGACAAATTCATTTCACCCAATCGGATTCAATGTAGAAAATAATTTAAAATATATACAGCTACAGGGCACAGCACGTCCGACAGCTACGCAGCGCCGAAGACAACTGTTGGAAGCTGCGCACGCCTCTTGCGGTTTATTCAACTATCTGAAAACTCTCACTTTTCAAACGTCAGAGAGGGGGGCGCCCACGCCCCCAGTTCCCTCAGCCCCTTTCCCCCCTTTTTGTGCTATCCAGCGCTAATTATGCATATAAATATTTAAATGTTTCTTAAGCCAAAAGCGCAATTTTTTTTTGGCATCTGTAACAAAACAAAAGATTTGAAATGTTTAAACAATTTTTGTACCCTAACAAAGGGTCTTATACTTATCGCATGAAATTTGTAGTGTAATGCAGAGTATGAATTATTTTCTTTTGATGGGCTTATAACTTATAACTTATATATATTTATTAACGTAAAAACTATATTCATTTTGAAATTGTATCTTGGGCATATTAATGAAATAAAAAAACTTTAGATACACCTAAAAATATCATAAAGTATTAATAAAGATCAGATTTTATCACAGAATCACTAAATGCCTACCAATAGTTAGTTGGCTTCCATTTGAACGCTTCCCAAGCGTTTATTAATTTAGACTTTCCGGAAAATATTGCTTCTATGTATTATTTAATACAAAGAAATGGTTCTTGAGTATTAGTGCTAAAAGTAAAAAAAAAAAAGTATTTTATATAGTTCCACTTATTGTGTTTGGCAAGTGTATATAGGGCTTCGCCTCGGTGAAGACAGTCTTACTTTCTTGTTTTTTGTATAATAAATATCACGGAAAAAAACAAGTCTACAAAATTTGTAACCGGTTTTCGTTTGCTCTCAAAGCTCACTGAGGAACTAGTTTAATTTTGTGTTTTTTTTTTGTTTTTTCTGTTGCTGTGGTTTTTCCTTTTCGGGAACAGATGATGCCCAGAACACTTAAGTGCTTCTATGTGTGTGTGTGTGTGTGTGTGTGTGTGTGGGTAGGGAGTTTAGACACTGCAACCCAGTGAACTTTTTGAACAGACGGGATATTTGTATTTATTTTTCATTTTTAAGAATATATTCAAAACAAAATATGGTACGAAATTTGTAATATTAAGCACTTTTTTTTTGGAATTAAAAAGAAATAATAAAAAATACAAAAATGACTTATATACCATATAAAATTGGCAAGGAACATATTAAGTTTGATCCTTGGGATTTTAGCCCTTTTTTTATTAAGTCTAGTTATTTATCCTATGTATATCAAAAGCTAAGTTGAGCTGCAACCTGGATTTTATTATTATATTTTCATAGAGCAGGAGCAGTTCGATATATATTATGCTATATATGAAGTCATAGCAGAATTAATTTCGATTGGGCCATTCTCATATATATATGTACGTATATCTATATCTATTAATGGTCATAAGTGAAATAAATAATATATCTATAAGTAAAGATCCCAAAAATATGAAGTCTTGCTGGAGTAGATCCTGAGAATAACTGAAATAAATTAGCTATATTTACTGAACTTGAAATGATTCCAGAAAGTACAGAAATATAGAGCACATTAAAAATAAGTAGCGAGAAGCATCTAAACTTAAAATTGAAGTTGGAAATTGTCTGGATATTTTTATAAAATATTCTCATTACTCCATCAATATGCGATTTCCAGCAATTATTTCTTCAAAGTGATATATTGATGGAACCTAAAAGATAATGAACTCAATTGATATTTGTTAGATATCTTTTGGAACGTTGCAGTTAAAATTCAAATGCTTTTTATTATCTTAAATTTGTTTTTTATTAATTAATTTATAATTAAGTAAATGTTAAGTTTTCTAAATAAAAGACACATTTAAGAGACACAAGTTGTATGCATCGCGCGAAATTTAAGTGAACAATTAACAAAATTTGTTTGCTGAGATCGCTTAATTAAAAAAATATGTTTTCTATGTGTGTAAATGGAATATGCACATTCGATACTATATAGAATTAAATACAATTTTATTTGCTTCATCTCGAAACATTGTCATGAGGCGCTTTGATGGTTTTCTTTTTTTGTTTTTGTTTTTTGAAAGTACTTTTGCGAGTTGAACCTATCTCTAAAATAATTAATATAATTTATGTATACGATTAAACTTAGGCTTTAGATAAAGGAAACAACAAAACTGAGCACTGTTATATATGCTTGTACATATTAAGTTACTAATTATAGTATAGTTGAATGTTCGAGTAGCTGCCTCTATTCGATGCCATGGGCAAAGATCATAACCAGCCCCGGCTCGACCATGACATCCTCAGTCATATGGACATTGTCACAGCTAAGTACAAGCACCGCCTGTTTTCCTGCAATACCAAAACCTTTAATTAGTCGGGGCAGGTGCTCTTTGTTATAATTTATTATAAACCCAACACTCACCTGGTATGCGCCGGCAAATGTAATTATCGTAAATACGTCGATTGTTTTGGCGCGTTTCCAGCGAGCTCAGGCCTCTTGGCCAGCGACGTTCGTGACAGTTCTCCATGAGGCTATCCAGTATATGTGGCGGGCAACCGGATTCGGACAGGGCGCGTTTAATCATTAGCTAAATAAAGATTAAAATATATATTTAGTGGCATATGTAAGAGGGCAGGTAAGGCGAGGAAAGCGACTTCTTGTCATATTTTACAGGATTCTTGTTCTATCCCAAAGTTACCTGCAGAGCATCGTCAGGCGTGGAGATCATGCCACCCCAGCGTGTAACACGCGCTCTGGCCAAGGCGCTGCTCCAACGTATCACCTCATCGCGTTCCATTTGATCGGCAATGGCTCGCATAGCCGGATTTGAAACACGCATAGCGCGCATAAAATCTTTAAAAAGCTGCAGCTCCCGCTTCAGCTCATTGATGGTCAGCTGTTGATCCGTAAGCTCCGTCTTTAGCTGACCCATTTGATCCGTTTGCTTGACTATCAGCTGCCGCAGTTCACGCACACAATTGTGATCCTTGAGTTCGTCCTTGGGTATATCAACGCCACAGCCTTTCTCACAGGGAAATGGGCGCTTCGGATTGTGCACACATTCCTCCAAATGTGAATTATAGGCATCTAATTTGAGCACTGCTGAACAGCCATATGGCGCATTGTCGCAGGTAATTGACAATCTGCAGAGGAAATTATATTTAATGCTTGAGGTACTTCTTCTTAAGTTCAAGATTTATGATATATAATTGTAATTTATTGTAATTGTAATTTATAAAATCAAATCAAATCAAAATTTTCCCACTTTTTTTTTTTTTTTACATGTATATTTTGCCTTTTTTGGGCACTATATACATATATTATGTATACATTCTTATGTATTTTTATATATACCTTGACTTTTGTCAAAACCTTTCACCACTCGTATTATTACTTATGTTGACCACTGCATATTTCTATGTAGGTTTATGTCGTCGACTTTATGTAGTTTTATGTATATCACAAGAATGTATTTCTTGGGGATTTTGTATAAATACATTCGGTTCACTTTTGTCGAAAACTACAATTTCTACATAGACTGTTGTCTGCCATTTATATATATATGAATATATAATTTGAATTTTGTTGCACTCTGATGTTACTACTTCAATTTGTGTATCACTGTACTTGTATATGTACATGTGACTTTTGTATGTAGACTTCTGTCCAGTACTAAATATACTGCATAGACACGGGTGTGCGTGCGTGTGGGCAACTTACCTGGACAACAAGTTGCGCAAGATTCGGGGAACTGGACGTAAATTGGCCGTTGTTAGGGCATTGCGGTCCACTGGGCAGGTGGGCTGACGTGTTAGCCATTCATTGATGCAGCCCCGACAGAAGGCGTGCTCGCACATGACAGCCTAATAAATGCATTAATATATATATGTGTATGCAATAAATAAATAATTATTATCGATATACCTGCAGGGGATCCTCGAGTACACCGGAACATATGGGACATGTTAGCTCTTCATCCACTTCGCCCTGGAAACGATTAACATCGTGGCCCATTGCAAGGTTTTATCTAAATTTATTCAACTACATTAACATTTATTATTATAGATTTATTTATATTTGTGAAAAGATTGCAAAATCTTTCCAGTTTTTTTTGCTGCGCTTGTATTTAGTGTTGGCTAATACGCTTAGTTCACGTGTCTAGTGTTGCAAGTTATAAAAAGTAAGTGCTGCTCACATTCGATTGTAGCACTTTATCGATTGCTTCGGTTCAAATAGGATGTAACGTATTAATAAAGAAAATTTTGATAAATATAATACGTTTTCGTACAGTTGAAAAACCGGCCACGTAAAAAAATTAACTTCTGAATTTGAGAAAATTTCTTAATGATAATCTCTTTTTCACCAAGGGTTTTAAAATTTTAATGCAAAACAAAATCCTGTTTTGAAACTTTTGAAAGTTAAGATAACGAGTGTTAACTGTGTCGAGTCTTAAAAATTAATGCTTACAATTTATAAGGCCTGTTCCCAGTTTTATTTCGTTGAGTAGAACTAAAAATAAGCCTACTTTGTTTTTAGTTTCCATCCTTTGATGTAGTCGTTAGTTTTCAATATAAAATTATTTAAGTACTTTAAATTTCAGTAATTTTATTAGAAAAGTCATAATTATTTACTGATATACAAAATACTGGAGCCTAGGCTAATTTTGGCATAAACCAAGACAAATTCGTCAGGTGATTTAAAAAGTGTACAACCACAACTAAAAACTAACATGAAACAACTAGAAACGACATAAATAACGCATAATTATATAAATTATTGAATTTTTCTTTTAATAAGCTAAATTTCGTTGCGATCCTTCCAGCCATATTTTTGACGTTGCTGTTGTTGTTTTTCCTTGCTATTTGCATATTTATTATTTGTATTCGATTTGCTGGGAGCACAGTAACAGGAACGCTGTTGCGAATCTAGATATGCCTTACAGCCTAGTGTTAAAGTGCCTGAAAATAGAGTTTTGGAAATTTTAGTTCACTTAATTATACGACTAAATACGACTTTTAATAAACTTTTTATGTATTTTATAAATATAAATTATTTCCGATAGTATCAGTATACTATCGATAGTTATGCAATAATTCTATAATTTTACCTGTGAATAGCATTTTGGCGGCCGCTTTACAGCTCTTTATCATCAAATCGCTAGCAATGGACTTTTCGTAACTATCACAATATCGATATAGACAACGCTTGAAGTCCAAATCGCATAGCTCTTTATCGCTGTTACAGGTATCGTAGCAAATGTCGTGCGTATTGCAACAGGTCTCCATTTCAGCGGCAGGCAGGTACTCCGTGCTAATTCTCAGGCCCAACGAGCCGCAACCGTCAGCGGTGGCAGTATAGAACTTATTTTGAACGGCTCGCGGGGCTGCAAGAAAAAAACAGACGTCAGTTAGAAGTTAAAAAAGTCCAACTATCGATAATATCGATGGGTACTGCAATTGTATTGACGGGTAACTTTTCTGAAAACAACCGATAAGTATTGACAATTTCTTATCGATTATCTGATACCTCTAAACCATTTACATAACGTATTTCATCAGTTACTTACCCGGTCCGCCCCCGTCAGGAACAGGACATTGAAACACACAATTTTCCTCAATGCCCGCTTCGAAGACCTCATGCACTGTGCGAAATTTGCGCACAATTGTGATGAAATTCTTGAACACGTCACCGAAAATTGCCTCCGCCGCTATAATGGCATCCCGTAGGTGAACAATTGTGCTGGAACCATAGCCGGAGTATGCGTATGTGAGAAACGTTAGCAAATAAATTGCTAGCTTCATCCAGGAAAACTGCATCTTTTTCTACAGTTTGTTTTATATTGTTTTTATTGTACTTTTTTTAATATGTTTATCGAACTTGACGCTTTGCGTTTAGTACGTTTATATTCTACTATGGATGAGAGGATTGTCCGGTTATTTTGATGCTGCAATCAGCTGTTGCAGCAGCGGCCAGCTGTTTGTACGAATGAGTGGAACAGGTATCAAAGGAAAGAAGATTACGCAAATGCAGCCTGAAAACTGCGTTGTACACGCTTCCAATTACGTCATATGTGCTGTTTTTGTTCGGCGATTTCAGTTGCACGCGGGTAAAACAACGAATTTCTCTGTATGAACGCCATTAACAATAAATAATTGAATTAAACAACTAAAACCTTATATTTCAATATAAAATCTTCTGTCAGTATTGAACTACACAAACACAATATTATTCTCTGTTATGTTAATTTTATTTATGGAGTTATAATTTTTTTAAATTCTTTATGATTTAACGTACTTTTTTTTGGGTGGTATAATTAATGCATTAATTTACAATTAATAAATCTAATTCTATAACGTCTCACAGCAAAAGTGCATAATCTGTTCTTAAATAATGGCATAATTCTGTTTTGTGCCACTGTACATTGGAGGGCTGGTCACACTACGCTAGCGTGAATAACGACAAGTTTACGGCCTTTGCATAATTTATAAAGAATGCAGTATTTTAGCATATTAATGAATTAAATAATGTTTTCCTTAAATGTTAAGCGAACAGTGCGTATCTTAACTAAAACAAATTATGCGCGTCAGTTAACGAATCAAAAAACAAACGAGCCCGTTGTTCCCAAAGATGCAGAGCAACCTTTAGAATTGCCGCCTTATACAGTGGAGCAACGCGTGCAAATACTAGAAGCAATTAACGAGTACAGTGCCCAGCAATTACTAAAGTAAGCAGTGAAACTGTGCCAAGTTTTTATAATATATTGATTATAAATGTCAATTTTTCAGCTACGACATAACAAAAGCGCGCCTAAATAAACTTCAAAGTTGGAAGGGACGAAATGGACCAATGCGCGAGCTTGAGGATATTTTCCATGTGGAGGGTTTTGGGCTGAAGGTGGCCAGCAAGTTCTACAAGAGTCTGTTGGAGCCACCGTCGATGAACCGTGAGATTATTCCAAAAACTCCTCGTACAGCGCCTTTTATTACACCCACGATGGATGAGACACAGCGTCAGCTGATTACGTCTTGCGTGGGCGTGCGCATTGGAGTCACCAGTGTTAGTTGGGCACGTCTGGAGTTGCCGATGAGCAAGTATGCTCCTTCTGTACTGACCCATTGGCAGCATCACGAGATAAACGATAAGAAATTGCATTTGTCAGAGCTAGTGCGTCGCTGCTTGTATGTGGCTCATCAAATACCTCAGTCGGACTGCTTTATTATGGAGAATCCACAAATGGCTCAAGCCAGCAGCAATCCGGGCAGCATTGATCAGCAGAATGTGAACATACAGAAGGCTCAAGTGACCGCTATGCTTAGTTATGCTCTGATGTCACGCACTAATCCCGATCAGATTAAAACCAATCTTTTTTACCTTCGACGTTTCCTAACAGCTCGTCTGTTTAATCATCTGGTTGGTACGGAGCGTGTCTCTTCGGAAGATACAATCCTGGACATGATGCGAACACATTACAATATGGAGGAGCAACCACAGGAGGAAGAACCGATTAATCTGGCTAATCAAGTTCAATTTCCAGCAACGTTACGTTCTATGTACTCCAAATTAGAGCGTTATCAGCGTGAGCTTCTTAGCCAAGCTTTTCTTGTCAACGTGGCCTTTGTGCGGCTTGTCCTGTTGCAGGATCCTCCCAGCTTAGCGTGCGTATCGCGCAACTCCAAGAAGTTGCCCAGTGATCAGGAATTGGAATGAAATTGTCTTAGTCATATTAAATATATTATTACCGAAATAGTTTAGGTGTTAAAAAATTTTCTTTAAAGTAAGAACTTTAAAAATTCTGGTTCGAACTTGACCTAAAAATAAATCAATTTAGTAAATAAATCAAGCTGGAGCACATATCAGCTCTGGTACACGTATATATGTAGATAGAGATAAGAGCAGCAGACGTAGGTCAAGAACTGAGTCTCAAAGATTGATTAACTATTGGTTTTTGTTTTTATTTTGTAAAGAATATTAAAAAACCAAAAATATATGATGTATTTAATTTTTACAAACATATATGTACTTAATAAACACTTCACAATTCATTTTACATATCACTGTACAGGATATTAGTGTACAATTTGTCTGTCTTTTTTGATGTGTTATTAAAACTATAATGCAAATATATTGAACACAAACTTCAAATTTTCAAGATTCGGTCACGTTGTGAACTATTTCGTCTGTCAGTCATATCATGAGTCCATCTCTAATTGGTAGCAAGCTTCGTCAAATGAGTGTTTTCAAGGCTTGGTATTTTGGCAGTTGTGGCGTGCGGTCACATTGCAGCTTTTAGTTTGATTTTATATTCCACGTTGGGTTGACGCGTATCGGCGGATGATTTTTTTTTAAAATTGTTTGTGCAACAACAACAAAAAGTTTCGTAAAGATTGAATTGAAAATTCAATTCAAATGTGAGACAAAATTGTACCAAAAAATTTGCCAAAGTCTAAAAAAAACATTAGAATTTATTAGTTAATTGAATTAGTCGCACAAATTGAAATTGATTAAATGAGTGCGACACAAAAAGTGTGTCAAGAATAATATTTACGAAAATAAAAAAAAGTGAAATCTTTCGAATGACAGCAGCGAAACCACAATGTAAATGTGAATCAAATTGAAAGAGAAAACGCTCAACAAAAAGGGGGAAGGCCAAATACACCACGCATAACTGTAAAACTTATTTGGGCACATCGCAAGGCCCAAAATGAGCGCCAGTTCTACAACAACAACAGCAACAACAACGACAGCAACAATATCTGCGACGCCAATGCTAAACAACAACAATGAGAACAATAACAACAGTTACATGTACAAATACAACAACAAACAACATAGCATGGATGCTGCCAGCTGCTCTGCCAACAACGCTGCCGCTGTCGCTAACGCTGCCACATCCGCTGCCTGCATCCCCACCTCACCACAGCTGATCAAAAGCAACAGCATAAATTTTATGTCGACAGGTAGCGCAGCAACTGAGTGCTGTGGCGACAGCGCAACGCCTGAGGAAAGCAGCGAATGTGATGCATTTCTTCAAAATTCCAATCGACGCAGCAATCGGTTTACTTCCGCCTCCTCCTCCTCCCTGTTACGACGCATGCACGCATTCATTATGCGCAATTGGTATCTCAGCTACCTATTGCCTCTGTCCCTGCTGCTGGTCCTCCTCTTCGTTGGCTACCTCACCCGCAACTATGCCAAGGAGCTACTCTATTGGATTGAAAACCAAAACTCTTGGCTCATCTTTATCATCTTCTTGCTGCTCTTCACCCTCGTCAGTTTCCCCATAGTTCTCGGCTATCTAGTACTCCTGATAACCGCCGGTTATCTCTTCGGCTGCTGGCGGGGCTGGATAACTGTTATCCTCGGAGCCAATCTGGGCATTGCCATTGCTCATGCCACAATACGCAGCTGCCGGCATCGGATATCCATTCACAAGTAAGTTGAGCCACTTCTCTCACTGATTGATCGCCCCGATTAAAATTTTTTAAATGATAATCATATGTGATATAATAAGTATTTATTGATCTATTAAAACACGTAATATAATAATGTATAAAGCCAGGGGGCTTAGGGTATAATAACTTTCTCACGCCTAAAAATATATTAGGTATGCAAAGTAGTTTCTGAGCTAGGAGAATGAAACTGGGAAAGCACTTTTCTTTTTCTGTAGCCCGCAAATTTTCCAGAATCGGTCGGATCGAACAACTATATCATATATGTAGCTGCCATACAAAGGAACAATCGGTCCAAAGGTTGTTCGGAAATCTTTTTTCTTTCTAAAATATTTCTATGTTACTTGCCAACTTTTAATGAGATCGGAACAGTATATTACATAGCTCCCATAGGAACAATCGGTTGAAAAGTTGTTTTTTAATTTTCAACGTATCTTGATCAAATTTACTGCCAGAGAAACAATCCAATTTGCAAGTGTATATAATCTTCGGCCTTTCTTTACTAGTTTTTAAATATTTTTCAAAAATAAATTCAAAGAAAAGTAGATTTTGTAGCGGATCTAGGGTATTCATATAAACCAATTAATTTAGGATATCTTTAGATTAAAGTAGCTTTGCTTGAATATAATCATGAATTTATTGATATTTTTATAAATTTGCTATAATTGTATTTAGTTTATCAAATTTTAGAAGATACATTGACATATTTACTTTTTTCAGTAGAATAACACTAGTGATTAACTAGTTCCAAGAGAGTGTTATTTCTTCAATCCATTTTAGGTAGGATGAGACTCGTGTATATATTGCAGGTGTATTCTTTTCACACACACCCATTCCCGAGTGTGAGGTTATTCCAATTAGCCGTGTTTGGTTTAGTTCATCCCTTACTACCAAAGGTCCACCAGTATCGCCTTTACATGGACTGGAATCCTTGGGTGGCATTATACATATGTACGAGCTAGGGAAGAATTTTCCAGGGGAGTACTTAAGTACTTGATTCTTGCAGTCCTGGTTGGGCATTACAACCACATTGAGTTTCTGAAGGATATGGGTACTTTCCGTTATTTCTGTTGTAAGATTATCTAGTAAATTAAAAGTTAAAAAAAGAAAGAAAGGAGAAAGGGGCCAATGAGTGTCTTAAATATTCCTGAAGATAATTCTCGAGACTAAATTAATATTTAACATAAAATTTTAACTTGTGAAAAATATTAATATTAAATTTACAAATGGCGTTCAACAATTGGAACTCATTATTCAATGGAACACAGTATTCCAATTGCATAAATCAGATTATTCTAATCAGTGAAATGACGGAGTTATATTACGATCTGTAAGGGCTAAGAAAGTTCCATTAAAGCTATTTCATTACATTCTGTATAGCCCCATCCACTAATTAATCCATTGGCATTAGCGTAGCTTTGACCTGGTTCAGCTAGAAGGACTGGCTGTATATATTCATCGAACTCTAATGATGCAGGTAGTCTGATTAAAGCAATGTCATTTATTTTGATAGTATGATCGTATCCTCCATGTATATGGACATGGGATTTATCAACGATCAGCCTTTGTTGGCCCTCTTCCTTCTCGTTTTGTAAGTTTGTTGCGCCAACGACTAATAAGAGATGAGTGCTATGAGAAGAGATCTCTTGTCAATAAATAATCTCAATTTATATGTGGTATTCGCCTACAAGTGGACTAGGCAATGTGCAGCGGTCAGAATGGACCTCGATGTAATGATGGTGCCACCGCAGCCCTTAGTCCATCCAATAATTGGAACATATTTACTATAGAACACTTGATAAGGCAACTCTTTCGGTTCTGCCTCAGATCCATTAATAATCCTTTCCAAACCCGCACAAGCCGTGGCACTAAATAGTGCAAAACTAACCAAAATAATAACTTGAATATTCATTTTTAACTGTGACTTTTGTAGGCCAAACTCTGTGTTTTTATAGTTTTTTAAAGTAAATAATAAAGTATAGAATTTAAACCACTGTCACTAACTTATCTACTACTTTTTCTTTGAAAGAATTGCCAAGATAGAAGAATACTACTTCAATTAACTTTACGTTCCTTGGGAAAGGCGAAATTCTTTTGGTTAATGGCTGTCTGAAGAAAAGTAAACCCCAGAAAGTTAGCTTTAAGTAAGCTTAATTGTATTCACAGTGGAATAGAAACCCATATGTAGCTCCAATTAAGATAAATTGAATTTCTAGTCTTGATTATTGAAAATACAAGTTAGATTTGAACTTGCAATACTGAAAACTTTTTATAAATTGGACAAATTTTTAAGGAAAGTCGGGGAAGTTATATTAAAGTTTATACTCTTACAGGGGTAAGTGTATTGCTGGAGGCATCTGCGATCTCATAAGGTATATGTAAGAGTCATATATATAGGCCCGTCTGTCTGTCTGTTCTTTTTCTATCCCAATTTTTGAGCTTAGATAATGAATTTCGAAATGTAGTCTTCTTCTTCAGATCAGACAACTATATCTAAAGGTTTCTACAAAATATCTATATCTATATGTTTCTAAAGAAATTCCAATAAAAATTTCAAGTTGAAGATATAAGAATATGTTGACATAAAGAGTCATCAATATCGGACTTCTAAACCAGACATCTGCCATAGGAAGAATCGGTAAAAATTATCCAATTTAAAAACAGTTTTCAAATGTTATCCAGTCTGCAAGGCGTGCCGAAGAAAGCCTTTCCTTACTAGTTAAGTTGAATTTAGAAGTTGTATTTGAGGTATGTGTCAGTGAGTATATTTTATTTAAAGTGTATTTAGAATAGAGTAGTAATGTTGCGTATAATACCAAAATTCAGAAGTTTTCGACCATGGGTCAATAAGTTTCTGCCGCAAAGTCGCACATGTATAGAAAATAATACGGGGGGCGTTTTGCAGACAGCGCCGCCCACAATAAATATAACAGATTCATTTATAAAGGAAAACCAACCGCTGCCCATACCGGTGCTGCGACAAAAGTCAAGGAATGTGGAAACCAAATGGACGACCGGGGAGTATTTAAAGGGTGATCCGCAGCGGCATGAGGTGCTGGTGCCGGAGGAGATAAAGCTGCATCGTGTACTGGTTATGGAACAGCTTAGACACGGCAACGAGCGTAAGCGTGGAAACACACATATACTGGTCGTCGCCGGTGCAAAGGCCATGCCAGGATATCGTTTTCGACAGCGCAGCGACTTCCTATATTTGTGTGATTGCCTGGTATCAGGTGTAATTCTGGTGCTACTTCGTAATCGTCAAATGGAGCTGCATACCGTATTGTGTCAACCAAAAGAGGATCAGGAATTGGATCCGGCGTTGGCTCAGGTCATCTGTCAGCGTTACAATGTGGATGAGGTGCTAACGCTGCCAAGTCTAAAGCAGCTGCTCTATCGAAGATGCAATCATGCCAGTGTCCGCTTGTGGTACAGTGATACTCAGGAGCAAAACGAGCTGAGAAAATACATTGAAGAGTTGTCAAAGAAGCTCAAGCTGCCCATTGAGTGTCCACGTGAATTGCTACGCTATACACGCTCTTTCAAGACACCCCGGGAAATAAATGGATTGAGACGTGCTCATGAAATAGCCGCCAACTCCCTGCAGGAGCTCATATCGGAGCACAAAGCAGGGCAGCATAAGCGAGAGTTGAGCCTAATCTTTGAACAGAAATGTCAGCAGCGATATGCCCATCAGCCGCTGCCCTATGAACCCAAATTGGCAGCTGGTTTGGGTGGCATGTGGCTCATGAATGTTGCATGCCAATATGCAGGGTATTGTGGCAGTCTGGCCAGATGCTGGCCCGTTCTGGGACGCTTTTCTCCTCCCCAAAAGGTCCTCTATAATATGCTGCTTGAGCTGCGTTGCAAACTCTTAAAGCTAATCAGTCGTGGTGATTCCATTGTGCGAACGCCGCGGGAGTTACATGCTGCCTATTTGATCCTTCTGGCAGAACAATTGCGTGAGCTGCGCGTCCTGCCGCCCAATATAAACACTCCGGCGGAGATTATTAAGGCAGCGGGCCGCTTTAATTGCTTTTCCACACTGGTGAAGCATGTTGGCTTGGATCTGGATGACAATAGCGAAGACCCTATCAATTGTCCTTTGATGCCCGGCCATGTTATATCCCTACAGATGTCCATTTGTATACCCCAGGAATGCCACCAGGCCTACCCAGAATTCCGGGGCGTATTTTGCATATTAGCAGATAGCATACTCATCAAATCTCACCATGAACTGGAGCTACTCACCGGAGATTGCTACTCTTTGGCCAGGGACCTGGAGGGGTTACGTTCCAGGCGCCCATCTCAGCAGATGAAACGAGCTGCAAACTAAAATGTTTTCTACGCGCAGTACGAGTACGAGTACGAGTAAGAGCACAAGCCCTGGGCATTGTGGGACAGACTTTGATAAGAAAGAGAACTTACGTGATAAGGCTGGCTGGCAAACAGTTACCGGACAAGTAATATTTTAAATTGTTGTATTAAAAATCGATGTATTATGTATGGCCAGGCATTTTGTATAAAACTGACGGCATTAATGTATCTATTTATTTTAGAGAAACTAATGGCTTTTATTAATCTAGGGTTTTGATATTTTCATATCCCTATAAGTTATAATATCTCAAACTGTATAGTTTAAATAAGATATAGTTCTATTCGATATAAGATATAATAATTCGCTATCTTCGGCGCAGATGAATATTTCCAAGATATTTTGAGAACTAGAAAAAATAGAAACTTTTGGAGCGTTTGTTCCTGAGGAGGTATATATATATATAGCTATATATGCATGATATAGTGGTACTATCGGACTGCTTACGACAAATGACAAAGTTATAATACGCTCTGCTAGGGTATAAAAATTGAGCAATGTTTGATTCAATTGAAGCTTGAAGCTGTTAATTGATTATTTTGAGTTCGATCAGGGTTTACATTTAATTAAATCTTGATTTTTCAATTATATTTTGAACGCTGTTCTTGCTGACACGCAATCATATTACAGTTTCTCAGAGAACCTTATCAAATGAAATATTTTAATTATAACACAGGCAATCATCAGTTCATTTACTCGACTCAGGCGTTCCTTTTCTTTTCTTTTTTTCAATTGCTTTATCAGTCAAGAGACTTTATAAATAGCCACAATAACTACCTATATTAAAGAGGTTGCATTTCAACATTTGTCGAAACAATTGCATTACGTCAATTAATTGCTTGACGATAAGTTTTAATGCCGACGGGTGTAAAAAGAGTACAAACAACTGTCGGTTCTGGCTCACGTCCGCCCGTCCGTCCGTTCGTTTGAGTGAGCTGGCTGTAGGGTATAGCAGAACTCGCTACAGAGTATGGCCTAGTCGAGCACTCTTGTTCTCTCCTACTCTCTTCAACAATTTGATAGGAGTGCTTAAAAGGAAGTGAGCTAGTAACAGACTTGTCACTTAACTTGGCTTATACAACGTGTTATATATTACTTTTAACAGTGGACTCAAAGCTGGAATATAAATTGCAATTTAAATGGTTTTAATCAATTCTTTCGATTGAGAATTGACTTTAAATGAGACACAAAAACGAGATACTACCCACCATTCGTATATATCAATAAAACGCTAACCATAACCATTATAGCAACTATCTATCATATCAAAGCAAATTAGTCATAAATAAAACAACCATAAATTATAGTAAGACCACTAATTGAACAACGAACCGTGTCCGAACCCGAACCCCAACCTGAATTCTGTTAATTTGGGTGTAGACTCGTTTAGTTACGGGGTGTTAAACGGGTAACCGGTTTACGGCCAACCTGATTGACTCTAATTCAACAGTGATTACCTGCATAAAGGCATACGAAAATGGATCAATTACAGGGTAGCGCTGTTACACAGTCATGCGTAAAGTTAATTACTATGGGGGTAAAACTGTTAACCAGATAAGTCACATTTTAGGCAATAACCAATAAAGGAAGGCTAACTTCGTCGCGCCGAGGATTAGATACACTTGCCAACTGGATTCTTCCTATGGCAGCTATATGAAAAACTAAAGTTCAACTTTTAAATTTCATTAAGTTACTTTGAGAAACGAAAAAGTTTCCAATACAGCAATTTTTGAACTGATTGTTCCCATGGGTGCTATATGATATAGAAGGCTGATCTTATTTTTTTTGTAAATTTCACTAAGATATATTGAAAAACAAAAAGTTTTCTATACACCAACATTTTGAACCGCTTGTTCCTATGGCAGCTATATGATATAGTTGCCCGATCCGGCCCGTTCTGAAACATGTGCAAATTTCATTCACCTAGTCAAAATCTGAGAGAATAGTTTGAGTATAAACATACGGACAAGGCTGTATCAACTCCTGATCAATTATATATATAGTTTATGGGGTCTAATGCTTTACACATTTCGTGACAACACTAAAATACTCTTTTGAAGTGTATAAAAATGGGGGAATAATGAAACAAAATTCTGAACTGGTTCGAAAGTGGTTTTTGACTCTATATAAAGCTTTATTGCTGAAATTTAGTATGTAATCTGGTGCCAGTGAGTGGTATTTAATTCCAGTTTAGGTCTGTTTATCAGCGGGAATAAAAGCTCGTTTAAATGAAATATTTGAAAATAAATATAATAGAATATAATTGTTAAATGTATTTATTTTGCCTGTTTTTTTCCTATGGTTGGAGATGCCACCGAAACTCTAGAAGGGTATAAAAATATCTGGTGATAGTGTCAGTTAAAAAGATTATCACCTTTATATTTATTCACTACAATTTGCTCAAAACGTATTTTATTATGAAATTACTGAATGTTTATATGTAATTTCTTGCTGTGTTTTTCTTCTTGTGTCTTTCATTGCTTTATTTATTCGTCCGATTCTATTTTCAGATTGATCAAAAATGAGACTGGACGAGCTATACTGCGTGTTATATCTGGACCCAAGGCGTTCCGAGTGGTGCTCTTTACGCGTCTCACGCCCATACCATTCGGATTGCAGAATGTGATATTTGGAGTAAGTAAAAAATGGAATAAAATTCATTTTTTAGTATAGTTTTGGTTGATTTGATAGAGTTGTTTTTCCTAAGCACTTTACTCTTTCATTTTTTGTTTAAATCTTTCTTCTTCACTCTAAACAATTCGATTCTACTCAAAACAGTATAAAATCGATCAGTTCTTTAGTTTCTGTATCGAATTCGTCTATTGAACTTGGGCTCCCTTTTGACCTGCACCCTCGGAGAATGTTTACAACTTTGGGTTTTATGTCTATTTGCGACTATCAGTCAGGGCCTGAGCAATAAGCTTATGTACTCACATATCTGCCTGTATATAGACCTATATAGTATATGATATATATATATATATATAGTAATATGTGCAGACAAAGCGCGTCTCTCTTCTTTGTTTTGCTTTCGTATGAGAAAAGTTCAGCGTATTTATTCATTTTTGTTTACACATTTGGAATGCGTCCCCGGAGAGTTTACTCAAATGTTTTTGGTACATGAAATACGATTATTGAGAATATAATTTTCGTTCTTCTATACCCTGTAATTAAGAGTTGAATAACTGACGTCATAATTAATACTTTCACAGTGACAAACCACAAATTAGTCACATTTACGCTGATTACACTTTTTTACAGGCTTGTAAGAAAACAACTGTTGCGCATAGAAATAATAAAAAATGATGAAAATATGTAAAATAACAACAAATTAAAAAAAAAAATAACAAATATAAGAGCAAATAACAGCTTGAACTTGAAATTGTTTAAACTGGTTTTGCAGTACAGGTTGGAAAGTAAATAAAGATAAAGATACAAAAAGATTCAATGGCAAAAGCTGAATAATGTCGATGAGTTTTTGACAAGTAAATTCATTTATTATCTCAGTTATAAAAGAAATTTCAAAATACAAAAATCTCTTTCAGCTTTCAGCACAATCAAACTTCTTTATAATAAAGTAGCAGATTTTAAAATTGAAATTGTTAGGGAACTTAATCCTACTTTCGGTGGCCTTGCAGACTGGATTAATCTAATATGAGAATTGTTGTTCAATTTATTTATTGTGACTGATTGTTCCAATGGGAGATATATTATATAGTAAACCAATCATGAAAAGTTTTTGTGTGCGTTTAGAAATCACGCTGCCTCATCCAACTGGTCAACTCTCTCTCTCTCTCTCTCTCTCTCTCTCTCTCTCTCTCTCTCTCTGAGCCAACTGGTTCGAAAGAAACAAAAAAGTTGTCCATACAAAAACTTTTTAAGCCGATTGTTCCTTTCTCATTGATATAGTTAGCCGATCCAGCTGGTTCTAACAAAAAGAAGACAAATTTCATTCAAAAACTGAGACATAGAAACCGATGCACAGCCGCGCCGTAGATACCCTTTCCTTACTAGTTTTTATTTATAATTATCTATTTTTTTTTCAGATCAGTTCCATTAAAGCCCGGGACTATCATGTGGCCACATTTCTGGGCCTGCTGCCAGCTCAAACCATAAATGTCTACCTGGGTTCAACACTGCGCTCGATGCACGAGGTCCTTAATGACAACGATACCAAATTGACAGGGTATATTAGTTTCGTGTTCGAGGTGAGCTCTATACTAGCTCTATGCTAACTATATACAAATATGTACTCGTATTGATTGCCTTATAAAATGACTCGTTATACTCGTAAGCGTTGCTCAACTGGCTTTCAAATACTTACAGCATTTATTGATTTTTGTTCCCTGGCACCTGGCTTTAAATTAAAATTGGCTTTTTTGTTTCTTAGCTTGCGTGCTAAATTAGTTTTCAATTTTGCATGGCTTTCCGTTTCTTTTCCTTTGGTTGCACAACACGCGCTAACAAATTGGCTTTAAGCTTGACTGGCCAAAACCAAATTTGTATAATTTTAGATTTAAAGCAGCCGCCTAAAAGTAGGCAACAATTATTTGCTTATAATTAAAATTGAGGCTGGTTCTAATTCTAATTCTACGTCTTTTTATATTCAAAGGTCATTTGTGGCGTGGCGCTGATGTTTTGGGTGGTGCAAAAGGCACGGAAGGAGCTGTCGGAAACGCTGCTCACATCGGATTACAGCAACGATGGAAAACCCATTGATATACAGGTGTAGCAGTCGGAGAACCCAACTGCCCTCCCCTGCTGCCCTGAAGCTCAAGTTCTGCAAGACTCCGTCGATGAGGAGAACTGCTAATTCGAATAGGAATTGTGTTAAATGTTATATAGGCATTCTTAGGAGTATATTAAATTATTACATAGTTAGTGATAATGTTGAATTATTGAAAACATACCAAAACAAACTGTCGCAAATTATTTGTTAAGAACTAAATTTTTAATGAAAATGCTGTGCCTAAATATATATTTACAAATATGTACATACATATATATATACACATATATATATATATATGTTGAAAGATCTATCTCTATGAAATAAGATATTTATGCTTAAGCTGAAGCCTCGCTCAATGTCATTGGAATGTTATATGCTCTTATTTTCTAATATTTTCTAAACTCTCTGAACTCCAAATTGTGCTCAATTATTTCGAGTTATTTTTAAGAAATAAATATTATACAATACATCTATGTATACACTAAAAAAAACAACCTATGTTTAAATCGAACATCTTCCTAGTTTTGTACACGATAAAGGCTAACACCTTTCCGCCAACTTCGCGGCTTTTTGTTCATGTGCTGCTCAAAAACAGTTTCCAAAATATTTATCGTGAATTCCACATTCTTATAACTGATGCATAGCGGTGGTCTAAAGTTGATTACCTGTGTATAATAAAGAGGAAAATCCAGGATATAGTAGATGTTATAATTAGCCTTTAGATTTAATTATAATATATATATAATACATACTTGTAGTTAGGAAACTTGCATATGAACATGAGTTAGAAAACCCCAGAGGTGTTTAGGTAGTATTAGATCATGGTTTTTAGAAATACTGTGGAATTTTTATTTAAATGATGTGTGTAGATAATAGATTGCCAAATTCCAATTTGCAATTGGTTTGAAACTATATTTATATATATTTTAATTGAGAATTAAAATGATTGATTTAAATATGGAACACAGTTCACTTATACCATTATGTTTTTGAATAGTTCAGTTTCGGATCCCAATTTGAATTTAATTGCTGAAATTGGAATCGCGGCGATCACTTTTAGATTAATTGTAATATTTTTGTGGTTTGAATTAGTTTGTTTTAGGTATCTCATTAATTTAAATTATATTTAACCGATTCAAATGATAGTCTTTAAATTCTCTTTATTAGATTAAATTGCATATGACGTTTGATTATTAAATCTATGCTATAAATGCATTTCAAAAGTCTGGTTCTTCCACTTCTTCTTCTTCTTGCCAATTTTTTTGGTATTTTAATTTAGAAATTTCTATTTTTGTTTGGCCAATGTATCCGCTATGGCACGACCGAGCACATCCACAGCAAATTTGACGTCAGCCCGATTAATGCACATGGGCGGCTTAATGCGAAGAACCTGAAAAATATTTGGGGTTCAACATACGATATAAAGATGCAGGTGTAAGGGAAAGAGAGCAATGGACAATATACAGATAAGAAAACATAGTAAGAATACGTTGTAAAGCGTAGATGAAGTGTGAGAATAGATAATGAAAAGCCCGAAAGGTGAACCATTTCACTAAAGTTAAATATGATTTCCGCTGATAGTCGCAGCCAACTTAACAAGCACATGCAATGGTATTAACGTTGCCAGATCGCAAAAAAAAAAAAAACAACACTTACATTGCCATGGAGGCCGCCGCGTCCGTAGAGGACGCCCAGATCCTTGCATGCCTCCCAAATCTCTAGGACATGGGGCGTGGCCAGAGGCGCACGCGTCTCCCGATCGGTGACCAGCTCTACGCCAATCATCAATCCCTTGCCACGCACATCCCCAATTATTTCGTAACGCTGCTGCAGTTGCTCCAAGCTCTTAAGGAAATATGTGCCCACCTCCAGTGAATTACGCTGCAGTTGCTCCTCCTCAATGACATCTAGGACGGCCATGCCCACAGCACTGGCCATTGGATTGCCACCATAAGTATTAAAATGCAGTGCCATGCCCAATGAGGCGGCAATCTCGGGCGTAGTAACCACTGCGGCCAGAGGAAAACCATTGCCAATACCCTTGGCCATGGTCACAATATCGGGCATATAATCGTGCGCCTCAAAGCCCCAGAAATGTTCGCCTGTGCGTCCAAAGCCCGTCTGCACCTCATCCGCTACGAAGAGTCCACCATTGGCCCTAACCAGAGCCGCCGCCTGCTTCAAATAACCCTAGAAATATAAATGGAAATCATTAACGATATATCGAAGAAAAACATCGCTATAGACTCCATTTCTGAAGGGTTATTTTGTTATATTTTGTAGAATTACTGGTCCTAAATAGAATATCAATCCATCCGGGAAATTATCCCGTATCATAAATGTATAAAGTAGAGAAACCCCTGTCAGAATACAGCAAGCAGATGAAATTGAAACTTGATGTTAAGAATAGTAAGATACAAAGCAAGGATTCGGAAATAAAGGAAGGTATGGACAATGTGGTGAACAGTCGATTAAAACGTGTATCCAATGCAGCTAAGGAAGTGACAGATCCTACTGAGATCCACAAAAATAATTTTGAAAAACTCTCAAACAATTTGTTATTATTAAAAACAGAAATAAAGAAGCTAAACTCGCTTAGAGCTAAAAATATTCGAAAAGAAATAGCTGATAAGTCTATGAAAATCAACCATCAGCACATTGAAATAAAAGGACTCACAGAAAGGGAAAAGTCCCATATCTTCCCATCAGATTGAGAAAATTAAGGAAAATTTTAATAAAAAAGTTGAAGAAAAACCTAAACTTAAAAGCAAACTAAAAAATTGTGAAGAAAAACTAAAACATTAGATGCAAAAGCTTCCTAGACGCATTATCTTCGGAGATTGTCCAGGTCCGATCAAGACCTAAATGGACAGTTATTTAACAAAAGATCAATATGGAAAAGAGGATTTCTATAGGTATTGGGTCTAATAACGTGAAGGCTTTGTTCTTTTGATGGTGACAACTGATCAACCCCATTAGATCTATATAAAAATGGAACCATTTTATAAAAGAATTTTAAATGCCCGCTATGATCTGTTCTCCATTTCTGGAGAGGATGATAAGGATAGGATAACCAAGTTGGATGAATTTTCTGGCAATACAAAAAAGTAATCTTGACAAAAATGATGAGGAACTCAATTATGATCAAAAGAAGCTTCTCCAATCCACTTGGAACTGTTTAAATTCTTATTGGCATTTAGCAGTGACTGCATATTTAAAATAAATAATAAAGGATAATTAAGTTTTAATATATTTTTGTCGTATTTAGGCTTAAATAAATGATTACTCCAATATTAATGTAATCTACGAGTAGATTCAACATTTTTGTTGTCCTTTTGATGATCTTTGTTTTCTTTCTTTTTCGAGGAAGTTAAATCTAAATATGAAAATCAATAAAGCGATCAAATCGAAGAAATATTCAATATTAGAATTGAACTAAAAAGACCTTGTCCTGAATAAGGAAGCGTTCTAACAGCTGCGTCCCCCTTGGCGGTTATCCCGGTAGTCATCGACTGACACTTCTTGGAAATTATTCCTTTGGACAGGTTTTTAATGTCCAATGGTAAAGAAGATTTCTATGGGAACAGCTCTATGATATAGTTGACCGATCCGGCAGTTTCTGACATATGACTAGTTGGCATGGAAACAGACAGACAGACGGACAGTCGGACTACATCGACTATATATATATTGCCTTTAAGGTGTGGAAGGAGGTATCCTTCAATGCATTTCACACTTCGAGACAAAGTTATAACAGCCTCTGCAAGGGTCCATATACAAAATATTTTTGAAAGCTTACCTTGGGGAACTGAACGGTTCCGCCGACGCCCTGAATGGACTCGGCAAACATAGCCGCCACCTTGCCACGTGGCAGCGAGTACTTAAAGGTCTGCTCCAGTTCCTTGTAGTATTCCGAAGCTGCTTGGCAACCAGCGCCAGTAGCGGAGCAACTGCAGCTGCGCGTCGTCTGGACAGGAGAATCCCGGCAAGCGGCGCCGCCCCAAATGCCCTGATATGGATCCGGATTCATGACGTGCACAATGCCATTATTGACACCCGGCAGGGGGTAACGCCAGGTGGAGTGGGCTGTGAGACCCATGGTATAAGGCGACATGCCATGATAGGCATTACGGAAGGTTAAAATATCCTGATTTCCTGTATGAAGGCGCGCCATTAACATAGCCAGATCATTCGCTTCTGAGCCGGAATTGACAAAGCACACGGACTTTAGATTTCCCGGGAATTTAGCAACTAATCGCTCTGCATACTCATGGATCTTGGGATGCATATATATATTTGTGGTATGCCACAGCTTTGAGATTTGGTCGCTCAGTGCCTGGTTCACTTTGCTGGAATGGAATTAAAACCAGTTAATCAAAGTTAAATAAAAAGGCTTAGGACTATTTTGAATAGTAATTAAGGTGACTACTTACGGATGACAATGACCCACGGAGACGGTCACAATGCCACCAAACATATCCAGATACCGCCGACCCTCATGATCGTAGAGCCATTGCATGTGGCCGGTGTGAATGACCAGCGGCTTCTTGAAGTGGGCCAACAAATTGGGCGTCAAATGAGTCTTACGTGTTTCCAAAATCTTCTCATAGCTGGGACCCTTATAGCCAACTGGCTGATGATCACATTCGGGCATCTCATTCTGCGATTGCGACATAACAGCCGGAGCAGCCTTTGAGTGCAACGTAGAGCTGGCTCGTACCACTGTGCGTGTCGTGTGGGCTAAGCAAAATAGACGGGAGAACTATTAAAATTGAGCCAAAAAAAGGAGTTTTATTGTGAAAAGCTTTAATTAACTTTTGATCAAGTTTGACGACTACAAAATGCTATTTACCAAATTTTTATAAATCAACATTTTTGTGATTCTTAGCAAGAAATTTGGTCAGAAAAGATACCTTTCCCATGATAGGTTTAAAATAGGAAATATAAATTTGAAAGAGGCATTTGGAAACCCCATAAAGCATAGACTGGATATATATGTTGGAACCGGGTAAATCGGGCGACTATATCCTATGGCTGCCACAGAACGAAACTCTCGGTCCAAGAGTTTTTATACGGAGCATTTAATTGTTTCCTCAGATATCTATATATAAGGTGTAAGACTGTACTAAACTTTACTGGAGAAAAGAGTTTAAGGAGACTTTAAACATTAATTTTTCAGCAGAACACGTGACATTCACATAACTACAAAGAAAACTTGAATAGACGTGGGTTTATTTAGTTTCAGGCGTGAAAATGAAAGCTGAAAGAATGCAAAAGGCGAGCTGTGTGGAGGCAGAACTACAACAAGGTAATTTAAAACCGAGAAGTAGAACCCAGAGACAATAGCAATTTCCTATAAATACTATAATACTATAAGTTCTGTATGATATCTTTGTAATGGGATCGCTTTTATGCATATTCAATGAGCTGGGCTCGCCAAAACAGGTTGCAAAGAAATTGCACTTGTTGTTTTAATTGTTGTTAATTAATGCGCATTTGTTTCCTTAACATTTATTTTCATATTTATTTATAGGGTTTAATGTACTCTATCTATCTATATCTATATCTATATCTATCTATATTTTATTGTTTTATATTTATTATTTCACACTAAGGTCGGTCGGCAACGCGCAGTTTTCTCTAGTATAGAGATAAGAAATTTTGACCATAAATAAGCGCAACTTAAGTCAACTGATAACTGATAAGTAATACCCCCCCTAGTCAGGCCATCTCAAATATTGACTAATTATCCACTGTGTTATCACTAGGCAAACAACAACAACAACAACAACAACAACAACAGCCACACTTGAAAGCACCTGTCTAAATTATCACCAAATGTTCTAATCTCACTCGATCCGATCCACGCGAACCGGCTTGATAAGGCCTCCAGTATTTTCAAATATCACGTTCCGGCATTACTATGTGCGCAATTTCAGATCATACGGTCAATGCCAAAGTGTGTGGTAGGTCGACTAATACTTCTATTTCATTTCGATTTAGTATTTTATATATAAATTATAATTTGGGTAGTACTAAATGCACGATAAAAGAGAAGCCCTAGCAATACTCCTACTAAGAGAGAGGTATTTTTACTTTGATACCCTTCCAGAGAGTATTATAAAGGGGACACTGAAGGAGGCTTCTCCTATCCCACAAAGTGTATATAGACATATATGCATTATGGATCAGAATGATGAGACGTATCTGTTCTATTCTATGCAAACGAAACTCTCAGTTTTGGAGTTTCTTTTCCTGGCAGCCTTCCGAATCGGATAACTATATGGTACATATAGCAGCCATGAGAAAATTCGATACAAAAGTCTTCTAAAAGCGCACCATAAATTAAGATCGGTCTACTATATCATTTAACTGCCTTAGGAACAATCGGTCGAAATAGATAATTTCCAATTAAAACACAATTAACTTAAGTCAACAGCTGATATTATGCAAATTAGAATGCAAATATTGAAGAGAATAGGAATTATAATTATAGATAAGACAGCTTTATTTATGAGCACGAGATAGAGCTGATAACGCTTGGCATTTGACGTCATAACATATTAAAGTCAAGTCTAAATCAAACATGAATTAAGTATAATTCTAATTGGCCCATTTCAAAGTGGTCCAAAAATAAAACCAAGATTATTCCATAGAATCCATAGAAATTAACCTTTGACACCCCACAAACTCACGCACACTTTCACGAACGAATATTTATAGGATCCAAATTATATTCGTCTTTATCCTAAAACATTTTATTTATATTTTCTCTGGCTATTTTTCGTTGGGTAAACATTTCTTTGTATATGCTTTCTCTATTAATATAATTATACATATTTATATATGCCATCTATAGGTAGCACTACTCACCCAATAATCTCTTTGACATCATGTTGATAGCTTTATAGAATCTCCAGTAATAAATTGATTGATCTTTATGCAAATTGCGTTCTTAGTTAAACCCCAACGCTTCCCGATTAATCAATCTAGTTTCGTTTCCTACAATTTGGCTCTGCAGCAGGGAACTTTAATAAACAGTTTTATTGTCGCCGATCTCGCACGAATCAAAAAAAAACGGTCCGTGCGTAACGACGTCAAAATTCCAACTGAACGAAATGGAAGAAAAATCCGAAATGCCCGACTTTGCTACGGTTCGGTTCGGTTCGCTCTCTCTCGCTCGCTCGCTCGCTGATAAACCGAACCGCCCGAGCGTGGCTGAGAGTCAAGTGTAAAGCTCTTATCTACTGGACGCTCTACTGGTACAATGTCAAGGTTGAAACCTCTCTCTTAATTTATGCTGAGTTCTACTCTTTCTTTTTAGTGCAATTTAAATACCCTTACAGAGATTATTATGACTTTCCCACGAAATGTGTAATGCATTGAAGGACACATCTTACAGGGCATATAGATTATTTATAAGGACGACCAGACGAGTTGGTCACTTAGTACATAAATCGGAAACTATCGGATCGAACAACTATATCATATAGTTGGCATAGATGGGAACAATCGATGCAATTTATAAGGAGTGTGTATTCTAAATGCTTACCAGAAATGATTAAGATCGGACTACTATATTGTATATCTGATAGAGGAGAACTTTTTCTCATGATATTTTCTCATGATAAAAGTTATAAGTTAGTTGTTAGACATATTCGATATATTCTTTATATTCTTCCATATGTATATAGACCTCATCAGTTCCCAAGTTATTAATTTTAGCGAGGTACAGGAAAAATTACCTTTGAAGGACCTGTAGACTTCCTGATATATGGCCCAATTGCTATAGAAATCTTCTCTGTTCTTGATTCTGTGGTGAATAACTTTCGAACCAGAACTTTTGTGTTTTCGGAAAGTATAAGTTGATGAATACGTGGCTCACTGCCAAAGGGAGGGCAGAAATGCAGACCAATCCGTATCCGTTGTATTACCGGAAATTCCTGCAACTATGTTATCCTATGTACATCCTCTCCAGAAATGGAGAATTGATCCTAACAGGCACATAAAATACTCTCATCAAATTCTTGTATGTGTATATAGAGCAAGCTCATGGGGCTGATCAGTTGTCAAGCAATGGATCTGTTTGAGACCTCTTTTCCATTGATCCTTTGTTGAATAACTGTCTGTCCAGGTCTTAATTGAGTATTCCATATTAAATCGAAGGAATAGTTGCTGTAAAAGGCAAATTGATGGAGACCTGGCGAATCTCCAAAAGGAAGTTTTTGCTCTTTCTTTATGAATGATTCTTTACAATGATTTAGTCTGCTTCCTTACTAGTTACTATTTATTTCCTTTTGCCTGGAAACATCATGAATTATTTAGTTTTTAAAATAATGATAACAATTGGATTGTTTTTTGTTGTTTCTATTTTATTTAATTTTTTATTATTGTGGTTTAAGCACAAACTACGAACAGAAGTGCACAGGTTGTTCTTTGCCTTTTTTTTTATTTATTTCATTATTATAGTATGTGTGTGTGTATATAATTTTGTTTTAAACAAAATATATACATATATATCCTGTTCTCACAATTCTGTGTGTGTGTGTGTGTGATTAATAAATCCCTTGTTAGCTGCATTAAGGTTCATTTGCATGTTGCTCTATTGTACAGATTTGTGTATGTATCGTAAGGTATTATATTATTTTTGATAATTATATTAACATTTTGTTATTTATATAACACAATTTAAATATGCTACACTTTGTTATAATATAATTTGTATATCTTTATTCTTTTTCTTTTATTCAAACAACATCACGAGTCTGCGCTTTGATGCTTCTCCAATGGCCGTTTCCCTCCAATACGAGTCCTTCACATATGCAACGATTTAGACAAATATTCATATATATATATATACATATATGTGATATATATATATATATATAGCTCGATATAAAAAGAGTTTCGGATGCTAAAAACAAGCGCTAGGTGGCGTTGGATTGGGCGGCTTTAGATGATTATACGAGTATAAAGTACAAACAACAAAACTGCAGAAATTAATTAAAAAGCACACAAATTTTGCACATTCTAAAAATCAGTATTATCTTATTATCCTTCTCATAATTGTTATCAACAAGAACGGCCTAATTAAATCCGCTGTACGGATCGGAATTGGGACTCCTGGGCGTTGCTGCTGGCGCTGACGGCTGCTCCAGATTGGCAGCCATTTGCCGGAGATTATCCACGCCTGCGAGCAATTGCCTGTATATTGGAAAAAGGATTAGATGTATAGAAGCCCAGCACTACCCGCTCTACCCTAGGGTACAAAACAGTTTCTTCCGCTGAACTCACCTCAGATTTTGCTCGGCATTGTCGGCGGCACGCAGCAAATCTCGTGACAATTGATGTGACCTGGACGGACGCGATGTGTGTGTGTGATTGTGTGTGCCCTGGGGCGTCATTACAGACGAAGGAAGAGAAGAAGATGAAGAAGGAGATGAGTGAGCTACTCCAGCAGCAGAAGCTGCCATCTGAACGCTGTCATCTCTTAAGGCAAACAATTCCGACTGCAACAGGTGTAAACATAAATGTAATGTAAATAAATTGATTAAATTAACGTAAGGCAGGCAATTTACCTCCAGCTGTGATACCTGGCGCCGCAAACGTTGTACATTTTGTGCCTGGACGTTCGCGGCGAGGATATCACGTCGTCGAGCATCAGTTAAAACGAGTAACTGTTGCTCAAAGTCCTGAGACCGACGCGTTTGGGCGTTCAGCTCGACACGCGTCTCCTGCAATTGTCGCTGCAGTCGCTCATTCTCTTGTCGTAGCGTTGACACTGTGTTCCCATCGGGTGATCCCTCCTGCTGCTCCTGGGGCGGCGAATCTATTGAATTTGAGGGCAAACCAATTGCCACATCCGCCAGACGCTGCGATGAATGTAGTATGGGTCCGTCCGATAGAAAATCGGGAAGCATTTTACCCGTCGCAGTCTCAACAATAGCTGCTGTGCCGCTGGGCAAGCCAGCGGATCCAGCGGCCGCCAAATGCATCGCTCCCAGGGCAGCACCGCTACAGCTGGGCGCTTCGGCAGCACTCAACGGCGAATTAGGTGGCGAACTAAGCTGTGCCTCCTGACACCACGCATCCGATAAATGATCCTGCACAAAATCCGGCAATGCAGATGCAGCGCCCCCACCCCCGCCGGCTACGTTTGACGTGTCCAACGGCAAATCCAGCTTCATTTTAGGCGTCGCCGCAAGTACCAAACGATTCGGTCGCAATGCCGGCCGTCGTCGTGGTGGCATATCATAGCTGGAATAGGACCGCGGCACATAGCGAGACTGCAGATTTGAGGCTGCCGATGGAAAGATATCTGGAAATAGGAGATTTCGATATTAGATCGTATCGATAGTTGAATGCTGAATCGATTATTTAGATATATCACTACTCTCGAATTGAATTCTAATAAAGAAATGAAACTATACCTTATTCGATTTTATGATATATAAAACATCATATGATCGATACTATCGATTCTCCGATTAATTTGTTAACATAATTTGAATAAGCAGTGGAAACTGAAGTGAATTATTTTTAAATTTTTCATTGGAAGCGTACTTTTTAATCCAATATTGATTTTACTTTCTATCGATACTATCGATTACTGACATCGATTTTTTCCTTTTGTTAATTTAAAATCTTCAGTACTCACCATCATCGACGCGCTCGTCGTAGAGCCGACTGTTCCGCACCTGGGCCAACCCCAGATGATCATCGTCATCGTTATCGTCCAGCACTGGGTCCACTTCTAACCGGAGATCCTGACGTAGGCGTGTGTTGCCGCTGCCACTACAGGAGCTGCTGCTGACGTTGACATTGGGATTGCCCACCCCGCTGCTGCCAGAGGCCGCATATTCGGCAAGACTCGCCTGCGAGTCGAACGAGCTGAAGCGTGGCGAACGTTTCATTTTGGAAGCGGCGGCGGCGGCAGCGCTGCTACTACAACTGCTGCTGCTGCCATTCAAATCCGATTGCATTTGGCTAATCGATGCCGATTGCGGCACCTTTGGCCTGGCGCCCGTTGACGTTTGCAGCGACGTCGAGGCTGACGTCGAAGTCGATGTTGATGTCGCTGCATCCAGTGAGGTGACTGTGCTGCTTGGCGCTGTTACAGTGCCGCTGCTATTGAGGAAATGCTTAAAGGAAAACGTTGATGAGGATGTGGTCGAGGAGGAGGTGGAGGCGGCTGCGCTGCTTGTTGCTGCCGGCGCTGCTGCTATTGTAGTTGTAGCGCGTATATTTGTATAATCACCCCGACTGCAGCTGCCGCTGCTGCCGTTCAGCCACAAATCTGCCACCAAATCGTTAACGCTGCTTCCCCGCGTCGTCGTCGCTGACGTCGCCACTGCTGCTGCTGTTGATTGTTTAGCATCACCGCAGGCGCCGCTGCCGTCACCTGTCAGATGCTGTGTTGTTGTTGCTGTCGCTGCCGCTGCCGCAGCATCGTCGGCATTGTTGTTGTTCCCATTGCCATTGGCCATTTATCCTTTTAATTCCTCTTTGCTTAGTTATCAGCTGCTGCTGCTGCTGTGCTGCGCTGCTGCTTTTTTGTTTACTGTTTGTATTGTTTGTTTTATTTGCTTTTTTATGTTTTTGCTGTTGACTCGGTTTTTTGTTTAGCTGCAAATTTAGTTAACTTCGTAGTTGTTGTTGCATTTCTCTCTGCCGACTTTTCACTATAGTTGTTGTTGTCTAGAGCTGGGCACTATCGATAACATCCATTATATTTTGCAACTATCGATTAGCCAGTCGATAATTCATGTAAAGCTAAAAAAGAGGTAACGTCTTAAGCAATTTTGTTGACAAATTGATTTTTATTCGAAAATTTGTTTCTGTTTGTTTAATTCATGCGGGATACAACTTAAATGTCATTTTTTTTTCAGTTTGTGAGTGAAATATTTTAATTCATGTTTATGAGCTTGCTAGAGTTTTTGCCAGATTGTTTTTTCTTTTCTAATAGAATTTGTATTTAATTTTCACTTATTCTTTTGTATATAAACAGTTCAAATTGTATTGGCTTTATATAAATATTTACCAATGAAAGACAAACTCTCTTTTATATAATAAATAAACTATAAATAAATAAAATAAAAAACATTGTTTTGAAACCGGTGTACAGTGTGACCAGAGCATAGCGAAATGCGTTGCGCACTCGCGCGTTACCAAACAAACTGACTGAAGCGTTTTCCAGTTGGACATTTTACCGTTTGCTGCCTGTGTGCACACTGCTCTCTCGTGGTTTTTGTTTTGTGTTCGCACTCCTTTGCCTATTGCTGCCGAGGCGAACGGCAATTTCGGGCATAAACGTTGCTAATTGGCGCAATAAATGCATAATTAATGCAATAAAAAGCGAAAGGCGCATGTGGTGAAAATATCATAATATTTTAAGTGTAATAATAGTAAAAGTGAATGTTGCAACGGAAAAGCAACAACAACAACAAAGTGAAAAAGAAAATTCTGCGTAGCAAACAAACCGGTCGGCGCGCAACATACATACACACAAACATACACACACTCACAAACAGAGAGAGAAAAAGTTGTCAATAAGACAACAAGAAAAGAAAAGAAAACGATTAACGTACAATACAATAATTTTACAGTGTATTTAACATTATTTTGTTGTTTTTTATTATATTTGCGCTGACCAAACGAAAAACGCAAAAGGCGGCCGCCATATGCGACTGTAGCTGCTGCTGCTGTTGCTGTTGCTGTTGCTGTTGCTGTTGCTGCTGCGGGGGTGACAGCGCTAGCGGGGGTGAGAAACAGAGAGTGGAGAGACGCAACGCAACGCGACGCGGAGCTCACCTTTTGCGTATTTGTAAATTGTTTTTGCAAATATATAAACTTACCCTTCCCGCAGCGTCTCCTGCCCTCCTCTTGCCGTTTGCACGTGTGTGTTCCACTTTTTATTTAGGCAGCGCCCGTTTTGCCTACGCGCTGTGTCCTGATTTTCTAGCTAGAAAGAGACAGCCTCAACGTGTGATCAAAAGTTACGCTCTTTTGCGCTCTTTTAAGAGCGTTCTCTCTCACTCTCCCTCTGTGTGTGTGCCAATTTACTTATAAAATGCAACGGAGCTGTTACTGCGAATGCAGCAGACAGGTAAGTTCCAATTAGAACCCTCTCTCTAATGTGGGGTTGTTTCTCTTTTTTTTTTAAATTCTTTTTTTTTTCATGCTAGCAGCAGTGTTGGCTGGCAGAAAGTTTACCCGGTATACAAAGGTGGCTAGAGATATTTAAAAATTAATATAGTAATTGTAAATATGCGAGACAAGGAGGTTTTTCAATAAGTTTCGAAATATGGCTAGAAATCGTAAAAATGAATACCTTAATACTACAAAAAAAATTCTGAATGAAATGCATGACAGTAAAATTTGAGAATAAAAAGCAAAAAGAATTTTGTGATGAAGTGCAAAAAATTTGGCTTATTTATATTTATTTGTATTTATTTTTAATTTCGAGTGTTGAAAGTTTTAGGTGCAGCTATAAAATTGACATATTTAATTTCATTACATCTCAGAATAGCTAGGTATAGCTTTAAAGCTAAACTGACAGCACTGGTTGGCAGCAGCGGCGGCAGCAGCAGCCTGGCCACGGCCCCATTTATTGACTTGTCTACATTTCTTCTCCGCCTTTTGCTATGTCTGTCATTGCCGTTGTCGTTCGTCCCTTCCCTTTCTCTTTCTCTTTCTTTCTCTCTCGCACTCGCACTTGCTTTGCTCTGTTTTGTTTTTGTATACAAATTATGGTGCGCTTTGCCTGTTGTTGTTGTTCTTGTTTTTACAGTTGTTGTTGTTTTAAGCTTTTATGGCATTGCTGCTGCGTCGTGCATTCCACTCTGTTGTTGTTTTAGTTTTTTTTTTCCTCCTTTTCTTGGTGTTGTTCTTGTTGTTGTTGGTATATAGTGTAAACGTTATAAATATAGATTTTAATTTGCTTTTACCGCATTGGAAATTGATTTCTGTTCGGTCTGCAATAGAGATGTGAGCGTGAGTGATTTTTGCATTCACGCCACCTCACGCATATTAGTGATCAGAAACACGTCACGCGCTAGTTCGCAGTTTTTTTTTATCACTCACGCACGAAAATTATCCCATAAACTTGGAAACAGTATCTTTATTAAAGTTTAATTTTTTCCTGTTCCAATCCATCTAGTCCTAATGCAAAGTAAAATGAAATATATTTTTCGAATTCCCGAGTGTCGTCATTTTACGATTCTAGATTATGATAACTTCGTGTAGGAAATGTCTCACGCTAACTATCGGCAACTTTGGATTTCTATCACGTTGCCGTCACGCGCCTATCTCTAGTCTACAGTTAATAAATTCCCCGCCCTCAAGAAACTTGAGCGTGCAATATGCCAAGAAAAGTGAAAATTAAACTGTGTCGAGATATTGCGGTTAGAGGGTGTTGGGTGAGTTGGGGTATTGTTGCTGACGTGGGGGGTTTCTTTTTCACCTCTGCCCCTCTCACCTGGCATCTTCTGCCCGTAATTCAATTAACATTTAGCCTTAACACTGCTCCCACCCCTCCTCACCACCAACCCCATCCACACCCTTTTTCCCCTTCCACGCAGCCCCTTTCAATTTGTTGACCCATTTTTGGTATTTTTCTTTTGGTCTTAATTAATATTTGTAATTCTCATGTTTTCCTCTTGTCCGTTCCTTGTCTCCCTCTCTTTCTTACGCTCATCCCATTCGCCTGTGATAAGCAGCAAATTAACAGTTTATACTACATCGAGTTTTATAGTTTCTCTTTATCTTTGGCTGAGTAGGAGAAGGCTTTAAGTTTCTTTACACAAGTACAGTGGTCGCTCGATAACTAAAATTCCAATTAAATGTTTAAGCTATAATTGGGATCTATTATAATAAAGTAAATTTTAAAGTTTGTTGGAGTTGTTAGACAATTAAATTAATACTTTTTTGTACAATTTACTTTAAATCTTCAAATCTAATGAAGGTATTTAGATTATTTCTTTGTTTTTAAATGAAATTAGAAATAAATGTAATTAAAATCAACATACGAAATTTGTGCCGATGTGTAGAAAATTAATTACTTCGTCTTCAGAATATTAAATCATAAATAGAAAACATTAAGTTAGATTAATCTTGAAACTGATTAAAGTTTTTTAATAAACTACGAAAGTTTGCTTTGCGCCTTGACTTTCAGCCCTTAACAGATAACTATGGCTCTTATCACGCCAATAAATACATATACATAAACTTATACATAAACAAATACATATACATATATATATATATATATATATATATATATATATATATATATATACATATATATATACATATATATATGTATATATTTCAATTATTCAGACAATTTATGTTTATGTCTACAAATCAATTCTCTAAGCTTCATTTGAGGCGTTCAAAAAGGTGGAGCGAAAAAAAAACTAGTAAGAAAGGCTATTTTCGGCGCGCTTTTTTAGACTGGATACGCATATCTATATAGTGGTTAAATCTATTTAATTAATCCGACTAGAACCCATGGACACAGGTATATGATCTCAATAATTTTGTTATGTATTAAGAAAACATATTCGTTTTATCGAGCGTCCACTGTAAGAGAGTTGATCTCAATATGCATTTATATTTTTGTGTGGGTTCTGATTACGTGATTAAGTGTTGAATTCATCAATTTGTAGCTGCATTTTATGTGTTATTCGTTTTCCATTTTCTATAAAATTCACGTTTCTAAGACACTTCTCTAGTTTCTAATTAGGGTCAGGTTTTTTCTTCTCTTCAATGTGAACTTTTTTAAGCTTCAAAAACCCTTGAAAAACTTAAAAAAAACACTTGTTTAAAGTAGCTGGAGATATATAGATATATATATATATATAAACTATTAATGTTTTTGGCTCACAATTATTGGAAATTTAAAATTGCAAGAAATAAACTTATTTATTTAAGTAATCTCTCTTCCATGAAGAGATGAAAACTAGACTTAATTTGGTGGGAATTTAATTAAAGTTATCAGGATTAAACACTTATAGGTCTTCAAAGCTTAGCAACCTCAAAAACACTTGGCACAACATTACTCCATTGCCTGATGAAGAGTTAACTTATCCCTTTGCTAATTTGTTATCCTTTTCTATTTCTATGGATTCCTCGACATTTTCTATCTATTCGACGTCGAACTAATTGGGATTTTCTTGAACTTTTTACAGCTCTTGGCGTTGCAGCCGAATGCGTCGGAGACTTAGAAAAGGACTGCCCAGAGCAAGAGTGGAAGAAGGAGAAAGAGAAGCAGTAGAAGCTGGAGTCGGA
The DNA here is from genome assembly GCA_018150835.1 of Drosophila repletoides. Classification (NCBI taxonomy): domain Eukaryota; kingdom Metazoa; phylum Arthropoda; class Insecta; order Diptera; family Drosophilidae; genus Drosophila; species Drosophila repletoides. Next base: position 6,315,235 of record JAECWQ010000231.1, read on the forward strand.
GCAGGATTCAGAGGACAGGAGTCAGGATACAAATGTCGTCGTCGAACAACGGCGGCATGATATCATTACAAATGGCCAGAAAGCCAGCATTGGCAGCGCTAACATAAATTCACTTAAAGGAAACGCAACTGGAGCCTGAACTGGAACCGGAGTAGGAACACATAAGACTTTGCCGGATTTAAAAACGCAACGGAGCAACAGCAGCGCCGCGTCGCCACAAAACGTTGGCCACACATCGACGGGATAGTTCGCAACTGAGAGCTGTTGAGCCATGGAGTGCCACAGCAAAGAAAGACTCAGAGCCTAGGCAAGGAACCAATAGAGGGTCAACTGGTTTACTGTGACGGCAAATTGCACTCCGGCACACCGCCGAATGTTCATTCCGGCATATGGTGCCCACACATGACTATTATCCTGATTATGATTATCTCTTGTATTTTGTTCAGCGATCACGCTTATTTATACGGCCGCAAAAATTGCTAGCAGAGATCTCGACTGAGGTGGAAGGAGCAGCAACAGGCAGCAGGCGGGGATGTGGTGGATGAGGCAGTGGTCGTTCAACCATTGGTAACATCGCCGCAAAATGCATTCGGCCTCGTTTGCTGAAACAGCGCAAGCAACAACAACCGGAAGCGGAATTGATCTGAAACTGGAACCTTAGCCGCAACAACGCAGTTGGACACAGCGTCGGCGTTGCATTGCATACTTGTTGTCGGAATGGATTGAGATATTTCAGAAGGACTTTTCGGGATGAGCGACTCATGCAACAGGTGCGCATATTGGCCAGAAAATGCAAGTTTATATTGATAACTCGCTGGGCAACAGGTCCGCAAGCATCTTTACAGCTACTCGTTGCCAGACTAACGACACTGAGCAATACGAAAAATTCTTACAGACTTTAAACAGCACCGATCATAATTCACAACAGCATCATCCACAGCCACAACCACCACAGCATCATCATCACCATCATCATCATCTCCATTTGCACAACCATTTCAAACATTCTGGGCAGTTCCTCACAACGAGTGCAAATGCAACGAATGGAATACATTCAACAACAACGAGTGGCATATCGACGAGTGCCATTATAACAACAACAACGAGCGCCACTACAACTAATTCCTCACCCCAAATCAGTTAACTGCTGCAGACCACTACGACTACAACAACGGACGGTGCAGACAAGGTAATGGATCTTTGTCCGCCGTAACTGAACGCTATGCACACC